>JBAMNC010001552.1:105000-705000 GCA_037902135.1 Cetoscarus ocellatus | reverse complement strand
TCGAAGGCCCCTGAATCGAATCGAATCAAATTGTGACAGACTTTGTGATATCAGCAAATATCGTATTGTTGTCCAAAGAATTGATTTAGTATTGTATCGTCATGAAACTGGTGATTTACACCCCTACCTTTTACTGCAGACTGTGACTAGTCAGTTGTTTCTGCCACTCAGTAGCACCTGTGTCAGGTGTGTGACTGAGTGAGAATCTCTGTCTGGAAGGAGGAACTCCCTGATGACACAGGGTTAAGTCTTTCTTAAAAATAAATTTTCTAAATATCATTATTGGGTAACACCTCAAAGTGGACTAATTGTTGGTACATTTATGGTACCACACAGTTTTGTATACTCGGTGCATTTGTTTTATTTTCAGCTGCATAACAATGCTACACATCACATGATTTGTCAGGTACCCTGAGCTGTATACATGGAGGTGTTCATGTCTGATGAAGGGCTACAACCTGAAACGTCACATCTGTGGGGATGTTTCTCATTAAACTGACTTTGGGGCAGCTCCTGAAGTGCAGAACGTTCACTCATTTTGCAGCTATTTTTGTGTGTCCTCTCATTTCTTGGATGTGCGTGCTGCTGTCCTCACTGTAGAAGAAGGAACTTCCCTTCCATACAGCTGTGATACCATGCTAAACCCAGTGTTGGTTCAACTGAGGTGTAAAAGTAGAGGAGGAAACTGCTTCACTTCTTTAATCCTACATTTGATTTTTCGGATATATCTCACTACCGTTGAGAAATTAGACTTTGCTCAATTTTGGCTGGACTAACACGTTTAAAAGTCCAGCTTAAGTCTAACACAATAATCATGTTTCTGACTGCATGTAAACAAAGATTGTGGTGATGCTTTCAATGTCCGTTACCTCTGTAGTGAAGCTCCCCCAGAGACACCCTGCTGCTCTTCCCCCTCAGGCCTCTGCAACACAGTAAAAAAGGCTTTTAGTTTCTGAGGTTTACAGAGCCCTCAGGCTTTTAGACACAGCAAAAGCTGCAGGCCCTGACAAACTTGAGCCTTACTTTTTAAAGTTAGCATCTGATTTTATTGCCCCTCCCTTGACTCACATTTTAACTTGTCTTTGGTCACTAACACTATGCCTTCTATATAAGTCTGTCCATGTCACTCCTCTGCTTTAAACAACTACAGGCCCAAGCTGTCTGTCCTGGCCAAAGTTCTTGAGTCCCTGGTTAGTGATCAGCTGAAGGATTTTTTTTTTTTAAAACTGAAAACAGTATTTTATCAGACTTTCAATCCGTTTTTATAAAGAGACACAGCACAGTTGCTGCAACACTTACTGTTGTTAAAGATTTTATAGATTTTATTGATAATAAACAGCATTGTGCAGCCCTCTTTATCGACCTGTTCAAAGCATTTGATACTGTGGACCACTCAGTTCTTGCTCATTATTTAATGCAGGACTGTCAGATCATGCTGTTGGATGATTTAAAAATTATCTGACAGAAAGAACTCAGTCTGTGCAGGTGGAAGGCCTCATTTCCAGCTCATTCGCTTTAACAAAAGCTGTGCCACAAGGCCAGTCCTGGGACCACTCTTGTTCATACTTTACATCAATAATATCAATCAGAATGCAATTTTTCATTTTTATGCTGATAACAGTCATGTATACCTCTGCTTCCATGCCAGTGCAAGCACTTTGTAATGGGTTTAGTCGGGGGTGCCAGTCAGAGTCTTGTCTGACAATTAAAACTTTTTTCTTATACCCGCACAAAACAATGAATCAAAAAATTCAACAGCAATTCATGCATGTATCAAGTAAAGCAAAACAAGAAAATATGCAAAAAAATCACACAGAAAGAATAGCCAAGCCAAAGCAGATTTTCCAAATTATAATCGATGCAATTTGCAAGTAAAAAGGCATAAAAAAGAAACAAAACCAAAGAGAAGAGAGTGAGAGTGTGTGTCGTTTCAGTATAGTTCAGTTCAGTTCGTCTGTGTAGATTCTCATTCATCCAGGTCATGGTCATCTTGAGGATTCAAAAACAAGGCAACTGGACTGTGTAGAGTTTGTTGGGAAGACGTTTCACTTCTCATCCAAGAAGCTTCTTCAGTTCCAAATGGCTGGTGATGGAAGCAGATATTTATCTTGCTAGAGGAAAAACAACAACAAAGGAAAGGAGGAGTTGGAGAACGACTCATAGAAACTTATCCCAGGGTGATGTAACCCCTGAGAGTCGTTACCCTGAATGGGTCATTAACTCCCCCTGTCATGTGAGGTGTTGTGGTCACATGTGCCCAGGTGTGAATGTTTGGAGAACTTCCTGGCGAGAGAGCTTAGCACTGCATTATATGTGGCTGAGAGGTTGTGTCTGAGTCCACCACCTCTGTTAAGAGAAGGCTTCTCCAGTCTGGTGAAGATAGCTTCTTTAACTCCTCTTTCAAACCATCTATCTTCTCTCGCCAACACCTGTACATTGCTGTCCTCAAAAGAGTGTCCCGTGTCCTTTAAGTGAAGGGGGACTGCCGAGTCCTGACCTGAGGACGTGGCTCTCCTGTGTTGAGCCATACGCTTGTGAAGCGGTTGTTTAGTTTCCCCAATGTACAGGTCTGAGCATTCCTCACTGCACTGGACTGCATACACCACATTGCTCTGTTTATGTCTTGGTGTTTTGTCCTTGGGGTGGACCAACTTCTGCCTTAGTGTGTTTCCAGGCTTGAAGTGAACAGGAATGTGGTGTTTGCCAAAGATTCTCTTGAGTTTTTCAGATAAACCTGCAACATACGGAATCACAATGTTCTTGCGTCTCTCTTCCCTTTCATGCCCCGTCTTCTTTCTTTTCTTGTTCTTCAAAAAGGCCCACTTAGGGTATCCACAGTTCAGTTCATTCAACACAAAAGTCCGTTCCGGGTTTTCAAAATAAAGTACCCACACAATTCAGTCCAGTTCGAACCCAAGGAGAAGTACACAAGCGACCGAAATCCAGTCCGGGTTTTACCGCGGACCCACGCTCGTCACAACACAAGAAAAATACACAACAGCGTCTTTTCGCTGTTTAATATCGGACATTCAGAAATAACACACACACTCAAGAGGCACTCACGCTACCGTCGTCAGGTCAGGGTCAGTCTGACAGTCGGGGCACGTGCTCACTCCAGCCAACTTGACGGTCTCCAGACCAGGAAGTGGACGTGACTCCAGACCAGGTAAAGGACGAGGCGCTCCCCCAAACAATTCCACACTGAAAGACAATCCTTCTTCGTGTAGGACACAGATTCCGGATCGTAGGACGCGCAGAACTACAGCATAAAGCAGTAAGACGCGGACTTTTTCGACGCAACTACCTGCGATTAGCCGGTCTCTTCCTCACTGTCCGCCCCAGAGCAGCGTCTCCCGACATGTTCAGATAGCCCACTTCCTGGAGGAGACTTTGAACGGCCCGGGCCGTGGGTGAGTGGTGAGTGCCGATTGGACGTGGATGGATCGTGAGTGTGGGAATTAAACTCGTGAGGCTGAGCTCAGGATGGTGGGGGCTGTGTGACGCTAATGGTAGATAGAGGGTCGCTGCAACTATACAGTTACAGCATGCTTTTACCACCATGCAACTACATTTTTATGATTTATAACTGGTTTTAAATGCAGACAAAACTAAAGTTATGTTATTCTACAATTCTAGGTCAAAACTTTCAAACCTGCCTTCAGTGGCCACAGCTCAGGGTTCTAAGATAGAGTTTGTTTCTACTGACAAGTATCTTGGTGTTTAATTTATGATACCCTTTGTTTTTCTGAATTGCTTCTTGGTTTGTTTGCTTTAGATGTTTGGTTTCGATCTCAGTCACATCCAAAGCTCTTTTCACCTTTTCCTCATTGACATATGAAAACGAAGAAGTAATCTGAATATCTGCTGTGTCAAAAGTAAGGTGGAAGGGAAACTGATCAGACTCATCCAGGCCGTAAATTGCTGCAAATGCGCGGACAGGATTTTCCTTGTTTGTTTTCAAGTTTCTACTTTCATATTTTCTTAAAAAGGCATTAAATGCACAGAAATTAAAATTGTAAACAATATATCAAAGTAGGATTTTGTCAAATACTTATTCTTGCTAATGCTGGTATTTTCTAATCACATGCATCTTTTGGTAAAATTCTCCCTTCTGTTTGATCATGAAATCACACCACAGTTTGTCCAACTGATTTTTTTTTAACTGCCCTAAATAAAGAATATTCTATTAATTAACAGTTAGGTAAGCCAAATGTAAGCATCAAATTAGCATGACACAGCATTTAAGCACCTGAAAACTGATATCAGCTCAGGTCACATTAATTTGCTGATGGTTGATGTTTGTTAAAAGGGCTGGTATCAGTTGAAGTCACAGTTGAGTGTCGATCTGCATCCCTATATCAGCGTTAGCAGAGGTCCATTTCTGTGACTAAGCAGTGAAAGCTGGAGAGAAGCAAGGCTGTGAGAGCCTCCAGCAGCTGAAGCAGCAGCTGTGGACCCAGGCTCCATAAGAAATGTTTGTTTTATTAAAACTTCATTCAGCCTGTAAAACCTCCATAATATTTAAAAACTCTTTTCCAAGGTAGTGAGGCAGAGTTCAAACATGTATAACTTCAAACTAAAAAAGGACTCTTAAAAACAAGATATTCAACTTAATAATATGTGAGAGCTACAGCCTGAAGAATATGATACAAGCTTAAAATCAAATAAAAAACATTAAGTGTGTTTTCTCCTCCATCAGTTTTCCAATGTTTTGTCCAGCATCAGGGAAAACATTAGCAAACAAACATGTCTGCTCCTGCCTGTTTCACCGGAGTCCTTTCTGTCTGTGACCTCTCGGTCTCTCCTGGCTCTGTTGGTGTCACCCGTCGTCTCTGAAGCTCGGTCTCCACCGACTGCAGCCTGAAGAGCATCTGTTTGAGAGCCTCAGCAGGACCTGGCTGCTTCAGAGAGCCTTTCCCATGAAGACTGTGGCCCTGACCACGGGAGAAAGAGCGCTGTGATTCTGGATCTGGAGGAAGAATCATTTACTCTCGAAGCTCTTACCTGATCTCTGCTGTCCGTCAGAGCCTCTGTGATGCCCCCTGCTGGGGCCCTGCATGGTGGAGAAATATCATTTATCTCTTGGAAGTTTGAAATGCATCAGCACAAACGATGTGTTAAAAATCTTACTGAGTGAATGGAGGGCACTGAAGCAGCTCCTCTGAGTTCAATGTGCTGACGTCTTCAACACGATCAGCTAAAGAGACTGAAACCAAAGAAAAGAGTCAGGAATCACAGAGCAGAGAGTCAGTGTTTGTCTGAAAGATTATGATTTCACTGTGCCGTAAATATTAAAGATGGAAGCTTTGTTTTAGCTCAAACCTAATTTACAATATTCATTTAGAAGCATTTTAAGTAGCAGTCATCACGAGATCCTACATGCGTCCTGTGACAAATCAACAAGAAGACCAGGCAGCTGATCTGTTAGATAATTCCTGAAATTACTTCACAGTAAAGGCTACAATCCCCTTATCTGCAGCTCTTTGCTTTACCCCGAGTTTTTAAAGATCTGGGGAAGAGATTGGGAGAACCTCCAAAAAGAGCTTATTTTGTAAAAGAATAATAAAGAATGTTGGGACAGAAAAATGAAGCTGTTTTTCTTGAAAGGTCTTAGTACATCTGAAAACCTGTTTTAAATAGTTGTGAGTTGTGGTGTTCAACTTTACATTGTTATAATTTTGTACTGGCTGCTTCCTTGGCCAGGTCTCTCTTGTAAGATATTTTTAAAGTTTGGGTAAAATACAAATAAAAACTAGAAATGCTGTGAGAGCACTAACCTCCAACCAGGCATTTCCAACATTGTTGAGATGCTGTTGTCAAAATGTGGAAGACTGCTCTATCTCACACTGTTAACAAATCCTTAAAAATGAATCTTGACCCCACATCCTGATACAGATCACCATCATATCCAATCACTTGTCCCATGTTCCAACATTCTCTGAAAAAATCTTTTAAATCCACCGAGAACTTATTGAGGAAAACTGCCCTATCTCCTACTCTTAACAAACTCCTGCACCTACATCCGGATTCCCCTCACCACCAACACCTACTCACTTCTCCCTCGTGCCATGACCAACACTCCCTGAAAATCAGATCCGAATCAGCTCTTTAGTTTTTAGTTGTCCCGTTCACAGACTACCAACAAACTAACACATACTGGCAAAAACATTGCCTCCTTGGCAGAGGTCATAGGTTATCTTTTTTTTTTTTTTTTTTTGATTGCGCCCATTAAAGGATTGCCTCAGGTTTTTCGAGGTGGGGTTGCTAGAGGCCCATGGCTCTAGTCAATATTAGCGCCAATAAAGGAACCTGAGAGCTTTGTCCCTGAGGGGAGATATCTGAGGGCGGACTGTAGCCGGTACATAGCAGAACATGGTATGTAAGTTATATGTTAAAACTACTCAAAGAACTATGTTGTCATGACAGTAAGATTCTTTACAGCGTCTAACTTTTCCTCCACAAAGCCCCTGTGTTTAGAGCTTTGGTGTGTTGGGACGTAGGGGTTATTTATCCCTCCACCATCAGCTGCTCAGGTCGGCAGGGGAAACAACAAACACTAACTTCACTAAACTGAACTAAAATGACTGAGTTTGACTCGAGGAACGATGATGTTGTGGGTACGAGAGGACATCTTTATGAACCGGAGTAACAGAGGAAGCACTTTAGCAGATGGAGTCACAGGTAGAAAGAGGGATGGAGGACGGAGGAGCAGGACAGGTCAAAGGTCACCTGGTGGAGCAGATGATGAACTGTGAGCCCATGTTCATAAACTCAGAGGCTCAAAGCTGTCAGGAGTGGGATTAGTCACACGGCTTCTCCTGGACCTTCATCAGAGCTCCTTCGTTTCCTTCAAACTGCTTTTCATTATAAGGAGTTTAAGTAATTCAGAGTTTATCAAACTGTGGCTGGAATGAGCTTAGCTCAGGTGTGGTGTCATTCTCAGCTCTGTCATATGAGTTCAGACGTGTAAGAAAAGCAGCATGTGAGCCATGAGGCAGCAGTGCCTGTAGCTTCAGGCTGCCTGACCTGAGTGAAGGTGGTGGCTACAGATGGAGCCATGACATGTCTTTGTATTTTAGCATTTATGCTACTGATAGCCCTGGTATACAAAAGCAAACAGTTTATCAAACTCAATAAAAGGCCCTGAAAGCTTTCTGTGCACTGAATGTTAGTGTGATACCCGGGGACTAGGATGAACTTCCTGGTGAAAGAGCTTCACAGTCATAACTGTTTAATAACTTTGTTCTACTTGATCTGTAGTTTGAGTATTCAAGTATCTGCTTTGTGTAACACTGGCCTCATAGTGTTGAATGAGTTGCTGAGACAGCCCAGGTCTTGGTTTAAGTTTTGGTCTCACCGGAACCTGATCGACTCCTTGCTCCTCCTGAACCTTGAGACAGAGAGCTCAGCACGAGGTCTGCTTTCTGGATCAGAGACTCTATTTTGTTGCCTGCCAAAAGAAATATCTTAAATGTCTTAAGATCCTAAACACATGGACTGAGCTGTAAAGTTTGAACATATTTGCTGAACTTGTTTTTACCTCTGCAGAGCGTCCCCATGATGTCGGAGCTCTTTTTCTCTGCAGCGAGGAGAGAAATCTCTTCAGCGAACTGAAGCCTCAGATCTCTGAGTGTCTGCCAACTGTCCCCCTGAACAAACACACAAACAACATTTTATTATAATACACATCCAAAGGAGGGCGGCATGGTGGTGCAGCAGGTACTGCACCTGCCTCACAGCAAGAAGGTTGCTGGTTCGATCCCCAGGCCAGTCAGGGCCTCTCTGTGTGGAGTTTGCATGTTCTCCCCGTGCATGTCTGGATTGTCTCCAGCTTTCTCCCACGGAACAAAAACAAGCTCATGAGGTTAAATGGTGACTCTAAATTGCCCTTAGGTATGAGTGTGGCCCTGTGATTTGCTGGTGACCGGTGCAGGGTGTACCCCACTCTCACCCAATTTCAGCTGGGATAGGCTCCATCCCCCCACGACCCCAAAAGGGATAAGCTGGATAAATGATGGATGGACTTAAGAGTGATTCTTAATGCAATATAGCACAAATCCATGGGGTGTCCCAAAACTACTAGATTTGTGTTAGAAACAAGTGTGAATCAAGAAAAACAACGTTTTATTCTTTACGTGGGACCATAGTAATGTGAGGCACTGTATGGACACTATTTAGCATGTTAATGGACACTGACAGCCCCCACTCTCATGTTTAACCCTACCTTTACCGATCCCGCCGGCAGGATCAAAATACCACTTATTTTTCAACAACTGGCATTTACAAACCATTTGTCCTATCCAGAAGCAGAAAACACTGCTGTAATCGTTAGATTTTCAAGTTTCCAAGGGAACCTGAATGTATCACAAGTAACATTGGCAACATATCGAATAAACCGTAAAAAAACGGGCAAATTTCATTAGATTTAATCAACATCGCTTTAATTCTCATGTCTTCTTTGAAAATTTGCAGAATATAAATCGTTCGCTCTGGCTAAATTCTGTAAAAAACGAAAAAATCTACGCTTCTTGCCGCATTCAACAAGACCTGAATGATTCACATACTTCCTGAATTCGCTGTTCAAACGGCAGTGTCTTGCAGGCTCAAATTCCTGCTAAGAGCCATTCAGAACTAATAAGTGCTGAGCAGCGACACCTGCTGTCAGTGCCTTGAAGACCTGTTACAGGGCAAACTTTTCCCAGCAAGCTGTCGTTTTTACAAAGGAAAGAGTGCTTTGCAGATTGTCTCTGCAGTGTAAACTGTAAATTAACAATATTATTATAATTAATGTTAATCAATAGTTAGAATTTTTTTATGTTTGTTTTTCTTTTTTCTAATGATTTTTAGCTTTTAAGTTTTGTTACACTGCATAAATACATAATTGAGTTACATCAGTCAATAGCCATGGTTGTCCTGAATCTATAGAGGTGCTGGACTTCATATTGCAGAGAAAGATAAGACCATAGTGAGTAAAAATGTGAGAAGCGAAGAAGGACCAGAATTAAAATTAAAATGGATTAACAGAAATGCTTTTTCATTTTCAGAATAAAGCTGCATTTTTTGACTCATAAATAAAATTAATAATAAATTACCCAAACTGCATTTTCATTTTCCTATTCAAGACTGCTCATTCTGTGACTTAATTAAAATGAAAAAGCAAAAGACGTTTAAGATTTAATTTTCAAAAGATGCCCCAGCAAAAATGTACCAAAATTCAATCTGAATTGTCAGATTTGAAAATTAAAAAGCATTAGCGGTAATGCTTTTTCATTTCAAGGTAATGGCTGCAATTTTTGACTCATAAATAAAATTAATAAGTCATCCAAACTGCATTTTCATCTCCCCCTTCTCCTTCCTGTTAATGCTTTTTAATTTTCGAATTTGGCAATTCAGATTGAATTTTGGTAAGTATTTGCTGGGGCATCTTTTGAAAATTAAAACTTATACGTCTTTTTCTTTTTCTTTTGAATTAAGTCACAGAATGAGCAGTCTTGAAGAAGAAAATGAAAATGCAGTTTGGGTAATTTATTATTAATTTTATTTATGAGTCAAAAATGCAGCTTTATTCTGAAAATGAAAAAGCATTTCTGTTAATCCATTTCAATTTTAATTCTGGTCCTTCTTCGCTTCCATAAAAAACGGCCTGGAATTCCAAATATCAAACAAGGTCTCAGAATTTGTAGATTCTTTGAATGTAGTACCAACACCACTATTTTTCCTGTGTTCCTTAGGCTTGAGGGTACCTGAAAATGTGTTGTGTGCACTAATTCCTTATTTTTTAATTTTTTAAAATTATAAAATCAGAAAAATTCAATGTCCGTTTTTCATTTTTTTTCTAATGATTTGTAGCTTGTACATTTTGTTACACTGCATGTAGACCAAATTGAGTTACATCAGTCTATAGCCATGGTTGTCCTGAATCTTTAGAGGTGCTGGACTTCATCTTGCAGAGAAAAATGAGACCACAGTGAGTACAAATGTGAGAGAAGCAAAAAACAACCAGAAACTGCTTGGGATTCAGAGGGTTAAGTTTTGTTATTTTGTACATCATTTGTTCAGTTGTATTGAGATAAATATTCATGTACTGAAGCAGTCGTAATATTTTGAGTAGGTAAATTTGTGGTTAAAATGAGCAAGACTCACTCAGACACTTTGGGTAGCGTGGCTGCACACGTTATTCAACAGTCTGCAGCCACGCTAAGCTCATGTGCTTGTATTTCTGCATTTCCAAAAGTGATGAAGTAATGGAACATGTAGTGACACACGTGTACAGGGTATTTGTGAGCTAACCGACGTTTGTTCATGCAAATAAGTCACTTTACGTCGAAGTTTATGAGTAAGCAATAAGTCTTTGAAGTGCCGCACCTGTCATGTTTGCCAGCCTGAAATTAAGTAGTGTAACCACCTGTAGCCTGCTACAACATTAACGGTGTGAGTGTGCAGAATATTCATATGTGTGAATGTGAACTATGGTGTTAAAGGACATTTCATGCAGTACATCTGAGAGAGAGAAAAAGTATTAGGCACACTCGTTATTCAACAGACTGAGATGTCCTGCAGTTGGCAGCCACGCTAAGCTCATGTGCTTGTATTTCTGTATTTCCAGTGACAGAGAGTTGGAGTAAAGTTTGTTAAAACCCATGCACACCTGGAAAATCTGTTATTGTGTCAAAGTGTGTAACATTCAACAAATTATTCTTTTGATTTATAAAAGTGAGTATTCAGTAAACCATCAACACACATTTGTACATTGAGCCAATATTACAGCCAAAATGGGGGTATATAGGGACAATATCTACTACCAAAACATCAGCTGCTCATGTTCATATCTGCTGATGCAGATATTTAGTTTTTCGGTCTATTACCTACAGACACCAATATCATACCAATAATATTGTGCATCCCTGGCGAGGAAATATTTACTCTGATGCAGACCATGATTTGCATTTAATGCTCCAGACCAAAATTAAATGACTTCCCTCTAACCTGAACTGAGTTTTTCATTTAGTTCATTTTACTCGAATGTTTACTTCTCTTACTTGGTCAGATGTTTGGTCAGAAGCTTCATCCTCCAGATCCTCCACCCATGATGGAGCTCTGATTCTATGATCTGCATGTTGAGGAACACCTAAAAGGGCGACACAAAATTTAAATTGTGTTTCTACCATGTAAAATATCAAACCGCAGACTCCAGTCATGAAAATGTTGCCCTTGTAATGGTGTGTTCACATCGTGGGCCTTTTCTTGGAGTTATGTCTCATCTGACATACTGTTATGTGTGGTTTATGCTGAAAATAGGGGACAATACATCTTAAAATTCATTTGGACTGAAACATCAAATTTTAAAAATAAAGAATGATGATGCAAATTAATGTCTTTGCATTTGTTGTTAAAACTACACTACCTTTGGGAGAAAAGCAATTCTCCAAACTGAATTCTACTGTGTTGCTCAATTTAGCGTTAAAGGTAATAACTAACCTTACACACCAGATTTACTGTTCAATATTTTTGACTCACCCATCTGTACAACATAGCCCATAGAAAGTGTTTGGGAATGGGCAGAACCTTTTAAAAGCACTTCTGACAGCTGATTGGACGATTGTTCTGTCAATCACATTCTTTAAGGGCCAATCAGATAATGTAGTGGGCGGTGCAACTGCCAAGAGAAAAGTCTACGGAGCAGCAACAACACGGACAAGTTTCAGCCCCGAGGCTTTCATCAGCGTCATGTTTCTGTTATTCAGTGGGGGTGGAATCGTGGTGGTGCTGCTCATCTGTTCGTGACTATTTTTTTCCAAGAGCGGAATAACGACAAGACAAACCCTAACCCATTTGACCCCAATTGATTTCTGAGTTTATTTACAACCTGTAGATTACTAACTTACTGTTGTGTGTATTTATTTAGGCAGCACGGTGGCACAGCAGGTAGTGCACGTGCCTCACAAGAAGGTTAAATCCCTGTGTCAGGCAAGGCCTTTCTGTGTGGAGTTTGCATGTTCTCCCCGTGCATGCATGAGTTCTCTCCAGGCGTTCCAGCTTCTCCCCACAGACAAAAAACATGCTCATTAGGGTTGATTGGTGACTCCAAATTGGCTTTAGGCACGAGTGTGAGCATGAATGGTTGTTTGTCGCTCTATGTGGCCCTGTGATTGGCTGGCGACCAGTTCATGGTGCACCCCGCCTCTTGCCTGATGACCCTGAAAGGGATAAGTGGTATAGATGGATCCTAGTTTTTGCTCTTGTTTATTCTCCCTTGTTATGGTTGGTATCTTCTCTGCTTGTTTCCTGGTGTTCATTATATTAGATG
This sequence comes from Cetoscarus ocellatus, assembly GCA_037902135.1. Classification (NCBI taxonomy): domain Eukaryota; kingdom Metazoa; phylum Chordata; class Actinopteri; order Labriformes; family Labridae; genus Cetoscarus; species Cetoscarus ocellatus. The sequence goes on along the minus strand of JBAMNC010001552.1, from coordinate 692,693 downwards.
ATCAAACACCAGTGTTTAAAACGCTGATTAAAGCCTCAGGCTGAAATGAGTCCATGTTGTAAAATAAACTTTAATAAACATCTCTCAAAACTTCATTGGGAGTGTTGGTGTAAAGACAGGATGTGCTGTACCCTGGTCGTCCCACAGCTCTGACTCTGCAGGCGTCAGTGGCTCGCTGAGGTCGCAGCCCTGGATCCAGGCCGGCACACTGGTGATTCCAGAGAAGTTCATTTCAGACTTGTTGCTCGTGAACCAGTGACGGAGGTGGAGCGATGAAGATGGGTCGGCTTGCTCTGACCTTGCTGCTCTGTGTGAGGACTGATTGAGAAACAAAACAGCGGTCTGAATGAATTTCAGCAAATGTTAGACCTTGAAGCAAATTAAACATGAGAGATCATCACCCTGAAGCAGCTGCCTGAGGGGACATCAACATCTGGCTTCAACATGGCTGTCCCTGATCTCCCCCTGCACCCAGATGGAGGAAACAAAATTAAAGAAAATGAGAGGGAAGAAGAGATTTTACACTCTTTTACACAGGATAAAGTGGCGTAAGCAGCACCTGCAGCTTCTGTGCATTCTGGTTGGACGAGGGTGGTGGTTGTAAATGCTGCTGAGATGGCCCCCTGATCTGTGTGCTGGTCTGGAGGAGGCGGGACGAGGCTGTGAGGCTGTTGACTGGGACAGGAGGCCTGAGACAGCGGAGGAAACACAGAGGACATGTTAAGACAGTCAGGCTTACTTTTGGTTAAGTCCACTGAACATATTCATCAGCTAAACAAACCAACTGGAGAATAAGAAAGAGGAAGATGTACAGAGAGCAGGGGATGCATAAAGACTCTGGCTGAAGGCTCAGGGACAGGATTTAACGATCTTATTTTTAATCAGCAATGAAGAGTTTGGTAAGGGGACTTCATTTCTAGAGTACCATCCATATTCATAGTGCTTTACAGAGCAAAAAACAAAGATGTTACAACATTAAGAGCATTAAAAACATAAAATTAGCAAAAATAAGACAGTAAAATCTAAAACATTGGAGAATTTCAGGGTTAAAAAGAAGAATAAATTAACTTTAGAGTAGGCTGTGGTAAATAAAAATGTTTTAGGACTTGTTTAAAGAGAGTTGACAGATGGAGAGGGTCTAAGTTTCTCTGCTAGTTTCTTCCATAATTAAGGAGTGTAGAAACTAAAAGCTGCCCTGCCCTCTTCAGCCCTGACCCTGAGAGCTGTATGTAAGCCCATCCTTGAAGACCTGAGGGTCTATATATGTATATGATGTGTGGATCTTAGGACTGTGCGATGTGATCTCCTCCCCTGCGGTTGGTCAGGACCCAAGCTGCAGCGTTTTGGATGAGCTGCAGCTGTCTTTAGGAGTTTTTAGTCAGACCTGAATGAACATGTTACAATAATCTACAACCTGCTAAAGACTTTGATTGGCTGACTTTGTGACCATTTTAATGTGGCTGTTTTAAAAGTCCACATGGACTTTGATGAACAGGTGATGCTCGCACTGACCCTGGATGAAGGCGGATGTGTGGGTGACAGGCATGGAACCGTCATTAGGGATGTTCAGCAGCTCGTCTGTCGTCATGGAGAGCCTGTCTCTGTTGCTGCGGTGATGGAGGGAGCTGACAGGAAGGTTCAGGAAGTCCAGCTCCCTGTCCGTCAGACGCTCCCTGAGAACTGGGAGTCAAAATAAAACACAAATAAAATCTTTGCAGAAGGTTTCAGGGGAAACATTCTTCATTGATTGTCAACAAACATATGGAAACATGCACTAAAAACTTTTGAAAAAAGTATTGTGAGCTTGACTGTACAGAAATGAGGACTTGATATACAGGATAATACTGACAACAGCCCCCGTCAATCTTTGTGGCTGCTTAAAAAACTTTGACTTGTCCACACCTGTCGGTTTTTGGCAACATTGTGAATCATTCGAGTCTGACACTCAAACCGCTGAATGACAATCAGCCTAAAGCACTGTGTGAGTGTTTGAGCAGAGCTTTAGAGCATTTATTTGGTTCAAACTTGTTTTCCACTTATATTATCTGGCATGTGGATGCAGATCCTCTCTACAAGCGTCCGTGTGATTGGCCCCTCATGATGCTTTAAGCACGGATACCCTCTGACCAAACGGAGGTGAGCCAGTCATTATGTCACATTTTAGCATCAGATCAGACTGAATACAACAAAAAGAAAGCCCCAAGTACAATCCGTAATGGAGGACATATGCAGGCTGAGTCGATTCATCAGGGAAAAGCGGCGTGTGTGATGACCTACCGTCCTTGTTTCTGAGCATGCTCACTCCAGGTCTGCTTGGCGTGGACAGGGGAATATGTGGCAGAACCAGCTTTCCTGTCAGAGTCTCTTTGTCTGGTCGACTTCTCTCAAAGTCAGCGATGTAGGCGTCCAGCGCTGCTGAGGCTGATTCATAGTCCTACAAACAATCAGTCAATAAGCATTTTACCTTTCAGTGATTTATGAAAAAACATTTATTCACCATCTCTGATGTTTGACATAAGTGTGTGTATATAATGTGTTGTAAGTGTGTGTGTGTGTGTATGGTCATTTTTTGTTACTTAGTGTCACTCAGAGTGAGTCAGCTGCAGGTTTTTGACCTGAAAATTTCCTTTGCTTTTCACTTAAAGTCTTTCATTTGAATCCAGAAAGGTAGCATCTGTGTTTGTCCACAGAGATGGCACCTTATTCAAATTGAATCAAAACCCTGATGGGAGTGTTTGAATCAGCATAACAAGTTAAAAAGAAAAAAATTCCATCCACATTCTCCAACAGCGTCCAAAGTGGAGGTAGAAGAGGACGGACCTTGTCTCTGTATCTGAAGGTGCTGCTGAGTTCAGGGACCTGCAGGCAACTTCTGAAGTGACCAGAGCTGGACAGGAGGGAGGTCACTGTCGACTCTGGAGACAAAACGTCACTGACTGGTCCGCAGAGCTCCATGCTACGAGAAAACCAAATACAAAGACCACATCATTAAAGGTTAGAGTTAACCCAACACAGAGCACAGTAATAGAGCAGTGGCAGAGGGGATGAGTACGGCCACTTCAGAACCAAACTAGATCAATTCTGCATCCAAAAATCAGCATGCCTCAACAATAACCTGGTTATTTACCTGGCTTCAGCTCTGAGAGAGGCTCAGAAGTATCAGGACAAAGTTGTTGGAACGTGAGATCAATGATGGGGAAGCTACTTTTAAAATGTAGTGAGTTAATTACTCATTAAAAGAATGAGCTTCACTACACTGAAGCTGCAGGATGGAGAAAAGTAGAGGCTCAGTGACAGCAACATTATAAAATTAACTCACTACATCCAGGCTTTATTCACTTATTTAGCAGAAATCCTCATCATTATTACTTTCATTATTATTATTATCACTATTGTGATAAGTTTTTATTATTACATACAACCAAAGCTTTTCTGCATATCTGTTGGACTGTTCTGTTTGTTTTATTATCTGCAGCTGTTATATTGTTTCTGCTGCATCTCTTTAATTTGCCTTCTCAAATATTTAAGTTAGTGTGCAGTTCTGCATTAATAAACTTTATTTACTTATTTATAGGGGTGTCAGAATAATCTTTTAATGGATGCATCATGATGTGGATGTAGATGTAGATGCTTCGATGCAGAAACAGTCGGTTTAATCTTGCAGGGCTTCAGCCAGACTGCTGCATCAGTTTAGTTTCTGAGGAAGAAAAACCAAGAAGGAAGATGCTTTAGCTGATCTCAGATACCACTTCTGATAAATTAAAGAGGTCATATTTATCTGAATGCTTGAATTTGTTATTTATAAAGTAGCCTGATGCCGTGAAACGGAAAATCAAAGATACTGCTCACTTTGTTGCATTGTGACATCAAACTGAGTCGTTAACTTAATAATCGTAATTGAATTGTCAGACTAGTAAAGATGCACAGCTTTGCTTATCTGATTACTTACATTGACCAAAATAACAATTGAGAAGCAAAGAAAACCTTATTCCTAAATGACGGTACCCTGACACACCGTGGGCCGTTCATCACATCCCATCCATCCAAAGAGTCCACAGAAACCTGTCCGAAGGAGGTGAGTGGACGATTGTTCTGTCAATCAACATTTGTTTGTTCACCAACCACTCTTACCTGTCCCCTCTCACCTGTCCCCGCTGGGACACTGGGGGTCTAAACAATTAGACAGTGGTGTCCTCTCACCTGTCCCCTCTAAGACACTGGGGGTCTAAAGGATTAGACTGTGGTGTCCTCTCACCTGTCCCCGCTGGGCCACTGGGGGTCTAAAGGATTAGACAGTGGTGTCCTCTAACTTGTCCTTACAAGGACACTGGGGTCTAAAGAATTAGACAGTGCTGTCCTCTCAGGTCACTTCCTCATTCTTAAAGTGTTGTCAGAGCTCTGCTCTCTCTCTGATGAGGGAAACGTGAGCTTGTTTCGACCAAACTGCTGTTTGATCAGTAAAATAACGAAACAGTGAACAGCTGTGACTCAGAAAACAAAGTTAAAATAACGATGCTGTTTCCAGGAACGTTACTGTCCGCAGCTGCTGTGAATAACCCCCTGACCGCAGTGCTCTCAGGCCACAGGCTTCAGAGCTGAAACAGCTCAGCACACTCGGTGTTTCGGATAAGATAGGGACCGTTGTAATTGGTTACCGTTACCGTTGTAATTGACTAAAGACATCCAGGATGATTTTTGAATGAAATTACAGTAACATCGTTATCGAGGGCACAGGACTGGACTCACTCTTTGGTTTATCATGAACCTGTAACAGCCACAGATGTGAGTTTGACAAGGAATCAACTAACACGGTAACGTACTAACCCGTGACACGGTTGCCGGGTTTATGTTCAATAAGCGGTCACTATTTTTTAAGGTTAGTCTGATTAAATGACGACGTTTACATGGCTCCTATAACCCGCTGACAGGTGAACGAAGTTTCGCTTAAGTTTTTAATGTTTAGCTTAGCATGGCGGCTGTGTTCGAAACAGGAGCCAGAAGACTTATTTAACATCCACTGATCTGTATCAGTTTTACAATCAGATTAATTACTTACTATCAAACTGAAATGGTCACCTCCTCGGTTTCAGCTCGGAATGATGTTTACACCCCAGGACAGGAAATTCAAGACTCCCGGGTGAAGCTAAGCTAACAGCTCCGGTACGACGTCAGCAAACCAGCCATTGAGCGCAGTGCCGCCCCCTGCTGGACTGGAGGTGCTATTGACAGAGCAGCTCGTAGATGAACATCAACGGCACAGAAAACTGTGGAAGCGAAGAAGGAGCAGAATTAAAATTGAAATGGATTAACAGAAATGCTTTTTCATTTTCAGAATAAAGCTGCATTTTTTGACTCATAAATAAAATTAATAATAAATTACCCAAACTGCATTTTCATTTTCTTCTTCAAGACTGCTCATTCTGTGACTTAATTCAAATTAAAAAGAAAACGGCGTTTAAGATTTAATTTTCAAAAGATGGCCCAGCAAATACGTACCAAAATTCAATCTGAATCGCCAAATTCGAAAATTAAAAAGCATTAACAGGAATGCTTTTTCATTTTCAGAATAAAGGTGCTTTGTTTGACTCATAAATAAAATGAATAATAAATCATCCAAACTGAATTTTCATTTTCTTCTTCCATAAGGAGACCGTGGCTTCGGCCTCCCTCAGCAGCTCTGGCACAGATGTGGACATGGTGGTGATATTTCCGCTGTTTCTGAAAACATTTACCACAGCCTGACACGAACACAACCTTCTCACTCCACTCTGTCTTCTCCCCTAACGTACACAGCAGGTCTGAAGAGGAAGAGCGGCCACTGACGTCACTCTCCTGCGCCTCTTGGGATTGCCAATTCAGATTGAATTATGGACCACTTTTTGCGGGGCGGGCATGAAAACGAAAAAGCACTGTCCTCTTTGTTTTCTTTTTAGTTGTGTCATAAAATTTGCAGCCTAAAGAAGAAAACAAAAATTCAGTTTGGATAATATATTATTCATTTTATTTATGAGTCAAACAAAGCACCTTTATTCTGAAAATGAAAAAGCATTCCTGTTAATGCTTTTTAATTTTCGAATTTGACGATTCAGATTGAATTTTGGTAACTATTGGCTGGGGCATCTTTTGAAAATTAAATCTTAAACATCTTTTTCTTTTTCTTTTGAATTAAGTCAAAGAATGAGCAGTCTTGAAGGAGAAGATGAAAATGCAGTTTGGATGACTTATTATTAATTTTATTTATGAGTCAAAAATTGCAGCCATTACCTTGAAATGAAAAAGCATTATCGCTAATGCTTTTTAATTTTCAAATTTGACAATTCAGATTGAATTTTGGTACATTTTTGCTGGGGCATCTTTTGAAAATTAAATCTTAAACGTCTTTTGCTTTTTCATTTTAATTAAGTCACAGAATGAGCAGTCTTGAATAGGAAAATGAAAATGCAGTTTGGGTAATTTATTATTAATTTTATTTATGAGTCAAAAAATGCAGCTTTATTCTGAAAATGAAAAAGCATTTCTGTTAATCCATTTTAATTTTAATTCTGGTCCTTCTTCGCTTCCATAGAAAACAGCTTTAGAACAGTTAATGATCATTAATGTCTGTATTACTGTGATCATTTTAATAATAGAAGCAGCTGAGGAAACAAATGATCTTAATAACATAACTTACAGGGCTGCCAACTTTTCAACAAACCTTGGCGTGAGATTTGGTGGAGCCAACCAAAATGTTGCCACATACATGGTAGGACAACATTCGACACAGAATGTCTCATTATGTGTAGGTTGAATCATACTATATAGCACTCAGAAGTAACAAAATGCTGCAAGTGCAATTAACTCAGGTACAGGTAAAAAATAAAATATAAATAAATGCCATATTTTTTGCTGTGTTGTCTGATACTTCCTCAAATGTCCTACACAGTGATATTAAACAATAACTGTAATCATGTCATTGCTTCTTATAAGTCTATATCCTACCTGTCTACAGGTCTGTTTACGCACAACCAGCAATTCCAAGACCAGTATTTTGTTCACCAAAAACACCAGGCTGATCACCACTACAGCAGATTTACAAGAACTGAAAGGTCAATACAAGTTCTAAAACTAGGAGAAATGTTTTTTTAATGAATAACCAAACTAAATCAAACTATACTTCATGTTTTTTCAATGTTTTTTTTCATCAAACTGTCAACAAGCAGCAACAAAACAAAATCTGAATGTCACAAAACTTAAAACTGCACAAACCTTAACACAATTAACCCCGTAAAGCCCGTTGTATCATATTTGATACATACTTTTATACCTTTATCAAATCAATATGATCAACAAATTACTAAAGAAAACATCTGGATACAATGAGATTAATGATAAAAATGTCTTCAAGTGGATTATCAGTTGTCAACAACATCTAATGTATCGAATGAGATAGAAAATATATAATATACGTTCAATTTTACGGAAATTTAGATTTTAATCGATTTCAGTAGAAAGTGAAATAAACATTTCAGCTCCCAAAAAATTGAGTGTTCTGGCTGTTATTCACGCATTCAGGCTTTAAAGGGTTAAATTATGTAGTGCAATTGAATATGCATAATTAGCCTAGATTTAATTTTCCTTTAGTAAATGAAAAATGATTTGGCATCAATGTGTAGGCTACAAGTCCATAACACTAAGAACTATCCAGTATAAAAGCATCTGACTTGAAAATTAATGTAAACAGAGGTGATTTTCATTGGAGGACAATAAGGAGTGGACATTAACAGTCAGAATGTCATTAGAAACTGGATCTGTTCAAGTTAACATCAAAACCAAAGTTATCAATACTTCATTTTTAAATCAATAAATCTATAATAGAACATCAAACTCAAAGTAATAATAGCCTACAGAAATGAACGTTTAAGTCTGGACAGGAATGTCAGTACAGAAATGTAAAACAGTGTAATATTTGTGTGTTGTCTGGTTTATTCTAGTGGGTATACTCTGACATACTCTGATGGATGTTTGTCCTCTTAGGGCCTTCATACACTGAAGACATTTTTGCCACATTTTGACCTGATTTATACACTGTCCACTGAAAACAGCTCTGAGACCAGTGATGGGCCTCCACCTACAGGTTGAGAACCGCTGCACCAGTAGACTGTATTTGAAGATTGATCCTTCAAAGATTGTTCTGATATCATGGAGAATAAGTGATGGAGGATACCTCAGGATGAATTTATTATGTAGAAAACAGTGAGTGAGTGAAAACAAGAGCTGGACTGATGAAGAATGTAGAGTTTTGATTAATGAAAGGCTGACTCATTAGTTTTTGAAGTCTTTGTGTTCACTTAAACCGGGCACATGAGCTGTCAAGACACCGTGTGAATGGTAAAATCACACAGAGTGACTGATGATCCCTCACTGTTCCTGCGATGCGCGTCTATCTGCGTCTTTACGCTCACAGACAGACAGAGGAGCGCACACACACACAAGCATGCTATACCTATCCTTGCGCATGTTGTTGTGGTTATATGGTATTTCGGGGCGTTTTCTAGTGGGTATATGGCGTATACCTGCCTATGCACCCAGACTCTGGCGTACTGTGAGCAGAGCGGACTCTGCACCGAATGTCCGCAGACAACAGAGCTTTCACAGTCGAGCGCACTGCCGAGTAGTAGTTTGTTGTGAAATTACTGTGAAAGCCTACATTTCCCACAATCCTTGCGCATTGTTTTACATTTCTCTGTCATGACGTTGTACACTGAGGACGCGGGAGAGGAGCTGCTCTGCCTGCTGACTTTGCAAAGCACTAAAATGAAGAGACGGAGCAGTGTTTTTGTGTGACACCAGTGCGCGGAGCTGAGTCCACACGGTTGTGAAGTTTGAGCTTTGTGCGAACAGGCCTTGTGGACGTCCGCATAGTCCACTACGCCCGATTATGTTTGGGCACACGATCCCTGCGTCCCCCTGGGATTTGTGCCTTCAGCATGAGAAATCGGAGGTGTGGCGTGAGAGTGTGTGAAGCCAATGAAATGCGTGAGTCTCACGGCCAATGTGTGAGAGTTGGCAGCCCTCAATTTATCAGGTGTTGGAGCATCTGTTCCCTGTTCTTCTCTGGCTTTCTGATGGTCTTCATCCAGTACCCTGTTCCACCTCTTCAGGTATCCTTTGAGCTGACTCTATGATGCACGTGGTCACCCCCAATGGCCTGGTTCAACCCTAGGGGCCTGGGAACCCAGTATACGGTGAGCTGGATCAGGTTCAGGAAAGTGTGCCAGATGCCTGTAGAAGGTCAGCTGCTGCTCCTGTATCCAGCAGCTGACCTTTCCTGTTCCCGCCCTCCTGACCACGTCAGCATTGGACACATGGTCGTCCCAAAAATGTGTCAAAGGGAAATAATCATAAAGGAGTCCAGATGAGGTCTCTGGCCACTAGTCAGTGTCCAGGCCTTGCAGGTGTATAGGAAAACCTAGAGGACCAGAGACCTGAAGACTCAGACTTTTGTCTGCATGCTCAGATACCGTGAGCACTGCAGTGAACTAATCGCCCCATAAACCAGGTCAAGTCTGATTGGTCTCAGCCTCACAGTTAACAGATCGATGAATAACTCTGTCAAGGTCAGCGAGCTGCTCCACAGCCTCCACGTTCTCACCACCCACAGGTCCAGACTATAATTTATAGAGGTCACTATAGCCCCGTTTCCACCAAGTGGTCCGGTATGGATTGGCACGGTTTGGCTCAGGCCAGATCGGTAAAGCATGATCCTGGTTGTGTTTCCACAGCCAGTCGTACCCTACTTGGTAGTCGGCGTGTAAGCCGGATGCCGATAGCATGCATCATAGCAGCGCGACACAACGAAAAAGAAAACGCGACACAGTAAACAAAGAGCAATGATTCTCTTCACCGAGAATACTGAGGAAGGTCTGCACCTCCACAGTAGACAATGGGATGCTCGATCTTGATGCCATTTTTTCAAACAAAAAAGCCTTGAGAGTTATCTTCACGAAGACGAGTGGAGATTTAAACACGGCGGGGCTGTGTTGTTTTTTTTTACCATGGGAAGTCGCATGGGAAGTGACGTCTCCTTCGTCCAATCAACGGGCTGCAGTGTTTCTAGCTCCAAACTTCTGGGGTCGGATCGGTATCCTTGGCACCCCAACAGAAGGGTCCCAAAAAGTAGGACGGTACAGTTTGCTTTTAAGGGGTCCTGTCCCGGTTTTAGGCTATGGAAACGCCACAAAAAGCTAGCCGTACTGAGACGAACCGTACTGAACCCTCTGGTGGAAACGGGGCTTATTTTCTCTGGCCTTAAAAAGATGTAAAATTGCACTACAGTGGACCTGTGTCCACTCGGACTAGAGGCAGCACTGACTCATGTTGACCCTCAGGTCAAGAGCCTTCTTTGCAGAGTGGTGCAGAGATGGTTTGATTGGACCAAACCAGAAGTTAGCATCACTCTGGTTCCTTCTCTGAAAGCCAATGGTATTTTATTCTGTGTTCTTGGATCACTGCTGGTAATAAACTCTGTGATGAACAAAAATTCATGAAACTTGTTCAACCGAACTATCTTCATAAATGAACCGAACTTTCACAATTATCTTCGGGCTGAAACGGACTCAGTGAGAGCAGAAATCTATTACCAAGCTATTACGGAACTACAACATAGTGGTTGGACTTGACACACTCACGTTGTAACCTCTTGTTTGATCATTTTCACTAATTCCAATGACCTGATCAAGTTAGCTTCCATGGGGATCAGAAATATTGCATTTTGGTCAATTACTGGCTTGAGTTGATGTACACAGAAAAAAAATCAGATTGTTTTTCTGATGCTGTTTGTTTGAATTTGACCTTATATAGTTAATAATACACTGATAAATGGGGCAACCAACCCCAGTCTTCCCCACCTCATACAACCTTGTATTTAAATCAGCTTGAACAGCATATTAATGCCCTAAACTGCTATTTTATTTGCACAACGTCCTTATTTCACCAAACTTTTTCACATCCATAAAGTGCTCCTCCATATTTTGTCCCATGTGTTGTGGATAATTTAATTAACATGATTTAATTAACATTTCTTACTTACCTCTGATTAGTCCTCGGGTCATGCAGAGTTCATGGCTGCAGCCCCTTGAACCCGGGCCAGTGACGTCACTGGAGGCACGGCGTGATATGAAAAAAGAAGTGAGGGATCACTCTGACTGAAGGTCCAGGTCACTCCAACTGAAGGTTCAGGTTCACTCTGACTCTGTCGAGTGTCCCCCTCCAGTGTAGACTGAAGCAGACAGTGTCCAACAGGCAACTGTAGGTAAAATCTTGGAAAATAAATGTAGCACTGCAGCTGCCCCTGACTTTTTACTGTGAATGCACATAACTGTGACATAGGTCATAACTGCGGTGTTGCTCAGTCTGTGGGCTCAGGACCACAGGGTGGATGTTTCCAGATCTGAATCCGTTATTCTAAATCCCATTCACTTGGGAACCAGGAAGTGCTAAATGCTAACTCGCTTCTGCATTTCTAGAGTAATTCCTTAACCACTCTGCAGGCAAAAGGGTCTAAGAGTTTTTTTCCCTAAAGATCGACGGGTCCAGTGAGTCACTTTTTCAGTATGCAACAGGGTCAAAGTGTAAAGTTATTATTTCACGTCAGTAATCTCATCATGTAACGAGTTACCTATAAAGTTACCCATCATGTCACAGCTACTTTTTGTTTCTTTTTGCCGAGAAATGAAACTCAAGTTTTGGTGGGACGTCCAGTGAGAGGAACATCTTTCCAATAGACGATCTCTGATAGAGGGAGGGAGAGAGAGAGAGAGAGAGAGAGAGAGGTTGGTGGTGGGGGGTGCGCCACCGACAGACCTGGCTCCCCAAAGAGGACAGAGTCTCCACCCACTGCACCCAACATGAGGTGGAGACAGAGCTCCACTTTTTAACTACCTGTCCTCTGTATCAGGACATCAGAGACACTTTCTACCCTCTGATCACAAACAGAGAATTTAATGTATTGACCAAAAAACACAAACTGGTGTACCTGCTGGGTGAGGTACAACACTGTGCAAACACTGCAGCACGATATGTGAGCTGCTGTGACCGGAGGAGAGCGTCCAACAGCTCCAAACCCCCGTGAACTTCACATCCCTGCACCATCAGTTACACCTATTTATACCTGTACATAGACACACCATAGAGCGGTACATCTGTCACCTTCAAATATTTATATTATTTTGTTTTCTTTATTTTGATATTACTATGAGAACTCTGTATTAATCTGTAAAAAGAAAAAAAAAAACTAAATGAAATTATTATTATTATTAATATTATTATCATTATTATTATTATTATTATTATTGTTGTTATTATTATTTTCTTTACTCATGTATTTTCTTTCTTCTTATATTTAAAAAAAAAAAACTAAATCTGCACAGCTCTGTTAGTTTATCATTTAATATTTGGTTTTATGTAATTGTTTGTAATTGTATGTTTTTTTGTCGACTAAAGCTTTAGCAATGTCAACGTATGTTTTCCATGCTAATAAAGCTCTTTGAATTGAATTGAATTGTGACGGCGGGGGGGGCAGAGCGAGAGAGAGAGAGAGCGAGAGACAGAGAGAGAGAGAGAGAGAGAGAGCTGACGTCACGGCCTGTCGTTGGTTGGTCCGCTTCAGTTTAGATCGGATCATATCAGCCGTTGGGTCCGTTCGGTCTCTCTGGAGCTGAGCGGAAATAAACCCGGAGCAGAGGGCAGCGTAACCCGGGACAGTCCGGTCCAGAGTCTCCCTCTGGACACTTTGTATCCGTTCCTAACCCGGAATAAACACCGGGGGAGCCGGGGCGGAGGGAGGGAGGCAGAGCAGTCGTTAACATAACCTCCGTGACGTAGGTCCCGCGGGCTGCTGGTTCACCCACGCACTGCCGGATCTCCGTGGTGTTCACCGAGTGATAGATCGATCTGATCACAGAGAAAATCGGTGCTCTGATCGGTGAGTGGGGATGGAGAGGAAGAGGACGGACTGTCCCGCTCTTCCGCCCGGCTGGAAGAAGGAAGAAGTGATCAGGAAGTCGGGGCTGAGCGCCGGGAAGAGCGACGTCTACTACTACAGGTAACTATCGATCACTTCTGATCAGCCAGCGGGGGGCAGTGATCGATTAGTCAGCCTGAGCGCCCAAACACAGGCCACCATGAGCACATTAGTGCTGCGGACCTGAGCCGATCAGAAAGTGTTCAGGGATCAATAGCTGTCAGGGAAGTCACAGGGCGACGGCAGAGGCTGTATGGAGGTCATCACTGTGTTAGTTCCTGTTCTTCTCAGGACGATTTATTCACAATATCACACAAATACATACATAATAACAACCCTGATTTGTGCTGACACAGCAGATCTATGGTTGTAAACAAGCTGTTTACTGAAGCTGAAGTTCATTCAGGGCCGCATCCAGAATAGGCCTATTTAGTGCTGACTCCAGAAGGTCCCACACCCACACCACCACAAAATGAAAGGGGGTTGAGTTCTCAGTAGGGCTGAGCAATATGGATATATATCTTGATATTTTTTTGGCTGAATGGTGATTTTCAATATATATCGGGTTATATGCTTTTGTTTATAAATAATAAAAATAGTTTAAAGGCAAATCCACCTGGTCAGGCTTCCTTTGAAAAAACAGATCCCTAATCTCAATGGGGCTGACCTGGTCAAATAAAGCTTAAAAAAATGACAAAAATAAAAATTCCACACAGGCATATTATTAACTAGAATAACTCCAAGACATTATTTGATTTTTTTGATCCGCCTGGCTTTTTTAGTCCATGTAAAACCTGAACCCTGTAAGTGCAATCACATTAAAGATATGTTTTGTTTTCAAAAGAACCTAGACTATCAGAATATTCATGTTATAATGATGTCAAGCTAATGTTCTAAAGGTCCAGAAAAACAAAATAAAAAGACGAAACAGAATTTAAATTCACAGAACTTTGTACAAATCACACATGGATCAACAATGAAGAAGTCTTTTCACATTTTAATATAGTTCCTTTATGCCTCAGCTATCAGAGGATAAAATAACATGTAATTAATTTAGAACATAAACTCTTCACATATTACACTTTTTCCTGTAGCCATTTTTTGACCTATATTGTTAACTATGCCACCCCTGAAGGCAGTTTGTCTAGAAAAAGATGGACCACTTCACGCCGCCCTCACCTCTAGGGCATAGACTAGCTTACCTCCATATCCAGTCCTTCAAAATTCATCACAGAGGTCCAACAAGATCACAGATACTTTTTAAAGAACAATTATATTTATTATTATTATTATTATTATTATTATTATTATTAATCAACATCACATGTATCCATAACAACATACCAAGTTACCCAGTTTTTTTACTTATACAAACACACATGCTTAACAACCAAACAGGTTAACCCCCTCCCTCAAAGATATATATATATATATATATATATATATATATATATATATATATATATATACATACATACATATATATATATATATATATATATATATATATATATATATATATATATATATGTATGTATATATATATATATATATATATATATATATATATATATATATATATATATATATATATATATATATATATATATATATGTATATATGTATGTATGTATATATCTATCTATCTATCTATCTATATATATATATATATATATATATATATATATATATATATATATATATATATATGTATGTATGTATATATATATATATAGATATGAACATTGAACATTATAAATTGAAATGCATCAATCTGGCGCACTTTGACAGCAAAATCAAAGACCTAGACACACAGGTGAGTGAAACAAGACAGGTGGAACACATGAGGAGATCAACTAAAGCAGGGGAAACACAGAAAGTAAAACTAACTACATAGGCTACACAAGAAGAAAATATATTTCAAATTCAGACAAACTTTACAAGATGTGACAGTGCAGCAATCTAAATCATCCTCAAATCAGTGGTGTAATCTGGTTAATTCCCGTGGGTATACTCGGACATATTTGATGGATGTTTGTCCTCTTAGGGCATCCATACACTGAAGACATGTTTACCACAGTTTTACATGATTTATACACCGTCTACTGAAAACAGCTCTGAGACCCACAGGTTGAGAACCGCAGCACTAGTAGACTGTATTTGAAGCTTGATCCTTTAAAGATTGTTCTTATATCATGGAGAATAAGTGATGGAGGATCCCTCAGGATGAATTTATTATTTAGAAAACAGTGAGTGAGTGAAAACAAGAGCTGGACTGATGAAGAATGTAGAGTTTTGATTAATGAAAGGTTGACTCGTCAGTTTTTGAAGTCTTTGTGTTCACCTAAACCGGGCACATGAGCTATCAAGACACCGTGTGAATGATAAAATCACACAGTGGACTGATGTTCCCTCACTGTTCCTGCGATGCGTGTCTATCTGCGTCTTTACACTCACAGACAGATGGAGGAGCGCACACACACACGCTGAGAGAAAGTGAAAGTCACACAAGCATGCTATACCTATCCTTGCGCATGTTGTAGTGGTTATATGGTATTTCGGGGCGTTTTCTTGTGGGTATATGGCGTATACCTGCGTATGCACCCAGACTCTGGCGTACTGTGCGGAGTGGACTCTGCGCGGAATGTCCGCAGACAACAGAGCTTTCATAGTCGGGTGCACTGCCGCATAGTAGTTTGTTGTGAAATTACTGTGAAAGCCTACATTTCCCACAATCCTTGCGCATTGTTTTACATTTACATTTACATTTACATTTACGAGTTTTGATTCATCAAAGGCTGACTCATCATTTCTTAAGTCTTTGTGTTCACTTAAATCGGGCACATGAGCTATCAAGACACCGATTGAATGGTAAAATCATACAAAGTGACTGATGATCCCTCACTTTCCCTGCGATCCGCGTCTATCTGTGTCTTTATGCTCACGCGCACATGGAGGAGCGCAAAGATGCTGCGTGATTTCTTAAATCAATGAACATTTCATCCATGTTATGCGCTCTTTAGCTGAAGGCAGGGTTTGTTTTGTTGAATGTTGTACGTGAATTATCAGACTTTGTGCGGGACAGAGTAAATGGTTTGCGCAGCGATTTAATTCACACAGATAAAGGTCAGGAACTCTTTGGTCCAAAAGTGCCTGCTTCGTAACACAGAGAAGGTGAATTTATGAACAGGAAAGTGAAAGTTAAAGTCACACAACCACACTATTCGTATCTTTGCGCGTTTTCTAGTGGGAATACGGCGTATACCAGCTTATAATGTTGCGCTCTGATTTGTTGAGCATCTCGGTGCTTAGGAGAGAGCCACACAGGCTATGCATGCAATAATAATTTGTAGTCAGTGTCGCTGCTGCCAGTTTGAATTGAATAATTCATTTATTTGACTAAAGTGGCAGAGCTCAGCTCCGGAGGGCTTCGGCCCACTTTAACCCCTGTCTATAGCAGCCCAAATTTTTCATTCAGAAACTATGGCGGGTCTAATTAAACTGTGGCGGGCCACCATAGCTTATTTAATTAATGGGAAACAATGTATATAATAACAATAATAATAGTAATAATAATAATAATAAAATCCCACAAATAACAAGTAACATAAGAAAAAAAATACTAAAAATAATTCCCATTTTAAATAGGGCTGTACAACATAACTGAGCACAGAATAAAATCATTGCTCTATGTACATTAGTCATCCAGAGACTGAAAAGAGTCAACAAGTGACAGAAAATTACCCCATATCTTGTTAAAATTGTCAGAGCAACCTCTAATGCTGTACCTAATTTTCTCAAAATAAAAGAAAGACATTAGGTCCCTCAACCAAGAATAAGGAGATGGAGGTTTTCAGTCCTTCCAATGAAGTAAAATTTACCCGCAGGCCACGAGAGAAGCAAAAGTCATAATATTCCCGTCCTTGGTGGGAAAACTAGCAAAGTTGTAAGATAAGATAAGATAAGATATTCCTTTATTAGTCCCACATGGGGAAATTCCAAAACACCAAAAATAGAGATTAGAGGGCTGGAAGCAACAGGTCGTATCAGGGCCTTCGATAATGTATCATAGAAGGTGGACCGGAATAAGTTTAGCTTTGGACAAGAATAAAAACGTGTGAGTGATTAGCAGGAGAAATAGAGCATCTATCACATCTCACCGTTGTGTTAAAAAATTTGTTTAGTTTGACCTTGGAAAGATGTGTCCTGTGTAGAACCTTAAATGTGTCAGTGTCAGACTAGCACAGAGGGTAGTAGTGTTGACCCTTTTCCAGGGCTTTTTTTTTTTACCATCACTCAGTTGAAAAGGTAGTGCCAAGCTCTTTTTCCCAGGTAGTCCTAATAACTAAAGAGGGTGAAGCTTATGAAATTTATGTCATCACAGTTGAGATGAACCCACGGCCTGAGGAGTAGGACAGAATTGAGTCAATGAGAGAGTCAGGTGGCAGTTGAAGGAAGTGAGAAAAGTTATGGTGAACAAGTCGCGAACTTGAAAGTATCTAAATAAATGGGAACGTGGAAGGTCAAATTTTGCCCTCAGAGTGCCAAAGGGAGCAAAAATTTTGCCAACATATAGTTGTTTAAAATGACCGTCCCTTATCCTTCCAGAAAGAAAAAGCTGGATCAATAGTTGAAGGAGAGAATAAGTAATTATCACAGATGGTCATTTATGGGGAGACAGCAGTGATTTTGAATTGTCTTCTGAACTGTTTCCAGATCTTTATGTAGATAAAATAATGGGATTGGATGTGAGTTTAGGGGGGCACAAATCAAAACTGATAATGAAACTGAATTGCATGAGCAAGATTCCATCTGACACCAAACAGTATTGGGGGAATTGTACCGAGTGTACATTTTTGGATATTTGCAGCCCAATAGTATGCCAAAAAATTAGGGAGTACAAGACCCCCATCTTCTTTTGGTCTTGTAGGATTGAATATTTTGCCCTTGGAATTTTTCCAGACCATAAAAAAGTTGAAATGCTTCGGTCAAGATTCTTAAAGAAAGACTTGGGGAGGGATATTGGTGGACACTGAAAAAGGAATAAAAATCTTGGAACCAAATTCATTTTAATTGTATTGATTCTTCCCAACAGGGAAATGGGAAGAGCATTCCAACGTTTGAGGTCTGATTTGATCTCTTTCACTAACTTTAAAATATTATTTTTATATAGTGAGGGGAAATCATGAGAAATATTGATGCCTAGGTAATGAAAACTGGAAGAAGCTAGGTGAGAGGGTAACATTGTAACTGAAATCTGTTTTGCAGCATTGTTAAGAGGAAAGCTTTTGCTCTTACTAATGTTCAGCTTATAGCCTGAAAAGGAACCAAATGTCTTCAAAATTTCAAGAATCTTAGAATCATAGAGTGAGACCCTGTGCTCAATCCCGTTTCTACAGATACCAGTGAAAAGGGATGCGCATTTAAGAGCAATGGACAGAGGTGCAATGGCTACAGCAAATAACAGTGGAGACAGAGGGCAGCCCTGACAAATTTTGACAGGGCGTTGGTAATCACACTAGCCGAGGGGTTGTTGTGTAGTAATTGAATCCATGAAATGTATTTTTGACCAAAACCAAATCTGCTCAAATCTGTTGAACTGAAAATAAATAGCGCCACTCCACCCGGTCAAATGCCTTTTCTGCATCCATTGAAACCACCATTTCAGCTTCTTGTGTGCTAGACTCAGACAGTATTATATTGAGCAGCCAACGGATATTAGAGGGTAACTGTCTGCCCTTTATGAAACCAGTCTGATCGCTGGAAATAACGTTGGTAGGTAGGGGTCCAGACGGCTTGCAAGAATCTTAGCCAACAACTTTACATCAGAACTTAGTAGGCTGATGGGTCTCTAGCTGCAGCAGTCTTCCAAATTTTTATTAGGTTTTGGTATTAGTGAAATGGTGGCTTGAGTTAGAGATTGAGGAAGTATGCCACGTTCCAAAGAGTCATTCAACATGTCCAGCAACGGGGGTGCAAGGTCATCAGAAAATGCTTTTAGAAAGTCAACTGGAAACCCGTCTGGACCCGGTGCCTTGCCATTTTGCATTAATTTGAGGCAGTCTGTGGCTTCTTCCAACTGAAGCGGAACATCCAGTTTGTCTTTAGTCATATTGTGAATTACAGGAAAATCTAAGTTATCCAAGAATTTTTCCATGGAAATCTTATTTGGTGGGGCTTCTGATTTGTAAAGACTAACATAATATTGAGCAAAAATGTCATTTATATCTGCTGGGTCTGTAACTACAGTGGAAGGGCTCTTTTTAATTTGTGCGATAAATCGGGTTGCAGTTTGTCGCTTAAGCTGCAATGCCAGCAGCTTACTGACCCTGTCACCATGCTCATAATGTGTGCTCCTTGTGCACCTTAAAAGATGTTCTTCTTCACTGGTGGAGATAATACCAAATCCGGTTTGAAGTTTAAGTCTCCCTGTTTGAAGATTGGAATTAGTTCTAAATCTAGCAGAACCAGAGCATGGTCTAAAATGGCTATTGCTGAGTATTCACAAGAATTCACTAAAGGGAGAAGTGTTTTATCTAAGACGTAATAATCAATACGTGAGTGCATCTGTTGAACTTGAGAATAAGCAGAAACGCCAAGCGTCTATAGAACCAGTTTCATCCATAGGTGAAATAAGGGCTCTAGTCATATTAGACAGGGTTACATTTTTGGATTTGATTTCACAAGAGAATGATTAACTACTAAATTAAGGTCCCCCCCAAAGATAAGGTGGTGTGAGTACAGACATGAAATTAGTCAAAATATAGTGGTTATAAAACCAGGACAGTCCCAATTTGGGGCATAAACACCAGTCAAAATAACAGGGGTTTGGAGCAACATGCCAACAATAATATAACGCCCATTTGGATCAGATATGATTTTTTCAGGTAAAAACTGTAGTCATTTATGTATTGATATTGCTGTGCCTCTTGATCGACTATTAAAAATTGAGGGAAAAATCTGACGAACCCAGGGTTTTTGAAGTGAAATGGGCACAGACATGCAGGTGAGTTTCCTGAAGAAATATGATTTCGGATTTTAAAGGTGTGAGAATACTCTCTTGATAGACCTAACAAGAGAGACCCCTCACATTCCAACGACAAACTTAATGGATCCCAGCCTATCCATCCGATCCTTATCAGCCATTACTGATGAACAGACACTTAAGTATGTCGAATGGCATAATTAAAGAAGATATTGGGCAAATTAAATATGTCGCATAGAGCAAAGACAGAATATACACAGAAATACACACACACACACACACACACACACACACACACACACACACATATATATATATATATATATATATATATATATATATATATATATATGTATGTATATATATACCAACTACCAGTGAGCAATAGTTCACATAATTCACTTACTGCGGAATCTATCTGTGGAAGCCTATGATGTAAGGTCGAGATCTGTGCGCTGCTTAGAATAGAATAGAATAGAATAGAATAGAATAAACCTTTATTCGTCCCACACGGGGAAATTTGCAATGTCACAGCAGCAAAGGGAACAGCGTTGATAAAGAATAAGAATAAAAATTGTATAAAAATAGCATGAAAAATAGCAGTATGTACATTATTCTACCAATATAAATATAAAAAATATAAAAAAAGGGTTTGAATACAGAAACTAAAAAGCAAATCCTATAAGGATTATTTACACATTCACAAAGTAATTGTACATGAATGTAAGTGATTGCACATGGATGAATTGCACATTGTCAAGAGAGTTAGCACAGTAATTGTACATTGTAATTGCACATTGTTTGATAATTGTTCAGTTTATGGTGACTGGGAGCAGTGCTGGTTGTAAAGTCTAACAGCAGCAGGCAGGAAAGACCTGCGGTAACGCTCCTTCACGCACTTCGGGTGATGCAGCCTGTCACTGAAGGAGCTGCACAGGACTGTCAGAGTGTCCTGCAGGGGGTGGGAGTCCCTCTCCAGCATGGATGCCAGCTTCATCAGCATCCTCCTTTTTCCCACCACCTGCACTGAGTCCAGGGACTGAGCTGGCCTTCCTGATCAGTCTGTCCAGTCTGTTCCTGTCTGCAGCAGAGATGCTGCTGCCCCAGCAGACCACTCTATAAAAGATGGCTGATGCCACCACAGAGTCAAAAAAGGTCCTCAGGAGAGCTCCCTGCACTCCACAAGACCTCAGTCTCCTCAGCAGGTACAGTCTGCTCTGGCCCTTCCTGTAGAGAGCACTCGTGTGGTCAGACCAGTCCAGTCTATTGTTCAGGCGAACACCCAGGTATTTGTAAGAGTCCACAATCTCAATGTCCAAGCCCTGGATGTTCACCGGTGTTGGGTGGTGGTGGTGGTGGTGGGGGGGGGGGGGGGGGGGGGGGGGGGTCTACGCCTACGGAAGTCCACCACCAGTTCCTTGGTCTTCCTCGCGTTGATCTGTAGGTGGTTCCGTTGGCACCAGTCCACAAAGTCCTGGGTCAGTCCTCTGTACTCCTGGTCAGAGGGGCCAAGCTGCGGTGCGCATATTCCAGATTCAAGTTTAGATCCTTGAGCTCATCCCCTGCCACCTCCCTGAACAGAGGAGTCATGAAAAGTCATACATACATATATATACTTATATATATATATGCCCACGTAAACATAAGGGATGAGAAGATTAACCGATAAGTATCGATACACGGTCATGGGCGTGCACGATGCGAGTGCACCGGTAGAGGAGCTGAGAAATAATACAGTTTTGGAAGCATATCGAGATGCATCGGTTTTTAAATATTTTTATTGATACAATCCAATCCATTTAATGCATAATTTGTATTCTAAATGTATTAATAAGTGTTACAAACCCATTGTGGGTGCATTATTTATTTGACCCACATAACGTAAGCAATGGACTTACGGATGTGTACACTACAAACTGAAGTATCAGCTCTGCGAATGCCCTGAGATACATGCGCCGCGGATGAATACCATTAGTCAGGGGAGCGTGAAGAGTAAGGTAAACAAACATGTCGGGCACTGAGTGAATTTATCCTCCGCTGAGTTTTAAATCTAAAGTTTGGCAACACTACGGATTTTACAAGAGAGACGGACGATTTGACAAGACAGATGCAATTTGCACAATGTGCTGTGCTGCTGTAAAATACATGGGCAGTACGACTAATCTGATAAGTCACTTGAAGCGGCGCCACAGTGTTGTCGTGGAGGCGTCTGCTCGCGCCCCCACCTCCCCTGCTTTCAGCTCAGATTCGCCTGCAACTGCTTGCTCCAAAAGTGGTGAGTAAAGTGTTACGAAAGTATTGCAAGCTCTAAAAGACATCTTTGTATTCATAGTTCACGAAAGAAATCACTTTCAGCTGCTGGTGAGCCTTCTTTCTGCTAAATGAGTGCAAGTTGTTCTTTTATATATATATATATATATATATATACACTGCCTGGACAAAAAAAGTCACCAAAATATAAGCTAAATGGACTTGAGCTTATATAGCGCTTTTCTAGTTATTGACTACTCAAAGAAGCTGCTTTACACCGCAGGTCACATCTACCCATTCACACCCATTCACTCTCACATTCACTCACTGATGGTTCAGAGT
Organism: Cetoscarus ocellatus; assembly: GCA_037902135.1. Classification (NCBI taxonomy): domain Eukaryota; kingdom Metazoa; phylum Chordata; class Actinopteri; order Labriformes; family Labridae; genus Cetoscarus; species Cetoscarus ocellatus. The sequence goes on along the minus strand of JBAMNC010001552.1, from coordinate 670,116 downwards.
TTCTATGTTAGTTATCCATCAGTATCAGCTAACACATTCACACCCTTTCATGCCCATTTACATGCCACTGACGCAGCAGTGGGAGCAACTTGGGGTTAAGTGTCTTGCCCAAGGACACATCACTGATCACTGATTACTGACCAAGCGCACTATCCAGCTGCGCCACCGATGCCCTAATGAAAATGGTGCTACCTGAACCACTCTTTCACAATTTGAACCCCATGAATCCTGGCATTGTCATCTTGGAATATGCCCGTGCCATTACGGAAGAAAAAATCCATTGATGGAATAACCTGGTCATTCAGTATAGACCAATCCTACGGCTGATTTGTGGGCGCCACCATTACTGCGGCGGAACAGCGTGTCTGCTCCCACCTGCTGTCTGAGCAGGTGTCTGATTTAAGATATATTTCACAGATTAAGGATTTTACTCACGTCAATTATCTTTTTAAAAAATAATGTTAAAAATGGGAAATTAGGTTAAGAGTTCACGCTAGACTCTCGTAGCTGACCAACCTCCAGAATTCAGTCAAAAACAACTATTGAGCATAAGCAGCATCCAACAGCAACAAAACAGACAGAAACACAAACACTGATCTAGTCTCATGTCTCACAAGAGCAAGTTCAAGACGATAAACCAAACCCAACCTCAGCTGACCATCCTGTTTCTACAGCCGTCTTTGAAGACAGATTCCACACGACCAGAACTCCAAAATGATTGGAAAAATTCATAATTCCATCTATTTGCTTGCAAGTTGGATAGAATAGATCATTTAGTATGACAATCTCCTCCTTATCTGTCTTTTGTTTCATTTCACACATTAAGCAAACAGTAGCTTCAGTAAACTCCCACTTAGCCCACAGCTTATTAGCTCTGATTAGCAGCTCACAGCCACATATCCTTCAAAACACCAACACAAAACACTGCATCTTTAATGAACTATGTTGCTCAACCATTGACGATTCTGATCTTCATAACCTGATGAATTCAGCTGCAACCGCTGTTCACCTTAAACTTTAACATCCAGCCGTGAAAAATGGGTCCTCTGGTTCAGTTATAGTTAAGTGTAGTCCTTTGTTTGTTTGTATTTTAGTGCTGTCCTTTTGTTGTTTATCCCTCCATCAGGTTTACGTCTTCACTGCTGTGAGCCTGGATAGCCTTCAGCATGCTAACCACCAGCTCCAACTCCATGTTCATCTCATGAATATTCAGTTAGCCATGTGCTGCTTACGTATTTCAATAACTTTGGCACTGAACAGGAAGGAGTATCGCTACCTGACAGTTACACAAAGAGAGTTGAGAGGATGTTTTTTTACAGTGATAAAACAAAAAAACTTTGATTTTTGTTGATTCTGCTGATCACTCTCATTCAGACGTATGCTAGTCACAGGACTTTTACCACCGCAGCAGGGCTGCCAACTCTCACACATTGGCCGTGAGACTCGCGCATTTCATTGGCTTCACATGCTCTCACGCCACACCTCCGATTTCTCACTGAAGGCACAAATCCCAGGGGGACACAGGGATCGTGTGCCCAAACATAATCGGGCGTAGTGGACTACGCAGACGTCCACAAGGCCTGTGCGCGCAAAGCTCAAACTTCATGACCGCGCCTCAACCTGTAGGTGGAGGCCCTGGTCTTAGAGCTGTTTTCAGTGGACGATGTATTAATCAGGTCAAAATGTGACAAAAATGTCTTCAGTGTATGAAGGCCCTAAGAGGACAAACATCCATCAGAGTATGTCAGAGTATACCCACTAGAATAAACCAGACAACACACAAATATTACACTGTTTTACATTTCTGTACTGACATATTCCTGTCCAGACTTAAACGTTCATTTCTGTAGGCTATTATTACTTTGAGTTTGATGTTCTATTATAGATTTATTGATTTAAAAATGAAGTATTGATAACTTTGGCTTAGATGTTAACTTGAACAGATCCAGTTTCTAATGACATTCTGACTGTTAATGTCCACTCCTTATTGTCCTCCAATGAAAATCACCTCTGTTTACATTAATTTTCAAGTCAGATGCTTTTATACTGGATAGTTCTTAGTGTTATGGACTTGTAGCCTACACATTGATGCCAAATCATTTTTCATTTACTAAAGGAAAATTAAATCTAGGCTAATTATGCATATTCAATTGCACTACATAATTTAACCCTTTAAAGCCTGAATGCGTGAATAACAGCCACAACATTCAATTTTTTGGGAGCTGAAATGTTTATTTCACTTTCTACTGAAATCGATTAAAATCTAAATTTCCATAAAATTGAACGTATATTATATATTTTCTATCTCATTCGATACATTAGATGTTGTTGGCAACCGATAATCCACTTGAGGACATTTTTATCATTTATCTCATTGTATCCAGATGTTTTCTTTAGTAATTTGTTGATCATATTGATTAGATAAAGGTATAAAAGTATGTATCAAATATGATACAACAGGCTTTACGGGGTTAATTGTGTTAAGGTTTGTGCAGTTTTAAGTTTTGTGACATTCAGATTTTGTTTTGTTGCTGCTTGTTGACAGTTTGATGAAAAAAAACATTGAAAAAACATGAAGTATAGTTTGATTTAGTTTGGTTATTCATTAAAGTATTTCTCCTAGTTTTAGAACTTGTATTGACGTTTCAGTTCTTGTAAATCTGCTGTAGTGGTGATCAGCCTGGTGTTTTTGGTGAACAAAATACTGGTCTTGGAATTGCTGGTTGTGCGTAAACAGACCTGTAGACAGGTAGGATATAGACTTATAAGAAGCAATGACATGATTACAGTTATTGTTTAATATCACTGTGTAGGACATTTGAGGAAGTATCAGACAACCCGGCAAAAAATATGGCATTTATTTATATTTTATTTTTTACCTGTACCTGAGTTAATTGCACTTGCAGCATTTTGTTACTTCTGAGTGCTATATAGTATGATTCAACCTACACATAATGAGACATTCTGTGTCGAATGTTGTCCTACCATGTATGTGGCAACATTTTGGTTGGCTCCACCAAATCTCACTCCAAGGTTTTTTGAAAAGTTGGCAGCCCTGCCGCAGTAATAGCATCTCGTCAACTTCTAGTATTTCTCAGGATTGGTCTATATTCAGGTAGTCAGCTGACCTCATTCTTTGGGCCATAATGTTGCTGAACCTAGACCTGACCAACTGCAGCAGCCCCAGATCATAGCACTGCCCCCACAGGCTTGTACAGTAGGCACTAGGCATGATGGGTGCATCACTTCACCTGCCTCTCTTCTTACCCTGATGCTCCCATCACTCTGGAACAGGGTAAATCTGGACTCATCAGACCACATGACCTTCTTCCAGTCCTCCAGAGTCCAACCTTTATGCTCCCTAGCAAACTGAAGCCTTTTTTCCAGTTAGCCTTACTGATTAGTGGTTTTCTTAAGACTAATGTCGTTTTTCTTCAATTTAATTTGGCCGAACGTTTAGGTGATCGCGATCACCATCATTCAGGATTTTTTTTAGACTACATTTCTTCCTCGAAGATGATGGTTCCCCACTCTCCTTCCAGTTTTTAATAATGCGTTGGTAAAAAAAAATAAAAAAAACACCCCCACACACACATACACCCCCCCCCCCACACACACACACACGTATATATATATATATACATATATAGATAGATAGATATATAGATATATAGATATATATGTGTGTATGTGTATATATATATGTGTATATATATGTATATATACACACACACACACACACACACACACACACACTCCCCTATATATATACACACACACACACATATATATGTGTGTGTGTGTGTGTGTGTGTGTGTGTATATATATATATATGTATATATATACATATGCCCACATAAACATACATGCATACATACATGTACATAAATAATGATAATCATTTTCTGTCAACCAACCAGCAAATAAACACTCAGCAGAGGTCCATCTACTCAGTAGTTTTCCAGTGTAATTGTCAAGGGGATTTAGAGACGAATGCTCAGAGAAGCTAAAGTCAAAGAAATGATAAAATTTAAATGACTGATAAAATTTTAAGAAACAATCATCACCCATGAATTGTGATCTGTTTTATATCACTGAATCTGCGTACATGAACAAGCGTTGAGCTGAAATATGGGCTCTTTAAAGTTTAAATTTAGTCTCCAATTTTACATATACTACTGTACTCTTGATACAATCCATAACTGCAAACAACAAACCCAGTTTATGGTCATCTCTGTAAGAATGTATGATATGTACAACAATCCTTTTTTATTCAGATTAGGGCAGGAAACAGGCCCAGGAATGGAGCATGCAGACTGATCTCTCTCTGATGAACCACCTTCGTCATCGTTACTGATTAGAAGTCCTCACAGAACTTTAATATAACAAAAACATATCTGCTGTGTAAATCGGGCCTTCGTTTAGCCACCACCCGTCTGTCTGAGTCTGAGTCCCAGTGGTTCAGTCCTTGGCCCCTCTCCAAGCAGATCAGAGTTTAATCAGGACTTTGAGCCGTCTCAGTCCTCCTGGATCTGAATCTTTACCACCTACTATTCAGCAGACAGCAGAGGAGGCGACACCCACACTAACTCAGTCTGTGGCGAGGCCGTGCCGCTACAGAGCCATCAGCTGCGCTCACTTCCTGCTGGTGGTCTGATCAGATCAGCAGAGTGAAGCATCTGAACTCGTCACATCCTGAGCCTTGAACGTGGAGAGGAGCGGCCGCTGAGGCTCAGCTCTACTTTCAGTTGGCCCTGAAATGTGACTCATCAGTTCCAGTAAGACGACAGGCAACAGGCAGATTTACTGGAACAGCAGCACCACCCTGAAACAGCAGAAACACCTCCACCCTGGGCCTGCTGTGGCCTCCATTCCTGCTCATGTTTATCAGGATCCTTCTCTTCTGGAATATTCTCAGACCAGTTTATGTGGTTACAATGAGGAGCTGAAGCCAGACGAACACACACACTCGGCCTGATCTTTGCTGTTGACCTACATGTCAGATGCAGCTGTTCTGTCTTTGTGAGGAACCACTGCACATCTAATCCATTATAAAGTCTTTGACGACTCTGACCTCCTCATAAATGTTAGGGACATAAATCTTGGTTTGAATATCAGATTGGAGATCAGGAGTAGGATGGCTTCATAGTAGTTTACTTCAGGCCTGATTCCCTCTGCTCTGTGGTGCAGCGGGTGGTACTTTTTGCCTCATAGCAAGATGGTTTTTGGATCAGAAAACATGCAGTGTGCTCTAAGACTGTTCAATATTTAGTATCATATGGATTGGGACATTTAACAACAGATATAGAGCGCTTCTAAGATATTAATCAGTGTCCTAACCTGTGCTGTTCTCCCACAGTGGAAGTTTTCTAAAAACTAAAAGAAATCCAGTTAAACAGGGTTCAAATGGGTGCTTGTAATTCTTGAAAGTGCTTGAATTATAAGGTTGCATTTTCAAGGTTTGGATTAGGGATGCACAATATTATAAGAAGAGATCAAGTGTTGGTATCAGCCGATATTGAAATTTTTGACAGCTGATGTACCGGCCACACATATCAGCCATAAATAGGCAATAAACACAAATGTACATTAATGCTTCACCATCTCATCACTACAAAAATCAAGAGTTTAATTTTTTTCAAGAGTTAATGTTCTTAACGTTTCTTACATCTGTTCTTTACACAAATAGACTCTCACATTGAAAGACACAACTCAGTTTTCAAAAGGTAAAGACTTTGTGATATCCAATATTGTGCATCCCTAGTTTGGATAGAGCTTGAATTTGGGACAGGATGCTTAAAAGTGCATGAATTTTCAACCATATTTTTGTTTATGAAGTGCAAAAGGACGAAAAAATGAAAATCTGTTTTATTTTAAAATGGCTTTTCAGCTACATGTAAGTAGAGACGAATGATATACTGCAAATGAAAACAATCAAACTTACAATGAAATTACCAAAAGAAAAATCAAAGGAAAACTATCTTCTCTCTATGAATTATGCAGTAACCAATTAAGTTCAGGACATAATGACATAATTTTCACCAGTCTATTTCGTCTGTGTTCAGTAAATAATCTATGTAAAGTCAGCTTTTCTGTGAAGAGACTGAGTTTATAATTACATAACCATATTAGAGTAAAGTCTACGTACATGTGAGAGATTTTGTTGGATTTTATTTTAATTGGTCATCCTCCTGTGGCCGATGATCACAAAACTCAAATAATTTATGTCATCATTTAAATATGATCAGGTGGTGATACAGTCACCCTAATTATAGAAAAATTTGATATGATTTTTTTAATATATGATATTTATTTATATGATTATTTTTAATTTAACGTTGTTATAGTGTGCTTGAAATTTTTTTAATGCATCTTGAAAGTGCTTGAATTTAACATAGGACCAGGTGTCCAAACAAACTGAAAATATCACCTGTCTGACTTATTTTCTAATATAACTCACCAGAAACACAAGACTACCACCTTGATCAGGATACTGCTCTCTCTTTATTTACAGCACTACCTGCTGATGGGAACAGCTGTTCAGAGTGCTCCGAGGCTGGTGAGGGCCTTCTTCGGCGCCTCTGGCGAGGGTCCTGCTGAAACATCAGCAGTCACAGGGGACAGAGGACTTTATTAATGTTTCTGGGGGCCGTAGCCAGGCCCTCTAAGGGTGAATCCCAATTCCACTCCTTAGCCTTTTCCCTTCGTCTTACCCCTTCCCCTTAGCCCTCTGTTTTGAGGGCCAAGGAGAAGGGCTGAAAACACGCTCCTGAGAAACGAGACGCCACTTGATTCCAGCTATGTCTTCACCCAGAGCCGCTCGCTGGCTGTGTCGTAGGCAGATGCAACAAGAACCGAAGCTACAGCTGCGAAAGCTAGCTCGTTATAATGAGAAATTTTAAAATATGATAATTATGAAATATTCAAAACATGATTCATATTTACTTGATGATTTAATAATTACTTATAATTATGCACTTCCTTCTGTCTCTGCTCTGCTGTCTTGTCAGTGGGTGTGGTGGATTATGGGAAATTCTCATACCTCTTCCTTTCAAGTGAGGTCCTGGTCTGTCTTCATTTCGAGGGCTGTGTAGCCCTTCGTCTTAGCCCTACGGAGAATAGGGACACCCCTTCACTAGACGTGAACGCACAAAACCAAGGGGTAAGGGGTAAGACAAGGGCGAAGGAGTAGAATTGGGACGGACCCTAAACGTGCATTTTCTGAAGTTGCACTGATGGGACCTTAAGCCTTGGGGCAAAAAACAGCAGCAGTGTAGACCCCTGCCTCTCAACTCAGCCCTGACTTTAATGCTGCAAATTCATACATAACTCAACTCTCCATGTTACCTTGCCCCTGTCCCAACTTCATATGGAAGCTGTTGCAGGCATCAAATCCAGCATGTGTGAATATCTCAGAGAAAAGCACCAAAGAGGTTGATCGTTCAATACCTGGTCAGTTTACTATTTCCAGCTGAACATGATCACTGTTTTTGATTGATTAAGTCTATATTCAGCAGAGACAGATAGGATTTTAGTTCCTTTGTCTCTGTCTGGATGGATACATATGTGAATACACAAATATATTTAATTATGTGTAATTGTATATATGTGTGTCTGTAAATTGAAGAGTTTGTCTTCAGCACACTCCATTGTAAAGTGTCATGAAATAACACCTGTTAAGAACTGGTGCTATACAAATGAAGATTGATTGATTGTTTTGTTTTAAATACAGTGTCCTAACTCTTTTGGAATCGAGGTTTTGATGAAAGCAGAGACGTAACACAAAATTCACTTTAAACGTGTTGATATGGACCAAAAAGTGATTTGTTTTGCTGTGAGCTCCATGTGGAGACATCATAAAGTGCAGTTACAGCCCTTTTACCTTGTCCTAATTTTTTGACCCTGAAGATTGACCTTGAACTCTCTCACTGGCTCTTTTATTTCTCCTTCAGTCCGACAGGTAAGAAGTTCAGGAGCAAACCCCAGCTGGCCCGGTACCTTGGAAACACAGTGGATTTAGGATGTTTCGACTTCCGAACGGGGAAGATGATGCCGGGAAAAATGCAGAAGAACAAACAGAGATTTCGACACGACCAGCTCAGCCTGGCTAAGGTAACGCTGTCACACCTACAGGGGGTGGGGCTTTGGCTGTGCTAAGGCCATGTTTGTGTCCTGAGATTATGGGATTAACAAAGCGTCCTGCAACAAGATCACTAGTCGGCCTGTCCCAGAACAAACACTCATTCACTGAAGCAGAGCTTCACCCCGCCCAGTGACTGCTGAGATTTGTGTTTCTTCCTCTACTGTCTCGTTTTTAGTCCCTACGCTGATATCTGCAGGCTGTGGTCCTCCAGTCTTCTCTAAAGATGCTGCTTTTATATCTCACACTTGTTTCTAACCATGCATAGCTTGACTGGTTTCTTTGTTCTTGGGGTTTTGAATTGGGCTCGTTCTATCCTGTCAGACCTGTCCGAAACGAAAGGCCTGCCAAATCCAGTGGGAGCTTCGACTGTGACTCGTCTTAACTTGGATTTGTCTCTAAACCTTTCAGCATTCTAACTCACCAGGGTCTCCTCTGTAATTCAGGAGTATTCTGAGACATGAGACGTGGTCATGTCCTGGTCCAGTGGGCAGGTCCTGTCTTCTGTTTATTTGCAGTGTAGATCAGTGGTGGACCACCTCATAATGCATAGGCAGGTGTTCTGGAAACCGCTAATGCTGAGGTCAGACTGAGCTGCTGCCTCTGCCAGTAACCACATCAATATGTCAAACTGGGCCACCACAGGACCATGAAATTGTGCTTTGACCTACCAGACAATCATGACAGGAAGATGCAACAGAAACAAACAGCACTTAATGACGGAGGTGATGACTGTGGAAGGAGGAGGGCTGACACCGAAGACGCAAACAAACTGTCTTTAGAGAACTTTAGTTCTACTTTACAAACATTATGATAACTGATATGATATCATGATGATACATGCAAGTAACCCAACACGGCAGACCAACTGTGTGGGAGAGAGCCCATAGAAAGTGATTGGGGAGGGCAGAACTTTCCCAGAAGCATATCCAGCAGGTGATTGGATGATCGTTCAACATCCATGATGGGCCAATCAGATAATGTTGTTGGCAGGAGCTACTGCGGTAAAGAAAGTGAGCCACTTTGTAAAGCAAACTCAACAAAACATGTCAGAAGTGGAGTAAAAATATTCTAAAAAACTTTATTTGATTCTCTAATACATGATACTGATGACTTATAAATGTAGACATTCAATGACAATAAGGTGAAACATTATGGTACAGTCATACATCCTCTTGAAATTTTAGGCAATGCGACGTACAGCGTATGGCTGGGATGTATGTCTGTGTGTCAGCTGTAAGCATTGGCAGGAATTTCCACCAGTGATCAACTTTTTAAGTAATTATCTGCAGATACCAATACTATTCCAATAATACTGAGCATCATTTTGATGGTCAAATGAAAAACAGGAACATGATAAAGTCTCAGCCTGTCTGCCACCCCCCTCTGGCTCTGCACAGAGCATTAACCATAAAGGCTTGAACACATGAGCACTACATATTCAGGAGCTGTCGGCTTGACTAAGTCTCTCTCATCTGTCTCTTCCTGTCACAGTGCCCCCTGCAGGCCTGGAGCTCTTCTGTTGTTCTTGTTTCCCCTGTGTTTCTGCTCTTGCAGCTGTTTTCCTCCTCTTGACCTGCATTAAGCTGTTATAGGCTGTTTGCCCTTATCAGCCACCGTACATATGGAACTTTCTCACAACGTGGTATCAGTTTAATTAGACTTAACTTGACTTCACTGGGCTACTTTGGTCTCCCGTTAGGGATTGTAGTACCTGGCACAGTTTTTCATTTCATCTCCAGCAGGGATACAACAAGTGAGCTGAGCTGAGGCTAACTGTGAAGACCTCTGGATATTAACAGCTTAAACCTGCACCTGAGCTCAAACCACAGAGTCACCTTTAAAAACCATTAATGATGTTAAAGCTTTCCTTAGCAATGATTAGCTCCAACCACACAAGGCTGAGTAGCCTGTGTGTTTGGAGAGAGAGAGAGGGTGATGGAGGTCATGGTGTGTTATGTGTGTGTGTTCTTGAGTCTTTGAAGCAGAGGTAACCGCTGCTCCATCTCCTCCCTCACACTGAGAGAACAACTCTTAACAGTCTGAAAGTTTGAACTTCTGCAGCAAGCATGTTCATCTCACTTCTAAAGCTGGTCCAGAACCCAAACAGCAAACACGGGAAGACCGGGTTACATAACACACAAAACAAACAGGAGAACCAAATACACCTGACCTCTGACCTGATCTCTGACCTGATGCTCTGACCTGACTTCTGACCTGTTAACCCTGAGAACAGCGGCTGTGTGTGTGAAGGTTATGATTAGATTCAAAGCTAATTCTGTGGTCACAATCAAACTTAAAATTGATGTTTAATTCAGACTGATTCGTGATTCAGAAGACATTTTCTGTTTGTTAAGAAGGTGTTGATGGCAGCACCTGCTTCTGCCTGAAGTGAACTCAGAGGCAGGATAATATGATTTGACATAAAGGAATAATAAAGTGTGTTCAAAATACACAGGTTATGTCTTTGTAGTGTTTTTATCAGTTTATTCACAACATGTTCACAAAAAGGTGTTTAAAATCAATTCATGGACATTTTAAATCAATTCTGAGTCTTTTTATAAAAACAATTTGATTCAAATGCAAAGTGAATTTTTGGACACTTCTTTTTTTCTCTTTTCCCCTTGTCTGCATTATCTTTCTGGCTGAGCACTGTGGCAGATGACAGCATTGGAAAGACTAATGCTTTTTTTTCTTTGCAGTGAGAGATAAGTAAATATGATTCACTGCTACCAGTGACCATCACCAGCCCTCCCTGTAGGCTACTCCATCAAATCAAACTTTATTTAACCCCCGAAGTGACTGGTGATTTTTGGACACTTCTACTGGACATTGAGCATTTAAGCATCTTTTTGTCTAAAACTGAGTGACCTTTGACTGCTTCTTTCTCCTGTCTGCCACAGTCATGTCTTTGACCTCTTTGTTGTCAGTTGTGCTGACGGCCTCTCATGAGAGAATGCACTCTTTGATTTGCAAGGGGTTTCATTCACATTGCAGTGCAGATGGATCCTCCTGATTCATTGTCTGTAATCAAGCAGATCCTTCTTGCCAAGCTCACCTCTACGACTGTGAGCGGTCCAGGAACTGTGACTGCCACCCCTGTGCTTCTTTTCACTACAACATTGGAAAAACTGTGGATTTCCATTAATTATATATTTTCTAAGGTCTAACCTTTTAGTTATAACTGTCCCAAGTTTGCCAGCTTATAATATTGAGCCCTTGAAAGGCACTGATAAAGGATTGTTGAGCAAAAAATACAAATGACATTGATTTATTTCGCATTTTTTAAATCAATTAATTGACTGGAACTGTTTTTTTGTTCCCAGCCCCAGTGGATAGGGTCCTTTGTTTAAATCACAATTAAACCATATATTTTCTTTAATAAGTCTAACAAAATGCACATTTTCATCTATTTTAGGTGTATATACCATTATTTATTCATTTTAATATTAATAAATACACTGAAGACAGGTGATGTAAAGGAAGCAGCTCACCATGGAAGAATGTTGGTAGATGTTGACTCCTCTAATCACAAACCTCATCGGGACACTCTTTGGTTGTGGGTGGTTTGTTTGCTTGAGATCACGTAAATCATGCATTTCCTGGTTGAAACATGACCTTGAGTCTTTTAGAGGAACAAATACTGTCATTTTAGATCCAAAGGCTCGTTGTCACGTCTACACTGGGTAAAATAGATACAGGGTTTTTTTTAGCCACTGTTACCATGAACCTCCTACAGGTGCAGTGCACTGTAGATAGGCCTAGTGCTGTATATATATGTAAATATATATATATATATATATTTATAAACACTGCCTGGCCAAAAACAAAGTCGCCACCAAAAACCAGGGTCACACACTCTAATATTTCATTGAACTGCCTTTAGCTTTGATTACAGCACAAATTTGCTCTGGCATTGTTTCAAAAAGCTTCTGCAATGTTACAAGATTTGTCCCAGATCATAGCACTGCCCTCACAGGCTTGGACAGTAGGCACTAGGCATGATGGGTGCATCCCTTCACCTGCCTCTCTTCTTACCCTGATGCTCCCATCAAGCTTTCAATCAATCAATCAAGCTTTATTTATAAAGCACTTTTCATACATTAAAAATGTAGCACAAAGTGCTATACATGTAAAAAAAAAAAAAAAGCCCCCCCCCCCCCCCCCCCCCCCCCACACACACACACACACACACACACACACACCCTCACACACACACACACCCTCCACCCAGCACATTCACACATGCATACACACACACATGCACACAGATAAAATGATCTTAAAAGCGTGTGGCTGAGTTCAGAGGAGCCAGGTCAGGAAACGCCAGGAGGCCGACTGCACTGGGCGCTGCTCACAGCCCAGGGCCAGGACGCCTTCACCTGGGTGCACCTCACTACAGGGCCAGCGAGGGGCCACACACCGCAGCAAAGCTGTGCTGCAGACCTCCCACCTGGCCAAGACGATGCCCACCACGAGACAGAGACATCCCAGCCAGAGCCAATTGCAGCCCCCAGTGTAGACGGCCCCCACTGAGGAAGCACTGGAGATATGGGATAAAAACATAAAACTACATAGGCTAAGAATCATATAAATAATAAGTAAAGTTAAATAAAATACTAATAAATGGCTAAAATATCATAAAAAGTAATAGAATAAAAATATCAGGTAAAAAGAGGGCTAAGATATATAAATACATAAAATAAAATAAAAATCTAGATAAAAATAAGACATTAGTTAAAAGCCAGATTAAATAGGTGGGTCTTGAGCCTACTTTTAAAAATATGAACATTCTCTGCAGCCCTCAGGTCCTCTGGCAGTCTGATCCACAGACGGGGGCCATAGTGCTGGAAAGCTGCCTCACCGTAAGTCCGTGTTCTAGCTTTGGGAATCATTAAGAGGCCACTGCCAGAGGACCTCAGGGTCCGCGAGGGTTCATATGGTAAAAGTAATTCTGAACGACATGAAGGTCCAAGACCCCTAAGACATTTAAAAACCATTAAAAGGACCTTAAAATCAATCCTAAAACACACAGGGAGCCAATGCAGTGATCTGAAAACCGGTGTAATATGTGCCCGCCTTCTGGTCTTCATCAGCACACGTGCCGCTGAGTTCTGTAACAGCTGTAAACTTGAGATGTTTCTTTTTGGAAGACCAGAAAGCAGGGCGTTACGATAGTCTATACGACTGTGGATAAAAGCATGCATTAGCGTCTCTGTGTTAGCTCGGGAGAGAAAGGGGCAGACTCTGGCTATGTTCTTCAAATGATAAAATCCTGTTTTTGTTACGTTTTTAATATGTGGAATAAAGTTGAGCTCAGAGTCAAACATGATGCCCAGATTCTTCACCTGATTGGATGGAATTAAAGACAGGGTTTGTAGTTTTGATAAAAGTTTCTCTCCCTTAGCCTTAGGATCAATAATTAAAACCTCAGTCTTGTCCTGGTTGAGCTGTAGAAAGTTTTCTGCCATCCAGGATTTAGTGTCTAAAATACAGTTAAAAAGGGCATCAATCGGCCCTGTGTCATCAGGACACATGGATATGTACAGCTGTGTATCATCAGCATAACTGTGGAACGTGACACCATGCCTCCTGATGACGTCTCCCAATGGAAACATGTACAAGTTAAAAAGTACAGGGCCTAAAATTGAGCCTTGGGGAACACCACATTTAATTTTATGGATCCTTGAAGAGCATGTGTCCAAACTTACAAGAAATTTTCTATCTGTGAGATAAGAACTGAACCATTGAAAGGCAGTACCAGAAAGGCCTACTCAGTGTCTTAGTCTATTTAAAAGAATCGTGTGATCTACAGTATCAAAAGCAGCGCTTAGATCCGGTAGCACAAGGACTGTAAGCTTGTGTAAGTCCAAGTTGCACCTAAAATCATTAACAATTTTCAGTAGTGCAGTCTCTGTACTGTGGTTCGTCCTAAATCCAGATTGAAATTTCTCAAGTATGGAACGGTTATTTAAAAAAACATTCAACTGAATAAAAACCAGTTTTTCTAAAGTTGTGCTTAAAAATGGTACGTTGGACACTGGCCTGTAGTTATTAAGAACATTAGGATCCAAACTGTTCTTCTTCAGAAGGGGTTTCACTACTGCCGCTTTAAGGGCAGCAGGGAAAGAGCCCGTCTGAAGGGAACAATTCACTATATTTAAGAGCTCGACTTCAAGGAATCCATAAAGCGTTTTAAAGTGATGTGGGAATTGGGTCTAAAAGGCAGGTTGTTGGTTTTACTTGGGAGAAAACTCTACCAAGCGCTTCAGCATCAACCAGTGCAAAACTGTCCAGTGTTTCCTCAGGTAAAAACAAACTTTCTAATGTATTGAAAACAGTATTTTGATTAGATAAAATAAAGGATCTTATAAAATCTATTTTACCCCTGAAGTGGTCTGCAAAGCCTTCACAAAGAGAGTCCGAAGGAGTGATTTGGTATCTGTTAAAAACGGGGTTGATTAAAAGATCAATGGTGTTAAAGAGGATTTTTGGGTTATTTTTATGATCAGTAATTATGTTGGTGAAATAGCTGGTTCTTGCATGTCTCAGAGCATTGTTGTATATTTTTAGTTGTTCATTGTATATCTGATTATAAATAGGTATTTTATTTTTCCTCCATCTCCGTTCAGCTACCCTGCAATTTCTTTTCAATTTCTTGATTACTTCATTTCTCCACGGGGGTGTGCGCTTTGGCAGTACCTTCTTTGTGGTCAGTGGAGCTACGAGATCAAGTGTTGTTTCTAATTTATTCATAAAATGTTCAACGATAAAATCACAGGATGCTGGTGTTTTAGCTGGGGGATTCTTACCCAATTTTTCAATAAATTTTGCAGCCACTTCTGAGGTAAAATAGCGTTTCCTGACAGTTCGCACCGAGGTCTCCCGTTGAATAAAACTGGTGATATTAAGAGATAAGATATTCCTTTATTAGTCCCACAGGGGGAAATTCCAAAATATACAGCAGCTGCAGGATACAAGAGAAATATAAGAAAGAAGCATTATACTGAAAAATAAGGTAATTACAAATCAAATACAGTAATGAAAAAATAGAAATAAAAATTTTAAAGTATAAAAAAAGTATATACTATATAGTCAGTGGCATATTTACAGTCCTTATGTCCATGTTTGTTGTTTAACAGATGGTTATGTACATGTTGATATTTTACAGGTTGAGATTTGAGATATTATAATATAAATATGGTGGTTATGTACATGTTTGGTATTTTTGCAGTGAAACATTTTAGGGATCACATGTAAATGTGGTTCATTGCACACTGGAGAGGTTTTTGTTATAAAGTCTGACAGCTGCAGGAAGGAAGGACCTGCGATACCTCTCCATCACACTTCGGGTGGAGCACCCTGTCACTCACGGAGCTCCTTAGTGCAGTGAGTGTGTGTTGGAGGGGGTGGGAGTCTTTGTCCATCATGGAGGACAGCTTGGCTATAGTCCTCCTCTCCACCACCTCCTCCACCGGTTCCAGAGGGCATCCCAGGACTGAGCTGGCCTTCTTTATCAGTTTATCCAGTCTCTTCCTGTCAGCTGCTGTGATGCTGCTCCCCCAGCAGACCACTCCATAGAAGACTGCCGAGGCCACAACAGAGTCATAGAAGGTCTTCAGGAGTGCCCCCTGCACCCCAAAAGACCTCAGCCTCCTCAGCAGATAGAGTCTGCTCTGTCCTCTTTTATAAAGTGCGGTGGTGTTATGAGTCCAGTCCAGTTTATTGTTTAGATGAACACCCAGGTACTTATAAGATGTCACCATCTCAGTGTCCCTTCCCTGAATGTTCACTGGTGATGGGGGGGAGTGGGGGCGCCTGCGGAAGTCCACAACCAACTCCTTGGTCTTCTCAGAGTTGATGTGCAGGTGGTTCTGTTGGCACCAGTCCACAAAGTCCTGGATGAGTTCTCTATACGACTGGTCGTCCCCGTCTGTGATGAGGCGGACGATGGCAGAGTCGTCAGAGAATTTCTGGAGGTGGCAGGTGGGTGGCAGGTGGGAAAAGTCTGCAGTATAGAGGGTGAAGAGGAACGGCGCCAGCACCGTTCCCTGAGGGGCCCCTATACTACAGAGGGCAGTCTCTGACACACAGTCCCAGGTCCTCACATACTGTGGGCGGTTGGTGAGGTAGTCCACAATCCAGCATGTGAGGTGTTGGTCCACACCAGAGAGCTCCAGCTTGTCCCTCAGGATGGCCGGCCTGATGGTGTTGAAAGCACTGCTGAGGTCCAGGAAAAGTACCCGAACAGAGCTTCCAGGCGACTCCAGGTGTGACTCCAAGAAACACACAGTTATGGTCCGACACAGCCAAGTCAACAACAGAGGACACAACAGAGGACACACTGGCTGACAGACCATAACTGAGGACTAAATCCAGGATGTGTCCTCTGTTGTGACTTGGCTGTGTGACATGTTGTTTAAAATCCAAGCAGCTAAGTAAATTTAGAAACTCTTTTGCCATGGAATCGGATGGATTGTCTATGTGTATGTTAAAATCACCAGATATAATGATAACATTGTAAGTGGCGTGGATTATAGATAAAAATTCTGAAAATTCACTGATAAAAGCAGCATCATGTTTTGGTGGTCTGTAAACAGTAATGCAAATAATTGAGGGACTGTTAAAAACAATTGCATGATGCTCAAAGGTGGTGTACTGATCGACTTTTATTTCTTTGGACTTTAGTGAGTTATTAACTATCGATGCAGTACCACCACCTTTCCTGCCACTTCTCAGGGAGAACGTAAAGTTAAAATTTGGTGGGGAGGCCTCAGTGAGAATAAC
Organism: Cetoscarus ocellatus; assembly: GCA_037902135.1. NCBI lineage: Eukaryota > Metazoa > Chordata > Actinopteri > Labriformes > Labridae > Cetoscarus > Cetoscarus ocellatus. Next base: position 653,189 of record JBAMNC010001552.1, on the reverse strand, counting down.
TGGTGCATCTGTACCCAGCCACGTCTCAGTCAAGAACAAACAGTCTAACTTGTTATCTAAAATCAGGTCGTGGACAATAAAAGATTTGTTTAAAAGGGAGCGAACATTTAAAAGGGCCATGTTGATGGTGACAGGTGACTTACAGACTGTATTGGTGGACTGTTGATGTTTTGGGAGAGGTCTGAGGTTATTCAAGTTCACAGAATTAACATGGTGGGGTCTGGTTATGGAACGCTGAGTGATGATTACAGGAATTGATGAATGGTTAGTGAAAACAGAGGGCCCAAGACCAGTATTGTCTGTGTCGGAGGTGGAACTAAAAACATAGGAAGTGGGACCTGGGGGACATCATTCAGTGGGGGACAGGTCAGTCGGTGCATGTTCGGGGTGATAGGAGGAGGGTGTGGGTTGTGTGTGTTGTACACCATGTGCCATGTTGGCAGACAGCACGCGGGTCCCAGCTCTGTTCAGGTGAAGACCATCTGAACTAAAAAGATGTCTCCTCTCCCAAAAGACATTAAAGTTGTCAACAAGGCCCACATTATGGGCACTGCAGGCTGAGGAGAGCCAGGTGTTCAGGCTGAGCAGCCTGCTGAAGCGCCCAATGCCCCTGCCACAGGTGGGGGCGGGGCCGGAGACAATGACACTCAGCTGATGCTGTAAGAGTTTGTTAAAAAGCTGCGTGAAGTCACGCTTGAAAAGCTCGGACTGTTGTCTGGGGGTGTCGTTGGTGCCCATGTGAACGATGACCCTGTTTACCTGTGGGTGAGAGCTCAGGACGCCTGGGATTTTCTCCGTTATGTCAGAGACTGTGGCGTTCCTGATGAGGGAATCCCCGATGATGAGTGTCGTGGCCTGTTGTTCGAGGGATGCGGCCGGCTCAGCGAACCCGTCATCCCCGTCAGGCCCCGGGGGGTGAGGACACCTCGTGTGCCATCGCACCGCGTCCCTGAGGAGCTGCCTTCGCTGGGCCGAGGGGCGGGAGGACGGAGGCGAGCGGCCCGGTGCTGGACGCCCATCCGCTGGGGCGCTGGCAGCCCTGAGTGGGGGGAAGGCTGTGGTGTCTGTGAGCGGGGGCTCCACGCTCATAGATAGAGCCGAGAATTTGTTGGTGAGGGGGATGCTGATGGAGGGGGAAGCCCCGCACGGAGCCTCGCCAGGAGCCCTCCTCCGACCGCGGACCGCCACCTCCATCACTCTGGAACAGGGTAAATCTGGACTCATCAGACCACATGACCTTCTTCCAGTCCTCCAGAGTCCAATCTTTATGCTCCCTAGCAAACTGAAGCCTGTTTTACGGTTAGCCTTACTGTCTAGTGGTTTTCTTAAGGCTACACAGCTGTTCAGTCCCAATCCCTTGAGTTCCCTTCACATTGTGTGTGTGGAAATGCTCTTACTTTCACTATTAAACACACCTCTGAGTTCTACTGTTGTTTTTCTTCTATTTGATTTGGCCAAACGTTTAAGTGATCACCGATCACGATCATGCAGGATTTTTTTCGACCACATTTCTTTCTTGAAGACGATGGTTCCCCACTATCCTTCCAGTTTTTAATAATGTGTTGGACAGTTCTTAACCCAAGTTTAGTAGTTTCTGCAATCTCCTTAGATGTTTTTTTCTGCTTGATGCATGCCAATGATTTGACCCCTCTTAAACAGACTAACATCTTTTCCATGACCACAGGATGTGTCTTTCCACATGGTTGTTTAAGAAATGAGAAGCTACTCATTGCATTAGCTGGGGTTAAATAAGTTGTTGCCAGCTGAAAGATAATCACACGTGCAGTAATTATCCAACAGGAGGCTCGTACCTATTTGCTTAGTTAAATCCAGGTGGTGTATATATATACACACACACACACACTACCGGTTGAAAGTTTTAGAACACCCCAGTTTTTCCAGTTTTTTACTGAAAATTATTCAGTTTAATGTCTCATTGCACTTTGAAATGAAAGCATAGTACAAAAAAACAATTTGAGTTGAAAAAAAATCATAGAATTAATTTATAGACCAAAATATATTCTAAACTTTTGACTCATCAAAGTAGCCACCTTTGGCAGATATAACAGCTGAACACACTCGTGGCATTCTTTCTACAATAGAAATCAAATATTCTTCAGAAAGTTCTTCCCAAGTCTGTTTCAGAAGTTCCCATAAATGTGTGGCACTTGTAGGTTGCTTGGCTTTCACTCTTCTGTCCAGTTCATCCCAAACCAGCTCGATGGGGTTTAAGTCTGGAGACTGTGCTGGCCACTCCATGTTTTCAAGCTTACCATCTTCTTCTTTTTTCTTGAGGTAGTTTTGGCATAGCTTGGACTTGTGTTTCGGGTCATTATCTTGCTGTAGAATGAACCTCTCACCAACTAGGCGTATACCAGAGGGTATTGCATGGCGCTGCAGAATGCTGTGGTAACTGTGTTGCTTCAGGATACCACTCACTCTGTACAAGTCACCGACCCTGGATCCAGCAAAACAGCCCCAGACCATCACACTTCCTCCTCCATGTTTGACAGTTGATGTCACACACTGTGGAACCATCCTCTCGCCTACTCGACGGCGTACAAAGATCCTGCGTGATGAACCGAAGATTTGAAATTTTGACTCATCACTCCATAATACCTTCTTCCAGTCTTCAGTAGTCCAATGGCGGTGTTTCATGGCCCAGGAGAGCCTCTTTGTCTTATTCTGATGTCGTAGCAATGGCTTTCTTGCTGCAACTCGTCCTATTAAACCTGCAGCTCGAAGTCTTCGCTTCACAGTTGAAACTGATACTTGCTTACTACGTCCACTATTAAGCTGTGCTTGAAGCTGTTGTCCTGTGAGTCGCCTATCACGCAAGCTGGTAACTCTCAGAAACTTGTCCTCTGATTTAGTTGTGGCTTTGGGTCTGCCAGACCGCTTCCTGTCAGAGTTTCCCCCAGTTTCTGAGTGCCTTTTGATGGTGAAGAAAACTGTACTCACTGACACCTTGACTTTTTTGGCAATTTCCCTGTAGGAAAGACCCACATTTTTAAGCGTTATGATGGTCTGTCTCTCCTCGATTGTTAGTTGCTTTTTTCTTGCCATTTTTGTAGCTACACGCTATTTTCTGCAGTACAATACTGGTCACCTGATGCTCATGAGGGTCTGGTACCACAGTGTGTTCCAACACTGCTTTTATGCGGACAGAGAGGGTTGTAAATAATCAAGAAAAGTTGGAACACCTGTAGGAATTAGTAGCACCTGCTTTCAAGGCTGATTCAACCTTTATTGCTGCAGAACAGCTTTAAATTGTTAACCCACTGCGTGTTCCCTGAAAAAGGCCTTTTTGTATAATTCTGAAATGTACATTATTTTTCAGTTTTGGGTAACCAAACCTTTTTTTTTTACCTCTGGCTGTTCAGTACTTACCTTTGTACCATTTCAAGCTATTCATTGGACTTGCACAACTTGAATTTCCATAAATAACTGGAAAAATTAGGGTGTTCTAAAACTTTTGACCGGTAGTGTATGTATATATTTAAAAGCAGGATTAAGATGCAGAAGAGCAGCTTGGGCTGTGAGATGCTTGACTGATTCAGATGACATGAGGAGGTAAATGGGCATGTTTTATCAGCCCTCTCTGAAGACTCTGTTTTAAATGTAGCTGGAGAAGCAGGGAAGTTTGATCTCTGTAGTTTTATTTACTTTTGCAGGGTAGTTAAGTCAGAGCGTGGCCATTCAGGCCCCCGCCTCGACTGTGAAACACACCAGGAAACTCTGACCTCCTGTCAAGACTGTGACGTCCACAGCTGCAGGCGACGAGCTCTGATGTTTGAAATTATACCAACATGAACCTCCTTCAGCTACGCAGACATAACCGTGTGTGCAGCGCACTGACATGGTTTGTAACTCTTCACACATCATTACCTAGTACACAAACACACACACACTAACACCCCCACACACACACACACTCACACTCACACACACTTCCTGTTGTTATCTGCTGGGGCTCAGCTGGGAGTTAACCCTTTAAGCTAAACCGTCACACACAGAAAAAGGCTTATTATCACTCTCTGTCTTACCTTTGAGGGGGAACCAGACAAGGAAGCAGAGAAGGATAGAGGAAAGGAAATGAAAGAAAGCAGGGACAAAGCAAGTAAAGGAGGAAGTAAGGAGAGATGGGTCAAAGGAAGGAGAGATAGAAGGAGAAACTAACAAACACTGATTCATTGCCGTCTCTTGCAGGGAGGTAAACCGGACCTGAACACCGCTCTGCCCATCAGACAGACAGCCTCCATCTTTAAACAGCCCGTTACCAAGGTTACAAGTCACCCTGGCAACAAGGTGAAGACGGACCTGCAGAGAGGGTCAGACCAGCCTCGACAGGTGAGATGGGGTCACCACACACACATATACCATCAGGTGTCTCCGTGGTTACCGCCTGAGGGCAAGGACAGGCTGTAGCAGTCGATGGAGGAGAGCTGGTGCCATGGAAACTGCAGCCACAAGAGGGTGCTGCAGCCTCATGGGAGGGAAACTGAGTCCAAGCACAAGGGAGAAGATTAACTAAGAATCATAAAACAGTCAATAGTGAGGAAAAAAAGAAAGAAAGATGAATCAGAATGGAGGAAAATGAACTGATCTTTCCTCAAATTATCATGAATTTAAGATCGGTGTAAGAGCAGTTATTAAACATAAAGTATTCAGGAACCTATAGCTTTGTACTCTAAACCTGCAGTAATGTTGGTGATACTCTGTTCTCATGCTGCACACTCTTTATCAATAGAGACAAGCAGTGGGATGAATATGAAGTTTCTTTTGTGACTCAGATAGGTCACAACATAAATGTCACCATAAGGGATGCCCTGATAAGCCTTTACTGGCTGATACTGATCATGTTAAATGTTTTATTATCACAATTTGTTTGGACAACAGAGAGAGACAAAATTTCCTCAAGGCCCCGGTCACCAAAACAGGTAGTTTTAATCACTCTGGTTACTAGGGGAGAGGTTGGAAATGGGTGTGGCTACAGTGAAAGATTTTAATGTCATCATTTTTAGGGATCAGTTTAGATAAAAACAGGTCAACACATCCACCTACAAGTACAAGATCTATGAACTTCACAGGGCTGGGGAGCTGTTAGTCAGACTAATTCAGCCACACCCACACAATCCTGAGCAGAGGTATGATCCAGGGTTTGTTTCACTAACACCTGTGTGGGTTAAAGCACTTTAGCACTTTCAGTTGCCATGTACAAAAGTTTATGGGATTTCAGAAGAGCATTTCAGATAAATACCTGAAATAAGACCTGTGATTAACACATGCTTCTGAGATTTTAACTTTTCATTTTGCAACGTCAGATACATCCGGGCGTCGGTGGCGCTGCTGGATAGTGCGCTTGGTCAGTGATTGGGAGGTTGCAGGTTCAAGCCCAGCTCCGGGCGACACATGGCGATGTGTCCTTGGGCAAGACACTTAACCCCAAGTTGCTCCCACTGCTGCGTCAGTGGCGTGTAAGTGGGCATGAAAGGGCGTGACTGTGTTAGCTGATACTGATGGATAACTAACATAGAAACTATGAACCATCAGTGAGTGAATGTGAGAGGGAATGGGTGTGAATGGGTAAGTGTGACCTGTGGCGTAAAGCAGCTTTGAGTAGTCAAAGACTAGAAAGGCACTATATAAGCTTAAGTCCATTTACCATTTACCGTCCGATATCGGCTTCATAAATTTACAGGGTTATCATGTTTTTAAAGGGATGGCTGCTGGATGGATGGACTACAAACATGGCTGGGGCCCAAATGTGGTCAATTTCTAATGTGGTCAATAAACATTGACCTTTGGCACATGGCGTCACACTCTGTTCAGCAGACAGCAAAAAGAATGCTGTCACTCTGGTCCCAGAATGTAAACATTAAACACATCATCCAGGTAACCTGGATGTTGTCCTGGCCTCCAGCTCACATTGAGGTTTAAAACATTCATGATTCAAACTCACTGAGTCTCCATCAGCAGCTGTTTTTGTTGTGTGTGCTCCATGTTCATACAAGTCTCCTTACCTTTACAAACAAATGTGGGCATAATCCCTGAAACATCGTCACATTCTCTCTGCAGTGGTTGTTTTTCCTCTTTTGAGCCTCCCTGTGAGCACTGCCTGACTGTTTCAGTCCGGTCTACACTCATGTTTCTGTTTGTGAGGCTTCTCAAGGAAACGCTCTGTTCCTTCAGTGTCTCAGAAATGCATCTGCAGTAATTATTGGCTAAATGTGTTATAGTCTGTTGATGACAACAGTACTTCAGTCGTCCACAGAGCTGAGTGACGTCATGTTTGTCACGAGTCTCCAAATGGTCGATATTCTGGACTAGCACAGCCATGATCCCCACCTGGATCAGGTCATCAGATTAAGAGGAAGTTCTCAGGTTACGATGTTGTGTTTTTAGTTGAAGGTGTGGTAGCTGTTTATAAGTTAAACTGCCATGTTGTAGCTCTCTAATGGCTTTTTTCTCTCTCCAATTATGTTTAAGCTTGAAGAATGTTGAAGTTGGATGTGAATATTATCACAATGAAAAAAAAGTTTGAGGTCAGTTCAGACCTTATTATCTGAACTGACCTAAAACTCGTCACAGAGTGTGACAAGCATGGTGAAAAATCCCACAGGCTTTAGGTCAAGGGAAATGACGCACTGCTAACTTTCAGGTTAGCCTTCAAAAATACATCATTCCTAATGCCTCCTTTATCACTTGTTCTTTTTTATGTGAGAATTAACACAACTTATTGACAGACTATTTTTTTAATTCTATCCAAAAGGCTAAACAGATTCAGTAGTGTGATGAATATAAGGCATTTAACTCTGTTAAATCATGCAAATGATATGATTATTTCTTCTTGCTATGAAAACATCACACCCTCTCTCAAAATTATTAGCTCAAGGTTTTAGCTAAAATCTGAATTTTTATCTCTTGAAATTACATTTAATCACATTGTGCACTTATTCTGTATACTGACTTCACAGAGTCATTGTAATGTTACCAACTGAAAACACACCATTAAACACATCATGCACATGTTTAGCTTAGTTGATTAGCTTTTATGTAGGAATGCATGCTAATTGATTTTGCTTATATCTGATATGCTGAGATTTTGAAAGTCATTATTGCCAATAGTGATATCAATAGTGATATTTTTTTGTCTTCTGCAACAAGATTTAAGATAAAGATTTAAGATTTTTTTTTTAATGGGACAGTATGCATTAATAAACACTAACATGTAAATGCATGGGATTATAGCCAAGTGGCTAATTTCCATCCCCAGTCCCATTAGCAGGTTGGTGTCAACACACAAAACAGGCATCCGTAACAGAAATAAAAACATAAAAAACATATTGAAAGACATACAGTCATACATACAAAAATTGTCATACAGTCCAAAAGAAAACGTGCCAGGAATTAGGGAACCATGGGAATTTTACACACTGAATTATAAAGTGCTGATTAAAGTGCCATAGTGTTCAAGTGCCAAATGCTAAAGTCCCGAATGCTAAAACGCATAGTGCTAGCTTTCTGGGAGCTCTGGTCCTTGTTATATTGCACATTGCCCAATATTGCACAGAGATATTTTTTATTTTATTTTTATTTTTTTTAATTTACCTTTTTTTTTAATCAGAAAGTCCCATTGAGATTTAAAATCTCTTTAACAAGAGAGACCTTGCCAAGGTAGCTGCCAATACAGTGTTGTAGACTTAAAATACAAGACAAAACATTAACAGCACAACAACTCACATTTTAAAACAGATTTACAAAATGTACAGTGACCTTTCATGAAAAGCAGCTACACTTCTCTGTCACCACGCTCTTTATGATCCTAAATTTTCTCAGCGAGATCAATGACACTACTTTTAGCTCTTTTTGGAGGTTGTTCCATGCCCAAGGTGCTTTGTAAGAAAAAGCAGGCTTTCCAAGATCTGTAAGAGCTCGGGGAGCTGTACAGAGCAACAAATTACAGGATCGCAGTCGGTAACATGTAGAGCTGAAACAATGGAGGCTGCAGAGTATGATGGTAATTTACCAAGTATTGCTTTGTAGATAAAAATGTACCAGTGCAGTTGTCTGCAGACTGATTAGGATGTCCAGATCATAAAGAGTGCAATGAGTGAGGGATTTAGCATTAGTAATGAAGCAAAGGGATGCATGATAGACTGAATCAAGAGTTCGTAAAATTGATGAGGATGCATGCATGTACAAAATGTCACCATAATCCATCACAGACAGCAAAGTAGCTTCAACAGGTTTCTTTTTAGCTGCAGAGTTAAAGCAGGACTTATTTCTAAAATAAAAGCCAATTTTCACCTTGAGCTTGCTAACAAGTTTGCTAACATGTACTGTACATTAAATGGCAACTTGTCATCCATCCAAATGCCCGGATACTTATAGGTCACCATTTCAATAAGTTTCCCATCAGGGGTAAAAATATTAAAATTACTCTGATGTTGTAAATGCGATTTTGAGAAAACCATGAATTTAGTTGTTGTAACATTTAAGATTAATTTTAAATCTATAAGAGCAGATTGTAATGAATTAAAATTCACCTGGAGCTCAAGTACAGCTTTATTGGTGGAGGGAGCCTGTGTGTAGATGATCATGTCATCAGTATAAAAATGTATTTTTGCTTTAATGTCCCAGGTTGTTTATCAAACTAGAGAACAAAAGAGGTCCCAAAATAGAACCTTGGGGAACCCCTTTAGTGATGTTTAGAAAATCAGATTTATGACCCTCTGCATGAACACACTGAGTCCAATCAATAAGATAATTTTTAAACCAGTTTACAGTTTTAAGATGGAGCCCAGCACTTCTAAGTTATATTTTCAGTAATTCATGGTTTACTGAGTCAAATGCCTTAGAGAGGTCTACAAATAATGCTGCACAGTGTTGTTTTTTGTCTAGAGCATTGATTAGGTCATTTGTTACAACCACAGCTGCAGTGGTGGTACTATAACCAGATCTAAAACCAGACTGGAAATCATTAAGGATATTTTTGTTTTGAAGAAATTCCTTTAACTGCAAATTTACCAGGTTTTCTAAGATCTTTGACAGGACTGAGAGTTTAGAAATAGGGCGATAGTTGTTGAGCTCTGAGGGATCTCCGTTTTTAAATAAGTGTACAACACATGCAACTTTCCAAATTTTAGGGATTGAATTGGATAAAAGACTCAATTAAAAATATAAGTTATGGGCTCTGCGATAATACCAGCAGCAATTTTTAAAAGATAAGGATCAAGATTGTCTGGTCCCATAGACTTTTTATGGTCAAGATCTCTCAGAGCCTTTAAAAGGAACCCCGACTGTGAAGACAAATAGTCACAAATATACTATCTAATACTAGAATGTGTTGTTAAAAAAGTGCGAAGAATTGTTATTGCTTTAAAAATCGCAATTTTTCTAACCTATGAACGCAGCCATTGTTTTACGAGTACAATGCATGCCAGGTGGATGACGTGTAAGGGTTGCACTGTGCCGAGCATGAAGACATGCTGAGGAAATGCCATAGGCAGGAGACGCTTGGTGTTCTTCTGCGAGGATGTCAACAACTCGCTCCTGCAGATGTAGCTGATGGCGAACCATCAAGCATGACCACGATCACAGAGGAAGCTGACGACGAGTCTGTAGACTTACAGACTGCAGTGTTGACTGATTCATCTGCAGGAGTGAGTTGTTGACATCCTATCAGACCTGTTCTGTTTTTAAAATCTGATGCAGTGTTCAAACAATTCAAAGGAATTGGAGGCCCTGGGTTAGGCTGAACATTTCCAGACATCATCAGTAAAAGCATGATGATACCTTGCCATTTTAGCTTTTCAAAAGATAATTTTTTAAAACCAGCAGAACAAACAATATGAAAGCAAGAGTCTTTTTTCATAGTAAAGCAGTCATCCAGAAGCATAAGACACGAAAGATGCAGAGTATTTCTGATTTGCTTTAGAGAGTCATTGTTCCTTAAATGACGAGCTGGGCTGAAACACTGATGGTAAAGTTCCAGGCAGCTTGTTGAAGACATTGGAAATGTGGTCCATAGTGCAGTGGTAACTTTCCTTCCTGCTGTATTTTCATTTAGGTCATGTGTCCCAGGATTGGAAAGGATCAAAGTCAGAAGTAAAAGAGAAAACATGAAAAATGGTGTGCTTCTTTACTTAAGACCAGGAGGCATAGAAGGGTCTAGAGGTGAGCAATGGAGAAAGTTGGATCTCAAGGTCAGGAAAAAAAACAGATATTTCTGTATATCCAAGGGTTAAAGCTTGAGTCAGTGTACCACCAGACCACACAGATCATAGCCAGCTAACAGGAAATGGTTTGATAATCCAAAGCCATCCAACAAACATGACATCCAGGCATCCCAAAAAATGAGGGCAACATAAGTTTTCTGGAAAGAAGAAGCCTTCTCCTCCTTGGATGATGTATTTCTGGAGACAGGCCCCAGGTAGGCCTCGGAAAGGCCTCAGGTAAACCTCTGAAGGCAGCAATCATCCAGGGCTTAGAATGGTGTAGCAATCCAAAGGAATCCTATTAATAAGTGTCCTCCATTTATCCCAGACAAATGGGAGAAATGTTTTCTTTGAGCCAGAAATGGCATGACATATCATCCAACAAATCTAAAAAACTCAGAGCTCAGGCAAAGACACAAAACACTAGACTGACTTGGCTGCCATCTTAGATGAGCATTGGGACATGGATCCATAAAGTGCATGTTGGATTGCACAAGCCTCCACTTTTCTAAAATTGACCTGTTCGTCTCATGGTGACAGTTTGTTTGTGTTAGGAATGCAAAGCAAGAAAAAACAATATTTTACAGTTTAAAAACTGAAACTGTTGATTTACCAAAGTGGACATTCAGTGATGAGGAGGTGAATCATTATGGTACATCTTTACATTCTGCCAATATTACAGCCACTTCACAGGAAATAAGGCCAATACATGAGGCTGTAAATCAGAAAAAAAGTTTCACACAGATATTGATAGTCAACTCTTTTAGGCAATTATCTGCTGATATTGATATTGTTCCAGTGAAATCATACATCCCTGTTCTTATCCTGTTGGTCTCAGTGTGAATTTCCAAACAGACTTCAACACTGAAGTCATTTTTTTTTTACTTTAAGGACTGAAAAGTTTTGGGGATTCTGCTGCAGTGGGGGGTGATTTTTTAACCTATAGGTTAAAACACTGGCAAGTAATTTCAGACATTGATTTTGATCATGTGTTTTTAATGAATATTGGCTGATGATTGATATTTTTTAACATTGAAGGTCATAAAGATCCATTTTTACGTTGAGGTTAACCATGGATAGACCCCATATATTCATCATCCATCCATCCACTAGTCTGTCTATCCATCAACTGTTTATAACGCGTCCATCCAGTCACCCATCCATCGAGCCATCCATCCAAATATTTGATTACTGATGTGATTATGGTTATCCTGGTAATAAGCTGATAAGGCAAATATTAAAGGGTTGCAACCTGTAAGAGCCATTATTCTGCTTGTCCTCAAGCTCAAAATGTAGACCATGTCGTGTCTCCGATGTATTCCGTCAAGATATTGTATGAGCTGATAGGGAAAATATTATCTCAAAATGTAAGCAAAAACAAAACTTAAGGATGTCCGAAATGTTAAATTCCAATACGCTGGCTTTTTCCAAAAAAATAAAAAATAAAATAAAGGCATATTCTGCTCTATGCTCCTTAATCCCAATAAAGGAAAAAAGAAATAATCCAAATCATGATCTTTATCCCCAAAAGTAAGGAAAAAAATTATATTCCAATTTAAACTCCAGGTCCCTAAAAAAGAACAAAATGCAGAAGAAGTCCAAGTATCACTAGTTTATTAAAGCTCAAAAGAATCTTTAACAAACTTGTGCATGGAGTTGAAGCATGGTACCAAACACCCCAAACTCATCTCAAAGCTGTGAAACATTGCTTTTTATCTCTGGGTGGAGCTCCTCCTTCCTACCAAAATGCTGCATCCCTTCTTCTTGACAGCTCCAAATCCTCTTATTAATATTTACTTTTGTTTATTCGTGGACTTAACTGTGTAAAATTCCCTTCCCTATTTCTCAAAATGGCGTCTTCTGGTTCTGTCTGCTGCTTCAAAACGGCTTCTCTGTGAGCTTTCCAAACATGGGCTTTCCCCTTCTGAGCCTCTTTCCCAGATGTGTTAGATTCACCTAATCTTTAACATAGACATCATTAAATAGGTATTTTAGCCCCATGAAAGGGAAAAACAATGTTTTAAGAAACTTTTATCCATATTAAATCAGTTACCTTCAATAAGTCAGAAATCATTACATGAAAATATACTGTGTGAAAAGTCTAACTTGTGCTTTGTGAGGTTATAAAATTATAACACTCTTGTGGACTCATAAGGCATACATTGTGACAATTTTAATTAATGCATTTTGTGTGTGTGCGTGAGGATTATATGAGGCAAACATCTAAGGGAATATATTATATATAATATATTCATTTCAAGACTATTAGTAAAATTAGGTAAACTATGACATTGAAGATGTATATAAAAATAAACAAATGACAAAGTAAATATAAAAGTGAATCATATAAAAGTGAATCATTGATTACAACAATGATTATAAAACCAAATGTATAAGTAAATTATTGGGTATAACATTGATTATGACAGTTAAAGCACTGACCAAAACAATTGTTTAACCAATATACTTGTTTAAGACCATCAATCATCAATATTATGATTCCACAACCACCTGTTGAATAAATATGAACTCTTTTTTATTATTAAGGAAGTGTTTTAAATTTAAACCAAAACAAAAATTTGCATACATTCAGTTGTATATATCAATTAAACCCTCCATCAATCCATCCATTCATTCATCCATCCATCCATCCATTAAACCCTCCATCCATCCAGCCATCCATATATGCTTCCATTCATACATTTATCCATCCATTAAATTCTCCATCCATCCATCCATCCATCCATCCATCCATCCATCCACCCATCCATCCATTCATCCATCCATTTATGCTTCCATTCATACATTTATCCATCCATTAAATTCTCCATCCATCCATCCATCCATCCATCCATCCACCCATCCATCCATTCATACATCCATTTATGCATCCATTCATACATTTACCCATCCATTAAACCCTCCATCCATCCATCCATCCATCCATCCATTTAATCCTACATCAATCCATTAAACCCTCCATCCATCCATTCATCCATCCATTCATCCATCCATCCATCCATTAAACCCTATATTCGTCCATTCCTCCATCCATCATCCATCCATTAAACTCTACATCAATCCTTTAAACCCTCCATCCATCCATTCATCCATCCAGCCATCCATTCATCCATCCATTCATCCATCCAACAAACTCTACACTCGTCTATTCCTCCATCCATCTATCCATTAAACCCTCCATCCATTCATCTGTCCATCCATCCATCCATCCATCCATCCATCCATGCATTCATCCATCCATCCATCATCAATCCATTAAACCCTAACAATGCATTAAACCCTCCCTCCATCCATTCATAAATCCATGCATTCATCCATCCATTTATCCATCCATCCATCCAAACCCTACGTCAATCCTTTAAACCCTCCATCCATCCATCCATTCATCCCTCCATTCATCCATCCATCCATTCATCCATCCATCCATCTATCCATCCATTCATCCATCCATGATCCATCCATTAAACCCTTCATTCATCCTTTATCCATCCATCTATTAAACCCTCCATCCATCCATCCATTAAACCCTCCATCCATTCATCTGTCCATCCATCCATCCATCCATCCATCCATCCATCCATGCATTCATCCATCCATCCATCATCAATCCATTCAACCCTACATCAATCCATTAAACCCTCCCTCCATCCATTCATAAATGCATTCATCCATCCATCCATCCATTCATCCATTCATCCATCCATTCATCCAACACTACATCAATCATTTAAACCCTCCATCCATCCATCCATCCATTTATTCATCCATCCATCCATCCATCCATCCATTAAACCCTCCATTCATCCATTCATCCATCCATCTATCCATCCATCTATCCATCCATCCATCCATCCATGATCCATCCATTAAACCCTACATTCTTCATCTGTGCTCTGTTGATGACTCCAGCAGAGCAGAGATGAAGAATGAAGCTACACCAACCACTCAGTCCTGAGCTGATGTTCATGTGTGTGTGTGTGTGTGTGTGTGTGTGTGTGTGTGTGTGTGTGTGTGTGTGTGTGTGTGTTTGTGTGCAGCTCTTCTGGGAGAGGAGGTTGAAAGGTCTCCGTTCATCAGACGTCACAGAGGAAGTCCTGAGGTCCATGGACCTGCCTAAAGGCCTGCAAAGTAAGTCTCCATCGTAACTTAACACACTACGTGCTCAAGATCTCCCATCTTGACCTTTCACCCCTCTGTCTTCAGGTGTAGGTCCAGACTCCAGTGAGGACACTCTGCTGTCTGCTATCGCCAGCGCCCTGCACATGAGCTCAGCTCCGATCACAGGCCAGACATCAGTGGCTGCTGAGAAGAACCCAGCCATCTGGCTGAACGTGTCCCAGCCGCTCTGCAAGGCCTTCACCGTCACCGACGAACACATCAGGTACTTCACTTCTCTGAAGCTTTACCTTTGCAGAAACTACTCTTTAGTTTGGGACAGTAGCACAATTCCATTGAAGTTTGACATTGTGTAAACATGGAACATTCCCCAGGTCAACAGGTTCATTGTAAACAGGTGAGTATCATGATAAAGGAGCGTCCAGGAGAGGCTCAGACGTTTAGAGGCAGAGACAGGGCAAGGACACCACTTTGTGAACAGTTTAAGAACGTTTCTCAATGTGCAGTTACAAGGAATTCAGGGATTTAATCATCTACAGTCCATACTATTGTCAACAGATTCCGAGAATCTCTGCATGTAAAGGCTGAAAGCCAACACTGAATGCCTGTGACCTTTGATCCCTCAGGCAGCTCTGCATTATAAAGCAGCATCATTCTGTAAAGAATATCAGCACGCGGGCTCGGGAACACTTCAGAAAACCATCGTCAGTTAACACAGTTCATCTCTACATCTACAAGGTCAAGGTCAAACTCTACCAGGCAAAGACAAAGCCAAATACCATCAACACCCAGAAACACTGCTGGCTTCTCTGGGCCGAGCTCATCTGAGATGGACTGAGGGAAAGTGGAAAAGTCTGCTGTGGTCTGAGTCCACATTTCAGATTTTATATACAGGTTTAGGAGCAACATGTTGCCATCCATCTGTCCCTGCTTATTTCAGAGACAATGAAGACACATTCTGCTCGAGTTACAACAGTGTAGCTTCAGAGTCAAAGAGAGCGGGTACTAGGCTGACCTTCTCTAAACATGTCCTTGTCCTAGGGTGCTGGTTTAGTGGAATGGTAAGCAACCAGGCACAACCCATATTCCTGCTTCTGCTGGCTCAGGTTCAAATCCAGCCTGTGTCCAGTTTACAGAGGGTCCTCCTCTACTCTCTCTCGCCCCCTTTTACAACTCTCTCTCTCTCTCCCTCCCATCAATAAAGGCACATAAATGCCCTAAAAATAATCTAAAAAAACATGTCCCTGTCCCAGCTTTTTTGTGACAGGCATAAGATTAAAATTAGTTGAAAAATTATTAAAAAACTCAAAGTTTATCAATTTTGAACATCAAATGTCTTTATATTTTAGTTTTACACAACGTCCCAGCTTCATTGGAATTGGGGTTTGTACAAGATTGACCTTGACTACTTTATTAATAATGATAATGATAATATATTTTATTTTTAAAGTGCCTTTCATGACACCCAAGGACGCTGTACAAGTTTAAAACAACAAAGCACCGGAGAGCAGCGGCAACCAGTTGTGCCAGTGTCCACTCACCTGGGGGTTGCAGAAAGGAGGAGAGGAGAGGGGAAAAAAAACTATTCCAAACTAGGCACCTGACAGGGGAGCACAGTGTGGGATTGGAAAAAACACCTCAGCAAATAAGCAACATATTACAACAGAACTCAGAGACGAACACATGAGGGCCAAGAGGGCGCTGAGTTGGAGGGGAATGTGTGGTATGTGTGCCTTTGTGTATGTGTAAGCCTGTGACCTCGACTCTCCTTCAGTCCCACCCATTGTCTCTGCCGTCTGATAACTGATGATGTGGGAGACGGCCTTGGAGAGAGTTCTGATCCAGAGGAAAGTTCACAGGAGGAGGAGGGGGTAGGGTGGTGGTGGTGGTGGTGGTGGTGGTGGTGGTGGGGGGGGTCGAGCTTCTGTCTGCATTACATCCAAGGAGAGTGGAGAGATACCAGCTCAAGGCCAGTACAGGGATCCAACTTGCAAACGAGTTCAAGAATCGCGTCCTCCGATTAAGCTCACATATCACTTGAGTCTGAGTGTTGACAGCCCTGCACATTCCTTCAGTCATGATGGGCAGCTTCTTAATTGCCAAAAGTGCTGCCAACATCTTCCGAACTTTGCGATAGATCAGGAAACTGCTAACTCCAAACAGCAGGATACCCGTTATCATAAATCCAATTATGTGGGCATCAGGGCAGGCGGGTTCTCCTTTACCCACTCCTCTCGTCGATCAAATTTGGTCGACAGCTGATCAATTCCATGATTTTTGGTTTTCGGAGAGTAATGCAGAGAGAAGCTGCCATGGTTCAGAGACAGCACAGAGACAAAGGAGCAAGCAGGGCAGATAAGGGCAGGGAGGGAGAGAGAGAAAAAGCAACCGCCTTGTTTGTATATAATGGGTGTCCAATCTTTTTCACAGAGGGCCACATTAAAAAGATTCTAGGTTTGACTGGGCCACTTGATAAGCCTACTGTTGTGCATTAAAGTTTCTTAAATTGATCCAATGTAGGTTAAGATGTCCTTGGTAATTATAAATGCTCAAAGAAAGAAACAGCCTACATCACAGCTTTAACTGATGGCTTGGTGAAGCATATAGTCGCTTGTTGTAAAAGATATTGGGGTGGCCAATCAGAGCCTTGGTTGGCCTAGGCCTTCACTGGATGGACCCCTTGGTCAAGATGTAAATGACCCTCTGAGCAGCAGAGAAGAGATGCTGATGGCCTAACTATACTTTCTGCTCCAAGCTGACAAAGTGTGTAGGAGCTTGGTAGGTGCTGGAAATGACCAGATCAATGTTCTTTGTGAACCATACTTGGAAATGTAAAAATTCCAAAGCAAAAGGGGGAAATTTGCAGATGATGTGGTTCTGTTGGCTTCTTCAGCTGGAACCTTCAGCGGGCCATGGTCCTCTGCTGGAAAAAGGTGGACTGCTCCCTCCAGGTGGGGAGTAGGTCTTTGTCCCAAGTGAAGGAGTTTAAGTAACCCGGGGTCTTGATCACAAGTAAGAGTAAAATGGACCGAGAGATGGACAAGTGGATCAGTGCAGCATCTATTGTGGTAAAGAGGGAGTTAAGCTGCAAGGCAAGCTCTCAGTTTACTATTCCATCTTCATTTCAGGCCTCACCTGTGGTCATGAACTCTAAGGATTGACAGGAAGAATGATCTTGTGGATACAAGCAGCTGAAATGAGGTTCCTCAGCCTTAGAGACAGGATGAGGAGCTCAGACATTTGAAGGGAACTCAAAGTAGAGCCGCTGCTCCTTTAAAGGAGTTAAATAAGGTGGTTTGGGCATCTGATTTGGATGCCACCTGGTCGCCTTCCTGTGGAGGTTTTTCAGGCATGCCCAACTGGGAGGAGACCCCAGGGCAGACCCGGAACCTGCTGGAGGGATTGTATATATCCCATCAGGCCTGGGAACACCTTAGAATCCCTCAGGGAGAGGGAAGTCTGGGCTGACCTACGTGGCTTGCTGCCCCCAGCCTCGGATAAGCAGTGGAAAATGGATGGAAGGATGAGGGCGATTCCCAAATGCTGTTATCAGCTTATCTTTATGTCTTTGGTGAAACGCCATCTTTAAATTAGTGTGGGCCAGATTGCCATTATTTCCTGGAACCTGCTAAGGGCCAACGAAAAATGAACCACAGTTGGTGCCCGGGCCATAGTTTGGACACTCTTATATCAACTCAAGCAGAATTGCATCTCCTTAAATTGTGTTCACACTGAATGCTACTTGGTGACTGAGATTGCATTGCCTGTCCATAAAATAGCTCATTTTGTCACCGTTGTGTTGCTCAGTGGTGTCACGCCCGCTCGAGTTTCACTGCGAACGTATCATAGATCATATATTTGTGTGTATTAGCTGACATTATTCCAACTGTATCCTTTTCACTCACCTACCAGCAGTGAAACACTGCAACTGATGCAGATGAGGAGGACCACAGAGAACTGCTGCTTCTGTTAAATAAGGCGGAACTAATGTTCTCACAAACTAATGTTCCCACACAGACATGGATTGTCACTCTGTGATCTGGTATAAAGACAGTTGTTGTGAACTGTCATGGTCGTCACACACCCACACAATGCTGACTGGCTGTCGCGGCACAGCCACGGACGACATAGCCTGAAAAGTTAAAATTTTTCAGCTTTGGTGACCAAGTGGCCTGTTGCACGTCCAAAGTGACCCGGCAGTGCTACCAAGTCGCCCAGATCGTGTCTGTCGCGTCACGGGAGGGTTGGCCCCACCCCACCGTAGCTGCATATGGACTTTATATGGAGAGTGGTCGCCCAGGTCGCCCAAGTGGCGTTCAGTGTGAATGTTCCTTTACATCTCCTGTGTGCTGAGCTCAGGTACACTTGTACCATATCAGGGACCATCTCAATAGGTGGACTCGGTGTGTTTTTACACTAAATATAACTCTGCAGCCTGCTGCTCCAGTTCTGTCTCAGTTCTATCGTATGTTATGGTGTTAAGTCCACACTGAAACCTTTGTTGAAACTAGTTAGGTTCTAATTTAAGTTTTGTCTCAGTGTGGTTGCACTGCAGAGATACAAGATTTATCTATACCAGTGGAGTGTAACATTTAAACTAAGCAAAATCCTGCAGATGTGTTGTTTTAACTTCACTGACCAAACAGTAAAAAAATTTTTTTTAATTTTTATAGTGCAGCCTCCAAAATCAAAGACAAATGGAACGCACTGTTATAGAAAACCAGCAACAACAAAATGCAGTTAAATCACCAAAATATGAGGTCATATACCAGAGCTTCTCTACTGAAAGGCTGCTGATAGAAAACAAAAGTGCGAGCAAGGAAGTCATCACATATTTGTAAAGAATCCTACCTGTCTCTGAGAACTATCTCCTCACCCTTCAAGTAAACTTAAGCCTGCTGTGACACCATCTAGGTGGTGCAACGCCTCATAGTTAGTCAAGTGTTACATAAGGCAGCTCCAACCCGCAGCAGGATGTTCGTAGTAAGTTTGCTTCGATGTGTGCTGGATCCTGAGTTTGTTTGGAGCTCATCAGAGGCCTAAAACTCCTAAATTTAAGTCTCTAAGTGATTATCACCACTCTGAAACCTGCTTTATCTGCTCTTGTGGCTGTTGCTCGGATAGTTTCAGTCCTCTAATAAACCCTGAGCTCAATTCTCCCCAAGTCTCTCCATCCACAGACAGATCAGATGAGTGCAGGTGACTGATGCATGCTGGGTAGTTTGAGTAATAAGTTGTAGTGATAGAGGAGGATGAGAGAGTGGAGAGAGAGGAGACAGATGATCAGAGATGAGCACTAATGAAGCATGAGAGAGGAGGATGAAGAAGAAGCAGCCGTCGTCAGCTGCTGAGTCAGTTATCAGAAATCATCTTCATCTGCTATCTCCTTCAAATGGTAATGCAAGCATGAAATTTGGCACAAATACTCTCTAAGGGCCACTCTTGAAAAATGGTGTTAGACACTCGAAAATTCAAATTGGCAGCCATTTTTCAAGATGGCCCCCATTTTTCACAATGGCTGCCACCTTAGTAGAAAATTGGCATGAGCAATGTACGTGGGTCACTTGAGCAGAAACTGCTCACAGCCATGTGAAATTTATCATAGCCATTCTTTGAGATTGCCACCTGGATCTTTTTTTTTTTTTTTTTTTTTTAACTAAATTTTATTAATTTTCAACACATATACAATAAAACAATGAACAAGTGCTCTGTATTTACACCAATATCAAAGTACAGAGGAAAATATAGCAGCATCCAAGATAAAATTATCTCATGTAGCTTAAAACTATCCTCCCCCAGAACCCCACCCCTGTAATCCACCCCGTCTTCATGCCCCACTCCAGTCCCCTGCTACACCTATCCACTTCATCAATCACCATGTATAATCATTTGCCATCTCCCAAACCATGTACAGTAAAAAAAAAACCAAAAGGACAAAGTACACTAGTACAATGACATCATGCGAAGTTGAGGAAAAACAAAAACAAAAACAAAAACAAATAACAAATAACATAACCAAATGTACATACATAGACATGATAGACATGATAAGATTAAAATAATATTATAAAAGTATACAAATGTAAGTATAAAAAAAACAAAAAAACCTAAGTTAAGCAATTAAATAAAAAATAATAAAAACAATGAAAACAATGAGGGAGAGATCTATAGACAGGCAACAACCACAAATAGGTACAACACATGCTGACCAATTATCTAGAGGGAGTATTCCAGTCCAGGGCATATCTCCCCTTATTTACAGTGTCCCGAAGGGTTGGAGGTAAGTACTTCAAAAACGCTGACCATGTTTTTTCAAACAAACTATCATCCCCTTTCATTCGTGCAGTTAATCTTTCTAAGGGTAAAGCTTTAAAATACATCTCCTTGCTAGAAACAGAAGTTTGTCACAAAGTCTGAAATCAATCTACTCAAAGACAAAGTTTTTGAGGGCAAGCTTAATATAAAGAGACCTGGATCCTTTGTAATTTTAACTGAGAAAATTTTACCCTATTCCTGGGCTATATTGCTCCAGAACCTTGAAATCAAACAACACTCCCAGAAACAGTGAATGTATGTCCCTATAGTCCGTTTACATTTAATACAAAGGGGAGATGTCTGGTTATCCATTTTGCTAAGAATAGATGGTGTTATGTGGGATCTGTGAAGTATTCTATATTGAGTTTCTCTCATTCGGTTACAGATAAACGTGGTTTTGACAGAGGTTATTCCTTCATGCTAGTCATCGTCAATATATTGCACACCAAGATCATTTTCCCACTTCTGTATAACCTGCTGATATCCAATGGATCTATGGAGTAAAACAGCGAATAAGAATCGGAAAGAAAATGTCTTGTGTCCTTCTAGTTTAATAAAAATGAATCTATTTCACTTAAAACGAGAGTGTCTGTGGGGAGGTTTTTCACCTTTGAGCGAATAAAGTTATGCACTTGGAGATACCCATAAAAGTGCTCAGATGCAATGCCATATTTTTGTTGAAGCTGCTGAAAGGACATCAGCGTATTACCCTGGTATACATCCCGAAGAAGTCTGATGCCTTTCGCATGCCATCTATCAAAAATACTATTTTTAACTCCCGGGGCAAACTCTTCATTCTTAATCAGAGGTGTTATTGCCAGTAGTGAGTTGTTTATCCCCATATATTTTGTTATATCTCGCCAGATCCTAATTGTGTTGTAAATAATAGGGTTATGATGGATGTCTAAAGCTCTCTTTTTTCCATAGTTAGTTAATTTACTTAAAATCTCAGATTAGGCAGGGCTACACCCCCTCTCCTCCAAGGCAGTTGTAACATCGTAATTCTGATTCTGGGCTTTTTATTGTGCCAGATAAATTGTGAAAAGGTCCTTTCAAGATTTGAGGTTATCTTCTTTGATATCCATAATGGTAACATCTGCAGCGGATAAAGCAACCTAGGAGTATATTCATCTTTATGAGACTAATTCTGCCCATCCAGGAGAGGGGAAGGTCATGCCATCTCTCAAGGTCATTCATAATTGCTCTAACTGTAGGCCCAAAATTAAGTCTCCACAAGTCCTCAATATTAGGAGACACTCTGACACCGAGATAAACAAATCCTGAGGTGGCCCATCTGAATGGAAAATTCGGAACTGAACTCGTGCTGCCGAAATTCCCCAGGGGCATAGCCTCAGATTTTGTGTAATTTACTTTGTAACCAGATATCAAACCAAATGAAGTAATTATTGACAGAGTGGCCAGTACTGAGACTTCAGGGCTTGAAAGAAAAAGTAAAACGTCATCTGCATATAATGCGATCTTGTGGGTGTACTTGCCTAGAGTAACACCGTGTATCTCCTTGCTATTCCTGATGCGTTCTGCCAGTGGCTCTAAAGTGAGGGCAAAGAGGAGAGGGGAGAGCGGGCAACCCTGTCTTGTCCCTCTACAGAGCGGGAAGGGGGGAGAGCGTAAGCCATTGGTCAAAACACAAGCCTCTGGTGAATGATAGATAATTTTTATCCAGTTTATAAACTCGTCTCCTAATCCATACCTGTCCAAGGCATCCCACTTGAACCCCCACTCCACCCTGTCAAACACTTTTTCTGTGTCCAGTGATATAGCCAGTGCCTGGTGCTGCATCTGTGAGGAATAGTGTACAACATTTAAAAGTCTTCTCACATTAGAGTATGAAACCTTCCCCTTATAAATCCTGTCTGATCATCACTTATAAGTGAAGGTAAATAAATCTCTAGTCTTCTAGCTAACACCTTAGAAAGTATCTTGCTGTCCACATTTATAAGACTGACAGGTCTGTAAGAACCACACTCGTCTGGAGGTTTGTTTTTTTTCAAGATCAAGAAGATATTTGCTAAATTGAGAGAGGGAGGGAGACATCTCTTTCTAAAAGAGTCCAAAAACATATTGGTCAGAGGATCCACCACAACTTTACTCATTTTTTTGTAATACTCCGACCCATAACCATCTGGTCCTGGTGCCTTCCCACTTTGGAGTGTACGAATGGCATCAAGGACCTCTTCTCTGGTGAAGCAGGCATGAAATCCACAAAACCCTCATCTTGTTTACTGTCAAGTGGATTCTGGATATAGATGAAGCTGATGTGTCAGCTGCCCCAAGACAACATTGATATGGACTGCAGCTCTCCTGTGACTGGTCTATTCAAAGTTTCCCGCTGTTCTTCTGTGATAGAAGGAAGATTGACCTGATCCAGGAAAGACTTTCTTAGCTCACCTGAAGTGTGACATTCAGTAGAATATAACTTATAGTAAAACTGTCTCATAATATTGTTAATTTTCTTTGATTCATAAACTTTGTCTCCATTCCTATCTTTAAGCGATGATATTAAACTACTGGCATTTCTGCCCCTTGCCAGACGGGCAAGCAGGCGGCCAAGGCTTATTGCCATGTTCGTATAGCCTCTGTCTGGCAAAAAGGATGAAAGCCTCTGCTTTGCTTGTTAAGAGCTGATTCAGTGCCGATCTTGCTGCTTCTAATTTTTTAAGATTGAGTTTGGATGGAGAGCCTTTAAATGTGTTCTCTAATTCCTGGATCAAATGTTCTAATTCCAATTGCTTCTTAATTGTATCCCTCTTCTGAGCTGCTGTGTAAGATATAATAGACCCCCTTATAAATACCTTAGCCGTTTCCCATAATAGGGAAGGGTTTATGTCCGGGGTGTTATTTGTTGACGTAAAAAGTTCCCATTGCTTTTCCAGAAAATCTAAAAATGGAGGGCTACTTAACAGTGAGGAACAAGTCTCCAGTGATGCGAGGAGGGATCAAGGTAGGGGGGAGAAACAATTATGGATACTGGGTTGTTGTCAGACAATGTACATATTTCAATTGAGCATGCTTTGACTCTGTCTATCACCTCTCTAGACACTAGAAAATAGTCAATTCTTGACAGGGACTGGTGGGGGTGGGAGTAAAAAGTGAAGTCTCTTTCCCTTGGATTTGTAATCCTCCAAATGTCAAAGAGACCCAGATCTGCACACAGCTCTTTCAACCTTGACGTCTTTTTGGAGGTAAAAGCAGGCTTTGGTGGAGATTGGTCAATACTAGCATCCTGAACACAGTTGAAGTCTCCTCCAAACACTGTGCAGGGGTTAAATGTGAGGATGCTGCTGCAAGTAATCTAGAAAAGAAAGAGGGTTCAAACATGTTGGGGCCATAAACAGAGCTGATAAGAATTTGTTCTCCATAGAGAAAGCCTGAAACAATAACAAATCGACCTTCATCATCCTTAATGACCTTTTTGAAAGTAAAGGGCAATTTCTTTTATGAATAAAAATGGCTACTCCCCTACTCTTCGAGCTGAAGGATGAATAGAACACCTGGCCTACCCAGCTCCTCCTTAACTTAATGTGTTCTGAATCTGTCAAATGAGTTTCCTGTAGGAGGGCAATTTGTGCATTCTCTCTCTTCAGAAAGGAGATGATCTTCTGCCTTTTTACAACATGACCTACGCCCTTAACGTTTAAAGAAATAATCTTAATGTCACTCATAATTGTTATACGAAAATAGGATACCCTAATAATGCACCGCTCAGGTAAAGTGGGGGAATCACAAACAATACCAGCACGGCAACCTTTCCCTTCTTATATATCAGTGTAGATGGAAGTGAAACAAAGTTATGTATAGCAGGGTTCAGTTTCGGTGAGGAGGTAGTCCTACATTTCAGAGCGCTGTAAACAAAAACTCTGCCCTCAGAAAACAGGCATTGAACACTAAAACAGACCTCAACAGGCTTTAAAAGAACAAAAAACACAACCATGATGACCAGGTTTGTGTAACCGTTACAGAAGGTTGTATGACACTGAAAGCGAAAGACACACCAAAGAAAAGAAACAGCATTGATCTCTTCAGGTAAGCCCCCGCCCCCATGACCAAGACAGGTTTTTAACCCCCTAGAGCTCAGAACTAAAAGTAACTTGAGAAGAGTTATGTCAAACAGCTTTCTCTTAGGGGTTATTATCTCGCCACAGACCGAAAAACTAAAATACAAATATCACAGCAGACCCAATTAAACTTGATTTAACTTTCCACTTTTAGGGTTTGTACTGTAGCCATTAGAACCCCAGCTTATCATATAAAAGCATTGTGGCTACTTTAATCAGGAATTACTACATATTTTCAGGGCTAAAGTGCAAGCTACATTACCATATAAACAGTGTAGAGAAAGGTACTATGAACACTCTGTATTTAAATGTCACATACAGCAGTTCAAACTTAAATTACAAAGTGACATCCTGGCACTAAATGTGCTGTATATTTACCCAGTGGTAGTCTTTACACCGTTCACGGTAGTCCATCCACAAAGGATTGCACTGCTCGGGGGGATTGAAAAGCATGTCTCTCTCCCTTGTACGTCAGGCTGAGGATGGCCGGGTACCGCAAAGAGAAGTGGATGTTCAAACCGATTAGACGTTCACACACCTTGTTAAAACTGCGCCGCTTCTCCTTCACTGCCGCAGAGAAATCCTGTTGAATGTAAAGCTTCTGTCCCTCACGAGTAAGCTGTCGTCTCTCCCTCAGCACGGCCATGATCCGCTGTTTATCCCCGGAGTTGTGTAGCTTGATGAGGACGGGCCTGGGGTGCTCACCCCGGGCCGGTCCGAGCCCTCTGTGCGCCCGGTCGATTTTTATAATGCCCCGTTTAGTGTCTATGTTCAGTATTTTCGGGAGCCAGCGTTCAAAGAAGGCAACAGGTTGCTCCCCTTCAGCTCCCTCCTTTAAGCCAACGACCCTGATGTTGTCCCGTCTCGTTCTGTTCTCCATGTCGTCTGTTTTCTCCACGAGCATTTGCAGCTTTACATCAACCTCCCGAAGCTTGTTTTCAGCGTCAGCTAGCAGGTCCTCCAGTGTAGACACTCGGCTCTCAGCTTCGTCCAGCCTTTTACTATTGCCTTCCACCCTGGCTGTCATAACTTCCAGCGCGTTCGTGAATTTGGCCAGCTTCTCCTCTAAAATCTTACCAACACTCTCAGTGACTTCCCGAATTAGCTGTGAGGAGTAGCCTCCCTCGCCGAGGTCGCCATCTTGCACCTCGCCGTCCTGTTTGTTTCCTGGATTTTGAGATTTACCTGTTTCTCCAGACGAAATCGAGCTACTTTCCTTACCTGACATCGTTAAGAAGCATGAAAGGGTCAAAAATTTGTAAGAATAACAGTCTGTGGTTACTGAAAGTATAAATTAAGGTCAACGGGAGCGGGAGCTCGGTGCCAGTCCAACCTCTCAGATCAGTGACATCATCGCAACCCGCCACCTGGATCTTTAAACAATATGTAACCATGTTAATCTGAGTTCCCAAAAAAAAGGCCAAAATTGTTTTTTGACTGTGTTTTGTCTAACTCCTTCCCCCTTGACCTGTCCAATTTGGTAAAACCTGCCAGGAGTTGCCTCCTAATGGCATCGCTCTCAGGGTTGATCAAAGCACGCAAGCTCCCTTACCATGACAAGGTAACAGTCACAAGGGAGTTTTATATAAATATATTATAAATAAAATTAGAATGATATATATATATATACATATATACATATATATATATATATATATACACACACACACATATATATATATATATATATATATATATATATATATATATATATATATATATATATATATATATATATATAGATAGATAGATATATAGATATATATACATATATATATATATATATGTGCCATCTTTAATTTTTCAAAGGCCATTGCCTTTTTCCAAAGAAATGGCCCTTAGAGAGCATTTTTCAATCAATAAATCAATCAATCTTTATTTGTCTTTATTCATAACAAGTGTTATCTCAAGACACTTTACAATAGAGCACAAAGCTCTTCATATTATGGATACACATATATGCATAGATACATATATACATATATAAAATACACATGTACATATATATATACAAATGTATACATCCAACACCCAGCTTGAATCCATATAGCCAATCATGAATCCCTCCATCATGGCGGCATAATAACATTCAAGAGACATGGCAGCTATCTTGAAAAATGGCTGCCATCTTGAATTTTCTAGCGTCTAACATCATTTTTCAAAAGAGTGGCCCTTACAGAGTATTTGTACCAAATTTCATGCTTGCATCACCATGTGAACGATTCTCTTGAAATATGTAATTATCTGCTGCACTATGCTGACGTATGGACCATTGGCTGCTGAAGGACAGGCTCAGCAGGATGCTAACTACAGGTCACATTTTCCAAAGTAGCCTATAAACTGTTAGATTTATTCCTTATTATTCACCGCTCAGCTCTGAGCTCAGTGTCAGAACATCTGGGGCATGGTGTGTCCTGTATTTGAGGGTCATTTATTTGGCTAATTTAAGAGATTTGGTTCACACTTACAGTTTTTTTGCTGTCATTTATTCATGGAGTAAGCGTCTGTTTTCAGGAGGAGGCTCTTTTGGTTTAAAATGCTCTGGATCAAAATGCAGATTTAGAAAAGTTTGGAGGAGCTGAGTTTTAGCCCTGCCTCCATCTGTCAGGGCCATTCTTCTGAACATAGTGTCTCAGAAATGCTCGAGGGATTTCTTCAGACTTTGCAAAGATGCTCTGACACAAGAATAAACTAAAATACAATTTGGAGGTCAGAGGTGTAAGGTCACTTCACCTCAGATCTTGTTACAAAATGTGCACCTGCACCATCACTTCTTAATTCTGTTTAATGGGTGAGACAGCTGTTCATCACATTTGATTATGTAAATGCAGATTCTTGCAGACATGAACAGGCTGATAAGGTGCTGTAAAGTAAATATCCTCTTTTACACTTAGAAGTGCGCAAAAGAGAATATTTAAGGAAATTTTACAGGTAGAAATACATCATATTACATTTTTGCCAGTATTCGATATGAGGATATGAAGATATACAAACTCATTATCTTCGTTACAGGTATTGATAGCACAAGCAGACTTGGTAAATGAGCTTATAAAGCGCTTTTCTTTTCTCTAGGACAGCTCAGAGGATCTTAACACACCTACACATTCACTCACTGATGGTTCAGAGTGCAAATCATCCATCAGTATTACCTAACACATTCATTTCATACTCATTTAAACCACTGATGCAGCAGTGAGAGCAACTTGCCCAGGACACATCAACATGTGACAGCCGGAGCTGGGCTTGAACCTGCAACCTTCTAATTACCAAGCGCACTGTCAGACTGAGCCACTGACACCCCCCACTAAGTCGACCAGTTCCCTCATGGTGGCAGTCTGTTTATGTCAGAAACAAATGAGAAGAAATACATAATTTTATTCCCTAAGAAATTTGTATCTGATTTAAAGGTCCCATAAGTTGCTCCTTTTCTGCAGTTCAACATGGATCCTTGATGTCTTCATGAAATATTAGTACCATGCTTTGGTCCAAAAAGCCGATGAACAAAGAACAGCTGCATTCTTCCCACGCTCACATAACCCCTCTGTTCAGAACGGCTGGTTTTGAGGGTGGTTGCATTCATATGCTAATGAGCCAGAGCACCTTACATACAGCAATTCACGATAGTCCTTCAGCGTACTCGAGCGAAGCAGTGCACTCTGGTGCTTCAGCCACGTGCCGCTTACAGTCCTGAACACATACGAAACGTTAATTCATGCCGGTTACTACACACGGTTACAACAGCGAAGCTCATTCCCCCAAACATCACAGGCTAACGCACAACATGCAGCAGTAGGACAGCTGCAAATTAACCTACCTTCTGGGCTAACGTTAGCACAAACTGAGGGGTATTTGGGTGGGTAAAGGACTGATTATATTCAGCCAACTGTTCAACTTCTCTTGACTAACGTAGGAATGCTCATACATTATAGTATACCCTTTAGACTTTCAACAAGTAAGGTGAACATTGACAAACATTTGAAGTTATCCCTGCTGTTAGCATTAGCTCGTAAATACTACACAGCATTAAAATACTCACATTTCCATCATCAGGTTTGGCAACAGATTGTTGGTACTAAGCCTGGATTCAGGAAAAGTCTAGTTCCCAGTCCCGTGTTGAACTGACTGAAGTTGAAGAAGCAGTTGGACGTGAAGTGACTGGCACACACACACAGGTTTTAGCCGAGTGTAGCTGCTCATTCCCTTCAGAAATAAATGAATCCACTGGGCCCTTTGTCCTCTGAGGCTGGTAGCCTATATGTGAAGATATATGTGGTTGTTTACTAGGGGTGGACAGAAATATCGATTCAGCAATGCATTGCAATTATTCCCCTCCCAGTTCAATATCAATTCAACAAATCCTCTGAATCGATTCGCCTCCTGGCCAGTGGTGGGCGCTGTGCACTTTTTCACTGTATATCCAGCTATCGCTGGTTGCAGAAGAAGACATGCTTGCAGAGTGATAGGATTGAGAGCCGAACATGAGAGCTGTGTTTTGCCCTATTTCCGATGTATTTTCCGCATGTTTTATTGTCTTTTTTGGCATTTGGTCATAGTTCGTTTTTTTATGGATTCCATAAATAGTGGTTTTAGAAATACTGGGGGGAGAAATGTCGAGATCTCTGTCTTCAGCTTGACAGAAACTGCTTCAGGGACTACGATCTGTTAAAAAAAAAAAAAAACGCCTGGACATGGTCTAATATAACAGGCTGTAACATGGACACTAAATGCTGCAGTCAATCAAAAATGTTTGAGTTTATGTAAAATAGGTGAAGTTTATTTTTGGTCATCTCAGAAAATTTCTACATGTTCATTTACAATTGTTCAATGAAGAGAATCCTGTTAAAAATTCTATTCTGTTTTTATTCTTTTCTTGTAATTACACACTGTTTTAAGCATTTAGAACATAATAATGGCAAATACTTGCAAGAAATGTTTATTTTTATTTCTCGTGAAAAAAGGGTGAAAAAATGTATTCAAAGGAAAATTCCTGACACATTTATGGCCAAAAAAGACCAGGTGGACATTTAGGATCATAGTGTTAGCTGTCATGTTTTTACTTTTGTTCTCCATATGAGCAAATAAGTAATTACTGTGCACATTTTTTTTTCAGATGTTTGCTCAAAAATATGAGATGACATACCACATATGTTCACATTGGCATGAAAATAAAAAAAGTCAAAAATTGTCAATAGGTACTCTAATTATTTGTGTATTTCTACTTCTAACTGAATCGATACTGAATCTTATCGCCACCCAAAGAATCAAAATTGAATCGAATCGTGAGGTTCTTAACAATGCCCAGCCCTATTGTTTACAGCCAACAACCAAGCGGTGAGAGCTTCTGAGCTTAGACATGCTGAACACTGATCTCTCGCTAAGAATATAAACAACATGGAGGCACTACGCACAGAAATTTCTCCAGCAGGGGGTGGGGGGATACTCAGGTAGACCCATAAGGTTACGTATGCAAATCAAAAAGTATACTGTTATGTAACAGTATATCCACAGACTCAACAGCTCGCCAAATGCCATGAGTTTACATTCATGCAGCCTGCTAAATACAGGTTTTGTTGTCTACTATCACATTTTGTGGGCCGGTAGGAAGGCCAAATACCAAAAAATGTGTTCAAAAGCCTTAAAAAAGTGGTTTTCCATAATACGTCCCTTTAACGTTACTAAAAACACCATAAAATGTTCCAAGTTCCAAACTGATCTGCTGATGTAGTGTTAAAACAGACTAAGGCGTCTTAACTTTCTTTAAAGAACTGTTGCAGTGTCGGCCTTATTTTGCTTCAACAAATACAAAAAAGTCCTGTGAAATCCTGGAGGGTTGTTTATTTAACAAAATATTTTTATAAAAATCACAACTTTTTGAAGAACCTGCTACAAAATCAGACTTTTTCTGCCACAACCACGGAAGTAATTTTTTTGGGGGGACACAGGGGACATGCCCCCCCTACTTTTTCAAAAGCCTGTTTCAGTCCCCCTGCTGTTTTAACCGTCTGAATACAATGCTACATTACGCTATACATACACGTCTAGCACTAGGACCAAACGGCCGCTCAAGCCGAAGACTGTTTCCCTCAGTTTGGACCGCCCACAAGCTTCCTGATTGGCTCTGCCACTTCCTGTGTGATTATCCCTGCTGTCAGTCACTCCCTCACCCGCCGGACTGATGCTTTGCTAATCAGAGTCTGTGCACAATAGTGATGGGCACGGCAGTTCTTTTAGATGAGCTGAATCACTAGAATCATTTCACTAAAAAGATTTGTTCACCGAATCATTCAGTGCTTGGCGGGAGAAGCCTGCGACTTCCTGAACTGATACACGGCTGAACGGTTCAGGCTTCATTTCAGTTTATTGACATATTCATGACTTTCTGTGGATGTGACTGACAGTTCAAGTGAAAATTATGCCTTGGAAATCACATGAAAATGCAACTATAATAATGACAATTTCATAACTATACAACTGTCAAATAACCTGTGAAGTAAAAGCTTAGAAGCTGTTTTGTTGTTTTATTTTGTACTTCATTCAGTTTTTGCCATTCTTTACTCTGCTGAATTAAAAAAAAAAGTTGTTTTTTCCGAGGTAAACACAACACACTCCGATCTCCTGCCTAGTACCTGATACAGATGGTTAGTCTCACGTTTTAAGTTTGTTTACCTGGGAACTAAATCTGTTAAAACAACGGTCGCCATGAAAGTGTATCCCTCAGAGGAAAATAATTCAGGAGAGTGAAGTTCACTGACTGATTCGTTCACTGACTGATTCGAGGGGAATCAGTCTTTCACTGACTGATTCGTTCACTGACTGATTCAGGAGGAGAGTGAGGATCACTGACTGATTCAGCCGTCGGCAACGCGGTGCAGTCGGCGTGCGTGGTCCCTTCCTCCCTGCAGCGGCTTGCTGGCTGCCCGCCTGGCGCTGCTGGCAGCTCAACTGAACTGAGAAACGAACAAATCACTTGAGGAAGTGATTTGGTTCAGTACGTTCACTTAAAAGTTTCGTTCTTTTGAAAGAATCGTTCGCAAACGACACAACACTAGTGCACAGCGCCGTTCGCACAGTTTTTAGGAGGGCGTTCTGCCTCGGTCGCGTCACGTTGTAATGTCAGAGGTTTCATTTAGCCTACATTGACGTTTGAAACCATGCGTCTCTGTGTTTGGTAATTAGGTGCAGCCAGGATGCCGAAAAAAAGAAAAGTCGACAAAAGAGACTTCTTTAGAAGTCAGAGTGTTAGGAATGCATCACACCAATCCTGCAACACCTTCACTGGCTCCCAATTCACTTCAAGATCCTCCTCATCAATTACAAAGCTCTCAATAATCTTGTAAATCCCCCCCCCGTCCCTCTTCTCCTCGTCCTTTTTACTCCTCTTTCTTCTCTTCCTTCTTCGTCTCCTCCTTCTTTCTTCTTCTTCTTCTTCTTCTCCTCCTTTCTTCTTGTCCTCCTCCTCCTCTCCTCTTCTCCTCCTCCTTTCTTCTCCGTCTCCTCCTCCTTTGTTCTTCTCCTCCTCTTTCTTCTTCTTCTCATTCATAATTTATTATTATTATTAACCTTAACAGCTGTAGAGCCTCAACAATGCAAATATTTCGATTTTAAAAAGCTTCCATTTAATGCCAAAGAGATACACTTTTGATTTATTTATTATTTTCATTTATTATTTCTGTGTTGAACAGCAGCAACAGTAAAAACGCACACACACACACGCACATCAGCACTCAAGCCACATGTGTCCCCCCCACCTTTGAAATCAAAATTTCATCCATGGCCACAACAGTCACAAAATTTGCTGCGACATCCTTTAGATACTGCAAAATGCACATGAACACTAGTTTAAACAACAGCGGTGTGTGTGGACGGGCCTGCAAGCTGCAGTCATATTTATATTCGATTTTCACACCTGCAACCCTGAAAGTCACTCCACGTCTGTTGACAGGGGTGGGCACCTGGCGGCCCAAGGACCACATGTGGCCCTCCTGCTAACTGAGTGCAGCCTGCCAGATCATTTAATGTCCAAAAATTATAACCATAAAGAGAAAAAAAATCTGCCATGATACATTTCAGTCTGATTTGCCACTCTGACACCACAGGCAAAATACATTACATCATGAAAAATGGAAAATATCTCCATAATTGTCTTTTAATAATTGGTTTATTTTATTCTTTAAAAGAATTTGTAGATATAATTTTCTACAGTGGTCTCTGTAAAGCTCTGTAATGAAGCATTATTAATACTTTGACTTGAAATAACTGTCTGTGACTAAGATTGTTGTAACTGCTACCTTGGCCAGGTTACTGTTGTAATAGGAATGTAATTCTCTGTAAGACTGACAGGTAAAATAAATCTAAGAAAAATTAACACATGAATGCAATAGTTTATCATGTATACTCATAGATACGAGTTTATTTCACTGGGAAAGTTCCTTCAATCAGCTTTAATTCTGTGTTTAGCCCATTAAATAAAGACTTTAATACTTTTTCATTTTGAGCTTGAAGTATGAATAAAAATCCTGATGAAGACAGATTTTCATTATTTTAGTCATTTAAAGGTCATTTTGATGGCTGTTTTGACAGTAATGCTTAATTTGTAAGGATTTGGCCCTTTGAAACTGAGAATCACAATAATGTGGTCCAGCCAAAGTTGTCTGACCCTGGTCTGTCAAAAGATCATCAGATGGGTCTGCAGCAGCATTTCCAGTGTACATCATTTTCTCTCTAACCAGCAGAGCATAGCCTTTGTTTTATTTTTCTTTTGTTTAGTTACATGCTTGAGCACTCTGTCGTTATTTTTATATCAGTAAATGAGTTCTTGTGTGTCCCAGGGTCCTTAAATGCACCACTGGAGACCTTACAGTCACTTGAAAACAGTCAGCTTGACTGAATCAGTGACTGTGATGGATGAAACCTCTCTGCCTTTAGTTTTCATAAAAACAAAGTCAAACCAGAGAAGAACTCTGAGCTACAGTCTGATGAATGATTGATGGAGAAAAAGAGAAATTTAATGATCTCTGTTTCAGAAGACAGAACGTTTAATTTACACATCCTCTCACTGAGATGATTATTGAGACGAGACAGCAGGAGGCGCTCTGGACCCACACACTGACTGACAGACAGAGGAGTGTGTTAATGTGTGTAATGGTGTGTGTGTGTGTGTGTGTGGGTGTGTGTGGGGGGGGGGTTAGTGTGTGTTAGTGTGTGTGTCTCCAGCAGCAGAGAACAGCTGGCTGAAGCCATTACAGCAGAATCACTGAGATCCATCACCTTTATCCTCTCGCCTCCTCTCATCTCCACTTGTCTCCTTTCCTCCCGTCCTTGTGATGCATCATTAATGTTTCCTTTTCTCCCTTTTCTTCTGTCAATCTTTATTTTAACATTTTCTCTTTTTCACCCTCTCCCTCATTTGTTCCTTTTCCACCTGAAATATGTCCTGATCTGTTTTACCCCTCCTTTTCCTCTTGCTCCACTCCTTTCCTACATTCTTCCCATCCTCCTCTTCTTTTTATTCCTTTCCTCCTCCTTTATATTTCCTGATCCATCCTTTCTAATTTGACATTAAGGACCCGTTAATGTTACCCACACAGTTGGAGGGCCACACTACAAACTGCAAGATGCTCATTTTTTATCATAGATGCTTACTTGATCAACTCCGCCAAGGAAATTATGTTTTTGAAGACGTTTGTTTATTTGTTAACAGATAACTCATAAGGTTATGTTGGTCATGGCACAAGGGACAAGTGATCTGATTTTGGTGGTGATCTGAATCCGGATGTGGATCCAGGAATTCTTGAGAGGATTTAGGAGTTTTTTACTCTCTCTTACCAACTTGGTGAACAGTGTCAGAAATGCCTTGACTGAGATTTGTGCTCCTGGAGCTCTCCAGTTGAACAAAAGGAATACCCATATAGCATTTATTAAATAGAAACTATTAGGGGTGTAAATCACCAGTTTCATGACGATATGATACGATATCGATTCTTTGGACAACGATATGATATTTGCAGATATCACAAAGTCTGCCACTATTCAATTTCGATTCGATACGATTCAGGGGCCTTTGATCGATTTAAGATGATATTATGTACTCATTGAACACAATCAGCTACATTTCACCTAAAGCAAGAAACAAATATTAAGCAATTTCTAAGTTTTGACAGTTTTATTACTGAAATGTGAAACGATGTGCTGACCTTTGGGTATGAAAGGTTATAGAGGATTATAACCATCTGTATGATCTAATCATGTTTAAAATTAAAATTGGGTTAATTAGTAGTCAGGTGTTTTCAGACTTTGCTTCACTGTTTAATGGTAGGTGTGGAGAAAGAATAAGAACAAGCTGTCACTGTTTTCCTTTCATGCAATAAGTAATTTCATTAATCAGTGCTACAAAATTTAAATGATGAGACAACTTACTGTACTCGTGTGATTACTCCCGTCGTGTGTGTGCAGTATGCGTCCTCTGCTGTCAGATTGACCATATCTTACACCGGATACAGCAGTGCTATTTTCTGATTGGCTGACATGTCAAGCTCCTGTTTAGCTCACGTTAGCATATAGTGGTGTTTCTTGGTGTGCGCTACACAGTACATTTTAAAGCAGGAGAAATACCCTGTAGTGTGTGAGAGAGCAAAAAAGGTGTGCTTCTCATACGCTGAATGCGTGAGACTTGAGAGCCCTGTAAAGTTGAAACTTCAGAACGAGGCGCTATTGGGCGGAAGCGGTGAAACGGATTTCCGGTCAGAATTTCAAACCCTTGCCTTTTTTCTAACGTTCACATTTCCTCATCATATTTTATGCTTGTCTCTTCTCCTATATTCTATTTCTTCTTTCTGTCTCAAACTGTTATAATTTATTCTTTTCCTGCACATTCTGATTTTGATATATATTTTCATTTCTCTCTCTGTCTTACCTCTGATATTGTTCTTCCCCTTATTCTCTCCTTTCTTGTCCCTCCCTCATTGCTCCATTCTCCAAAAACACATCCCTCTCTCCTCCTTTCTTTTGTTTTCCCATCTCCATCTTTCATTTTTACCCCTCCTCCTCCTCCTCTCCTATCTCCTTCTGCCCTCCAGCCTTCCTCTCTCCTCCTCCTCCTTTTCTTATCTGTCTCCTCCATTAATTTCCAATTCTTCTCCTCTCTCCCCAGCTGAATGTGCTTGTCATCCTAAATCGCTCTCATCCCTCTGCTCTCCCTCCTCCTCTTCATCGTTCCTCTTTATTTTTGCCCTCTGCAACCTGAAACTCAAACACAATCTCCTTCTCACCTCTTCTTTCATTAAATAGTCTCCCAGGTCTCTCTTTGTTTGACATTATTCTCTAATTGTGGAGAATTACATCATTTCTCCTAAACTAAAGCATCTCTTTTCATTTATGTTTGAGCTGTTGATTTTATCCATGGTTTATGAAAGGAAAATACTTTGTATCTATCGTCTATGAGAGAAAAATAGATTGGTATGACTTTGTCTTGTTGCGTCTTCTTTGACTCTTTGTTATTCAAGTTTTAGTCTCAGGTATTACCACAGTTATAGTTCACCCTGTTCTACATTTGTGACCTGCCAGCCTTAAGTGTGTGTCACTTGAAGGATGAAATTTAGCAACTGATGAAATAAATTCCTCATCAAATACATATTTGAAGACTAATACAACTGGTCAAATTTTGTGGGTATTATAGATTGAGATTAGAGTGGCTACGATAGCACAAACCTCTACCAAGGCAATTCTAACTAACCTCACACACCAGATGGACTGTTCCATAGATTTTAGGGCTGAAATGATTCCTCGAGTAATTGCAGTTATTCGATAACAAAAATCTTCAAGGCAAATTATGTGCTTCGGGGCTTTGTTTAAATCTAGACCACTACACAGCGCACTGTGTTTGACATGGATGGTCATTTCTGTGGCGCAATGCGCATGCTGCTTCTGCTGCTGATCCAACGTGTAACGTAGATGTGAGGCACAGATTGTGAAATCATGGAGAAGAGAGGGGAAGAAAGAAGAGAGTCCACAGAAGAGACAGCAGAAAGTATCCCAAGTGTGGGATCACTACAAGTTGAAAGGAAAATAAAATATTGTGCAGTGTGTCTGTTGTAAAATCAGTGCTGCAGCACCTCAACAGTAAACATCCGGTCTATGCATCAAGTCCTCGGACGAGACACAACAAGATAACGCTCATGACACATTAGCAGTAGCAGTTAACTGAAATCAATGTGATCAATAATTGAGATTGGGTCTGGTAAATAACGTAGTTTGATTATGGCTCTGTGTAAAGGCTGGTTCAGAGCGCAAATCAATGCGGAGGCTACTTGGATAGGTATTATGTGCACATACATTTCACATCCAATAACTTTCCTTTTAATTGGATTGCAGTGAACAGAACAGAAATAGAACAGAAAATACAGACAGTAAGGAGAGTAAGCAGAGGAGTATTTCACCAAAGTGGAATTAAGACATCCTGGATAACCAACTAAAGCCAGGTTTGACTAAGTCCCTTCTGAGCACGCTGACTTAATGTGTTTCACAAAGGCTACTCCAGCATGAGACAGAGCAGCTTGGTCAAGCCAGATGAAACTATTTCAGATAACTGCGTGTTCACAGCTTTCTTCAAAAGACAGCGAGGTAGATCACAGATATACTGATCGAAACAGGGAAGACGCATGTGCATACTTCACTTCAAATGAAAAAACAGCCTCAGATGGAAACTTATCAGCAAGTCAAACACATCAAATTTCCATAAATTTCAGATGAAATTATAGGATAAATGG
This sequence comes from Cetoscarus ocellatus, assembly GCA_037902135.1. Classification (NCBI taxonomy): domain Eukaryota; kingdom Metazoa; phylum Chordata; class Actinopteri; order Labriformes; family Labridae; genus Cetoscarus; species Cetoscarus ocellatus. The sequence continues at coordinate 615,677 of JBAMNC010001552.1, read as the reverse complement.
TGAGTGAAACTATATGTAAAAAAAACTTTCTGGCATTTGGGCCATTTTAAACATTTAAAATATATTTGTGTATCATATAATCAGTCTTTAAAAGATTTAAAACTCTTGAAGATCATAAATTTGTCTCACTTTATAACCTGTTGTCTTCTAAATCGCAGAATATTTTAACATGCTGTTTGGTTAAAACTAAAACATGGATTAAACTAATATCCGCTAATAAATCTCTATATTTTATGCGTGATAACAGAAGCAAAAGATGTCTGAATTGTACATATTTTGCAATTAAAAACAATGATGCCTATCTTTTTTATTATTGTATGTGAGAAAGAGGCCGAAAGCTATGGCAACAATTTAAAGATTTGTTAAGTGATAAGTTATAACATAATGTGAACTAAAAACCATCATGTTAATTAGATATGATGAAATACACACAATATTTTGTTCTGTTTTGTATTGTGTCAGGTTCATTTTGACGTAATCTTTGTCTGTTAAAGTGTAAATTAAATCTCATTTTCTAATAGAGGGAATTGAGGACGTTTTATAATGCACTTAATGTACTTTGTTAATTATTATAAAATATTCCTTTTCTAATCACAATATGATTCAAAGTCTTCTTGTTATTAAAAATCTAACAAAACTAATTTGTATTAATTAGCAAAAAACTTTAACAAAATACACAAAAAAATAGGATATCTTAATAATTTGCTTAAGTTACTCATGTGATTTGTGTTTGCTTTTGGTTTAAATCCAATTTTCTTTTTCATCCTCATTTTAAATTGTCTCTGAGTTCTCTGAAAAGCATTTTTAAATGAAATGTATTATTAACATACTCTTAAAGTCATTATCATTATGATAACATTAAACATGCTAATTTCAGATGAGAGCGCTGCTGACTGAACAGCAGGATTAGTTAAGCCTGCCTGTTAGCTTGGTCAGGAGCAGGCTAACAGCAGGATTAGTTAAACCTGCCTGTTAGCTTGGTCAGGAGCAGGCTAACAGCAGGATTAGTTAAGCCTGCCTGTTAGCCTGGTCAGGGAGCAGGCTAGCTGCACAGAATAAATCTCCATGGTAACTTATGTGCCTCTGCTTTTGTGAAATCAAATCACAAGTAAATTCATCCAGGATAACTACAAAACCCCAGCTTAATCCCCTATCTAGGTTTTTTGTAATACCCCTCTGGTGTAGGGCATCCTTTCATATATTAAATAAATGTGCATTAGCTAGTTGAATTATCTTACTATCCAAGTATGATGTTATTTGGGCTTAGTAATAAAATATGATAAATTTGATCTTCTATATGGAAATTAGCATCGTTACAGCAGTAAAGGCAAAAATACAGCAGAAAGAGATAATCATGAATAATTATAATAATAATAATAATAATAATAATAATAACAATGATAATAATAATAATCAAAAAATAACCAAACTGAATTGACAGGTGAACATGTTGAGTTACTAGAGTTGTTTTGGCAGAATCATGATCATACCATGACCACTGTTTTTTATGTATCTGGGGACAGGGAGCAGGAGCTGAAGGTGTACCAGGCCAGGAGGAGTCTGGAGGAGGCGCTGATGGCTGATGGTTTGGCGCGGGCCGCCGAAAACACCCGAGAGCTTCTGGAGGGGAAGACAGCCTGAAGACGGACAGATAGACAGACAGACAGCGGAGAGAGCAGGTGAAGTTTATTCTTGATACCAACCCTACCCAAGCCCTGGATGTTCTTCAGTCCCCTAAACTATACTAAAGGGCCTAAGCTCAAATCAAACCAGACATTTCAGTAATTAAGGCTTGTAAGTGCAAGGTCCTGCTGTTTCAGGCAGAAATCCACTTGGCTGGGTCCTGAATGAGCCCATCTGTTGAATAACAACAAAAGCTGAAGTTTCTCCAACTCTCCACCACTCTGTGACAGCGTCAAGTCTCCAGATAAGGTTTTTTTTTGCATCCTTCAGCTCCATTTTTGGAATCGATAAAGGAAACATAGAATCGGATTGATAAGCAGAATTGTTAATGGCTTTGGCATCGGTAAAACCTTATCGACTCCCATCCCTACCTACTGTAGTGGTGATGCAGGAAGCTGAGAGGAGTCAGAGGAAGACGCACTGAATAATCTGATGGATCCTTATCATGTGTGTATTGTATATATTATGCTTTAATAGGACTGCTTGCTAAATGTATGTTAGGCATGATTATCAGCAGAGCTTCAGTCTAAAATAAAAGCAGGCCTGACCCGACCCCACCTGAGCGAAGGACCACAGCTGCGGACCAGGCAGAATATCTAACGCCTAGTCCGGTTTGCAAACCAGCCCGGAGACTGTCCTCCTCAAGCTGCTGCTACAGAGTCCAGCTCTCTCAGGGCCCATTTACATGACAACGTTGTCACCAGAAACTGAGAGGTTTTTCCTTTGCGATTTCAAAAGAATTCCACTTTCACACGGAGACGTTGTGACAACGATGCACGTTCACACGGAAATGGTGTGGCAACGATGCATGTTGACACAGAGACAGTGTGACAACAATGCATGTTCACACGGATCTGCATGAATGACTGAAAGTTTGTAGTGTCCTAGGCGAACAGAACAAATGCGTCTCAGCTGGTCAGGGTATTGTCGCAGCAAATCCACATTTTGTCGGAGGAGGGTTAACAAACCAAGCTCAGTTTGCTGCACATGTTGCTTGGTTATCAACCATAGCTGTTGTTGTTGTTCCTTTATCTGAAGGAGTACTGTGCAATTGCCGTGCATCACTGTTTTCCGTGACCACGCTGATTCCTGCTTTGATGGAGATGGCTATGAAAACTTTTTTCAAAACTTTTCACTCTGGACCCTGGTTTCGAAAGTTTGTGGATTCAGGCACTTTGGGCACTGTTCTTTTGTAAATGGAAGGCACAAACTTAATGAAAGCTCTCATTTTTCAGCAGTTTTTGTTGTTGTATAAATGGGCCCTAAGGTTTATTCTCTTTCTTCAATAACATTTCATCACATGAAATATAATTATGTTTCCCAATGGTTGAAAAAATACAGGTGGTGGAAAAAAGGCACTCAAACATGTGAAAGACCTCTTGTTGATGAGCTACAGAAAGGATTTAAGAGGTGAGATGTAACACTAGGTAGATGTCATGATTACACAACGCACCTGAAAGGAAGTGAACTCAGGTGAGAACCAGTCTGGCGTTGAATGTGTCAGAATAGAGTCTGTGGGAGAGAACAGATGATTTAAGAGCTTCTGCACACTGACAGAAATGTCAGACATGTGAGTGTTATAGAGTTGTTTGGTTACAGGCTTTATGACAATAACAAAAAAAAGGAACTTACTACACATTCATCCTGAGAAAGTGTGTGTGGGGTTGTGGTCACAAGATCATACTTATTATGACTTTGTGGCTCATGATGTCCAACAGAATGTCTTAGAAGGCAGTAATTTTTGGTTCCTCAGAATAAAACGCCCTCACAGTTCCCTTTATTAGATTATGTTTAAGGTCAACTTCCCCCTAAAAGTCCTGCATGAAGAAATCCCCTGAATACAGAAAATGCTGTTTCTTCATTCCTGCCGCCATGGACCTTCATAACTGAGAAAGTCTAAGAGGTGAAAATGACCAGATCATCACAACACAGTCTGATACTGAGTCTTCCAAAGCAAGACATCCATCCACCATCTATACTGCTTCTCCTGCCTATCCCAGCTGACATTGGGCAATGGGCAGGGTACACCCTGGACTGGTCACCAGCCAATCACAAGGCCATATAGAGAGATGGACAACCATTCACACTCACACTCACACCTAAGGGCAATTTGGAGTCACCAGTCAACCTGTTGAGCATGTTTTTGGTCTGCGGGAGGAAGCAGGAGTGCCCAGAAAGAGCCCATGCATGCACGAGAAGAACATGCAAACTCCACACAGAAAAGTCCTGACAGACCTGGGGATTGCACCGGCGACCTTCTTGCTGTGAGGCTTGGCACTACCTGCTGTGCCACCGTGCCGCCCCTAAAACAAGAGAATCTTTTAAGATTCTGCAAAGCCAGCTGTAACATAATCTGGATACGGAGTGATGCAGGTGCCTGTGGTTGATATTGTATGATATTGTATGAAGGTTTACACAGTTAGATATACAATAGAACTAGAAGTGCCGAGAGCACAAGGCCTTCCTGATGCTGTTAGTAGAGTTATTATGAAAATTAACAAAACTGCTCTGTCTCACAGTGTTAACTTTAATAAATCCCAGGAGCCACATCTGTATTTGGATCACCACCAAAGTTGAACCACTTCCCCCTTCAATTTAAAAATTCAACATGCAGAAAAAAGTAGAACTCACTGATGTTTTTGTGTCAGACAGCCACATATCCTCTGCACCCTCCCTAACTCTTAGGCACGAGCTCTTAGCGTATGCTAACTGTGAAAGCTCTAGCCTACAGACCAGCCTTTCCTAAAGTTTGGGTTCCATCCCAAAGTGGGACACAGGCCTATTTTTATGGGGTTGCATACAGTCAGACTAAAGTCATTAAAAGACTGTGATGTTTGCCTCTCCTCTCTCTTATCTTCACACAGTCCTGTTTGTTATATATTCTACTTAAAAAAGTTACTTGAATTATTTCTCCCCTTTTAAAATAACAATTGGTTTTGGATGTTTTTTTATCACTCGAGAGCCTGACTAGTCACCTTTACAACGAGGTACAACTTCTAAGGATTGTGCTTTCATGGAATAAACTGAATGTGTGGGTAGTGTCCCATAAAAATGCTAAAATCCTCTGCAACTGGAAGCTGGTGTTCTGGTGCACAGAGTGGTAGCATCATCTGGTGTAACTTTTTATTTTATTTATTTAACCCTTATTTAACCAGGTAAGTCCCATTGAGATCAGGATCTCATTTACAAGGGTGACCTGGCCAAGAGGTCAGCAGCACACATCATAATAAAAACAAATTCATGATAAAAGTTTGAGGCAATAAACAGCAGAACAAAACAATATATATGGCAAGGGATTCAATAAATTCACAGTGAAAGTGCAGCAGTTTTAGGGACAGTAACAATTTAAAAACATAGGCATTGCTCATATAATTCTCACTGCCTTGTGAGTAAAATGGAACAAAAAGCTTTAAATAAAACCAGTTCTGACATTTACAGCTCTGTCTGTTCCAGGCTGTGGGGGCAGCATAACAAAAAGCCAGTTTCCCCAGTTCAGTTTGGACTCTGGGCACATTTAGGTGATGAACTGCACAAGAGCATAATGCATAGGCACTCCTCGATTTCTGCAAAAGAGAACAGATGTAGGATGGAACCAATTCAAGGAGAGATTTATAAATCAACAGCATCCAGTGGATATACCTCCGGGAGCTCAAGGAGGGCCACTCAGCTTTGCAATGGAGTGCACAGCGGTGAGTGAGGCTACCGCAGCCAGTAACAAAATGCAGTGCACAGTGATAAATATTGTCTAGAATCCGGAGACATTTGGTCGAGGCACTCATGTACAAGACATCACCATAATTGATCAATGTCATAAATGTTGCACAGACAAGGTATTTCCGAGCTCTGAGGGAAAAACGGGACTTATTCCGATAGTAAAATCCCAGTTTTACCCTCAGTTTACGGACAAGGTTGGCAATGTGAGCCTGGAATGAGAGCTCCTGTTCAAGCAGAAACCCAAGGTACTTATAACTGGTGGCCAGCTCTGTCCGTTTGCCATTGATCATTGTAGTGCTCTTGACCGGCTCTGTTATTTTGTGCTTGTGTGAAAAAAACATGACTTTAGTTTGCTCTGTGTAAAACCAATTTCAGTGATTGTAGATGAGCCTGAACTGTATTTAAAGCTGTTTGTTAAAATTCTAAAGCCTGGGCAAGAGAAGACGAACAGCAATAAATGACTGTGGCATCAGCATAAAAATGAAATGAATGAAAGGCATTTGATAAGTTATCACACAAGTTGTTGATATAAATAGTGAATAAATTTGGTCCCAGGACTGAACCTTGTGGTACTCCTTTAGTGATGCCAAGAAAAGAGGAGGAGGAACCAGACAACTGGACACACTGTGTTCTGTTAGTTAAGAAATCTGGAAACCAAGTGGAAGCCTAGCTTGAGAAACCGATCTTAAACAATATCAATCTTATCAATAAAACTGTGTGATCAACAGTATCAAATGCTTTCGACAAGTCAATAAAAAGTGCAACATTTTTTACAATCTAAAATCTGTAATAAAATCATTTAAAACCTTTAAAACAGCAGTGACAGTACTGTGCTGCTTTCTAAAACCATATTGAAAAATTGTTAAAATGCCATTTTCTTCTAAAAATACTTTTAATTGCTCACTTACAATCTTTTTGAACATTTTTGTCAGCACACAAAGTTTGGAAATTGGTCTATAGTTATTCTCCTCTGAGGGGTCACCACCCTTCAGAAGTGGAAGCACAAAGGCCGATTCAGACTTTGGGAATGTAGTTATGTAATGTTATGTAATTTTAAGCTTAAGTTAAAAATGGTGGTGTCGCCCCTCCACCCCCCTCTACGGTCTCCGCCTGGCCGCTTATCCGGGGAGACGGCCAAACGCCCTTACCAGAGGACTGTGACGACCCTCATCATCGGAGACTCCATCTGGAAGAATGTGAGGGTGAAAGGTGCTCTCACCCTGTCCTTCCCTGATGCCACTGTCCTCGACTTCACGGATAAAATCCCAGATATTGTGCAGGCACATCCCGAGGCTGACACAGTCGTGATCCACACTGGCACCAATGACATCTCCAAACAGCCGTCGGAAATTTTAAAACAGGACTTTCTCCAGCTTTTCACCATCATCAAACAGCTCCATCTCCAAGCCTTCATCTCCGACCCCACCCCCACCTGTGGCAGAGGAGGGCTGCTGAGCCTCAACACCTGGCTGTCCTCGGTCTGCAGAGCCCACGGCCTGAGCTTCATAGACAATTTCAACAGTTTTTGGGACAGGACTCATCTATTTGGGGCAGATGGGCTACATTTAAACAAGGTTGGGAGCCGTCTGCTCCCCGTCAATTTAGCCTACGGTAAACTGCACTTTCGTGCTTCGTCCACCTCGCTCAGTCCCACACAACATGCTACACCAGGTGATATGTCCAGCAGTGATTGATGTCCACCTGGTACCTGTCCCTATGCTTTTAGTTCCACTTTTAGCAGCATCACATGTTCTACCGGACTCGGACCCCCTGATTCATCCACAAACTCAAAAATACCCACATTATCACTGGCAGAAGACACAATAGAAGACTCACCTCCAATAAAGCTTCAGTTGCACCTCCAGGTTCAGTTCCGTTCAGTTCAGTTCAGTTCTTTTATTGTTCCCTCAGGGAAGTTTGTTGTGCAGCAAGAGTTCACATGAAACACACAATACAAGACGAAGGGGGTGGGGGGGGGCACATCACCACCCCCACCAACAATAATACAAACCATGAGATACAAACAACATACTAGTTTAAGGGAATGGAAATTTCATATCTATCATATATAAAAAATATATAAAATATATAAAAAAATATAAAAAATGCAAGAGTGCCTAAGTGCAGACGTGCAAAAAGTGCCATGGTAGTGCAGGACTACAAACAAGGTGCTAGTTGCTATTGAGCATATCTATAGCACTTGGAATGAAAGAGTTATAAAAATCTTTTGGTCCTCCGAGCAGGTGCCCTGAAACGGCGACCTGAGGGCAGCAGCTCAAACTCCCCTTTAAGTGGGTGGTCCTGAGAGACCAGTACAGCATTAGCCCTACTAAGAACCTGCCTGTTGTAGATGACTCCTCCCTGAAATTTTACTGGCACTTTTCACAAGACATTGAAGTCGATTTCTACAAGACAGATTGAGGTTTCCAAACCAAGCAGTAATACAGAAGGTTAAAACTGATTCAATGAAGCTCCTGTAAAAGAGCGTCATCATCTCAGTGGAAACATTAAAGGAGTTCATTTTCCTCAAGTCTCTGTTGAACTTTTTTTGAGGTAAAATCAGCATGAGATTCAAAAGTCAATTTGTTGTCTAGAACAACACCCAGATATTTATATGTCTCAACTACATCAATATCAACACCTTTTACAACAGTAGGAAGAGGGCATGGTCGTGACTTCCTAAAATCGATTACCATGTTTTTTGTTGTAACCTCATACACATCACACAGAGACCACCACCAGAACCATCACAAAGAGAAACCCTGCACATGGCACTTTTAAATGTAAGATCCCTTTTAAATAAATCTTTTTCAATTTATGACTTGATTTTAGATCACAAAATTGACTATGTTTTTAACTGAAACCTGGCTCGGCACGATGGACCCTCCACTCTGCTTGAAGCAGCACCACATAATTATGTTTTTTTACATTCTTTTAGACAGGAAAAAAGGGGTGGGCGTACGGCAACTATTCTTTTAACATCACTTGGTTTTAAGGAGATTTTATTTGGCTATTTTAAATTATTTGAGTATCACTCTTTTGTTTTTCACAGTCCGGCTACAATATGTTTAACACTGTACAGAGCCCCCAAGTATTGTACCTCTTTTAATACAGAATTTTCAGAACTACTGTCAATAATTCACACAAAATATAACAGGATTATGATTTTAGGTGATTTTAACATCCATATGGACAATCAGTCAAACTCTTTAACCTCAGATTTTTTAAACCTAATTAACTGTATGAATTTTAAACAATATGACTACTCCCACACATAAAAAAGGACATATTTTAGATGTGATTTTAACTTATGGACTGTCAGCAGACATCACTGCTGTGACCAATGTTGGTTTTAGGGATCATTTTTGTGTATTCTTTGATGTGTGATTTTAACAAGCAGGAAATTCCAGAGGGAACTGTAAGGAAATGCTATCTTACTGCAGAAGTGGCTGCAAATTTTATTAATATTTTAAAAGATACCCCCAAGGAATTTTACCTTCTTCCTGTGATTTTATTGTAGATGGTTTTAACAACAAACTCAAATCAACCCTTGACAAGGTGGCCCCCGTGAAACTCAAAAAGTTAAAAACAAAACCAACACCTCCATGGAGAGGAGAAGAAATTAAACAATTAAAACAAAACTGTCGGACTGCAGAAAGGAGATGGAGAAAAAACACATTAATAGTCAATTATCAAACTTTTCAGGAGCAAATGGCAATATACAATAATGCATTTAAAAAAGCAAGAAGAAATCATTTCTCAAAATTAATAGCCGAAAACCACAATAACCCAAAAATCCTCTTCTCAACCATTGATCATTTAATTAACCCTGTTTTTAACCTCCCCCATCACCTCTCCACACAGTCAGTGTGTGAAGATTTTGCAGTCCACTTCTTCAGTAAAATTGGGTCAATAAGAGCAAATCTCTCCCTCACCCAACTTCAAACTTTTAACACCCCCAAGTTTTTATTCTCTAATGAGGAAACACTGGAGAAGTTTGTCCTGGTTGATTCTGAAATGCTTGACAAAGTTGTCTCCCTGCTAAAACCAGCCACATGCCTTTTAGATCCCATCCCCACATCCCTTTTTAAACAAATTTAGGATTCTTTTAAATCAGATCTTCTTAATATTTGTAATTATTCTCTTCAGATGGCTTCACCACTGCTGTTTTAAAAGCAGTAGGAAAAACTACTGCTTTTAAAACAGCAGTGGTCAAGCCCCCTCTGAAGAGAAATAATTTGGACCCACTGATTTTAGATAACTACAGGCCAGTTTCCAATCTGCCATTTTTAAGTAAGATTTTAGAGAAACTTGTTTTTAACCAATTAAACGATTTTGTGAAAACTTTGAACATTGGTGAAATCTATCAGTCTGGCTTTAGGGCCGGCCACAGCACAGAGACAGCACTTGTTAAAATAGTGAATGATCTCAGGACAAATATGGATCAAAAAATGCCCTCTGTGCTTGTGTTGCTTGACCTGAGTGCAGCATTCGACACTGTAGATCACCAAATTCTTTTAGACAGACTCAATGGTTTTATTGGAATCTCTGGCACTGTTTTTAACTGGTTTAGATCTTATTTGTCCGAAAGAAAGTTTTATGTGAACATGGGGGAATTCCAGTCAGGACTCTACAATGTTAACTGTGGCGTCCCCCAAGGTTTAATTTTAGGTCCTACACTTTTTAATATTTATATGTTGCCTTTAGGCGATGTCATCAGGAGACACGGCATCAACTTTCACAGCTATGCTGATGACACACAGCTTTCCATCGCTGTGTCTCCTGATGACACAGATCCCATTGATGCCCTTTTTTAATTGTATTTTAGACGTCAGGTCTTGGATGGCAGACAACTTTCTTCAGCTCAACCAGGACAAAACTCGGGTTTTAGTCATCGGTACAGGTCCACAGAGAGAGAAACTGGAGAGCAAACTCCAAGCACTATCTTTTAATCCTTGTCAGCAGGTCAAAAATCTTGGTGTTATATTTGACCTCAGCTTTGACCTGCACATCAGAGGTGTAACAAAAAGTCATTTTATCATTTAAAGAACATTTCTACAGTGCACCAGTTTCTCTCTCAGGCCGATGCAGAGACTCTTATTCATGCTTTTATTACCTGTAGGATTGATTTTTGTAATGCTCTTGTTTCTGGTCTTCCTAAAAAGAACATTTCACAGCTTCAGCTGCTCCAAAATTCAGCTACACGCATGCTGAGGAAGACCAGAAAGAGAGCCCACATTACACCGATTTTAAAGTCTCTGCAGTGGCTACCTGTGTCTTTTAGAATTGATTTTAAGGTTCTTTTACTAGTTTTTAAATCCCTGAATGGTCTTGCTCCTTTTTATTTATCCAGTTTGCTTTTACCCTATGAACCTGGTAGAGCCCTCAGGTCTTCAGGTAGTGGCCTTTTGATAGTACCCAAAGTCAGAACTAAAACATACGGTGAGGCATCATTTCAATACTGTGGCCCTCGTCTGTGGACCAGTCTGCCTGAAGACCTGAGAGCTGCACCTACTGTTCATATTTCCAAAAGCAAACTCAAGACCTACCTTTTAAGTCTGGCTTTTAGCTGATTATATTTATTCTTATTATTTAGTCTTATTTATTTATACATTTTAATCCTCTTAATATGTTTTATTTCTCAATTTTAGATCAGATTTATTGTTCGGAATTTTATTATCTGTTCACTGATTTTCTTTCCACTATCTTACCTCAGTACATTTTATGTTATTTTACCATATTATTATATAAAATTTTATCTACCTATTTATTTTCCTATAGTATGCTTATTTATTTATTTTAATCTAATTTCTTATCAGGATTTCTTTCTATTGTTATTTTAGCCTTAGCTCCAGTGTTTCCTCATTTTTAATTAAAGATGGCGTTTCCTCAGTGCTCTCATTAGGTTTTCTTCTTTGTATGTGTGTGTGTAAGTGAGGGCATGTGCTGTATGTGGATTGTGAGGGTGGGGGGTGGGCCGGGGGCGGGTTGTATTTTTCATTGTATTCAATTTTCTATTTTTTATTTTTTTAGTCTATTTTGTTTCTTCATTTCTATGTGAAGCACTTTGTGCTATGAAAGTTTGTATGAAAAGTGCTACACAAATAAAGTTTGATTGATTGATTGATTGATTGATCATTTAGGTTTTTTGTCATTTCACAGAGGAATAATTCTGATTTTGTCTTCCTGATTAAGGAAATGCATTTATTTCGCAGCTGCTGAAAACAGAGCCAGTCAGCCTCAGTCTTGTGTTTTCTTGCTGCAGCCCATGCAGCATCCCTCTCTTTAAGTAGATTACTGATGTTCTGTGTAAACCAGGGACTGTTGCACCCCTTTACCCTAAATTTACATCGAGGTGCATGTTTATTAATTAATTTTGAGAACTCTTCTTGAAACAACTGCCATACCAACTCCACAGTATCAAAAAGGGAGACCTTACACCACTCAATAAGGATAAGTCGTGGATGAAGACTTGCTTATTTAGGTGCTTTAAGTCTCTTTTAACAAAAATACAAGGTTTTGTTTTCTTTAGTTTAACATTCCTTCTGACAGTAGCCATGGCACAATGGTCACTTGGTTTGTTGTCAAAAACACCTAAATCTGTATACATATGGGGGGTATTAGTCATAATCAGGTCAATCAGGGATAACTTTGTCGGGTATTTAATATTTGGCCAGGTGGGACTATCAATTAGATGTGTAAGGTTTAATGAATCACAGGTAGACTTCAGTCAAGATGTAAAATAAAAAATAAACTAATAAAATAAACTCATTAGCGGTAAGTTCAGCAGCTCGAGTAAACAGTGAGGTAAGGGCCTCACTGCAGGTGGAGGGAGGTCTATAACAACCCATGATAGTGAGGGACTGACCCTTTGAAAGCTCAACAGACAGGGCAAGAAGTTCAAATTGTTTATGAATAGACAAAGAGCAAAGAAGAGTGACTTGAAACCATTTTTTTTCATGGATTGCTATACCAACACCTTTTTTAGGAAACTTAGGACCAAGTTCCATGAGACTGCTGAAGTCAAAGACAAACCGTGAAGTGGCCGTCCCAGGAAGACAACATCCTTGCTTTACTGAGGAGCCTTAGGCTTTCTTTCAGGGAAAGAGGGGATTTTGGCTCTTCTTTTGGGTCCTACCTGCACGTTTGGCTGTGTTCCTCATTCCACAAATACAGAATACTTGCAAGTATAACCTGGCTGTAAAAGTGAATCAGGCTTTCCAACGATATAAAATACAACACTAACTGGTATTATCAAAGGAGAGAATGATTGATTGAAATAACGTTTCCAGACTTTTTTTAGAGGAAGCTCTAATCAGCTTTTGGCCTCTAATCTCTTTTAAATAAAAATAATATGTATCTGTTCCAGTCAGATTTTAACATTTACCTTGGCAGTACAACTGCGCTTTTTTGTGTTTCTGATGTTTGTCTGTTCGTTAACTAAATTAAGTGAACACAGTAACAAGATGTCTGGATTTACTTCCTTTTAACTGAGCCAGAAACTAAAGTATTTCCACATACCTAGATGACATGTCAGCCATAGGGCTGCAGCTGCCACATCACTTGCTCATTCGTCTGTGTAGATTCTCATTCATCCAGGTCATGGTCATCTTGAAGATTCAAAAACAAGGCCACTGGACTGTGTAGAGTTTGTTGGGAAGACGTTTCACTTCTCATCCAAGAAGCTTCTTCAGTTCCAAAAGGCTGGTGATGGAAGCAGATATTTATCTTGCTAGAGGAGAAAACAACAACAAAGGAAAGGGAGGAGTTGGAGAACGACTCATAGAAACTTATCACAGGGTGATGTAACCCCTGAGAGTCGTTACCCTGAGGGTCATTAACTCCCCCTGTCATGTGAGGTGTTGTGGTCACATGTGCCCAGGTGTGAATGTTTGGAGAACTTCCTGGGGAGAGAGCTTAGCACTGCATTATATGTAGGTGAGAGATTGTGTCTGAGTCCACCACCTCTGTTAAGAGAAGGCTTCTCCAGTCTGGTGAAGATGGCTTCTTTAACTCCTCTTTCAAACCATCTATCTTCTCTCGCCAACACCTGTACATTGCTGTCCTCAAAAGAGTGTCCCGTGTCCTTTAAGTGAAGGTGGGCTGCTGAGTCCTGACCTGAGGACGTGGCTCTCCTGTGTTGAGCCATACGCTTGTGAAGCAGTTGTTTAGTTTCCCCAATGTACAGGTCTGAGCATTCCTCACTGCACTGGACTGCATACCAGTTCAGTCCAGTTGCCTTGTTTTTGAATCTTCAAGAACACTTGCTCATTCATTACCTTGCTACTTATGAAAACTGACATAAATAATCAAACTGAGTTAATCTGTATTAATTTTGATCCCCAATCAATTAAAAAAATGGTTTATCAGCCCTGATTGGATACTTTTACTGATACTGATACAGTGTCAGGACATCCCTAATGCGCATGTTGATAAAGTTAGTCCTCATGATAGATGCTAAATATTCATCCCTCTGGCAATGAGGATCATTTTAATGTGGCCCCCTTGGTGGCCACAGTTGCCCATCCTGGAGCAAAGGGAACCCAGAAGTTTGGTTAGACAGGTGATGCTGAGTGAGTGGAGCTACAGGGGAAAGGAGGCTCACTGTGATATCTCACTGAGGAGAGCAGGGCCAGGTGTGTGTGACTGATCAGCCTGTCTCTGCTCAGGTGTGCTGAGCTTTTATAAACTCCTGGTTTGCCTCAGTCCATCGGAGGTATTGAGAGCTTCTCTGTGTTTCTGGGTTGCCATTTTAAATGTAAAAAGCCAACAGAAGCTATAGTGAGTCTCTTGTGGATCAGGAAGACTTCAGTCCAGGTTTTTGAGTTAGTTAAGCAGTGAATATAAAACTTCCCCCCCCGTTCTCAGTTTGATTCAGCGGCACGACAGCAGTGGTTTAGCTAATCTTCAATCAAGAGCTTTTAGTTTTTGGTTTGTAGCCTCTTCTTTGTGTTCTTCTTCCCCGACCTCCTGACACCAGGAGCCAGAACCAAAGTGTGTGCTGCGACTGAGTAAATAAACGTCACCTAAGTAAAAATGTTAGCAGTAAGTATTCACATTCGGGCCCCTACCCTGTTTTCAGGTCTCTTTTACCTTTGAGCAGTTTATAATCTCTCTCACCCTGAATAATCTCTGCAGTTTACTTCAGCAGGGCCTTTAGGGGAGAACAGAAAGACCTCGATGATCTTAATGTGGAGCCTTTCAGTCTCAGCTACATCCCTACAGTATGACATCAGCAGCATCACATGGCAAACTCTTGAAGCTCAGAGTAAGGATGGAGGAAACTACCAAACTACCCAAGTCTAACAGGCTTTATGTGAGCGACTTGACATTTGTGCCGCAGTTTGAAAGTGAAGAAAGTTCCAGATCACAGCTTTAAATGTCTCCGACCACACACAGGCAGGGCCGGCATGTTTTGAATGCTGATGTGATTCTGATTGAAACTCGGCTGTGCAGCAGGCCATGCGTGTTGTGATTGATGGGCTGTGGGCTTGTCGTTGGAGTGTGTGTTAATGGCTTAAAGAATATGTGTTTGCATTACAGTTTGTTTGGTTATTAGTTATATTTCACTCTGCAGAGCCGGTACACAAACCAAATTAAAAACATTTACTTTCACCAGTTCACACGTCCACCCATCATCCCTCCGTCTCTGTGGTAACGGGGCCTCGGCTTAGAGACTGCTGCTGGTGTGTTAATGTTTTCTGCAGGGTCAAAGGTCACTGAGATTTTTATTCCTCCAAAAAAGGGTCAGAACATGAGATCAAGCTCGTCTGGTGTCTGTGGCCTCCATCAGTTAGACCGCAGGCTGGCTGTGGGTCTTATTATGTCCTGCTTTATCGGTCTGACACGTCCCAAAGTCAGCACAGTTTGTCCTGGGGGGGAGGGGTGAGGGTCACCAAGCTCCAAGAAGGAACTGGTTGTATCTTCTGGAACTAGGGTTGTCAGGATACTAAAATTTTAAACTCGATATCAATACCCAAGAAGATATTCAATACTCGATACCATTTTCAATACCGCAGGGATAAAAACTGACAAATACTTAGAAAGGCATAAAAAACATTTTAATTAACGTGAAAAACTGAACAGCAGATAAATAATCAATTAAATAAAATAACGAAATAATCAGAAAATGAAAAAAACAACACAAAAAAAGACCGGACTTCCCTTAAAGCTGCTGCATGAGTGTTTGTTTTGTTCTGTTGTACAACAGTTCTTGATGGAAAAACATACTGTGGATTTAGCTGCATGAGAAGTTGTTGGAACCCAGGTTTCTCCACTGTGAGAATGTGATCCTCACAGATGTACTCTGCCACAGCTCTATTTATTTTCAAAGCTTCAGGAGACTTGGGATCATATTTCCCTTGTTTTTCAAACAGCAGTGGTAGAGTTGGCTGTAATTTCTTAGGCTTAGTAGCAGGT
Organism: Cetoscarus ocellatus; assembly: GCA_037902135.1. NCBI lineage: Eukaryota > Metazoa > Chordata > Actinopteri > Labriformes > Labridae > Cetoscarus > Cetoscarus ocellatus. The sequence goes on along the minus strand of JBAMNC010001552.1, from coordinate 599,861 downwards.
CGACTTCTCTCAGCTTCAGTCTGCATCTTTAATAGAAGAAAACACTTGAGTCACGTTAGTGAGCTAAAGGCTGCTAGCCGTGGCTAATGGCTAAAAACAAAACAACCAACATTCATTGAGCAGCAAGCTAAACGCGCCTTGTGCGGACAATAGTAGCACGCTAGCTGCGGCTAATGGCTAATTACAAAATGACCAACATTCATTGAGCAGTAAGCTAAACGAGGCTAGTGTGGACTACAGTAGCGCGCTAGCCACAGCTAATCACAACAACCAACATGAATGCGGCCCACCGGCCAGACTAACGTCAGTAATCAGTTTAATACAGTAAGGTAAATGATGAACGGGAGGTTTACTAACCTGTCGGAATTCGTCATGAAGGCCGAGGTGCCAGAGAGCCAGAACTTCTTTTATTCCGGTTTCCACTGACAACCTTTATTCATTGGCCTGACCAGTTTTCTTGGGTGTACTTTATGCACCTTGTGGATAAGATTCATTTTTGATTTTTAGGATGTAATCCTTGACTATTTATTAATTATTTATTGATTCTCTGCTTTATGCGACTGTTCTATCTACTGCACAGCACTTTACTGACTGAATGCACTTTACGGAGCTTTGTCTGATTCTTTAACCTTTGGCAGTTTTTGGTCTAAGTGCCTTCCTTTTCACTTGTGCTCAGGATTTTTCAAGATTTTCCTAATGCCTGTATGTTTTTATGTTTTATCATGTATTAGTGGGCCGATGCCTGCTGAAAAACAAATTTCCCACGGGATTATAATGATAAAGTTTAAAATTAGATCAATAAGGTGCTGGAAACTTCCTCAGAGATGTTGGTCCATATTTCCATGTCAGCATCACACAGCTGCTGATTTGTCAGCTGTGCATCCACGACCCCAATTTACCACTCCACCACATCCCAAGGGTGCTTTGTTGGGTTGAGATCTGGTGACTGTGGAGGCCATTGGAGTGCAGTGAACTCATCATCATGTTGAAGAAACCAGTCTGAGATGATCTGAGCTTTGAGACACAGAGCTGCTGCAATTCTCCATCAGAAGATGGTCCACTGTGGTCATTAAGGGATGGACATGGTCAGCAGCAATACTCAGGTAGGCTGTGGGGTTTGAACCATGCTCAGGTGGGACTAAGGGGTCCAAAGTGTGCCGAGAAAATCTCCCCCACACCATCACACCACCAGCATCAGCGTGATGTTCACACCAAACTCTGAGCCTACCATCTGAATGTGGAGCACAGAGTCATCAGACCAGGAGACAGTTTTACTATCTTATGTTGTCCAGTTTTGGTGAGCCTGTGTCATTTGTGGCCTCAGTTCTTAGCTGACAGGAGTGGTACCTGGGGTGGTCTTTTGTGCTGTGAACAATCTACTTCAAGATTCGACATGTAGTCCATGTGTCATCAAGCTAATGTTGCTTTTGATTTGATCCATCACAGCCATTCTCCTCTGACCTCGGGCATCAACAGGGCTGCTGCTCACTGGATATTTTCTCTTTTTCTGACTATTCTCTGTAAACTCTATGGTTGTGTGTTAACACACTAGTAGATCAGAAGTTTCTGACAGGAACTGCTAATTTACTCATTCAAAGCCACTTAAATGACCTTTTTTCTCCATTCTGATGCTCAGTTTGAACTTCAGGAGGTAATTTTGACCATGCCTTCATGCCTCAATGCATTGAGTTGCTGTCAAGTGATTGGATGATTAGTTAGTAAATTTAACATGCAGTTGAATGGATGTACCTAATAAAGTTTCCAGTGCGTGAATGTATACTCTCTGCCTTGTACATACAGTCAATAAACTGAAATAAGAGACAGAGTGAGGTTATTTGATATTTTGGGCTGTAGAGTTGGACATCTCTAGATCCAGAATCTCTTGGATTTGATTCTCAGCTCTTGCAGCCAAATGAGAGCCTTTTCCTCCTTTATTGTGTGAATGTGACCTGCTGTGTGACCCTGAGCTGACCCCAGACGCTCCAAGAAGTCTTAACACCCTCTCAACTCGCCTCTGCAGCACTTCCTCCTCCACAAACTCTGGATGAACCTGAAGTCCTCTCATCAGTCTTCATCACTTATACTCTCTGATACCTGCTGGAGACGTTTTCAGTTCTATGCAAAGTCTCGTCCTTGTCATCAATGTTTTTACTTATTGTTAATATGGGGAACCTTGCAGTGCAGCTGGATCTGCCTGATTTAATGTCTAAAATCAGGCAGATCCAGGAGCTTAGAGCAGCATGGCCAAAACTGAGTCCTTTAGAGCACAGAGAGGCAGATCAACAAGCCAGACCACAACAGGAAGTGACTGCACATGCAGAGATTAGCATAAATGCTAACAGATGTAGTAGCAGTTTTATCAGATCAGATCAAGATCAGATTTTTTATTAAATGATGAACAAACATCAACACTACAAACTCTCTATAGCAGTGATTCTCAAACTGGGGTACTCGTACCCCCAGGGGTACGCGAAGTGACGTAGGGGGTACGCGAATACCTGTCAGGTTTCAAGCAGTTGTTTCAGTAGTTAAAGTTCAAACTAGTGTTATGTTACTCGAGACCGGTCTTGGTCTCGAGACCAGATTTTGAAGGTCTTGGTCTTGCCTCGGACTCGAGAGCAATTTTTACTCGATCTTGTCTCGGTCTCGGACTGGCCGGACTCGGGATTTTCCGTCAAAACCGATCAAGACCAGCACTGATCTGCTGTTCTTCAACTTCATTATTGTGAATAAGGAGGAACACTTGGTAAAACAACAAAAAGCTTCAATTCATGTGGTCCCCCTGTGATGACTGCAACCTTCCCGGTGCTGTGACTGCGGGACACACACCCTCGCACACAAGCGGGAGTGAAAGGTGGGAGACGTCAGAAGGACGAAAGCACGGAGCAAGACATGTCTGCGAAATCAACACTAATTAAATTTGGCTTCCTCCACCACAAAGACTTCATATTCCTTTGGGACAAAAACCCAGTACTTAAACGCAAAACACGCGATGTGCGTAGAGCCCCGCGATCCAGGGGGCTACATTTTGGGCAAGGGGACGCATTCTCCGCTGTCTGATGCAGCCATGATCCGCTCCGTGGACTACAGGCCTGATAATTTCCATTTAAAGTGTGGCTGTTAGCGTTGTTGTCTGTCAGTTATGTCATTTTGCAGTGCAGCCAACGCACATGTGAACATTTGATCCAAATACTGCCTAAATTGTGCAGCGTCTGTGCGCACGCTCCTCCGTGTGCCGGTGAGCGTAAAGACGCAGATAGGCGCGCATCGCAGGGACAGTGAGGGATCATCAGTCACTTTGTGTGATTTTATAATTCAAACTGTGTCTTGACAGTTCATGTGCCCTGTTCAAGTGAACACAAAGACTTAAAAAAGGCGAGTCAGCCTTTTGATAAAAACTCAACATTCTTCATCAGTCCAGCTCTGAGCTGCTGTTTTCTACATGATAAATTCATTCTGATGTATCCTGGATCACTTATTTTCCATGATATAAGAACAGTCTTTGAAGGATCGAGCTTCAAATGCAGTCTACTAGTGCAGCAGTTCTCAACCTGTGGGTGGAGGCCCATAAGTGGACGGTTGTTTAGTTATGGTAGTAAGCTTGGATTTGTAAGTATTTTCTTACTGAATTTTGTTCAGACTGGGAATTTAATGTAATTTTCAGTTGAACTGTTCCTGATTAATTAAAAGAAAACTAAAATTAAAGAGAGAATGCTCTTTAATTGTTCAACCTTCTCATGGATTTTAAAATTGATTTTGATGGTCTTGGTCTTGTCTCGGTCTCGGCTTGTCTCAGTCTTGGTCTCGACTTGGTCTCGACTCCCAAAAGTCTTGGTCTTGTCTTGGTCTCGGTGCATTCTGGTCTCGGGCAAGTCTTGGTCTTGGATAGTGTGGTCTTGAGCACAACCCTTGTTCAAACTGGCAAATGTTTGTATGGTGAGCTTTGATAAAGGCCTGAAGTGTTGGCAGAGAGGCTGGAGGCTGGATTGGTGAGGTATCTTGGAGAAGGAAATCTGTCCTGAATTGTCTAAGATTCTTATAGTAACATAAGCTCAGTCAGACACCCTTCTCGTTAAAGCTGTGGTGAGTTTGTAACAGTTTCAAGTTCATTAATGAATATGTGCCAGAAATGTAAATTTCTTTTTTCGAAAGTGAACTGGTGTTACCCAATGAGATTGCTGGTAAATAAATCTATTTTGTGAGAAATCATTCATTCACTTGAAGAGATTTTTTTTGTATGTTATGCATGTTAAATGTGGGAGGTGGGGGTGGTGGCAGGCTTACAGACACATTTCTTTTTGTAGCTGCTATAAGTGCCTTAAAGTAGGGGGTACACGGCTGGAGGTCGAGTGTCTGAAGGGGTACAGGCTGTGAAAAGTTTGGGAACCACTGCTGTATAGTAAGGATATTTCTGGTCCAGTCCCGACATGCTTTGGTGTGACATTGATTTATGAAGTGGCTCACATTCTGTAACACCGCCCACAACATTATCTGATTGGCCCTTACTCAGTGTGATTGATGAAACGATCGTCCAATCACCTGCTGGATATGCCTCTGAAAGGTCCTGCCCTCCCCAAACAGTTTCACCCTGACCAGTCCAGAGTGTGTCCCACCTTTGGCCAATGACAGCCCCTTCTGCATGACCCTTAAAGCCCCACTATGTAACATTCAGGTTTGTCTGCTCTCAAGGGGCCTCTCTGGTCGTTGGGTGTAATTGCACTGTCGTAACACAGCGCCTCACAGCAACGTGCATTTGTTGACATACAGAGCCAGGAGAAGCGAGTCGACAGGACGTCCGAAGACATAGAAGAAATAGTGAAATAGTGAATGACCAAGTGTTACGGCGCCATGAATATCTCCAGCAATCTGAGAAACTCGCCGGCAAATAACCACTGGTAGCATTTAGTGACAAAACAACATCCGCCAAGTTACACAAAGCATGCAATGCCACGGAGCAACCACCGACTGAAACCAAGTGTTGAACAGGGGAAAACCCGACGAAAACATAACTTACCTCTCCAGCAGTAACTTTGCAAGCTCGGCATCCGTCTTGTAATTTTCCATCTCCTGACGCTCTCGCCACCGAGCAAAGTGGGCTACAATGTTAATTCTAGTTTTATTCCTTGTGTTGTCCGATAGTCTCTTTTTGGCCCTTGAATCTGGAGAAAGAGTCCTCCTCGCACGCTTTGCTGATGCCATGGCTGCTACTACTACATGCGAAAACACCGGCTTCTTTAGCTGGAAGCCAAATCTCGCGTAGTGCCGTAAAGCAGTTTGCACTTCTCGCAGCATCTTGCGATATGTGTCCCCGTCACGGGAGCAAAAGTTACATAGCCCCTAAACAGAGCAGGAGAGCGCTGTGGGGGAAGGGGGCGGGGACATTCTCTCTGTTACAGCGCCGAGCTCCACTGAACAGACTTTGGAGAGAATATCTGAAGGCTCAAAAGATCTGCAGTGCTGCTTTAACAGGTGGATAGATAAACAGATGGATGAGTGGCTGAATTATAGATGGATTATAGGCTTGCATGATATTAGAACAACATGATGAACATGATAATAACATTAGTTAGTAAGCCATGAAGATACAGACTGCAATGATTTGGCACAAGATAAAATGTGCATATAAGCTACAACTTATTGTCCTAACCATTGCTGTCAACTTGTTTTATACAACACTTTGAGCTGCAACATGATTTTTCTAAAACTACTAGAAATCACAACATATTTTCTCAGCTAAACTGACAAAACATATTCCAATGTAACTTACTGACAGCTTGAGCTTCATCTGAATGCATCAGAAATGTGAAAGCAGGGCTGTTATACCAAGAAACTTTGTTTATACCACTTTCAAAATACAGTTTTGAAATTAATGCTGTAAATTCAGACTGTCACGATTAGTTAATTGTGAAGACAGTATCATTAACAATATTGTTGTTAATTGCCAAGCCCTGATAGATTAATGAATGGATGGACCGTTGATCAATGGACGGATATATAAATGGAAGGACTGGATGTTTGGATAGATCGACAAACAGATGGATGAATGGTTATGTGGATAAATGAGATGGATGGACCAATGAAAAAATTCAGATGTGGACGGATGGATGGCTAAATCAATGGATGGATGCTTGGATAGATAAATATATGGATAAATAAACAGATAAATAAATGATTGGATTGACAAATTTATGGATGGATAGAGGGATAGCTGGATAGATGGAAGAATGGAATAATGGATAGATAAACAAATGACTGGATAAATCAACAAATGATAGGTAACTCAGAAGGTGGCTGAATGGTTATGGACTGATGGACAGATTAATGGATGGATGAAAGAATCCATTGATGGATAACTGGTTGAACTGATGGATGAATGAGTGGAGGGATGAATGAACTGAAAGATGGATGGATGGATCGACTGACAAAGGATGGATGGATAAATAGGGGAATGGATGGACTGATGAGCGGTAGACTGAAGGCAGTGTAGAAGTTCCTGAAGGCTAGAGGCTGCCTGCACACTCCATGGAATAAACATGTTTACAGCCTCAACGGGAAAATGTTTTTAGTCCGAATAGTCTTGTTTTTAATGTCCTTTGACTTAATTGTCAATTTTGACTTCAGTACTTCTGCCAAGGAGGTTTTGTGTGTTAGTTTGTGAACGGGATAGGTTAGTTATAGTTATGAAGTATTTTTTAACATTGCACAGTAGGGCAGTTTTTGAAATTCAAAGAAACATTCTTTCTTTTGACATATCTCAAAATTAAAAAAACAAACAACAAAAACAACCAAGTCAGTACAAAATAATACATATGTACCCTAAACAACTGTACAGTTTGTTCCACCAAGGCCAGGGAGGTGGATCTAGCTGATCTAAATCCATACTGACTGTCCATTAAAATGTTATTTTTCTCTATGAATTTATCCAGTTTATTGTTAAAGAGTTTTTCCAGTATTTTTGAGAACTGTGAGAACAAAGAAACTGGTCTATAGTTTGTGAGTGTTTATCACCAGATTTAAAAAGTGGAGTGACCTTTGCAACTATCATTTTATCGGGAAAGGCTCCTGTTATGAATGACAAATTAAATATGCAAGTGAGGGGTTCTATGATGCAATTACTGTATTTTTTACTAAAAACATATCAATACCATCTTTATCTGTTGAGAATTTATTTTTACATAACTTAACAATGTCAATGATCTCTTTCTGTGTCACTGCTCCCAAAAATACCGAGCCATCTCAATTCAACAAAAAAAACTTTATTTGTCCACAAGAGGATTAACACACTGAAAAGCAAATAGAAAACTTGACACTGGAGTATTCAGTGGTATGTTATTAATATAATCACACAAATGTTTTCATTGAGTTCAAATATTCTGGATATTTACTCACATGATTGAAAAGCAATATTTTCATGTGTATGTCTTAGTGTTTGCTATTGTGCTAAATAAAACTAGTTACCATCATACGATGATTTAGTGCAAAATATAGAAAAACCCAGGAGATGATAAGACAGAATGTAAGGCTAAAATATTACCACAGAGGCAAAGATTGAATGGACAGATTATAAAAATGCCTAAAAGGCAACAGAGAAAAACTTAGCACTAGGACATTGAACAGCAAGTTACAGAAGCACTTAGAAATGTTTTTTTCAGTGTAAATATTCAGGATATCAGACATGATTGAAAAATATTCTCATGCGTCAATACTTCAGTGTTCGCTAATGTGCAAAGTAAAACTGCCAAAAATCTCCCTCTAATTTACTGTAATATACAGAGAAAGAGCCTGAGTGGAAATGAGAGAACTGGAAGCAGGTTTCTGGGATCACTGAAAGTTCTGGTCCACTTTGAATCCTCATTAGAACAACGGCTTCCTGAAGGTCTTGGATGTAACCGTATTCTTTTGTCTCCTTCAAGGTGTAAAACTCCAGGTCTGAGATTCTTTTGACTTTTTTCCTGTTGATGCCTTGAAAGAGAAAAGCAATTTATTTTAAACTTATTACTTTCACATCTGTTTAGTTTGTAGTTGTGACAATCTATCTCATTGTAGGGCAGCTAATGAAGCAAATACTAAAATACTGTGAAAAGTACAGAAATGGTGGTCATGTTTTGCTCAAGAAAAAGTAGCTCTGTATGATTCCTTCAGTAAGATGAAAAAGTTCTCCAAATAAAATGTACCAAGTACTTTGAGGACACTTTCTGGTAAAGATTAGATGGATTGCAATGAGTAAACCTGTTTGTTATTTCAAATAAATTCACCCAAACAAGAGGATTAAGGGGCACTTTGTTCCTATAAATATGACATGTACTGTATATATAGCAGAGATATCAGAAATAATAAACTTTGTACACTATCTGATTTATAGTTTTGCTTAAGCACACTACACTTATCAAATTATCATTGAAAACAAAATATAATCTTCCCACGTAATGATGAGTAATTACACAGTTTTTTAACTACTCAGATAGAACAAGCACACAAAGGCTCATTAATGACAGTAATTAGTGAAACTATAATCAGAAACTTTCAGCCCTGCAGACACTTCAGGAAACATACCTGCTGTCGTCTGACTCCTTTAGTGGTGTTGGTGTCTCCTGACAGGAGTTGATGCTGATCACCTCGACTGATATCTGAAATACATACTGAAGTCAGTGCTGCAGCGAACTCTACAGAATATATAATCATCATCTCATACACCAGGACAGTAAGTTTTATGTGTTATCATCGCCAATATTACAGAGTAATGGGACATGAGCTAACTTCAGACCATCTGATTGTTGACGGCCTCTGAAGTGTTCAACACTCTGCATCACCACTATACTAATCATAATAATATTATCAGATACTAAATCTAATTGATTCTAACTCATAACATTAGCATGGGTGGCTAACACACAAGCTAACAGTAACTGTGTATTACTAATGCTTGGCTGTGTCAGCGTTGATGCCGTATAGTTGTTGAGAGGCTGAATTGATTTTTGATGAACAGTAAAGCGACAGAGTAAAACCTCAGCAGCTCAATAAATTAAAAAGTTTACAGACTTCTTTACTCACCCTCTGACAGCAGCAGAACAGCTCAGTCTGACTTCAGACTGTCGTTTCCCAAAGTTCAAGCCAATGCTAAAGGCCCATCTTATTTTTGCTCTGGTTCGGCATCTTGCTCGGCTTTACCTACTCTTCCTTTTCCAATCCTCATCCATCACAGTCCTCTTTCGTATCACAGCTCCAGCTTTCATGAAACCGGGAACACATATATGCGAAGACTATCTACCATCTACCATTCACATCGACCATTTGTTTTCCTAACGTTGAACTCACGTTTGTGCTGTAAAGCACTACGCACTTCTTGCAAGATGACCATGACTCGTATAAGTGAAGAACCCAGGTGTGCATAAAAGGAAAGGGGAAAACACCATTCATTTGTTTTAAGACCCCCCACTATTAGACAGACTTTAAAACAGTTCAGTCAGTCAACTCACGTTTAAATTGTTTTATTGTAGCTGCAAATACATGTTATAGGTTTGGCGCCCAGGCTCCAGTTTCATCACTCCCTGCAGAAAGGTTAACATGAAGGCATGAAGGACTGATGAGCAAAACATACTGAACACCCCTGGAGCCTGCAGGTGGATGCTGGGGTGGCGGTGGGGGTGAAAGAACACGCAGCAAGTCAGTGTAGGGCAGCAGAGTCGTTGCTGGGCAGGGGGAGAGATGGGAAAACTCCCAGTTTAAATATACCGCCAAATTGAGAGGAGAAGACTGTGATTGGAGGATGGTTGAGAGGAGTGAGACATGTGACATATGCATAACTGAGCAACTCGAGTTTTCTGCCTGAACTAGCTCGCAGGCGTTGCTCCATTTATCTTAAAGGTGTAAAAGTTTCTTACTGTTGCTTTAATATTTTATCCATTGTGGCAGTAAATATATCAGTGTTACTACCTGGTTTCCTATACACACACAGCTAACTATTACATTTTTCTTCCCTTGGCGTCGGTGGCACAGCTGGATAGTGCGTTTGGTCAGCAATTGGTAGGCTGCAGGTTCGAGCCCAGCTCCAGGCGACACATGGTGATGTGTCCTTGGGCAAAACACTTAACCCCAAGTTGCTCCCACTGCTGTGTCAGTGGCGTGTAAATGGGCGTGAAAGGGCGTGAATGTGTTAGTTGGTACTGATGATAACTAACATAGAAACTCTGAACCATCAGTGAGTGAATGTGAGAGCCAATGATTGTGAATAGGTAAATGTGACCTGCGGTGTAAAGCAGCTTTGAATAGTCAAAGACTAGAAAAGCGCTATAAAAGCACAAGTCCATTTACCATTTAGCATTCCCTTGTATACTCACTTCTATGGTGATGCAGTCCATCACTAACTACAAACAGGACCTTATGTGACAGAGACTCATCAATAAACAAAGCCACTCCTCCGCCCTTCCCAATCTTCCAACAAGACAGATTATGTTAAAGCTCCTGTGAGGACTGTTTTAGCTGGTGATAAAATAGACTGAATAGTGCCTGGGAGCACTTCTATCGAGGGTTTTGGGTTATGATTCAGGGCATCCTGTCACTGTTTGTTAGGACACGTGTCACCCACCACAGCCCCATCTGTTGATAGGTCAACCAGGGGTTAGTTTAACACAGACATTTTAACATAAAGGCCCACAGACTGGACTCAGAAGCTCCTTTCATCAACCAAACAGCAGATGTCACCCAGACCTAGTCCAGTATTTTCTACATGGTCCTTCCATAGTGTGGCCATTTGTTGGTCTCTATAGTTTGTGTGCTGTGCTTATTCAGAATCAGAATGTCTTTATTGTCATTTTATCTTGATACAACGAAATTAGTGCAACAATCAGTCAGTGTATTTCCTTATAATTTAACTTAAAAACAACACATAACAAAAGCAAGACACAGGACAAAAAAGACAGTAAGTGAATGACGGAAAATGTGGCTGAGTGCTATAAGTGCTGTTGTAGCTGGTATATTAAAAGATCAACTGTTTGTTCACTGTGCTAATTGCTGTGGGATAAAAACGGTCTTTGAGTCTGGATGTGCACATTTTAGCTGCCCTGATGCACAAAATGGTTCAATAAAACCAACTTTAAATAACAACAGGCATTGTGAGCTCAATCAAGTCCAGAGTCGTAGCAAACCGATGCAGGGAGTCCAAGGATGTCTCCTCCAGAGCGCCATCCCCAGGACAAACTTTAGATAAAACCCTTTTTGTGTCTGCAGAAGCTCTTGTAAAAAATCGCTCTCATCAGCATTTGTTAGTCAAATCACACGCTCATATTTCCAGTGTGAGTGCTGCTGTAGTGATGTTTCTGTCATGATAAATAAATCCATTATTAATTGAAGCAGCAGCTGTGTGTGTCTTGGTGTGCGTGTGTGGGTGTGTGTGTGTGTGTGTGTGTGTGTTTGTGTTGTCAGATGGATGGTGTGTTTGTCCTCTGTGATGTTTCCTCTAAAAGCCAACAGATAAGCAGCATTTTTAAAGCACATTTGTTTTCTGCCGAGCGAGAATCGTCCATTAATGCAGATTTATGCAGATTGGCTGGATGGAAGTCATTTGGGCAAAAAGAGCCGCTGAGAGTCGAGGAGTGATTACTAATAGGTTTTTATAGCCGGACCGCAGAGAGGGTGCAGCGGCCAGCCCGTCTGAGTGTGTCTCCTGGGCTGTTGAAACAACCACTTTAAATCTTCACTGAAATCTCTGAGTGTTCGCTTGGTTTCCTGCTGCTGTGACTCTCCTTTCTGCTCTCTGTTAATTTATTTATGTTGGTTTTATTGCTGAGTTGTTTTTTGGTCCAATACTTTACTTTTCTTTTTATCTGTTCTTTCTTAAAAACTCAGTGCTGTAGGTGGCAGTAACACGATATCACAGGACAGTAACACCAACAGTGTCCTGAAAAGCCCCTGATATGATGCTGTAATCATGGTGTAATATTTTAACACAAGGACAAACTTTCAAATTTTGCTCTTACAAGTAAGGGATGAACATGTGGCTCCTTATCCAATCAGGTCATCCTTGATTCAAATTGATATGAGGGCAGAGCTAAAGGAAATCACACATAGTGTTTTTGAATTTTCAAACAAGAGATGAACGTGGGGGTCCATGACCCTAACCTGCTCTCTGACCTCCAAATCTGTATCGCTTTTCCTGTGTGTTCCTCAGAGAGAGGAGCTCTAGAGATGTAGATCTAGAGATTTATCCAGAGGAGATAAACATTTGAGAAAAGAATATCTGTCAGTATTCTTGGGCTTCTATGCCAATGAGCAAAAGGATGAACATGAAGCCCAGTGAGGTCAAGCTCAATGACCTTGACCTTTGTTGTCCAAATCCAGTCAGATGATCATTGAATCAAGGTGGGCTCATAAAAAAAGTCCATATCTTTTTAGAGCTCGCAGGTCTAGAGGAGTTTTTTTTTACTGTAGGTTTAGTGACCTTGGTATCAGACCTTTGACCCTCAAATTCTTATCCTTGAAAAAGAGAGGGCATATGTGTAAAATTTCAAAGCATTTCTGAAAAAGAATCTCAATACATGGTATCCACAACAAAGGGCTGAACACGCGGCTCTGACCTTGTCCTTAGACCCTGCGTCAAGGAGTTGACCATAAGTATGATAAAAGTAAGATGTTGTGTTTACAAGGAAGTACGGACCATCTGGCTCTGTGACCTTGAGTTTTGACCTATTAGAAAGGGCACTTGTGTAAAAAATTAAAAGAAATTTTCCTAAAATGTACTGAGCTGTTCTGCTCACAAGTTAGGAATGATTATGTTGCCCAATTACCTTGACCTTTGACCTTTGACCTACTTTTAAAGTCTAATCAGTCCACCGTAATACATTTTATGACATTGGTTCAAAAACAGCTCCAGTCACATGTTTGTGCTTCCACTGTGATGCAGTGAGTTCCTTATATCGCACCTGTTTTTCTTTTGTTGAAGATTTCACTTTTTTGGAAACGCAATGTCGCTATTGGTCAGAAGGCCTTAAGTCCCGGCCTTAAGCTGTTTGGAATTATTAAGGTCACAAGCAAAGAATAAACAAAGGGCTCTATGACCCTGACCTTTGACCTATGACTTTTAAAGCCCAATTGAACTGTCCTTGAATCATAGTTTGTATTCGTGCAAAATTTGAAGAAAATTTAAAGAAAATTTGAAGGAAACTTGAAGAAAATTTCTCGAATTATTTGTGAGATTTTAAACTCACAACCAGTGGAGCAGATAGCTGTGCAGAGTTTAAAGCACACCCCTCAAAGTGTTCCCGTGATGAGTGTTCACTGTTAGCAAAGATAGCTGACAGGGAGGCATGGTCCTGTCCTCTCACTGAAGCAGAGGCGTAAAAATGAGAACTTCAACCATCTTTTCTTCACCGAAGATGAGGACAGTGAGGGACCGTGGTCTCTTAAATGTGGGACTGTTCCTTTAAACGGGCAGACGCCCTTCTTATCAGATGGAGACTAAAGATTCACACTGTTGAGCGAGGAAGGCTGGGCGTGTGATACCGCCACACACACTGGCCATGTCTGAGTGTGTGTCTGTGCTTTAGTGTGTGTGTGTCTCTTTGCTTCAGTGTATGTTTGTGTGTGTCTTTGTGCTTTAGTGTGTGTGTGTCTCTGTGCTTCAGTGTATGTTTGTGTGTGTCTTTGTGCTTTAGTGTGTGTGTGTCTCTGTGCTTCAGTGTATGTTTGTGTGTGTCTGTGCTTTAGTGTGTGTGTGTCTCTGTGCTTCAGTGTATGTTTGTGTGTGTCTGTGCTTTAGTGTGTGTGTGTCTTTGTGCTTCAGTGTATGTTTGTGTGTGTCTTTGTTTGTGTGTGTCTTTGTTTGTGTGTGTCTTTGTGCTTTAGTGTGTGTGTGTCTTTGTGCTTCAGTGTATGTTTGTGTGTTTTTGTGCTTTAGTGTGTGTGTGTCTTTGTGCTTCAGTGTATGTTTGTGTGTCTTTGTGCTTCAGTGTATGTTTGTGTGTATTTGTGCTTTAGTGTGTGTGTGTCTTTGTGCTTCAGTGTGTGTGTGTCTTTGTGCTTCAGTGTATGTTTGTGTGTGTCTTTGTGCTTTAGTGTGTGTGTGTCTTTGTGCTTCAGTGTATGTTTGTGTGTCTGTGTGCTTTAGTGTGTGTGTGTCTTTGTGCTTCAGTGTATGTTTGTGTGTCTGTGTGCTTTAGTGTGTGTGTGTCTTTGTGCTTCAGTGTATGTTTGTGTGTTTTTGTGCTTTAGTGTGTGTGTGTCTTTGTGCTTCAGTGTATGTTTGTGTGTCTTTGTGCTTCAGTGTATGTTTGTGTGTCTTTGTGCTTTAGTGTGTGTGTGTCTTTGTGCTTCAGTGTGTGTGTGTCTTTGTGCTTCAGTGTATGTTTGTGTGTGTCTTTGTGCTTTAGTGTGTGTGTGTCTTTTTGCTTCAGTGTATGGTTGTGTGTGTCTTTGTGCTTTAGTGTGTGTGTGTCTTTGTGCTTCAGTGTATGTTTGTGTGTCTTTGTGCTTTAGTGTGTGTGTGTCTTTGTGCTTTAGTGTGTGTGTGTCTTTGTGCTTCAGTGTATGTTTGTGTGTCTTTGTGCTTTAGTGTATGTGTGTCTTTGTGCTTCAGTGTATGTTTGTGTGTGTCTGTGCTTTAGTGTGTGTATGTCTCTGTGCTTCAGTGAATGTTTGTGTGTGTCTTTGTGCTTTAGTGTGTGTGTGTCTTTGTGCTTCAGTGTATGTTTGTGTGTGTCTTTGTGCTTTAGTGTATGTTTGTGTGTCTTTGTGCTTTAGTGTGTGTGTGTCTTTGTGCTTCAGTGTATATTTGTGTGTGTCTTTGTGCTTTAGTGTGTGTGTGTCTTTGTGCTTCAGTGTATGTTTGTGTGTGTCTTTGTGCTTTAGTGTGTGTGTGTCTTTGTGCTTCAGTGTATGTTTGTGTGTCTTTGTGCTTTAGTGTGTGTGTGTCTTTGTGCTTCAGTGTATGTTTGTGTGTGTCTTTGTTTGTGTGTGTCTTTGTTTGTGTGTGTCTTTGTGCTTTAGTGTGTGTGTGTCTCTTTGCTTCAGTGTATGTTTGTGTGTGTCTTTGTGCTTTAGTGTGTGTGTGTCTCTTTGCTTCAGTGTATGTTTGTGTGTGTCTTTGTGCTTTAGTGTGTGTGTGTCTCCTTGCTTCAGTGTATGGTTGTGTGTGTCTTTGTGCTTTAGTGTGTGTGTGTCTTTGTGCTTCAGTGTATGTTTGTGTGTGTCTTTGTGCTTTAGTGTGTGTGTGTCTTTTTGCTTCAGTGTATGGTTGTGTGTGTCTTTGTGCTTTAGTGTGTGTGTGTCTTTGTGCCTCAGTGTATGTTTGTGTGTCTTTGTGCTTTAGTGTGTGTGTGTCTTTGTGCTTCAGTGTATGTTTGTGTGTCTTTGTGCTTTAGTGTGTGTGTGTCTCTTTGCTTTAGTGTATGTTTGTGTGTCTTTGTGCTTTAGTGTGTGTGTGTCTTTGTGCTTCATTGTATGTTTGTGTGTGTCTTTGTTTGTGTGTGTCTTTGTTTGTGTGTGTCTTTGTGCTTTAGTGTGTGTGTGTCTCTTTGCTTCAGTGTATGTTTGTGTGTGTCTTTGTGCTTTAGTGTGTGTGTGTCTCTTTGCTTCAGTGTATGTTTGTGTGTGTCTTTGTGCTTTAGTGTGTGTGTGTCTCTTTGCTTCAGTGTATGGTTGTGTGTGTCTTTGTGCTTTAGTGTGTGTGTGTCTTTGTGCTTCAGTGTATGTTTGTGTGTGTCTTTGTGCTTTAGTGTGTGTGTGTCTTTTTGCTTCAGTGTATGGTTGTGTGTGTCTTTGTGCTTTAGTGTGTGTGTGTCTTTGTGCTTCAGTGTATGTTTGTGTGTCTTTGTGCTTTAGTGTGTGTGTGTCTCTTTGCTTCAGTGTATGTTTGTGTGTGTCTTTGTGCTTTAGTGTGTGTGTGTCTCTTTGCTTCAGTGTATGTTTGTGTGTGTCTGTGCTTTAGTGTGTGTGTGTCTCTTTGCTTCAGTGTATGTTTGTGTGTGTCTTTGTTTGTGTGTGTCTTTGTTTGTGTGTGTCTTTGTGCTTTAGTGTGTGTGTGTCTCTTTGCTTCCGTGTATGTTTGTGTGTCTTTGTGCTTTAGTGTGTGTGTGTCTCTTTGCTTCAGTGTATGTTTGTGTGTGTCTTTGTGCTTTAGTGTGTGTGTGTCTCTTTGCTTCAGTGTATGTTTGTGTGTGTCTTTGTGCTTTAGTGTGTGTGTGTCTCTTTGCTTCAGTGTATGTTTGTGTGTGTCTGTGCTTTAGTGTGTGTGTGTCTCTTTGCTTCAGTGTATGTTTGTGTGTGTCTGTGCTTTAGTGTGTGTGTGTCTCTGTGCTTCAGTGTATGGTTGTGTGTGTCTTTGTACTTTAGTGTGTGTGTGTCTCTTTGCTTCAGTGTATGTTTGTGTGTGTCTGTGCTTTAGTGTGTGTGTGTCTCTGTGCTTCAGTGTATGGTTGTGTGTGTCTTTGTACTTTAGTGTGTGTGTGTCTCTTTGCTTCCGTGTATGTTTGTGTGTGTCTTTGTGCTTTAGTGTGTGTGTGTCTCTTTGCTTCAGTGTATGGTTGTGTGTGTCTTTGTGCTTTAGTGTGTGTGTGTCTCTTTGCTTCAGTGTATGTTTGTGTGTGTCTTTGTGCTTTAGTGTGTGTGTGTCTCTTTGCTTCAGTGTATGGTTGTGTGTGTCTTTGTGCTTTAGTGTGTGTGTGTCTTTGTGCTTCAGTGTATGTTTGTGTGTGTCTTTGTGCTTTAGTGTGTGTGTGTCTTTTTGCTTCAGTGTATGGTTGTGTGTGTCTTTGTGCTTTAGTGTGTGTGTGTCTTTGTGCTTCAGTGTATGTTTGTGTGTCTTTGTGCTTTAGTGTGTGTGTGTCTCTTTGCTTCAGTGTATGTTTGTGTGTGTCTTTGTGCTTTAGTGTGTGTGTGTCTCTTTGCTTCAGTGTATGTTTGTGTGTGTCTGTGCTTTAGTGTGTGTGTGTCTCTTTGCTTCAGTGTATGTTTGTGTGTGTCTTTGTTTGTGTGTGTCTTTGTTTGTGTGTGTCTTTGTGCTTTAGTGTGTGTGTGTCTCTTTGCTTCAGTGTATGTTTGTGTGTCTTTGTGCTTTAGTGTGTGTGTGTCTCTTTGCTTCAGTGTATGTTTGTGTGTGTCTTTGTGCTTTAGTGTGTGTGTGTCTCTTTGCTTCAGTGTATGTTTGTGTGTGTCTTTGTGCTTTAGTGTGTGTGTGTCTCTTTGCTTCAGTGTCTGTTTGTGTGTGTCTGTGCTTTAGTGTGTGTGTGTCTCTTTGCTTCAGTGTATGTTTGTGTGTGTCTGTGCTTTAGTGTGTGTGTGTCTCTGTGCTTCAGTGTATGGTTGTGTGTGTCTTTGTACTTTAGTGTGTGTGTGTCTCTTTGCTTCAGTGTATGTTTGTGATTGTCTTTGTGCTTTAGTATGTGTGTGTCTCTTTGCTTCCGTGTATGTTTGTGTGTGTCTTTGTGCTTTAGTGTGTGTGTGTCTCTTTGCTTCAGTGTATGGTTGTGTGTGTCTTTGTGCTTTAGTGTGTGTGTGTCTCTGTACTTCAGTGTATGTTTGTGTGTGTCTGTGCTTTAGTGTGTGTGTGTCTCTGTGCTTCAGTGTATGTTTGTGTGTGTCTTTGTGCTTTAGTGTGTGTGTGTCTTTGTGCTTCAGTGTATGTTTGTGTGTCTTTGTGCTTTAGTGTGTGTGTGTCTTTGTGCTTCAGTGTATGTTTGTGTGTCTTTGTGCTTTAGTGTGTGTTTGTCTTTGTGCTTCAGTGTATGTTTGTGTGTGTCTTTGTGCTTTAGTGTGTGTGTGTCTCTTTGCTTCAGTGTATGTTTGTGTGTGTCTTTGTGCTTTAGTGTGTGTGTGTCTCTTTGCTTCAGTGTATGTTTGTGTGTGTCTTTGTGCTTTAGTGTGTGTGTGTCTCTTTGCTTCAGTGTATGGTTGTGTGTGTCTTTGTTTGTGTGTGTGTGTGTCTTTGTGCTTCAGTGTATGTTTGTGTGTCTTTGGGCTTTAGTGTGTGTGTGTCTTTGTGCTTCAGTGTATGTTTGTGTGTATTTGTGCTTTAGTGTGTGTGTGTCTCTGTGCTTCAGTGTATGTTTGTGTGTCTTTGTGCTTTAGTGTGTGTGTGTCTCTGTGTTTCAGTTTATGTTTGTGTGTGTCTTTGTTTGTGTGTGTCTTTGTTTGTGTGTGTCTTTGTGCTTTAGTGTGTGTGTGTCTCTTTGCTTCAGTGTATGTGTGTGTGTCTGTGCTTTAGTGTGTGTGTGTCTCTTTGCTTCAGTGTATGTTTGTGTGTGTCTTTGTGCTTTAGTGTGTGTGTGTCTTTGTGCTTCAGTGTATGTTTGTGTGTCTTTGTGCTTTAGTGTGTGTGTGTCTCTGTGCTTCAGTGTATGTTTGTGTGTCTTTGTGCTTTAGTGTGTGTGTGTCTCTGTGCTTCAGTGTATGTTTGTGTGTGTCTTTGTGCTTTAGTGTGTGTGTGTCTCTTTGCTTCAGTGTATGGTTGTGTGCTTTAGTGTGTGTTTGTGTGTCTTTGTGCTTTATGGTGTGTGTGTGTGTGTGTGTCTTTGTGCGTCAATGTGAGCAGCGTTGAGTTGTTATCCGTGTATCCTGTAATTTCCAGAGGAGCTGATTCAGACTCCTTTCTCAGCTGCTGCTAATTAGCCTTGTTGAATTATCTGCTCCATGGTCGTCCACGCGGCCCCTCACTGCTGAGTTTGAGCGTGCGTGTTGTCACTCAGCTGAATTGCCTCGATTAAGCGGCAGATTATCAGGATTTTCTAATTATTAGGGAGTAATTAAGACTGAGCTGAGGATTATCAGAGTGAAACATAAAAATACTGGAGAAAGAAAACATCCAGACTCAGACGTGTTAAGACTCTGAAAACAACAGCACAACCAAACTGAAAAGAAGTCTCACAAAGATATTATTATGGATAACAAAAATCAGCTTTATTCTCGAGTATGGCTAAGGGATGCGCAATGGTGTACTGACAAAACTGTTCCTTCAATGTAGATTTTGTTTTCTAATTCATTAGAAGCTCCTTAGATTTCATAAATCAAGATTAAAATGGAGAAACGTGGTGATTTGAAATGTTTTTAGAAAGGGAGGACTCAAACAGCAAAGTGAGGAATCCCCAATGGAACACATAGATTGCAAAATGGTTATTACTATCTACTTAATAACTATTGATTAAGTAGATTTTAATAATAAAAGAGGACTAAAAATGAAAAGGCTTGTCTCGAAGTATTAGCACTGAAATGTACACGACAAGGAATTTTGTGGTTCATTTTAGCCTTACAATCAGGATCAACTGTTCAAAGTGAAAAGAAAAAGTTATCAAATAA
Organism: Cetoscarus ocellatus; assembly: GCA_037902135.1. Taxonomy (NCBI): domain Eukaryota; kingdom Metazoa; phylum Chordata; class Actinopteri; order Labriformes; family Labridae; genus Cetoscarus; species Cetoscarus ocellatus. The sequence continues at coordinate 580,580 of JBAMNC010001552.1, read as the reverse complement.
AAACTTGAGCAATAGTATAACCCAAGAAATGCTCCTCATGACAGTTTTAGTATGTAAAAGAAATCATCAAAGTGCGTATAAAGACTCGAATTACAGGAGTGGCGATTGAAAATAGCATAGGATTTTAATGGGAACAAAGGCTGCATATTGAGTATAAATTCAAAGTGATGTAGACTGAGACTAAGAAAGAAGGGAATCAAATTGCTATAAAACTGGCTGGAAGTGGTCAGGGAGGGGAACGGCAAAGCGTCTGGATCTGTCCAAGTGCAGTGAATAATTTTAATATGGATAGAAGTTGGTAATCAAAGCAACCCAACTTAAAACCAAATGGCAAAACAAGAGGAAGAACTGAGATTGTAATAAAAAAGTCAATGTATGATTTCAAACATGTCATCATATGTAAAGATAAAATTGTGAAATGCTAAATTGAGAGAAAAAGAAGCTTTTATTGAAACGAAGGGATGTTCAGTGAGTGACTAAAAGTCTTTACACCCCACGTGTGATTTTTCCACACAATTATTTTCTCTTGAAGCTTTCATCAGTCAGTGCAAGCTCATACACCAGTGAAGTAATGTCCCTGAGTGAAATTTCAGCTCAAAAGTTATGAAGTTTTATGTCCAATAAGCTCACATCTGACCAAAGAGAGCGCTCGTTGTTTGCACGCCACAGTTAGACATTCAACATGCTGGCCCTTGATTGTGTTTGTATCACAACAGCCTGCTCTATTCGACCAAGGTCATAATAAAGGTCAAGAACAGTGACTTTAATTGGTAGATGGAGGAGGGCAGTGTGATGTTAGTGGTGTGATGCTGGAGCTCCTGCTGAACCTGCTGTGGGACGGTCTCAGCTCCTGTGTTACAGTGATGGTCCTGTTTCTTTACTTCATCAGATGATCCATTTAAATGAGGACCAGGGCAGAGCTGGGTCATGTAGGGTCTGTTGTGTCTGTGTGAGATTTGTAAAATGTACACAAAATACATGTTTCAATGTGAGTAAAAAGGGGCTTTAAAATCACTTCAGAAATACTCTGATTGTCTAAGCAATTATTCACATAGTGTTTAAAAACTGAAGCAGGATGAATCAAAATGGTCAGTAACACTGATATTATGTCAGTGTTCAGCAGGGTTCAGCTTAGGGATGTAACAGCTTGAAAATTTCATATCACGGTTATTGTGACCAAAATTATCACGGTTATCATGATTATCGTGGTATTGTTGCAGTGTGCTGAAAATGTTCAAAAAGTACTTTTACACACACTTGAAATCATTTAACCCCTTTAATATTACAATTATAACAGGTCTTTTTGTCTTTTTTGTCAATAAATGTGTTAGGAAATGTCCTTTGAGTAAATGTTTTCACCCTTTTTTCATGAGAAATAAAAGTAAACAATTCTTGCAAGTTTTTGTCATTATTATGTTATAAATGCTTAAAACAGTGTGTAATTACAACAAAAGAAAAAAACTGAGTTGAACTTTAAACAGGAGTCTCTTCATAAACAATTGTAAATGAACATGTTCAAAGTTTTGAGATGACCAAAAATAAACTTAAACTGTTCAGCCCGAGCCCTTTTTTTAAGCCTCCTGCTCGAAACCCATACCCATAAAGAAAAGAGAGTATCTCTGCAACCACAAGGTCTATTTGAATAACTTTGGTGTCATAATAAAAGTAACACTTGAGAGATTTGTCCAGATGTGTAATTATCAGTATATGTGTCACTGGGACAGAGTAAATGAAGATAGAAGTCAGTATAATTTAAAAATCTCATCATCGCCTAAAACAGAAACAATTTTTTATTGTGAATATCTCTCTTAGAAATGATGCTGGAGTGGCTGTGAAACTCAAAAATGAATAATAAAATATGTTTACATCATCTCTGCGAAGGATTATTGTTATAAAGTGATGCAGAGCAAAATTAAAGAGGTTTGATAACAATACGGTCAGGCAAGGATTTTGAAAAACAGTGCATATTTAGCCAAAGGTCAAAAATATATGTATTTGTCAAATAAAAGCAGACATGAAGTCTCAAGGGCAAAGTTCACTGCTTGTGCTGTCGTGTGGAGGAGCTTTTCTCCTGAGCCCCAGCAGACCCAAAATTGGGTCCTATGGGGCTGAAGAGGTTAACCTATTTTACATACACTCACACATTATTGTTTGCCGACAGCATTAGTGTCCATGTTACAGCTGCCTATCTTGGCCAGGACACTCTTGAGAAAGAGATTTTTAATCTCAACGAGTTTATTTTCCTGGTTAAAGGTTAAATAAAAAACAGCTCGTTACATCAGACCATGCCCAGGCGTTTGTATACTGACGATAGTCCCTGAGGCAGTTCCTGTCCAGTTAGCCCCCTTCATGACTCTCCTCTGGTCTCCCCTCTCCCTGACAGATCTCCTCCACATTTCCTCTTCCAATATTTCCACATTACTACTGATGAAATCCATAAAACACAAACTATGATGGAAAAAGCAGATCAATTACGAATTATGGCAAAAAAAATTGTGAATAAACAGCAAAAGAACGTCAAGAACACCCTCCAGAATGATAATAATGCTGTTATTTACAACATTTATACATTATTTACACAGAAAATAAACCACCAATAAACCAAATAAACCACCAATAATTCACTCAGGTGTGGCTCCCTGAATCTTCTCACTCTCACTCTCAGTCAGCTCACTGACTCGAGGAGTCACAGCAGTTTTAATCATGCACATCTTTTTCTTTCGCCGGCAGCAGCTTTGTGTTTTAGACAGGGGGACCGTCTTTAATCAGTTTACCCTCTGCATCCCTGTAAAATCCAAAATTCAACCAGACTTCAGACTTTGTCCATTTCGAGGGGAGAAAACCTCTGCTAATTAAAACAGGACTTGGTCATACTAACCGTCAGAAATTTTACCGGTAACTGTTACATCCCTAGTTCAGCTAGCACCAGTGGCGCAAAAAGGGGGTATGCACTATATGCGGCGCATAGGGGCGCCACGCTAGAAGGGGCGCCGAAGTGATGGGGAAGAAATTATTTCAAATCTGTGTTTACTGTAATGAACGGCAGTTTATCCATGTGTCAATAGTATGATCAAGAACAGGCTGATTGATGCATTCAGACTTTCATAAACCTCACTTATTGACCCGACAGTTTTACAGAGGAGAGACATGCTTCATGCCGGCTCCTCCGGGTACTTTGTCCCCGCGCCCTCTCTCTGTCTCTCTCTCTCTGTCTCTCTCTCTCTCTCTCTCTCTCTCGCGTGGTAATGTGACGATTATGACCGATTACAAACTCACCCCCTTTGGCACATCCTTGTTTTGAGTGTTTTTTTTTTTTCAAAATCCTTTGGTCCCCTGAAAAATTTCATAAAAGTACATTTTTATGATCAGATGCTACTTTAATAGAAACTCTATTGCTGCTAACAGTGACTGAGACAGAGAGTAAATAGGTCAGAGGTCATCATACAGTCAGGATTCAACAGATCACAGAGCCAGCTTTACCCTAAAACCTGTTCCTAGGTCCAGATATGGTGGTTGCAGAAACTGAAAGTGAGCACCCTTGAGAAATAAATCACATTTCTGGGATGTAATAGTCCAGCTTTCAGATATCATCATACCATTGTGTGGATAATGAAGAATTATAGAGGGGGGAATGTTGCACTAATAATTAAAGTAGAGGATGTTATAATAGTTGTGTCTTATGACCTAATGATAAAGAGAAAATAAATGTTAACTGCAATATAAAAAATAAAGAATAAGCAGAATTTCCTGAGAGATTATTCTTAAACCTCAGTTATAACATGATCTAATAGAATTATTTCACTTTCCTTTACATTCAAGTAGTCCATGAGTACAAACTGTTCAGATGTCATGACTTAAAGTGGGAGTGTTATGCTTTTTTCAAGGCTTTACACCATTGATCATCAACTGGAGGCCCGGGGCCAAGTCAGGCCCCCCAAAGTTTCCTGTCTGGCCCCTGGAAGGTAGTTAGAAAAAGAAAAGAAGATGTGGTTATTATTATACATTCTTTTTTGTTTTTGACTGAGCTAATCACCAGCTGTAATATGTAACTTAGAATAAAAGTCTGAATCAAAGTCTCATGGTTAGTATTTGCATACTCCTCAAAAAATAGGTAGTTGCACCACTGGCTAGGACAAAAGTTGACATTAATCCATCCATCATCTAGACCGCCTATCCCTTTCTGGGTCGCAGGGGGCTGACATTGGGCGAGATACAGGGTACACCCTGAACCGGTCACCACCCAATCACAGGACCACATAGCGAGACAGAAAACCATTCACACTCACACTCATACCAAAGGGTGACTAGGAGTCACCAATCAACCTAACAAGCATGTTTTTGGTCTGTGGGAGGAAGCTGGAGTTCCTGGAAAGAGCCCATGCATGCACAGGGGAGAACACTCAAACTCCACACGGAAAGGCCCTGATCAACATGGGGATTGAACCCTCTCTCTGTGTTGCACATGCACTTACCTGCTGCTCCACCATGCCACACAAATTTATATTTATTCATTGGACCGAGGGATTTACTTGCTGCAAATACTTTTTAAAAACTTTTTGCATTAAAAGTTTTTAAAAAGTAAACATTCAAAATGTGACAAGGCCTTAAAGTGCAAAGAGAAATTCAGATGCCTTTATTCAAATGAAGAATTAGAAGAACTGAGTGCTTTGAATTATAAAATATATTTGTGTACATTAGTACATTATTATAAGTATTAAAAATGGAAAAGGAGGCTCAAATTGAGCTTTAATAAATTTAGTCTTTTTACATTTGCAGAGGACATAGGGATAAACATGGAATGATAGTTTTTTTTTACACATTCAACTATTCAAAATGGAAAAAGGATTCATAATGTCAGCAATAAGCACACAGAGACATATAAAGAACACAGTAATGCTTTTAGTGAAAATGTCAATGTTTTTGAATTAGAGAGGGACTCAAAATGTGCAAAGAGGTCAGTTTGTTAAGCTTTGAGGTTTTAAGCTAATCTTTTCTGTGGATTTGTTTTTTTTAAAGCATTTGTTATTGGTCTGGAGTTAATGTGTCTGCAGCTGGGCGGGGGGGCAGGGGGGTCTCACGGGACGACCACATGAAAACATTTAATGTGACTGCTGCTCTCCCGCCGTGAGAACGCCACGCTCTGGTGTTTTATGTCTAATTATAATATTTTTATTATGTTGAAATGCTGAGTCAGCATTTCAACATATTGTTATCCAACTTTATTCTTCTTCTTCTTTTTCTTCTTCTTCTTCTTCTTCTTCTTCTTCTTCTTCCCTCAACTATTTGGACCTTTTCACAGCTTTCAAATTTGCACAGATTTTCACATAAAAAAATTGAGCAGTGCAGCATGTTCAGGAGATTTGCGCTTGTATTTTTCACATGTGTAACTGTTACAGTTTTTACAGTAAAAATGATTTTCTGCAGATATTTTGCATTGAAGTCAATGGGAGATTTTTGCAGGTCTGCTGAAAAGTGCTTCAACTTTCAGGCTGTACAGCTTCGGCATATTTCCACCTACAGACTTCATTCTTGCTTTGACAGATTCACTGACTTGTCGACTATTTTTACATGTGTTCGGTTTTTTGCTATCTTCTACAGTTTTTGAGATATCACTGTTTAAGCAACACTAAGTTTGGAGGATTTCTCTGTTCTTAGGGCGTGTCACGTGACCTGTTAGAGCGTGAGCTTCGTCTAAAAATTCCAAAATTTCTAGCGGATAAACTGCAATAAAAGATTCAAACTTTGTTCCACAGATATGATTTATACATCAAAATAAAGCTACACTTCTCCTCTTTCAGCTGAAATTCGTTTCAACCACGACACTGACATAGTTTTGTCTCAGTGAGCTTCAGAGCCACGGGTATCCCGCAAAGTCTTCCGTCCGTTCCCATTGAAATTCTCTTCCCCAGAGAGCTGATCGCTTCACTTTGAAGCCCGTTTTTAAACTGCTCTCGTGTCAACATTTTCTACAGTACAGACATGAAACTTACATCAATCTTTTCAGGAGATTCTTGGGATGCTCACGGTGCAGTCCTTTTTTTGATAGCTTTCACGGTTTTGGCACAGCATTAGCCCGTATATCCAGAAGTACCCAGATTTATCATCGACCCGCATTAAATGTGACCCCACCTCTGTCTCTTCATGTTAGTGCTTTGCAAAGTCAGCAGGCAGAGCAGCTCCTCTTCCCTGTCCTCAGTGTACAGCGTCATGACAGAGAAATGGAAAACAATGTGCAAGGTTTGTGTTTCACATTCATTTCACAAGAAAATACTACGCAGCAGTGCGCTCGTCTATGACAGCTCTGACGCCCGCGGAAATTCCGCGCGGAGTCTGCTCTGCTTACAGTCTGCCAGACTCTGGGTGCATACGCAGGTATACGCCATATACCCACTAGAAAACGCCCCGAAATACCATATAACCACTACAAAAAGCGCAAGGATACATATAGCAGCATGCTTGTGTGACTTTCACTTTCTCTCAGCGTGTGTGTGTGTGTGTGTGGGCGCTCCTTCGTCTGCCGGTGAGCTTAAAGACGCAGATAGACGCACATCGCGGGGACAGTGAGGGATCATCAGTCACTCTGTGTGATTTTACCATTCACACGGTGTCTTGACAGCTCATGTGCCCGGTTTAAGTGAACAAAAGACTTCAAAAACTGACGAGTCAGCCTTTCATTCATCAAAACTCTACATTCCTCATCAGTCCAGCTCTTGTTTTCACTCACTCACTGTTTTCTAAATAATAAATTCATCCTGAGGGATCCTCCATCACTTATTCTCCATGATATCAGAACAATCTTTGAAGGATCAAGCTTCAAATACAGTCTACTAGTGGAACGGTTCCCAACCTGTAGGTGGAGGCCCATTGTGGGTCTCAGCTGTTTTCAGTGGACGGTGTATTAATCTGGTCAAATTGTGGTAAAAATGTCTTCAGTGTATGGAGGCCCTAAGAGGACAAACATCATCAGAGTATGTCAGATTATACCCACTAGAATAAACCAGACTACACACAAACATTACACTGTTTTACATTTCTCTACTCAAATATTCCTGTCCAGATTTACAAATTCATGTATGTAGGCTATTATTACTTTGAGTTTGATGTTCAAGTATAGATTTGTTGATTTAAAAATCAAGTAGTGATAACTTTGACTTAGATGTTAACTTGAGCAGATCCAGTTTCTAATGACATTCTGACCGTTAATGTCCACTCCTTATTGTCCTCCAATGAAAATCACCACTTTTTACATTAATGTTCAAGTCAGATGCTTTTATACTGGATAGTTCATAGTGTTGTAGACTTGTAGCCTACAAATTGATGCCAAAACATTTTTCAGTTACTAAAGGAAAATGTAATCTAGGCTAATTATGCATATTCAATTGCACTTCATAATTTAACCCTTTAAAGCCTGAATGCACAAATAATAGCCAGAATATTCATTTTTTTTGGAGCTGAAATGTTTATTTCACTTCCTACTGAAATCCAACAAGATCACAATTTCCATAACATTTATCATAGATATATTTTTAGAGGCAAAGTTGCTGACTCTTCCTCCAGGGACCCGGGTTCAAATTCTGGCGAAGGCAGTTGCACTTTTCAACTGTGTGTCCAATACAGACTGCTGATTACTACAGCTCCTTGCTGTATGCATCTGGCTGCTGTCCTCTCAGTCTGGATGTCACAGGCTGTCAGTGATTCAACATTTCACTTCCATACAACTTTATTCTTTTCCTGTCTTTACAATGGAAATTTGATAACATATTTCACACTTCTGCTACTGATTACCATCTTTGTCATTTTAGCACTAACAAATTTTACTATTTTAATCATAGATTATAACTTCTTCATGGTGGCCAAACATTTCTACTGCTTTCTGCAATTTCCTTTCACAATTATTCATTTTCAGCTTTCTTTCACAACTGTAACCATTTTTATTACACATTTCCCACATTTGCAGCTGTGCTTTACTGCTTACAACTATTTTATGTCACATTTTCACATTTTCAACTTTGTTTGCATTGCTTTTAGCCATTTCATTTCACAGTTCCAGCATTCAGACTCAGCATTTCAACGCATTTGCTGCAAGGAAATGCAATTTTTCTAGTTGCAGCTGAAATTCCTCTCCAGACTAATGTCCTAATGTAGCCCCGCCCCCCTCGTAGGAGGTGTCGAGGGGGTTAATGGAGGAGCTAATGATTAGCATGGAGGCTCTCTGCATTAATTGGAGATGTTTTTGCGCTGGAACCACGTGTTTATTATTCCTCAGGAGGTGGAAGTAGAGAGTTTTTATTAAGTGGGTTTTATAAGACATGCTTAACATATCAATTTGGGCCTTAATGGAAGAAGGGCGGGGGGCTGGAGTGATGTTCAGAGGGCTTTGCTGGGGGCCTCATGATGATATTCACTCTTTATCTGTTATTAAGAGATGAGTTGAGCTGAGTGCTCATGAAGAAAAACACATGTTGGTAATTAACCACATGTGAGAGATGTTCTGACCTATCTGTTCTCTGCCCCCCAACCCCCACCCCCGCCTCCTGCTGGAAAACCAAATCAAAACATGAAAAATCTTCTGAGTTTGGAAAAAGAAACAGTTCTTAGGTTTAGTCATGTGTTTGTTCTGTAGCAGCTGAACAACATTTACCACCAACAGGGACTGAAAATCAGATAGAAGACAGTAAAATCTCTGTCAGGCAGAACAAACCCAACAAAACTAAAGTTCCCTTTTAAAACTAATAAGACTGTCCTGGAGTACCTGGAGAATGTCCAGACCCCTCCAAAGTTCCCTGTCTGTCCAAAACTTGTCTCATTGAGGAAAATCTCTAGATCATGGCCTACAGTTCCTCATATATTCACTCTTTAAGCAGCTCTGCTGAAGCCCAGTCACACCAAAGATTGAGTTGAGATTTGTGGCAGTCTTCAGCGGGCCGATCTGCTATGCTCCAGAGGCCTGTGTACAAGTTTTAGGGCTGGGCAATGTCGGATTGCGTTGTTGCATCAAAAGAAAACAGCCTTTGATCTACGTTAAAGAATCAGTAATAAAAGGTACCCCACTGCATTGACACTGATCAGTATCGGATGACCGGTTGGAACTAATGCCTTGTAAACACATACCTACCACTGATCACCTGAGGATTGACCTCATGTTTACTTGTGAACTCCATCCGCTCGTCTGCTGCTCCCGCTGCTCCCACTGCTCCTGCTGCTCTGTCCTCCCCCTAAATAAACTTTGTCTTCAGTCCAGTAAGTCCTACATATTAATCCAGCATCTGGGTCTGTGCTGAAATTCACGCTGTGGCCAGCAGCATAAAAGCTAATCAGCTAAACAAGCGACACAGTGCTCAAAACAAATGCACGTTGCGTTTAGTGATGCATTTGATGTCCAGTCAGAAACATTGTGATGCACTTGATGTCCATGTGTGTATGTGTGTGTGTGTATCTATAAATGAAGAATTTGTCTTCAGACTGCTCTATTGTAAAGTGTCTTGAGATAACACTTGTTGTGAATTGGAGCTATACAAATAAAGATTGAGTTACCATCATAATATGATTCCTTGACACTGAAAACCCACACCTAGCACTCAGAATCATGTTGATATCATTATTAGCAGACAGTTATTGAGTGAAAATTACTGTTCTCTAATGGTGGCCACTGGATCACCACTTAAATGTAATCATTAGTCCCTTGTGACTTGATCTGTCTCACAATGCTAAGAAATCTTCTTGGATCCAAATCCAGATGCAGATCACCACCATAACCTAATCATTCTTAAGTTAAGCCATTATAAACATCTCCTAAAAACTTCAGCTAAACCCATCCAACAGTTTTTGGGTGATGTTACTAACAAACCAGCGCACATGACCTCCACCATGACCTCCACCATGCTATCTGAGGGACTCCCACGCAGAGCTTTGTTTTAGAACGTCCTGATTGTCCTGCAGCATCTGATCCTGTTCTTCATTAAACTAACCCCCTGCCTTGTTTCTGTCCTGCCACAGATGCTCTCTGCCCACCAGCCTCAGGTAAACCATCATCTTCATCTTCATCTAATCAACAAACCAAAAAGAACCAACCAGAGACTAAAGACTGTTGACTGTTCACCTTCAGAATCACACCTGAACTGAAGGGATTTTTAAAATGCAGCGTCAACAGAAGCAATACTGACATCAGCAATCAGCAACAAACCAGCCACTGATGTCGGCATCACCATCATGAACACGGAGCAACAGCAGCATAAGACAAGAATCCAGGAGCTCACAGCAACGACCGAAGCCCTTAATAACTCTGACTTATCGTCTATACAACAAGCACTTATATCCATGTCTTTGACTCAGATTTCTGCTTTATGTCTTTAATATAAATGTGATTATGATAACAAAGAGATCCTCAGTGATCCCAAAGTCTGACTGCGAACTGCTGGACAGCTCTTGCTGACTTTTTAACTCTTCTTGTGCTTCTTTTTGGATCTGATTGTCATCGTTTTAAAGAGGGGTTTTAATGACATAAGAAGAATAGACAGGAATATGAAATAGAACAATTGCTTATTTAAGATAAATTTTATACCTTAAGAGAACATATGTACTTGTACATTTATGGACTGGATAATAATAAATGATTATATTCACAGCTGTTTGTCTGCACTCTTTGTTTTTAATGAATGTCAACAGTTGACCAATCACAAAGCTCTGTGCCGAGAAAGATGGCATGGAGGCTCGGTCTGTATATTGCTGAGGACTGGGTGAAAACATGCCACAAAATCAACATAGGGTGAGTACCCACCATAAACAGTTGATTTACAAAGACTTACTTTTTCACTGCCAAGCTGCACTGTTTAAGTGCTACTTCACCACACGGCCCTACCTACGTGTCCTTACCCTGATCAGCCAGCTTCACAAGAGGAAACAGCCGCCACCAAACTGGATAAAACATATTTTTGCAGCAAATATTACCATCATTTACCTTGGACAGTTGTGAATTCTTCTAAGAACTTAAGTATGCACTGGAGAAAATTCTGTTGATGGAGAGTCAACATGGAGGAAACTGCTACGAGGATGGGGAAACCCCCATCACCTGTTGAAGCAGGTGTGTAAATCATGAGCTCGTGAAACTGTGACTGAGAAAAATCACCTCAGGATGTTTGAGGATCAGAGGATCAGAGGGCTTTTATAGACGCCTGTTCAGTCTGCTGCTCTCCTCCTGCAGTGCCTCCCTGTTGTGATCAACATTTATACTTTAAAACTGAGTCATAGTTTTACAAACTACCAGGAAAAACCAGAGGAGCTGGATGAAAGTTCATCTTCAGAGCAAGTATTGGGGAAAAACTGGTTGCTTATTGGATAATGACTAGCTCACTGTACACTGAGGAGGAAAACTGAGCAAGAATATCAACATTATGGTGACTGCTCAGCAGGGTAATCTTTTTTAACTCGTCAGACCACAGCAGACTTTTCCACTTTGCCTCAGTCCACCTCAGATGAGCTCGGCCCAGAGAGGCGGTGTTTCTGGGTGTTGTTGATATATGACTTTGTAGAGTTTGACCTTGACCTTGTAGATGTAGAGATGAACTGTGTTAACTGACAATGGTTTTCTGAAGTGTTCCTGAGCCCACGTGCTGATATCCTGTACAGGATGATGCTGCTTTACAATGCAGTACTGCCTGAGAGATCGAAGGTCACAGGCATTCAGTGTTGGTTTTCAGCCTTGCTGCTTATATGCAGAGATTTCTCTGGATACCCTGAATCTTTTGAGGATATTATGGACTATATGTACTGGAATCCCTACATTTCTTGCAATATTTGTGAGAACTGTTTTCCATAAACTGGTAGAATATGAAACGCTTTCATCGTTGTTTTTGCTTTTCATTTGATAAAGAAATGTGGTCCAGATCTGATAAAACTGCTGCTGAAACTTTTAGCTTTTATGCTCACTAAGCTCCTACCTCCTCCTTATCTGAAGGACACTTATTGGGCTGTCCTGCTTTGGACCACTCATAATTGTTTCTTGACAAGATGGATGCACTGCAACGTTGTTTGAAGCTGCTCCATATACAAACTTTCCTGACCTTGAACTTCCTGATCTGCCAGCTTTGAGGACAACAGTGTCTGTGCATGGACTAAACCCCAACCACCAGGCCATCTCTGCCAGGTAAGACACTTTCACTTTTAGATTGGTCTCAGACATCTTTGTAATGGAGCCCGGGGGAGAATTTAACTTCTTTTCAAAGGACAAATCCTGGCTTGGATCCTGCAGTTAAATAACACCTTATAAATCAGAGACTTCAGCGGGAACCTTTTTATCAATAAGTTTGATAAAAATATAAGCCAGTGTTGGTGTATGGGGCTCATTGTTTCAACATTTGGGTGTTTTTTTGCCTCTTTTGACAAAGAACTTTAAGACTTTGACCCAGAATGGGCTGAGAGCAGAACTTTTATGCCCAATCCAACATTTTGGCCAGGACACTCAGCCGTCCACATTTCTCTGCCAGTGACCAGTGTCTCTATCTACTGACCAGATTGCTGTGTAATTTCCTCATCCATTTCCTGCTCCCTGAGGATGAACCCTTTGGACTATCCTGACCTTATAACCCTCTAAACCTCCAACTGAACTTCACTCCGTCAGCTCCTACGCCGCTCAGGCCACCTCACTAATCAACATGTTGTTTGTTCTGTCAGATTTTTGGCACGTATGGCGCTCCGTCCAGATGTTGGCCTCTGTTTGCCTTCTGTTGGTGTGTTTGAGTGTGTGCTGAAGACAGAATGAGACGCACCACACCGCCAGCTCGGCTCTCATTTGCATCTGCTAATGGCTCTATCATGCCAGTTTCTGATCGTGGGGACGACACATTTAAAATCCTCCCTCTTTGCCGGATACCCCCTCCCTCTCATTCTGGGACTCCTCTCTCTGTTTGGTAATTCCGGCTCCCTCTGTGCTCTGCATTTGAACACAGCAGCAGTGGCTGAGGTTAAACAGAAGACATGCTTCTGTTAGTTCAGCTCATCATTATTAAGCTTTTGTGTCTCCAACCTGATAAAGCCACTCAGACGTACAGTTGTGTTCAAAATAATAGCAGTCCCACATCACTAGCGAGATAAATCACTGTTTTTGTTAGAATTTCAACTTCTACACTGCAAGTAAGTTTCTAGAAGGTTTAGTAAAGGTATAGAAAACCAACAGACCCAACAGGCATGACGTTCATGCTGCTGATTCTGTGAAACTGAACCATTAACTTAAAGGAGCGTGTTAAAAAAATAGCAGTGCTGAGTTCAGTTAGTGAGGTAATTGATTGTGTGAAAAAATAGGTGTTAAACAGGTGGCCCTTATTTAAGGATCAAGACAACTGCCGCTGCATATGCTGGCTGTGCATTTGTCCTTGAAAAACAGAGTAAAATGGGTCGTTCAGGACATTGTTCAGAAGAAGAGTGTTCTTTGATTAAGAAGTTAATAAAAGAGAGGAAAACCTATAAAGAAGTTTAGAAAATGATAGGCTGTTCAGCTAAAATGATGTCAAATGCTTTAAAGTGGCAGCCAAAACCAGAAAGGCGAAGAAGACAAAGAAAAACGACTATTCGAATGGATCGGAGAATAACCAAAATGGCAAAGGCTCAGCCAATGATCAGCTCCAGGAGGATCGGAGAAGATCTAAGGTTGCCTGTGAGTACTGGAACAATCAGACCACGTCTATGTGAAGCCAAGCTACCAGCAAGAAGCCCCCGCAAAGTCCCATTGTTAAAAAAAGACATGTGCTGAAGCGGTTACAATCTGCCAAAGAACACATTGACTGGCCTAAAAAGAAATGGCCCAGTATTTTGTGGACTGATGAGAGTAAGATTGTTCTTTTTGGGTCTAAGGGCCACAGACAGTTTGTCAGATGACCTGAAAACACTGAATTCAAGCCACAGTACACAGTGAAGACAGTGAAGCATGGTGGTGCAAGCATCATGGTATGGGGATGTTTCTCCTACTATGGTGTTGGTCCTATTTATGGCATACCAGGGATCATGGATCAGTTTGAGTACATCAGAATACTGGAAGAAGTCATGTTGCCGTATGCTGAAGAGGAAATGCCCTTGAAATGGGTGTTTCAACAAGACAATGACCCCAAACACACCAGCAAGCGAGCAAAATCATGGTTCCAGACAAACAAAATTCAAGTAATGGAGTGGCCAGCACAATCCCCAGACCTTAATCCCGTAGAAAACTTGTGGGCTGACATAAAAAATGCTGTTCATGAGGCAAAACCAAGAAATGCAGAACAATTGTGGAGCGTAGTACAATTGTCCTGGGCTTCAATACCTGTTGACCGGTGCCAGAAGTTGGTAGGCTCCATGCACCACAGATGTGAAGCAGTTATCAGAAACCGTGGTTATGCAACTAAATATTAGTTTATGATTCTCAGGAAAGTTGAATCATCAAGCAATTCTTAGTTTATACACTACATTTTTGAGTTTGTAAATAAAGATGTCAAAACTGCCTTTTTTAACATTATATTTCTTGACTTTCTGTAAAATATTACCAAATTTAATTACTTTTTCCAATTTTCTTGCTCTGAAATAGAATGTACAGTGTCCCCAATGCATTTATGTGCATTAAAATAAAATTTATTTGAAGAATTTTGAGGTTTACTCACCTTTTTAAACACACTGCTATTATTATGAACATAACTGTACCTTCAGCCACCTCTCCTCCCCATCAGCCCCTGATCACAGAGCTGCAGGTATTTCTCTGATTCCAGCTCCAAAACACTGAAGCTGAGGAGCCTCAGAGCGTTAATAGTCATACAGTTCTGTTTGCCTGGAGGCTGTTTCCACCCTGTGATCTTGAAGCAGCGGCACAGGACCTCTGGATGAACTTCCGCTGTAAGGACCAGGATGTCTGAAGCCCCTCTTCCTTTATGAAAAGTCCTCACTCAGGGACATTGTGCTCCCCAGAACACTGCAGTCTGGACAGAGAACAATGGAGCTGCTAAGCTCTCAAAGAGCTACGGAGCAACAACAGAAGTCCAACAAAGGTCCTTTAAATGTAAGGTTCAAGCATTAATGTGCTGTAGACCTCGTGCCCCTGTGGGCAAGGGTCAAGCACCCTCCAACACAAAGAGCTCAACACAAAGGGTCAGCCCCCAGTCCCCTGATGACCTTGAAAGGGGCAGAGCAAATGTTGCCGACATCAGCATGAGTATCAGCTGAATATCCATCTTTAAGAGAGAGTCTCCATTTCCCCTTAAAAAAACTCATCTTTTACCATAACTCAGGTTTTAATGTTCAACCATAATGACTGCTAACTTATGTTTAGTCACTAATGTCTAAAAAAACCGTCTACTTCATGTTCTGAGAACCCCTGATCCAGCTGTATCCTCACTCCGAGATGCTCTGTTAGAGCTGCCATTTTAAGGCCCCCTTCCCCACGTGGGCACAACTATGTTGTCAATGGCTCTACATTCATTCTAATTTCTGCTCTAAGTTGGGCTTGCCAAGCTAAGCTAAAGGGCTCAAGCTGCTGATGTAACAATTGAAGGATGTCAAGAGAAATGCTGATGAAAGGCTGGAACACTGCATGAACTTCAACAAAAGTCCCAGACTGTACTACAGGTGCTGATGCTCATGTCATTTGGACTTTAAACATTTTCTGAGACAACAAGTGAATTGTTTCTGGAGCTGAGCATGCGTCGTCCTCTTGAACTATTTTATGACATCACACTGAGGGTTTACCTTAAGCTTAAAATACACAAGCACTTTAAATTTAGGAGCACCTGAAAATGTCATTCAAATTTGTTGAGAGCTTTTTTAGCTATCAGTGAAAATGTGAAAAACTGCCCTGACTCACGATGTTAATTAATCCCAAAACAATTCCTGGCTCTGCCTTCATTTCACCTCAAAATTTAATCACTGTCTTCTTGTACCATGACTAACATTCTTGAAAATGTCATCCAATCCTTCCATTAGTGTTTGAGTTGTCCCATTTAACAGGTGATAAGGCTTCTTTTCATCATTTTGTCACCTCCTCTGTTTAAAGAGGTCATCTGTTGCCTTATATTCAGTTTTGGTGACTGCTTGAGTGTGTTTACAGTAACTTATTTTAAAAAACCTTTGAACTTTCCCATACTGAGACCACCTGGTCCACCTCTATGCTCTCTCTGTCTGGGGTGCTCTTTTGGAGCTCCTGTCATTTTAGGGTCATTTTCACACCTAAAGTTTCAGGATTAAATTGCAAAGATGTTTAATTTTTTCCCTTGGTTTGGTTTGCATTCAGGTTGTTGTGTAATCCAGCCTCTGCCACTAGTTGGGGCTGTAGCTGCAACCTTTGCTCCTGCCGCACAGCTGACTGTTGCACTGTTAACTGGGAATACATGGCCGGCTTCGAGTAGTAATTTAGCTAGAAGCAGATCGGAAGTATTCTGTGCCATAAATTAAGGATAAAGCTGCAGTTAGGCTATGCCTAGTGGCACCTGCGTATTGACTGGAGCAACATATGGATCTGTAGAAAACCTGTAAAGAGGAGACTGGTGATGCTAGCAATGTTAATATTAGCTGCACCCTGCTTGATATTGTCAGTAAACCCAAGATAAGCTTTCTTTCTTTTGTGATATTGGGCCAGATCCAAGCCACAATTCACCCCCTTTTGGTTCACATGCCTTGTTTGGTACTTGTTTTGTTCAGATTGCTTTCAAACCCACCACAAACCAAAATCTGGTCTTCTTGGAAGTGAACAAGACCCCTGTTTATGGGCGGACCAGAGTTTGGTTCTTTGTTTCTTTTAAAAAGAAAACCAGTTTTTGCTTGGCCCAGACCAAACATATTACGCTCCCCTTCCCACGTGGAACTAGTCCTCTCTAAAATGGTTGACTGGTCATTTCTGTGGTAACTGATCCAGGCAGCGCTGCTTGGGGGCATTTGTCAACAACTCTTTGCCCATTCTACAGTCTCTGCCTTCACTATGCCTGCCCCCTTGAGCCAAAGGGCTTGAACTACAGATGAAATGGTGGTAGGATGTCACAGCGGAGGGTCTATTTGGGGGGCCAGGGAAGATTGAGAAGTTCTGATGCTGCACACTTTTTGTCTTTTGCTAAGAATTGCTTTATCATGCAGGGGGTACATGTAAAACACAAAAAAGTGTCAGGATATGTATAAAAAATTAACAAACAAAAGACAAGGTTAAGGACCCAAATGCAGATTAACAAGAAGCTTTATTATAACTAACCAAAAGGGATCAAAAATAAAAAAAACAGTCCTTTACAAAATTGTCCAAACAAAAACTCAAAGTCACAAATTCAAACTGGTGAAACAAAGAAAGAAAAAACCCTAGAATCTAAAAAACAAAGTACAAATAAAAAACACTACAGAGTTTAACAAAAAAACGATAACGACCTACAGAAACAAGAGGAACACTGGAGGAACACTGAGGACGCTGAAGACTTGCAGGTGAAGTGACACTTGGGGTGAATCCCAATTCTACCCCTTAGCCCTTCCCCTTAGTCTTACCCCTTCCCCTACCCATTCCCCTTAGCCCTCTGTTTTGAGGGCCAAGGGGAAGTGGTGAAAACACACTGCTGAGAAATGAGACACCACTCGATTCCTGCTACGTCATCACCCAGAGCCACTCGCTAGCTGTGTCGTAGGCAGATGCAACAATAACCGTAGCTACAGCTACGAACATTAGCTCGTTATAATGAGAAATTTTACATTTATGACCAACAATTCAAAACATGATTCATATTTACTTGATGATTTTTACTTATAATTATGCGGTTCCTTCGGTCTCTGCTCCGCCTTCTTGTCAGCGGGCGCGGTGTATTGTGGGAAATGCTCATACCCCTTCATTTCAAGTGAGGTCCTGGTTTGTCTTTGTTTCAGGGGCTGTGTAGCCCTTTGTCTTAGCCCTTCCCCTTAGCCCTATGGAGAATTGGGACACCCCTTCACTAGATGTAAATGCACAAAACCAAGGGGTAAGGGGTAAGACAAGGGTTAAGGGGTAGAATTGGGACGGATCCCTAAATACACCGGGGAAACATCAAGCACAGGCGAAACAATCACACAGGTGGAGGGAATCACTATCAGAGGCACACAGATGGGAGGGCAGGAAAACACAACATGGAACAGAAGGATTTCAAAATAAAACAGGAAGCACGAGACAAGACACAAAAAGGGTAACTTAACTAAGACCAAGAGCAGTATCATGACAGTAACACAAGAAACACAAGAGGCCTAACAAGGAACACAAGGAAAAAAGCATACAAAATAAACAGAACTAAAAAAAAGACATATTGTGGGCTTTTTAAGGCTTTGGTGTGTGAATACCACCTGTCTTAATGCTCTGACTTGATAAAAGGTCCACCAAAAGGAATTTACACGAATTATAAACTTTTAGGAGAGTCAAAATCTCTTAACTGCTCTGAAAAATAGATTTTAACTAGTCGGTGTTGATGCATGCAACAAAAAAACAAAGTGCTTTGCTTTGGTCTGAAAACACATAAAGGCTAATGGTGCGATGCAGAATTTAAATCCTTCTGACTGAAAATCCAGATTTGCATGAAATTAGAATTTAATTGAAATGATCAAACAGCACTTTTCAAGAAGCAAACAAAAATGATCCATAAAGATCAAAATGCACAAAGCAAAAAAAAAAAAAAAATCCATTTAATCTTTCATATTATTGTATCTTATTTGTTTAAAATACACTTTTGGTTTGCAATGATCTGAATTTAGTTTGCACCGTCTTTTTTTGTTCTTTGTACTTTCTTTTTTTTTTGTATTCTGACTCACTCTGGCTGTGGGCGGGCCAAAGGAAGCTGCCTGCTGATTGGCTGCTGTGTTTTGGAGCAAAAGCTCAATGGACAGGAAGTAGTCACAGGCTCAGAGCCACTGTTAGTCATAGCACACAGGCTAATACTTGTGTAAGGAGCAAAGCCTTGTAATATTAACTTCACACATGATTCAGACTGTTAGTTATTATACAATCAACAAGCTAACACCTCAAAGATAATCTGACTAGTGTTATATACTTAGCAGTGGTGGCTGGTGCCAAAAATTTTAAGGGGGGCGCAGCTTTGGAGGAAACAAACCAAAGAAGCACTTCATACTACAGTGAAAAAAACTAAAGACAAAACATAATCACAATACAACCTACTTTGAACAATGCACTATTTGAACGGAAATTTTACCCTCCTTTCCTTCTGGGCTGCAAATTTCTCAGTGACCCTCTGACTGAAGTCCATCATCTCTGTCACCAGTCTCTCTTCCATTGACAGCATGGCCAGTGCATTCAGCCTGTCCTGGTTCATGGTGTTTCTGAGGAAAGTTCTGATTCTTTTTAAGGATGAGAAGCACCTCAGCTTCTGCAGTGGTCATGGGTGGTGGTGCGGATCTTTAGCAGAGTGACAGTCTCTGAAAATACCTCTAAAGATTATTTTCCATGAACACAGCAGGCCTTGACCTCCTCCTTGCTGTACATAAGACTGAGCTCTGTCTTCAGCTTGCTTTAGTTGAGCACTGGGTCGGCCTTCAAGGTGCTGCTGAGGGAATCTTCAGGAAACATGGCGTGGTACTGTGTGAACCTGTCACTAAAAAATACACAGAAAAGCACATTTTATTACCAAAAGTTGACATCAGTTTTTACTGAAGAAAATCAGTAATAAAACAGCCAAAGTTTAACCTGCTCCCATAAAATAAAGCTTTAGTTTATGTCATTTTCACTATTTTATGAACATTTCTTGTGTCACCTGAACAGTGTCTTATCTTATACATGATGTCTCATGGCTCAAGATTGTAAACACAAACAGAATCTTATGTACCACTAAACTGATGCTTTAAAACTAAAGGTAAAACTATGTGATACAGTTTTTGGTATAGATTAACTGTAAAAAGACAACAGCTGACCGATTCTCACAACTGAAGTGGCAGCTGTCAGTGTTTGGATGACATTTGTAGTTTTCAGCAAAACTCCTTCAAATTTTAAAAAGTAAAAAAAATAAACTTCACATTACAGGAGTCTGTTTCCATCTGCTGGAGCTTTTTGTTACTTTTACTTTGTACCGTTATGTGCAGTATTCAGTCAGCAAAAAACACCAACAGAATGTAAAATTTTTGTATCCAAATAGAACATTTTATTGTAGCAACTAAACATATGGTATAAAATAACAATACTGTATACATTTATAATGATATTTATTATTTTATTTCACATATTTAGCTGCCATAATAAAACTACAACATTTAGAGACAAGATATACAATTGTTGGTCTGTTTTCGTTGATTTTATTCTGTGCATAATGGTACAAGCTGGAGAGGTACAAGGTAAGTGTCAAATCTCAAAGCTCTAGTAGATTAAAAAATAACTCTGTAATGGACATACACCTAAAGGTGCGTTTACACCGAACGCAACTTTGGCGACCAAGATCGCATCACAAACCCAAGTCCTGTCGCCTGTTCATAGCTCATTTTGTTACTGTTGCCAGTGCTCAGTAATGTCACGCCCGCTGGAGTTTCACCCCGCGATCATATCATAAATCATATAATAGGACGTATTAGCTGACATTATTCCAACTGAATCCTTTTGACTCGCCTACAAACCACAAAACACTGCAGCTGACGGCCCTGCAGCAGCATCTTCTGTGAGTTCTCTGCGGTCCGTCTAGGCGGAACTAATGTACTCACTAACTAATGTTCCCCACACAGACATAGACTGTCACTCTGTGGACTGGAATAAAAACAGTCTGTCACGGGTGTCAATCACACACCCACACAATGTTGATTTGATCTCACGGCGCGGCATCACCTGAAAAGTTCAAATATTTCAACTTTGGCGAAGGAGCATGGCGACCTGCTCGGCGTCCAAAGCGACCCCAGAGTTCCCATCTGCGGCAACAGGGGCGCCGCCCCCATGTCTCCAAAGATGCGACCAAGTCACCCAGAACGCGTCCATCACATCGCGTGAGATCTGGTCGCGCGTGGTCGTGGCTGATCATGGCTGTACATTGACTTTTCATGCAGAGTGGTCGCTGAGGTTGCCCAAGTCGCGTTCGGTGTGAACGCACCTTTAGAGGTTGTAGCAACCCTGTATCGCCACTCACCCACGGCCCACACCGTTCAAACCCTCCTCCAGGAAGTGGCTATTTGAGCATAACTGCCTCTAGTCGCGTCGGAATAAGTCCGCGTCTTGTTTCTCTGTGCTATAGTCCTTCTGCACGTCCTTACGATCCGAGTCTGTGTCCGAAACAAAGAAGGATTATATTTCCGTGTGGAATTGTTTGGAGGAGCGCCATGTCCACTTCCTGGTCTGGAGTCTGACAAGTTGGCTGGAGTGTCCACTTACCCCGACTGACAGACTGACCCTAACCTGACCACGGTACCATGAGTGCCTCTGAGTATGTGTTATTTCCAAATGTCAAATGTTTTGATCGGCGAAAAGACGCTGGTGTGTATTTTTCCTGGTGCTGTAGAGCACGGCCTGTGGTAAAACCCGGACTGGATTTCAGGCACTTGTGTACTTTTCCTCGGGGTTGTACTGGACTGAACTGTGTTGCTGATTTATTTTGAAAACCCGAAACAGACTTTTATGTTGAATGAACTAAACTGAACTGAACTGAACCGACACGCATACACACACACACATCCATGGACGTAATTTTTTTTGGGGGGACAAAGGGGACATGCCCCCCCTACTTTTTCAAAATCCTGTTTCAGTCCCCCTGCTGTTTTAACCGTCTGAATACAATGCTACATTACGCTATAGATACACGTCTAGCACTAGGACCAAACGGCCGCTCAAGCCGAAGACTGTTTCCCTCAGTTTGGACCACCCACAAGCTTCCTGATTGGCTCTGCCACTTCCTGTGTGATTATCCCTGCTGTCAGTCACTCCCTCACCCGCCGGACTGATGCTTTGCTAATCAGAGTCTGTGCACAATAGTGATGGGCACGGCAGTTCTTTTAGATGAGCTGAATCACTAGAATCATTTCACTAAAAAGATTTGTTCACCGAATCATTCAGTGCTTGGCGGGAGAAGCCTGCGACTTCCTGAACTGATACACGGCTGAACGGTTCAGGCTTCATTTCAGTTTATTGACATATTCATGACTTTCTGTGGATGTGACTGACAGTTCAAGTGAAAATTATGCCTTGGAAATCACATGAAAATGCAACTATAATAATAACAATTTAATAACTATAACAACTTTCAAAAAACCTGTGAAGTAAAAGCTTAGAAGCTGTTTTGTTGTTTTATTTTGTACTTCACAACACAACACACTCCGATCTCCTGCCTAGTACCTGATACAGATGGTTAGTCTCACGTTTTAAGTTTGTTTACCTGGGAACTAAATCTGTTAAAACAACGGTCGCCATGAAAGTGTATCCCTCAGAGGAAAATAATTCAGGAGAGTGAAGTTCACTGACTGATTCGTTCACTGACTGATTCGAGGGGAATCAGTCTTTCACTGACTGATTCGTTCACTGACTGATTCAGGAGGAGAGTGAGGATCACTGACTGATTCAGCCGTCGGCAACGCGGTGCAGTCGGCGTGCGTGGTCCCTTCCTCCCTGCAGCGGCTTGCTGGCTGCCCGCCTGGCGCTGCTGGCAGCTCAACTGAACTGAGAAACGAACAAATCACTTGAGGAAGTGATTTGGTTCAGTACGTTCACTTAAAAGTTTCGTTCTTTTGAAAGAATCGTTCGCAAACGACACAACACTAGTGCACAGCGCCGTTCGCACAGTTTTTAGGAGGGCGTTCTGCCTCGGTCGCGTCACGTTGTAATGTCAGAGGTTTCATTTAGCCTACATTGACGTTTGAAACCATGCGTCTCTGTGTTTGGTAATTAGGTGCAGCCAGGATGCCGAAAAAAAGAAAAGTCGACAAAAGAGACTTCTTTAGAAGTCAGAGTGTTAGGAATGCATCACACCAATCCTGCAACACCTTCACTGGCTCCCAATTCACTTCAAGATCCTCCTCATCAATTACAAAGCTCTCAATAATCTTGTAAATTTTCTTCTTCTCCCCCCTTCCTCTCCTCCTCCTTCACTCTTCTCCTCCTCCTTTTTTACTCCTTCTTCTCTTCTTCCTTTCTTTTCCTCCCTCCTCCACTCCTCCTCCTCTTCCTTCTTCATCTCCTCCTTCTTTCTTCTTCTTTTTCTTCTTCTCCTCCTTTCTTATTGTCCTCCTCGTCTCTTCTTCTCCTCCTCCTCCTCCTTCTTTGTTCTTCTCCTTTTTCTTCTTCTTCTTCTCATTCATAATTTATTATTATTAACCTTAACTGCTGTAGAGCCTCAACAATGCAAATATTTCGATTTTAAAAAGTTTCCATTTAATGCCAAAGAGATACACTTTTGATTTATTTATTATTTTCATTTATTATTTCTGTGTTGAACAGCAGCAACAGTAAAAACGATAAAAAAAATCTCTGATTACAAATGTAATTTTATCTAACCATATGGAGTTGTTTCCTTAGACTATAACTTTACCATCAAAACCAATGATTGTTGTACCTCATTTTTTTTATCAGGTTACAGATAGTACACTCTTAGAAATTCCCTGTTAAAAAACAGTAAACAACTGGCAGTAGGGTTGCCATGAAGTTACTGTAAAATTGACAGTATATTGCTGTTGCTGAAATTTAGTTTGCTACTGTTTTTATAAATACAGCTAGGAACTGTTATTTTAAACCTTAACAGTAAATTACTGATGAAAAGATTTGCAGTTTATGACCCTTTAAATACAATTTTTCTTAAGATGTATATTTGCAGTGTTTTGTGAGCTGTAGCATAATACTACACCTTGCTGTTAATTCATTTCCCTCTAGCAAAATTGACAATATATTTATTTTTCTAAACCTAGTGATTTAATAAATTACTTACTTGCATGTCATGTTATAAAGACCATGTTTTTATGTGATAAATAAGCATTACCTTTACAACTGCAACTTAAAATGTCAAGACAAATAATAAAACTTCGAAGTGTCTTCTCAAACCATGTTCCTTTTATTGAAATTCAGCATACATACAGGTATGTATTAAGTATCGCTGCTGTCATGTAAAAACCTTCTGCGAAAAGGTAAACTTTTCAAGGTTAAACAAAAACTGCCAAATGTTCAGTTTGTTCAAATATTGGGTTTGTAATGAGTTTGATGGTTCTTAGTATTATTAAACTTCAGTCAGTCAACTCACGTTTAAATTGTTTTATTGTAGCTGCAAATACATGTTGTAGGTTTGGCGCCCAGGCTCCGGTTTCATCACTCCCTGCAGAAAGGTTAACATGAAGGCATGAAGGAGTGATGAGCAAAACATACTGAACACCCCCAAAACTTAACCCATTGGAGCCTGGAGCTGCTGATGAGATCTACTATGTGCGGCTATTCCCCCCAGCGCCTGCTGTTAGAGGAATATACTATCTAGTGAATGCGGATCTAAGGGTGCTGAATTGATTCAAACTAAACCCCAGCACACCACCTGATATGCAATACAGAGTTATGCAGCAAAGTCGATGCAGTTTTAATTAAACATTAAATGCAGGAACTCATGAATTTTTGAGCAGACAGGATCTCTTCTTTGTGAAGCTTCACGTAGTGTTGATATGCAGACCAGCCACCCAAGGACTTATGTGTTGAAGTAGGCAGATGAAGTGCTGCCGTTGTGGCAGCGCCAATCCTCCAGGAGTGAGGGGAATAGAGTCCAGGTGGCAGGCCGCAGCTTGAGTAGAGAACACGCAGCTTCGAAGAGAACCAGGATCTCATCATAGGTTTGTGACCATTGATGATGAACAAGGGGGTGATTGTTGAGTAGGGGGACGATGATGCAGATATTTCATCATGGAAGAGAAAGGACAGAGAAGTTTTAGTTTTAGCAATAATGATATGAGTACCTTGGCAAGATCTGTCAGTTTTGAGTGTTTCAAGAATAAGGAATACATGTGCTTTTCTATATTCAAATCAGAGAAGGTGAGATCATGCTGTGGATTAAAGGAGAGAGACCTGGTCGTAAATTCGCCACACCTAAGAAAACCATAGAAAGCCCTTAAGAGTACTGCTTTTAATCGAGAATGAATATAAGGTGAAAAACATCCTGTCTCAATCTTGTCACCAACTTGTGCACCAGTGATATAGAGAGAGGCATTCTTTTATCGTTACTTGAAGGACGTGCCTTTTTAAGACCACTGAGGAGCAACTGCATGGAAGGATTCTCAAGAAGGCTCTGGGATGCTGGGTCTTGGCATCGAATGTAAAATTGAATCTAGCATAGCTTTGATACTTTACATTTGGAGATTGCGGGATTCAAAAAGAAATTACAATGAATGCACAAACGACTTAGATGTTTATAGGTAAAGGGCTAAGGAGAAGACTGGCACAAAAGGAAGAAAAGAAAACCAAGCTGAATCATAGGTTTTAATGATGCTTTGCTGAACCCAGTCTCATGTAGTTAGAGGCAGAGGACAGGAGACATACTTACTCTAGAATCATCTGTTGAAAGGAGGACATGGCAGGCTGGAGGACTGACTTGGGGACACATAGTTTTGAACTCCTGATATTAAAAGCGAGAAAGCATCGCAATACGATTTGCATGTCTGGGAATGAGTTAGCTTTCAGGATGAAATTATTAAGCGCGCATATCCAAGTTAAACTTCGTAAGAGATTGTTGATAGCTGGTGATTTAGAGCGGCCTTTGTTGATAATTTCAACTGTAGCTGCATTGTCACAAAACACCATGATTTGCTTCTTTCCAGTTGCTACCCCACAGAGAGCAAGCACAACTATTGGGTAAAGCTCATAGAGGGATCCTCGAGGGTCTGTTTTTCAGTTGGCCGTACATCTGCAAACCACTTGTTATTATAGAATCCCCCAAACCAACAGATGGAGCAGCATCAGTATAGAAAACTGAAGACTCTACAAAGTCATTGTAAAAGAAAGAAATGCTGTTCAATTCATCGCAGAGCAAAGACCAAAATCGCAGATCTGAACAGCCTTCATCTAAAACCACTGTGTCTTTAGATTTTTAATTGAATTAGCCAGTGTCAGCAAGCAAGAATGAATGAGCATCCGTGAGGGATAATGCGGAAGCAAAGTTTAGGTGACCTAACAAAGACGAAAGATCCCGTTTAGAGAGAACAACAGAGGGAGACAAAGCTCTAAAAGCTTCTCTAATGCGGCTCAACTTATCCTGAGGAAGCGAGGCTTGCATGAGCACACTGAGAGTTATGCCGAGAAACTCAGAGCGTGAGGTTGGTTCCACCGTTTTGTCTTCTGAAAGTGGCACACCCAACTCTTGAAAGAGGTTTTTGACTGTGGAATTGCAGTGGGCTGGTGGAATAGAGGGGAGGTCAACTACCAGAAAATCGTTCAGAGATGCAAGGCAAAGGGGAATTTGCACGTGTTGTAGAGAATCCAGCATAGATCCTCCGACAGGGTGTCAAAATGCAAGGCTACTATGACAACCAAAGGTCAACTTAACAGAGAAATAAAACTTTGAATGCCACTTAACGCCAAAAGATGCCATTACAGCCCCAGCTGATTAAATCATTTGCACAGCGTTGTCTATAGAAGCGTAGTATAAAGAGAATGGTTCAGGGGAATTAAGCTGTTTATACTTGGGACTGAGGAGTCATGATGAGCTGAGAGAGCTATAATGAGACGTTTTTTAAATGAATATTACCTTGTCGCGACCCCTATGGGGCTCACTCTGAAAATGGAGAGGAGGGATTTTGAGAAAGGACCCACCACCCACCGAAGAAAGTGCAAGATCTGAAATAATGGCTAAATAGGTGTTAAACTCCTCTCTGCGTTGCAGGTGTACTTCACAAATGGTGTCTCTAAAACACTGAAGGCCACGTTAAATTCTGCTGGAGTAGGGGACTTCGACAGTCTTGGATCAGTATCCTTAAAACCACTGAAAAGTCCCCACAATCCTCATATCTGTCTGCAGATTCAGAACCACAACAACAGAATCGTCACCAGATTAATGTCATGGCCTGTCGAAATAAGAGTAAGGTTTAATAATTAGTTTGAATAATTGTGCAACTGAGTCTATGCTGATCCTCATAACCTCCTAGATGAATGAATAAAATAAATAAAATATGATTAAAATAGATAAATAGGTAATGACATGAGCAGATAAAATGACGGGCCCAGAGGCAGACTTATAATTCAATCATTTTGTCAGCTGTTAAAGATGATGGAAATAGGATTACCTGACAAAATTTTGGTTCCTTAGAGAATCAGGAATGGCAGCAGCAGGAGGCAGAAACCGAGAACCCATGGCAGGAACTGGGACTGCAGATCCCAGGGATCGATTGGTAGAGCCGGCTTAGCTAGGGATGCTGACAAAGAACCCGGGTTGTTGACATGGCAAGCGGAGGATTACACGTTGCTTTCCAAGGTGTTCATCCTGGCGTGCATCATGTCCAGCGCCGATTTCACTTCGAGAAGTGAAGACAGGATGAACTCGTCTGTGGAGATGCTGGAATCTGGCTGCTTCGGCTTCTTGGAGGGAGCGCCGAGCTCCGGTTCGGGAGAAGCAGGAAGAATGGCAGTGCACTTTTTAGCTGGCGCTTTACCTTTCCCCCCGGGCCTCAGCCATGAAGAGTTCTTCAGATAACCGAAGAACTCTTCATGGCTGAGGCCGCCCGGCGCGGTGATGTTAAGGGCGTAAAGCTCTTCCATGATGTGGTGCACAGGCCATCCAGCAAGTCGTTTGTGAGTGAAGTGAGAGCTCCGGCGAGGCGAAGTGGGTCCAATTCATTCCTGGAGCGGACTGAGTCTGGATTTCGGGAACAAGCCCAGCATCCTCCCCGAACAGCTGGGACTCACTCTCTGAATCCAAGACGACGAGAGACATAGTGACCACCAGAGCCAAAAGGTAAGATGGCAACCACATGTGAAAGCAGGTGAAAGAACATGCAGCAAAGTCAGTGTAGGGCGGGAGAGTCACTGCCGAGCAGAGGGAGAGATGGGAAAACTCCCAGTTTAAATATACCGCCAAACTGAGAGGTGAAGAGTGTGATTGGAGGATGGTTGAGAGGAGTGAGACATGTGACATATGAGGATGTTTGAGAGGAGTGCGACATGTGACATATGAGGATGGTTGAGAGGAGTGAGACGTGACATGAGGATGGTTGAGAGGAGTGAGAAATGTGACATGAGGATGGTTGAGAGGAGTGAAACGTGACATATGAGGATGTTTGAGAGGAGTGAGACATGTGACATGAGGATGGTTGAGAGGAGTGAAACATGTGACATATGAGGATGTTTGAGAGGAGTGAGACATGTGACATATGAGGATGGTTGAGAGGAATGAGACATGTGACATGAGGATGGTTGAGAGGAGTGAAACGTGACATGAGGATGTTTGAGAGGAGTGAGACATGTGACATGAGGATGGTTGAGAGGAGTGAGACATGTGACATATGATGATGGTTGAGAGGAGTGAGACATGTGACATGAGGATGGTTGAGAGGAGTGAGACATTTGACATGAGAATGGTTGAGAGGAGTGAAATGTGACATATGAGGATGGTTGAGAGGAGTGAGACATGTGACATGAGAATGGTTGAGAGGAGTGAAATGTGACATATGAGGATGGTTGAGAGGAGTGAGACATGTGACATATGAGGATGGTTGAGAGGAGTGAGACATGTGACATGAGGATGGTTGAGAGGAGTGAGACATGTGACATATGAGGATGGTTGAGAGGAGTGAGACATGTGACATATGAGGATGGTTGAGAGGAGTGAGACATGTGACATATGAGGATGTTTGAGAGGAGTGAGACATTTGACATATGAGGATGTTTGAGAGGAGTGAGACATGTGACATATGAGGATGGTTGAGAGGAGTGAGACATGTGACATATGAGGATGGTTGAGAGGAGTGAGACATGTGACATGAGAATGGTTGAGAGGAGTGAAACGTGACATATGAGGATGTTTTAGAGGAGTGGGACATTTGACATTTGAGGATGGTTGAGAGGAGTGAGATATGTGACATATGAGGATGGTTGAGAGGAGTGAGACATGTGACATATGAGGATGGTTGAGAGGAGTGAGACATGTTACATATGAGGATGGTTGAGAGGAGTGAGACATGTTACATATGAGGATGGTTGAGAGGAGTGAGACATGTGACATATGAGGATGGTTGAGAGGAGTGAGACATGTGACATGAGAATGGTTGAGAGGAGTGAAATGTGACATATGAGGATGGTTGAGAGGAGTGAGACATGTGACATATGAGGATGGTTGAGAGGAGTGAGACATGTGACATATGAGGATGGTTGAGAGGAGTGAGAAATGTGACATGAGGATGGTTGAGAGGAGTGAGACATGTGACATGAGGATGGTTGAGAGGAGTGAGACATGTGACATATGAGGATGGTTGAAAGTAGTGAGACACGTGACATGAGAATGGTTGAGAGGAGTGAAACGTGACATATGAGGATGTTTTAGAGGAGTGGGACATTTGACATTTGAAGATGGTTGAGAGGAGTGAGATATGTGACATATGAGGATGGTTGAGTGGAGTGAGACATGTGACATATGAGGATGGTTGAGAGGAGTGAGACATGTGACATATGAGGATGGTTGAGAGGAGTGAGACATGTGACATGAGAATGGTTGAGAGGAGTGAAATGTGACATATGAGGATGGTTGAGAGGAGTGAGACATGTGACATATGAGGATGGTTGAGAGGAGTGAGACATGTGACATATAAGGATGGTTGAGAGGAGTGAGACATTTGACATATTAGGATGGTTGAGAGGAGTGAGACATGTGACATATGAGGATGGTTGAGAGGAGTGAGACATGTGACATATGAGGATGGTCGAGAGGACTGAGACATGTGACATATGAGGATGGTTGAGAGGAGTGAGACATGTGACATGAGAATGGTTGAGAGGAGTGAAATGTGACATATGAGGATGGTTGAGAGGAGTGAGACATGTGACATATGAGGATGGTTGAGAGGAGTGAGACATGTGACATGAGGATGGTTGAGAGGAGTGATATGAGGATGGTTGAGAGGAGTGAGACAATGACATATGAGGATGGTTGAGAGTAGTGAGACATGTGACATGAGAATGGTTGAGAGGAGTGAAACGTGACATATGAGGATGTTTGAGAGGAGTGAGATATGTGACATATGAGGATGGTTGAGTGGAGTGAAACGTGACATATGAGGATGGTTGAGAGGAGTGAGACATGTGACATATGAGGATGGTTGAGAGTAGTGAGACATGTGACATATGAGGATGGTTGAGAGTAGTGAGACATTTGACATATGAGGATGGTTGAGAGGAGTGAGACATGTGACATATGAGGATGGTTGAGAGGAGTGAGACATGTGACATATGAGGATGGTTGAGAGGAGTGAGACATGTGACATATGAGGATGGTTGAGAGGAGTGAGACATGTGACATATGAGGATGGTTGAGAGTAGTGAGACATTTGACATATGAGGATGGTTGAGAGGAGTGAGACATGTGACATATGAGGATGGTTGAGAGGAGTGAGACATGTGACATATGAGGATGGTTGAGAGGAGTGAGACATTTGACATATTAGGATGGTTGAGAGGAGTGAGACATGTGACATATGAGGATGGTTGAGAGGAGTGAGACATGTGACATATGAGGATGGTCGAGAGGACTGAGACATGTGACATATGAGGATGGTTGAGAGGAGTGAGACATGTGACATGAGAATGGTTGAGAGGAGTGAAATGTGACATATGAGGATGGTTGAGAGGAGTGAGACATGTGACATATGAGGATGGTTGAGAGGAGTGAGACATGTGACATGAGGATGGTTGAGAGGAGTGATATGAGGATGGTTGAGAGGAGTGAGACAATGACATATGAGGATGGTTGAGAGTAGTGAGACATGTGACATGAGAATGGTTGAGAGGAGTGAAACGTGACATATGAGGATGTTTGAGAGGAGTGAGATATGTGACATATGAGGATGGTTGAGTGGAGTGAAACGTGACATATGAGGATGGTTGAGAGGAGTGAGACATGTGACATATGAGGATGGTTGAGAGTAGTGAGACATGTGACATATGAGGATGGTTGAGAGTAGTGAGACATTTGACATATGAGGATGGTTGAGAGGAGTGAGACATGTGACATATGAGGATGGTTGAGAGGAGTGAGACATGTGACATATGAGGATGGTCGAGAGGAGTGAGACATGTGACATATGAGGATGGTCGAGAGGAGTGAGACATGTGACATATGAGGATGGTTGAGAGGAGTGAGACATTTGACATATGAGGATGGTTGAGAGGAGTGAGACATGTGACATATGAGGATGGTTGAGAGGAGTGAGAAATGTGACATGAGAATGGTTGAGAGGAGTGAAACGTGACATATGAGGATGTTTGAGAGGAGTGAGACATGTGACATATGATGACGGTTGAGAGGAGTGAGACATGTGACATATGCATAGCTGAGCAGCTCGTGTTGTGAACTAGCTCGCAGGCGTCGCTCCATTTCCTCATATTATCGAGAACAACTTAAAACTTCAATTCTACTTAAAACACTTAAATAACAATACAAAAAGGTTAGTTTAGGCCTGACAACAGCAGTCTGCTTCAAGAGTTGCTGTCTAAGAACATTATGACACAAACATAAGTATCAAAAAATTTGGTCGTAAAAAAATTGCATCACTGTAAACTTCAGCATCACCAACAAGTAAATTGACATGAAAAAAGTTTGCCCTTCAGAGAGTTCCAGAGAGTTGAAAGACATTCATTTTCAGGTTTTAAGACCTAAGAAATATTTTACTAATTATATTAGTCAAGTTATTGACTAACTAGTGAAATTATTAACTTCATCTCCTTGCATTAAGTTTGGACAGCCCTTTCACTCTGACTTAAAAGTAAAGAGAACATCAGCTGCTTCAACAGAGCTGTGTCTGTGAGAGTGTGTCACTGACTACACAAAGTCCCACTCCAAGTCCATTAGTCTTCTTAGGAGACTTGAGACAGAAGGGCTGACAGAAGCTCTCTTTATCACCTTCCCTTTGCCCCGTGCAGCCTTTGTGCTCTGCTCAGGGTTGATTCCAATGAACCGCCTGAAAAACAAGAATGTGTGTTCAGAGCTGGTGCTGAAAAAAATATTATACTGTAATTATATACATGTTTTATTGAACTTCTTGCTGATTTGTTCTCGTGTTCTTGATATTCCATATTGTAGTTGATTTACTAAACACCACCAGCGTATGAATTGAACCGTGGTTATTAAATTGAGTCTGAACCAAACCGTGGATTTATAAGGTTACTGTCTAAAACTCTGTTGAAGAAAATAAGCATGCCAATCGGCTCAGGGATGAGATGAGAGCACAGTCTGGTTACAGTCAGTCCAACGGCAGAAAGCAGCTGCTCTGAATTAACCAAAGTTGCAATGTGCAGAGGTACTGTCGCACAGTAGCTTTACCAGCCTTTGATACCAAGATTGCATACATCAAATTTCATGTGATTGTCGAAAGTCTTAAACATCATAATCGATGATCAATGAATCGTTCCCATTCCTAATTTAAACATCTAACCTTTGGATGAACCCCAGGGTGGCTGCTGCACCATTGTCATCCTGCAGGTTAAAGATGTAAAATGTGTAAAAGTCAGCAGCTAGCCCGGAGACAAAAGATGGCTGGATGCCTTCACAAATTATGTGCCCCTTGATGCTGATCATCCAGCCGTGAATGCAGCAACCTGGTGCTTTTCCTAAAACTTTCCAAAAAAAAGAAGAGAAAAACACAGTGTGACCACACTCTTAGTCTACCTCTTGTTTAAGCAAATACTGTGAGGAGTCCTCCTCCTCTGCCCTGCTCTCCCCCCTCCCTTCGTTTTTCCCTGCTGCTGGAGGGGTAGGTGTGGTCTCCTCGTACTCAAGCTGCACACCTGACTTCACTCATCTCATCACCACACATTATTTAAGCCGGCTCTGGACACCTCTGCAGCCTTGGTGGATTTCCACTTCAACCGTGGTTTGTAACCAGCAATCTTTTTCTGCTCTAGCAGTTTGACTACTCTGGCTCTCAGCCTCATTTTGCCTTCTGTGTGTTTGATGACTGATGTTTTTCTGGAAGCTGAAGAACTTACCTGCTTTTTGGTCCTTCTCTTTACAGTGTCTTCCACGAGCCCTCACCACCGCTGCGAAGAAATATTAACTCACCCGTGTCACTGGATTCCCTCACGAAGATTCCCTAAGCCCTCTTTTCACTGCTGTTCTTGTGTTCAATAAAATCACTGTCATCTCCCACCAGCCTCCATCCTTTGAGCTTTTGGGTCCAACAAACAAAGCATGCAGGGTCATACCTTAACAAATACACTCTTATAATTGTGGCAACAGGACTGGAGACATTGTATGCTGTTCGAGGGGTGCAAGAGCGCTGCCATCACTGATACATTACTCATAAGGCTACAAGTGAGGGACTTAGACCTTAGTTTAGGCTACTGCATAACAGTAGTGAGTTGATCACAAAAGATTAAAGAGGAAATAACACCAGATGATGCGATTGGTAAAATACCTTCTGCTGTCACATCATTTGTCTTAATTGTCTAAATTGGTATGAATACTTGACATGACTGTGAGTGGAAAGATATCTAACATGAATGCAGTCAGAGGATGAAGAAGACTAACACAATAACAGTTGTTTTTTTTAACGTGTTTTGAAGTCATGAAATGTTAGGAAAAACACTTGGTGAATCACAAGAAGCACTTTGGTGGCTCATGTAGACATAAAAAGAATAAGAAAATATTACTATTGTATAACTGTTAATAATAACTAATAAAACTATTCTGTTATTTACAAGGCTGTGGGCATCATGCATGCTGCAAAAACGGCCATTTTTGGAGCTTGCCACTTCTTATTAACAGTCTGTGTTTCAACAAACCCATATAACAACTCCTACCAAAATTTGAAATTGCAAGAAAATGTTTTGTGGGGGTTTAACATTTAGCAACTGTTAAGATCAAGGTAATGTTAGCTGGTAAAGAATCTACTCACTTTGAGTGTCATTTAAAACTCTAGCTACTGCAAATCTTACAAGTGACTTCAAACTTAATAAGTGATGGTTTGAGCCTACTCTAACACAGGTGTAAGGCACTCACCTGTTAATTGTGAAGGTGGAGTTGGATAACAAATTGGGTAACGTGACTTCTCACTCTCTTTCCAAGCATGTGCTCTCTCCTTCTTGTTCCCAAAATGCAATGCAAAAAATACAAGAACTTACTGTTTTCTTTCCTTGAAGCAATAATATGGTAAATTAATGTTATAAACCGTTATTATACAGGGTTGTCCTTTGTGTGAATCTGTTTTTACTCTTCATTAGTGTGCATTGTTCCT
Source organism: Cetoscarus ocellatus (assembly GCA_037902135.1). Taxonomy (NCBI): domain Eukaryota; kingdom Metazoa; phylum Chordata; class Actinopteri; order Labriformes; family Labridae; genus Cetoscarus; species Cetoscarus ocellatus. The sequence continues at coordinate 546,263 of JBAMNC010001552.1, read as the reverse complement.
GCTTTGCCCTGATTTTACAAATATATTTTTATAGGTCCCTTTATATAATATTTTCATTAAAATAATGAATCAATTTTGTCAATTAAATTCAAAATGAACTTCTAGAGGGGTAAAAACAAACTTACCCACCCATTAAAAGCCCCAATTTCTCCTAAATGGTAAATGGTAAATGGACTTGAGCTTATATAGCGCTTTTCTAGTCTTTTGACTACTCAAAGCTGCTTTACACCGCAGGTCACACTTACCCATTCACACCCATTCACTCTCACATTCACTCACTGATGGTTCAGAGTTTCTATGTTAGTTATCCATCAGTATCAGCTAACACTTTCACGCCCTTTCATGCCCATTTACACGCCACTGATGCAGCAGTGGGAGCAACTTTGGGTTAAGTGTCTTGCCCAAGGACACATCGCCATGTGTCGCCCGGAGCTGGGCTTGAACCTGCAACCTCCCAATCACTGACCAAGCGCACTATCCAGCTGCGCCACCGAAGCCTAAAAGTATGTTGTTTTTGTAAAAATATGAAGGAATTAAAAAACTTTACAGATTTTTTAGAACTTAAGTCTGCAAAAGGATAATGTTCCACTGAACAAAGAATTTTTATCTTCTTGGCAAACTCATTTTGTGACTCCTAATCTATAGTTTAGTGACATGTGTGATATAAAAATGGATAATTTTGTCCCTGAATTATGTTATGTCTACTCTGATGGTTCTCTGGACGGAGTACCCAATGCCTCTTTAGTGCATGGGAATGTGAGATGGTTGCGCATGAGTAAATCATATCTGCTGCACTGATGTGTTGATATGATTGACAGCGCTCCTTGTCAAGTCACATGAGGAAAATAAACACCAAAACAATGCTAATTCGCTGCCAGTCACAGTGGGAGTGTGCGGGGCGCAACCCCCGCTGTGCCCTGCACACTCCAACTGTGACTTCAAAGTCTAAGCAGCCAATCACAAAGCAGCCTCAGGTCACATGCTGAGCAAAAGTTTAAGGACTTGCATTGACTCTCATTAGACCGGCGCCCCTCCGTCCGTAAACTATGTATTCACAACACAGTTATTACGTAAAACATTGTGAAAACCCTTTTATTGAATGGTGACAGGTGCTGCTGACAGACTATTACTGTGTGGTAAAAATAAATATTTTTATCCGTTATTTTTTATAATTTAATGACACATTATGTTGTGTTTTAGTAAATTTCCTCTGTCGAATTTTGGAGGGGGCGGCCATATTGACAAACTGCCACCGATACTTACATTATTTCACCAAGGACTTTGTCATTCATCAGTGGAGGAAATTTTTGGGAAAGAGTTTCAGACAGACAGCGATTCCAAGACTCTGAGTACTTCCTGTCCATTGAGCTTTAAATGGACCCAAAACTCAGTAGCCAATCAGCAGGCAGCTTCTTAAGGCCCACCAACAGCCAGAGTGGGTCAGAATTACAAACAACTGAGCCCCTTCATCTGTTCTCTTAACACAAAAAAGCAGCTAGAGCTACCTCAAAGGCATCGACGGATTATCATGACCTGGAGCCCTGGACAAAAACTCACCATGGGCCCCCTGCCCATGCCTACGCACGCTCAAAAGCACTCTTCCCATTACGCACAAAACAACACTGGGCAACACACAACCACACATGCACAAAACAGACAGCACTGGCGCTGTCCATGATACTGTGACACTCAGCCCCTGAACCATCTATACTGGCACTGATGTACGTATCATGGCCACACAACAATGGGACTTCCTTTTCATTCTCCATACACACTCGTTAATTCACAGCACACACTCATACTTGTCGTCACTGCACCCCCGAAATACAGACGGTGATGTAGGGCACGCAGCTGAATTAGAGTGAGATCAGGAAAAGGCACAGCTACAACCACACAAAACTAAACAACTACTCACCTAAACCACCGTCTTTTCCTTATGGCTTCTATGGCCATGAGTGATGAACTGTTAAGGCGTCTCTGGTTCATTTTTGTTTGAAGTTCATTTTTTATCCAGGGCTGTATGGCACTCTCAGGGTCGTTCCCACCAGTTGCCATCATCTCATCCTCCGCTGGCGACGGACTTAAGACTTTGGACTTAGCTCAGGTTGCCGCTGACCTGGCTCCACCGTCTGGCTGCTGCCTGCCTTCTCGTCTGAGCGGTGAGGTGTCGTACTGGCACCGCTGTTATGAGTACCATCATCTTGCCTCTGTTTAATGTTGAAATATGTTGAGATGGATGGTATCTGCTGCACAAAAGCAGCATCTTTGGCTTCTTTTTCTTTCTTTTGTTTTCGTTTAGCTGCTCCACGGAGCGCCGCTTCTCCATTTTGAAAACGCACTGTACGTTTGACCCCGGCTGGCGTACGTACGTCATTGCGTCATCGCACATCACTGGGTTACTTTTATAATTTTAAAACATTCCAATGATTTTATTATTACACATTTTCAAAACCATATCCATTATGATATTTTTTATTGTACAAAAAAAAAAAGAAGCTCTGAAGGCCAAGGGCCCCTATTGACCTTTGGACCCTGGGCACACGCCCACTTTGCCCATGTGGTAATCGGTCTATGCTCAAAGGCACCTATCAGTATACACCTTGCACTAAATTAAGACCGGGAAACAGAATGAGAGAATAAAGTTCCAGATATAACACCAGGTTATGTCAAAATGTCAGATATTTTATATTAAATTATACTTGTATTTTTTTCTATTTATATGTTTTTTAATCACAACAGACACATGAGTATGTGTGTCTCTTTCTTGAGAGAGAGAAAGGGAGAGAGAGACTGTGTGTGTGTGGTGAGGGTGAAAATGAACAATTACAAAACTTACAAAAGCATTTACCAAACAATGTATACCAACAGTAATAACTATTGTGTGTGTGAGGAGGAGGGCATGGAGATGGTTTGCAAAGATAACTTATGTTTGTGTGTGTGTGAGAAAGAGAGAGACTGTGTGGGTGTGAGAGGGAGAGAAAGACTGAATGAGAGTGTAAGTGTGAGTGAGTGTATGGGAGTGGGATTGTAATAATGAAAGTAAATTTTTTAAACATACATGGTGTAAAGCAACGTATGTGTAGAGTGCTTGAGAGGGAGAGTGGAAGTTTTGCATATACTTCAAATATTGTGGATGCTCACTGTGTGAAGTCCATCCATATTAATTGTTCCCCATGTTTTTCAATGCATAAATGTCAAAGAAAGAAAGTCCTACTTTGCTGCTACTTCTAACTTCTAACTGGTCTTCACGCACATCGTAACTTTCGTGGTGGGAAGGGGGTTCCTTGGCTGACTGGCCACGTCTTCGTCATCATCATCATAGCTTTAGCAAATCACCACCTGTGATGATTTGTTCCGGCAGCTCAACGTTATTTTTTTCAACCAGTGGTGGCACCGACACCTTAAGAAACTCAACACCTTTGGTGGTGCGGCGATGTATGTATTCTCTTATCCAAACTGCTGTGTGCCTCACTTTCCCTCGTCTCTCATTCTTAAACAAACCTCTACATTTCCTAGCTGCTCAGTCTTACGTAATGGAACAGTCCATTGTAGTATGGGGACGCAGGTAGTATGAACTTGGCATTCTGATGTTTTTTTTGTTTGTTTTGTTATTTGATTGCTTAGTACCCTATTGTAATTTACAATAACAAAATTGGGGGTGCTGCTAGCTGGTAGCCCTGGGCCACTGCTGAATGGGGTAGGGGCAACTGGTTGAAAGGCCTAAGTCAATCACCTACTTTGCTTTAATGGTGGGTCCGCGGCTGACTAGAAAGTACTTGGACAGTGCAAACTTTCACCAAGGTAGCTCACATATTGCTGCTACATCTATAAGTTACCATCATAGTATGATTCATGGCCCTGAAAACCCACACCTAGCACTCAGAATCATGTTGATATAATTTTTAGTTAGACAGTTATTGAGCAAAAAAAAATTGTTCAGACAAAAGGCAGACCTCTGTGGCCAAAAAGAAAAAAAAAAAACCTCAAATGCAGACGAGTCGCCCCAAAAACAAAAAACAAGGTTTATTACAGTCAATCAGTCCAGGCAAAAGTATACAATAAATCAGCAGGCAAGAGGCAGAGTCAGAACTAAACAGGTCGGTAACATGAACTAGAGCAATGAAGAAAATGCTGGAAGAGACATGAAGTACTACAATCTGGCAACAGGACAGGGAAAGACAAGGGGGTTAAATACATGAGGTGATTGGGGGTGATTAGACACAGTTGGGGAAGAACAATCAAGGGTCAGGTGTGACAATGCCAGACAGGAAGCAAAACCTACGGAGACAAGGAGAGACAGGTGAATTTTCGAAGTAAAACAGGAAACACAAAACAAAACATAAAACACAGAACAAAACGGGTAACTTAACTAAGTCAGGAGTGGGATCATAACATGTTCACTGATGACAGCTATCTGATCGCCAACCAAAATCTATTCATTTTTAAGTTGGGCCATTACCAACATCTCCTGAAAGTGTCAGCAAAATCTGTCCAGTAGATTTTGTGAAAACTTGCAACCAAACAAACAAACAAACAAACAAACAAATATACCCCAGCAGAATCTTATTTATTACCTCCTTGGTGGAGGTAATAAATAAAGAGCACAAAAAACAAGTTTGGAGCACAAACGCAAAAAAAGACGGAGCAGGCAAAATTTAGATCATTGCAAACAAAAAGTGTATATCTAAAAAAAATATACATTCATTTTAAAGTCCCTGTAAAGCAAATTCAGCCATTTTCTTCAAAACACATTAAATAGGTCATAAATCTATTTCCTTAAAACATGTGAAAGCCATTCAACCATTCAGAATTTAATTGTGGAGCTAGGCTTCACAAGCTGTTTTCCAAAATTTCTGTGTTAAGGATTTAATGGATGGGTCAGAAATCATAGCTGCATTACGTAATGGAGCCATCAGTAGCATAACCCCACCCCTGCTGCTTCAGCGGTATAAATACATTCAGCGCATTAGCTTCGGTGGTTTTTATGTAACGGAGCCATCAGTAGCATAACCCCACCCCTGCTGCTTCAGCGGTATAAATATATTCAGCGCATTAGCTTCGGTGGTATTCACACTGCTCTGGAGGCTCAAATAGCATCTCATATGATAGTTTGCAGCTAGCTAACCAGTCATGTCTCCTCCACGTCACTCCTGCATCTTTCCTGGATGCCACAGTGTGCAGGGTAACGGCTCCGTTAGCTTATATAAGTTTCCTACTGACAATGAAGTAAGGAAACGGTGGATCAATTTTGTCAAGAGGAGCTACTGTGGACAGTTCAAAATCACCACCAACACCCTCTCTGCAGTGCCCACTTTACCCCCGATAGTTGCAGAAACTATCATCAAGGTAGAGTCTGGTTTTTTGAGGAGTCCGTTAATGCTGGTCAGTGGGGCTGAACCGACCCTCTCCCTCCCGCCCCATCGACATTATGTACCCGCCGCCGACCCTCTCAATCCCGCCAACAGCAGTTGCTTTCATCTCCGCCACTAGCATTACGTGCCCGCCAGAGAGTGTAAGTGTGTGCTTATGCTAAAAATATCGTGAATTCTGGCAATTAAATGCTTTTTGCTGTGATTTTACATTGTAATCATGACATGATTTGGCCTCATTCCCTGAGCGGAGTCCAACTGACAGCACAATGATTAACCACAGGTATTTTTTTTATGTGCCACCAATATAGCTATGACAAGGAAATACATGTACACTGGGGTTTTACATTTGTGTGTATTGTCAAGCAGATTCAGCTTGGCGCAGTGACAATGTTGTGCCAAAAAACTGTGTGGAAGGTGCGCTGAAAGCCTGCCAGCTCCAACCTGGTCTATTCTCGGCGCAGACTAGGCGCACCCCGTGCAGTGGTAATTTGGCTGACAGGCGCACAGTGCACACACGGCACCAAAACCTCACAGGCAGATATCCAGAGTGTCAGGCACATTTCAATGCAATAAACAATCACAGCAACCACTATATAATGTAACCGTCTGAACCAGCATATACATTTATATCTATATTAATTGTCCCGTCACATCTGATGTCAGATCAGAGACGTTTGTCATAACTAACGTGTTCATATCTCTCAAGCCAACCACAAACAGCCACATCATCTGATACGGAGTATCCGGCTACTCTCATCTCATGAAATTCAAAAGAAATGAAAAAAGAGAGAGATGCTCTCTGCATAAATGTAAGTCACTCGGTGTCTTAAGGATTTACCTGTGATTGCCCATATTTCTCTGTTTTAATCTTTATTCTTAACATGATCTAAAAAGATGGAGTACATTCTTGCAATGAGGATGAAGAGGAGATATATTTTCACCTAAGGTTCTGCTATCTGGCGACGACAGACCAGGAATTGCAGGTGGATCGCAAGCATGATGAATGGATGAGCCTGCTGCTGTGTTTAAATGTAATTATCACTTAATTTTGTACTCCTCTATATGGCAAAGGAACAGATTACATCTGTCCCGCGAGGTGGTCCACACGGTGACGCCAGCGTGGCCTCTGATGCGTGGCCTGGTGGCCACTGTGTTCTCCCAGTTGCTGCAAAAGTGACAGCGGCTCTGACCATCTTCGCCATCGAGGAGAAATTGTCACTGCACCTCGCCCGTGGCGCATTTAAAGGCGAGGAGAGGCGTTCATTTGGTTGGTGAAGATCGCACTCGGCTGTGTTAAACCCACTCACGCCTTCTCTCCTCTCTCTCTGCCACTTGCGCCGCTGGGAGAGATGGAGGCTTGGGTGAGCCTCCCTGCGCCAGACTGCGCCGTGCACGAAACTTGCAAAATGCCCTGGACACACCCCGTTGGTGCGGCGCAGGCGCGGCGCAGGGCAGGTGCGCCCCGCCTGTGCCTGGTCTACGAAATTAGAGCCCCATGCTCAAACATAAGGGTGTCCATATGTGCACTTGGCACCAAGACACCCTAGGCCGCAGTTCGATGATCGACTTTGTAGTCATATCATCGGGCTTGCGGCCGCATGTTTTGGACACTCGGGTGACGAGTGGGGCAAAGCTGTCAACTGATCACCACCTGGTTGTGAGTTGGCTCCGATGGTGGGGGAGGATGCCCGTCAGACCTGGCAGGCCCAAGCGCGTTGTGCGGGTCTGCTGGGAACGTCTGGCAGAGTCTGCAACTCCCACCTCCTGGTGAAGTTCGACGATGTGGCGGGGGAGGCAGGGGACATTGAGTCCGAGTGGGCCTTGTTCCGGGCCTCTATTGTTGAGGCGGCTGATTGGAGTTGTGGCCGTAAGGTCGTTGGTGCCTGTCGTGGCGGCAACACCCGAACCCGCTGGTGGACACCGGTGGTGAGGGATGCCGTCAAGCTGAAGAAGGAGTCCTATTTGGCCTTTTTGGGCAGTGGGACTCCGGAGGCAGCTGACATTTACCGGCAGGCCAAGAGGAATGCAGCTTTGGTGGTTGCCAAGGCAAAAACCCGGGCATGGGAGGAGTTCGGTGAGGCTTCGAAGAGATTCTGGACCACCATCCCTTGTCTCAGGAGGGGTAAGCAGTGTGCTGTCAACACTGTCTATGGTGGGGATGGTGCGCTGCTGACCTCGACCCAGTAACCTGGATCGGTGGAAAGAATACTTCGAAGACCTCCTCAATCCTACCAGCACGTCTTCCAGTGTGGAAGCAGACCTGGGGGACTCTGTGGTGGGCTCTCCTATCTCTGGAGCTGAGGTTGCTGAGGTGGTCAAAAAGCTCCTCGGTGGCAGGGCTGCAGGGGTGGACGAGATCCGCCTGGAGTTCCTCAAGGCCCTGAATGTTGTGGGGCTGTCATGGCTGACACTTCTCTGCAACATCGCGTGGACATCGGCGACAGTACCACTGGATTGGCAGACTGGGGTGGTGGTCCCTCTTTTCAAGAATGGGGACCGGAGGGTGTGCTCCAACTACAGGGGGATCACACTCCTCAGCCTGCCTGGTAAGGTCTATTCAGGGGTACTGGAGAGTAGGGTCCATCGGATTGTTGAACCTCAGATTCAGGAGGAGCAATGTGGTTTTCGTCCTGGCCGTGGAACTATAGACCAGCTCTATACTCTCCATCAGGTCCTCGAGGGTGCATGGGAGTTTGCCCAACCAGTCTACATGTGTTTTGTGGACCTGGAGAAGGCATTCGACCGTGTCCCTTGTGGGGTCCTGTGGGGGGTGCTCCGGGAGTATGGGGTAGCGGACCCCTGATAAGGTCTGCCCATTCTCTGTACAACCAGTGCCAGAGCCTGGTCCGCATTTCCGGCAGTACATCAGAGCCATTTCCAGTGAGGGTTGGACTCCGCAAGGGCTGCCCTTTGTCACCGGTTCTGTTCATAACTTATATGGACAGAATTTCTAGGCGCAGCCAGGGCGTTGAGGGGTTCTGGTTTGGTGACCTCAGGATCCGGTTGCTGCTTTTTGCAGATGATGTGGTCCTGTTGGCTTCATCAGACCGTGACCTCCAGCTCTCACTGGATCGGTTCGCAGCTGAGTGTGAAGCGGCTGGGATGGGAATCAGCACCTCCAAATCTGAGTCCATGGTCCTCGCCCGGCGGAGGGTGGAGTGCCCTCTCCGGGTCAGGGGTGAGATTCTACCTCAAGTGGAGGAGTTCAAGTATCTTGGGGTCTTGTTCACGAGCGGAGGAAGGATGGACCGGGAGATCGACAGGCGGATCGGTGCGGCGTAGGCAGCGATGTGGGCTCTGCACCGGTCCATCGTGGTAAAAAGGGAGCTGAGCCGCAAGGCAAAGCTCTTGCTTCACCAGTCGATCTTCACTCCTATCCTCATAAAACTTGATCATGAGTACAAGCGGCCGAAATGAGTTTCCCTCGCAGGGTGGCTGGGCTCTCCCTTAGAGACAGGGTCAGAAGCTCGGTCATCCAGGAAGGGCTCGGAGTAGAGCCTATGCTCCTATGCGTTGAGAGGAGCCAGATGAGGTGACTCGGGCATCTGGTCAGGATGCCTCCTGGACGCCTCCCTGGTGAGGTGTTCCAGCACGTCCCACTGGTAGGCGGCCTCGGGGAAGACCCAGGACACGCTGGAGGGACTTTGTCTCGCAGCTGGCCTGGGAACACCTCGGGATCCCCTGGGAAGAGCTGGACGAAGTAGCTGGGGAGAGGGAAGTCTGGGCGTCCCTGCTCAGGCTGCTGCCCCCCCGACCCGACCACGGATGAGAGGAAGAAGATGGATGGACATTAGCTGCTAATATACAGAGAGAGACGGGAGCAGCGAGCTCAGACGGAGGCATTATGTGAGTTTTCTTAATTTTCTGTGCGCATGCAGCATACATGTTTCAGTTATTTCAAAGCTAAAGCTACTCCACAGCTGGTATTATCCCTCACAACTGATAAAAACTGGGCAGACAGAGTAATTGGGGAGCTTGTGGTAATAAAGTAACTATCAGAAAAGTAACTGTATGAAGGAAGTGTGATAAGTAAGAGTAATCATTGCTGTAAAATCTGGCTCTGATGGCTCAAACAGGTAGGGCTGGGTCTGTCCGATGAAGCTGCTAGTGCTAGCTTCCAGTATTACTGTAGGTTACATCCTTGTACAGTAGACGGAGGCGGCTCCCTCCCGCATGTGGGCATGGTTCGAGCGGCTGTAACTAACACGCCCACAGCATTTCACAGCAGAGAGAAGTGCTCGTTTTTTCATGATTTTGAGACCTAATTTTATATACTTAGCAATTTTTTTAATCTTTCAAATTTGGCTCATAGGTCAATGACACATGTTTCTGTGGTATGACAAACTCACAACACGAATTTATATTTGCTTTACAGGGACTTTAAAAGATTAAATTGGTATTTTGTCTGCAATTTATGCATTTTTATGGATCATTTTTGTATGCTGCTTAAAAAGCGTTGTTTGATAACATGAACAAATCTAATTCCACAGATAAAAAACAAATACAAACAGACCTGACATGTTAAATATTTGTTTATGTATAATATTTGTTTACCTGGATGAGTGGACGTCAGCTCACTGAGTGTTTTAGTCATAATACTGAGAATCCTCGGAGATCCAGAGCTGTTTGTGGTATCTGCTCCATCATTGTTTACAGGTTTGAACATCTCCTCGGCTCTCCCTCTGACTCTGGTGGATCCATTCCTGTCTGTCTTCTCCCAGTGCAGTTTAATTGATCCGCCCGCCTTCAGCTGCCTGATTAATTGTACCCTCGCCGCTGTTTCAGGTTTGAGATGAGGCGGAGAGAGAGGAGGGTGAGCGAGGGCGTTTCTGATGAAGAAGAGTCTGAAAACACGATGCAGGCAGTGAATGGAGAAAGTTAGCGCAGAAAATGGAGTTCAGGAACTCCATTATGAGTGTGATTACAGTGCTGTATGATAAAATGTCTCTGAAGAGAGGCAGCAGGGAGGGCGGCCCAAAGTGTTGATGCCGTTTAGGAGACTCAGGATTATACGTGATGAAAAACAAGAGGAAGGGAGAAATGCAGTGAGCTCACACACCAACCCCCCAAAAGACCCACCCATTGGTTTGGAGTCCAAACACCCTGTGATAAAGTGAGGAGAGACTCAGCATGTTTGAAACAAGAACAAACCTCCTGAGTGGAAGAATGAAGCCATGCAAAGTTCTAAAAAGCTGCAGGTCCACTGGGGGCTGACAGTCTGTGTACTTTCCAGCCATTTATTTTTCATGTTCATATGGGTGAACGAAAAACGGGAAACCATCCAATTTCCATTTGGATGAAGGTAAACGAAAAACGGGAAACGAGTCGTCTCCTGTTTTTCATTTGGTAATTTGAAATTGAAAAACTGAAAACAAGCCTTTATCTGGACCTTAAAAACCTAACCTCGATTCGGGAACATTGGCTAACTACAGGCCTATATCAAACCTTCCATTTACTTCAAAGATCCTGGAGAAAGTAGTGGCTAATCAGCTATGTGACTTCCTTCAAGACAACAGCCTTTTTGAGGACTTTCAGTCAGGATTTAGAGCTCATCACAGCACAGAGACTGCTCTAGTTAAACTAACTAACGATCTACTCTCAGCTTCAGATGAGGGACTTCTCTCGGTACTTGTTTTGTTAGATCTTAGTGCAGCTTTTGACACCATTGATCATGATGTTCTTATACAGAGATTAGAGGTATTACTCGGGATTACAGAGACTGCCCTAAATTGGTTTAAGTCCTACTTATCTGATAGATACCAGTTTGTACATGTGAACAACAAGTCCTCTGTGTACACTAAAGTAAGTTACGGAGTTCCTCAAGGCTCTGTGCTAGGTCCAATTCTCTTCTCCATATATATGCTTCCCCTCGGTGATATCATGAGGAAATACTCTGTTTAATTTTCATTGTTACGCTGATGATACTCAGCTGTATGTATCAATGAAGCCAGGTGGGACAAATCAGTTATCTAAACTAGACGTGTGTCTAAAGGACATTAGGACCTGGATGGCCAAAAATTTTCTTCTTCTTAACTCAGACAAGACAGAGATCATTGTGCTGGGCTCTCGACACCTGAGAGAAACCTTTTCTAATGATTTAACTGCCCTAGATGGCATTAGCCTGACGCCAAGCACAACTGTTAGAAATCTTGGGGTTCTATTTGATCAGGATTTATCCTTTAACTCTCACATAAAGCAAATTTCAAGACCAGCCTTTTTTCATCTTCGTAACATCGCTAAAATTAGGCCTATCCTGTCCCAGAACGATGCCGAAAAGCTAGTCCATGCTTTTGTTACCTCTAGACTGGACTATTGTAATTCTCTTCTTTCAGGCTGTCCCAGTAAGTCGCTTAAGACGCTTCAGCTGGTTCAAAATGCTGCAGCACGTGTACTGACTAGAACTAGGAGAAGAGACCACATTACTCCTGTATTAGCTTCTCTGCATTGGCTTCAATAAAATCTAGAATAGAATTCAAGATTCTTCTTCTCACCTATAAAGCTCTCAGTGGACAGGCACCAATTTATCTCAAAGAGCTTGTAGTGCCGTACAACCCCTCTAGAACATTAGGCTCCCAAAATGCTGGCCTGCTCGTGGTTCCATCAGTCTCTAGAAGTAGTCTGGGAGGTAGAGCCTTCAGTTATCAGGCTCCTCTTCTCTGGAACCATTTACCGACCACGGTTCGGGAGGCAGACACCCTCTCTACCTTTAAGGCTAGACTTAAAACATTCCTCTTTGATAAAGCTTTCAGTTAGGGACCAGCTCATAGTCCATAGTTTAGACACATAGTTAAGATGCAATAGGCTTAGACTGCCGGGGGGATCTGGCACACTGGGCTCTATCCCTCTCTCTCTCACACTCTCTCTCCATATCTGCCTCTGTCCCTTTCTGTTTGCTCCTGTACTCGTCTCTGGCTCTGGTCTTGTAGGTGGTCTGGGATCCTTGGTGGAGACTGCCTGCTGCTGTGGAGTCACGAAGCCTCAATAACAGCAATTACAGACATAACACATATTTGGCCATCTCATTCCAGTTCATAATCATTATAGCTGTTAATGTAGATATTAACATGATCTTTCTATCCATGGTTGATACATCTATAGTAACTATCTCTAGATCCACATTGGCATGAGATCCCTCTTGAAAATGAGGTGTCACATTTCAAGAGGTCTACCATTAATACATTTATACTTAACGGAGACAAATATGGTAGGGATGCACTTGTGGTCTGGGCACCCTTGAGTTTGTCACTACCATAAATTCTTATTTTCAGTAAGACTTTCATTGATTATACTTCTATAAAATTATCACCACAACCACACAGACATGAGGACCCTCCTGAAAACAAGTTGTAGCATCTCAAGAGGCTAACCTCTAATAAATTTGTTTCCAGCAGAAACAAATTTGACGACGACAGGTCTATGATTGGTCCATTGATCTGTCACTAACTTTAGTTCTTACTTCAGTCCACTTGTCTCCACTTACCTCCCTCCCTTTGCCCACACACCCAACACAGCATCGTGTGGATTTGCTGTTCATCATGAGACTGGGGTCCACCTTCAAGATTTCCTGCTGCTTAACAGAAGGTTTTTTCTTGCCGCCATGATGGAGGGATTCATGATTGGCTATATGGATTCATGTTGGGTGTTGGATGTATATATTTGTATATATATGTACATGTGTATTTTATATATGTATATATGTATCTATGCATATATGTGTATCCACAACATGAAGAGCTTTGTGCTCTATTGTAAAGTGTCTTGAGATAACACTTGTAATGAATTGGCGCTATACAAATAAAGATTGATTGATTGATTGATTGATCTGTTTCCTGGGTATAAAAGACACAAGCAGAAACAAAAAACAAACTGTTTATTCATTTTTCCATTTTGCGCAAAAAACAGGAAACGGTTTGTTTTTTCATTTTTTGGTTTTGAGCAAAAAACCCCCATAAAACTAGGAAACGGTTCATTATTTCATTTTTTCGTTTTCACCAAAAAATGAAAATACCACTCCATATTTCGTTCCTTTGTTGGGCGGGACTTCAAAGCCCGCCTGTGAGTTCCTGCCTGATGCCCATCAAAATAAAGGTCCTGCCCTTCAAAATAAAGCTCTGCTCTGGCAGGCATGGAGAAACTGACTTTCATTGTTCTGCCTGCCCCTGTATGCACCTATTCTAAATTAAAGCAAGTTGTGTACACAGTACAGGGTTTACACAGGAGTAGGCTTTCTATTGAGTGAGTGAGAGAGAGAGATTCATCAGCGACAAGACACACAAGACAAGACCGATGAGGCTCACTGAAAGTAGGTATTTAAAATGACCAGCAGGTGTCGCCGTGTGTTAACGTGGCCATCAATTATCCCCAATAAACATCCAAGTGATTTATACATGGATCTGGATTCATGTTCGCAGCCTGCCCTCAAAAGAGGCTTTAGTTTCAAGATAGCCCTACACAGCTAGAACAACACACCACCATGTTTTTTTCATGTCCAATTAATGTGCCACAGTCATGAAATGGATGGTTGTGGAACTTGTTTTTCATGGGAGATACGTTTTTTTGTCTATCATGTAGGCCTATCCTTATATCTGGAAAAGGGGTTCGGAAAAGCCTGTTCAAATAGGGATGAGGAGACAAAAAAAAGCCCGGAGTTTCATAATGGTCACTCAGATTTCCATCCAACGTACGTTGGTGTGTTTTTATTTAGCTTATATTTTACCAGGAAGTAGCTTACGAAAGCACATTGCATTCACTGAATAAAAAAACATTAGACACTTTATCTCGTAATTACGAGATCAGGATCTCATAATTATGAGAAAAGATAAAGAAAAAAGAAACGTCTGTAAATCCTCTCACAGTGGCAATGATGGGGCTGTCACAGTTGATCTGCTATTACCATCTTCTCGGTTTAAGACACTAGGAAATACTGATGATTTACAAAAAAGAGGACGGGGTTAATATTAGAATGTCAACACTGCACTGGCATCTAAGTCTCTTGGATTGTTCAGGTGGAAAGCCCAGTCTGATGTCCTGGATGTCGCTGTCTTTCTGCAGGAGCGGTGAAACCCACAAAGGATGCTTTACAGATACAAATTCATGTTTTTTTTTTCAGAGAAACATTTGCTAACATATGTGCTAACTGTCTGTAGCATGAAAAGGTTACATCAGTATTTTCGTTTTGCAGCCCTGTGTTCTTATGTGACCTAATCCTCGCTTCATGAAAACCCCAGAAACTGGTTCTCTTGTTCAGTGTTCAACATTTCATAAGTTATTTGAATGTGAGTAAATTGAGACAGGTGATAATGGCTATTCAAGTGTGTTTTAATATCCTTAAATTTAAACTATCCAAGCCGAACAAAATTATTTATTCTCTTCCTTGGTTAACCTTTATTACATATTTTTTACTTACCTGATGATCCTGCGCTCAGTTTTCTCATTTTCATTCATGTGTCAATGTAGTGAGAAAAGTGAAATGACAGAAATTTTGTTTTTATGTGTAAATTGTCTTTGAGGACTGTTCACCAGTGGAGATTTCAGAAGCAGAGTGTTCCTGTGTGGCTGGATCAGCACTCTGTAACCACTGTGCTGCTGCTTTTTCAGACAGTGCACTGCTCCACTCTGAACCTGGCAGCTGTACCTCCTGTCCTTAGCTGCACGGAAACTGAGCAGCGCTGGCACAAGCCAAGGACCATGGTAAAAATGTGTCCACAACCAGACCAGTTTTATGTGGATTTACTTTGTACTTTTCACTAAAAAAATGACACTGTATCCACAACCTGAATTCATTAGATCTTTTTATGTGTGTAATCAACAGGGTGTGAAGCCAGGCCGATCGAGCGACAGGGTGTTCATTTCCACTAAACCAGAGTAGTTCATGCTGATGGTATAAGGTAATGTTGATTATCCTACTTTATGTAAATGTACAGCCTTATTACAGGGCTGGGGGATTAATCCTTAATAGAGCTTTTGACATGAAATCAGTGTGAAAATGCCAAAACCATTAATGCGTGTCTGTTGGTAAGTGTATTTAAGTGTAACATTGTTCCTCAGGTCCGAGGTGTCAAAATGTATTCAAAGGAGTAAACGCTCCAAGGCAGTGCGCGGGGAGCTGCCAGATCCTAATGTCCTTAAAGTTGATGAAGTGCACAGGGACTTCTCAGCAGACATTGCTCCCTTCATCACCACCATGGCAATTAGTGTGCATGTCCCGCTGGTTGATTCAGCCTTTGGAAAAGTCCAGGAAGGTAGTCCCATCTCCTACCAGCATCCATTGCCAGTGAGCCGGGTAATATTATGCCATCCTGATGCCCTTCCACCACCACCTCTACCTGTAGATGGCTACAGACTGGAGCCAAGCAGCTGTCATTCGGCCTGCTGGAAGTTAAATGTCCAAATGCAAAAAACTATGTGGATTGTAGCTACTTGGAAATTCAGAGTGGTGCCTTAAAACTAAAGCAGAGCCTCATCTACTGCTGGCAGGTGCAAGGCCAGCTTGTAGTGACAGGTATGGTGTGATTGTGTTGTGTTTGCAGAGGATAATATTCTTATACAGTGTATCTACACAGGCCTACAATGTCTTCAAAACCATTAAGGAGAAGGGTGATTACTTGTTATTTTATTTTTACCTCACAGTTTAAATGAAATGAAATAAAAAGTATTTCATTTGATGGCTTGTTTTCCTTTTGAAACTATGCCTTGATGACAGAAATTACATCATTTAACATAAATTCATACCTTTAGACCAGTTAAACCCATTTTATGTTAGTTCAACTAGATTCTGCTGTATTAATCATCAGTCCTCGCCAGATTGTATTCATTATAGATATTAATGTTAATATTAGATTGATCTCTCTATCCACGACTGTTATTAATCATACATCCACAGTAACCATCTTTACAACCATACAGACATGAGGACCCTCTTGAAAATGAGATGCCACATCTCAAAGGGCTTACTTTTAATAAATTTATATTCAACAAAAATGGTGCTATATAAATAAAAATTGATTGATTGAGCCTGCATTCAGCAGAGAAAAATGTGATTTTAGTCCCTTTGTCTCTGCCTGGATGGATGCATCTCAGGATGTATGTATGTGTATATAAATTTTGTATATATATTCATTGTATGTATTTGTATATATGTGTATCTATAAAATGTAGAGTTTGGCTTAAACATGTGCTATTGTAAGTTGCCTTGAGATAACACTTGTTATGAACTGGTGCTATACAAATAAAGATTGACTGATGAAACATTGCAGAATCCAAGCTCACCTTGTTTGTAATGTGTAACTGCCCATCTGGTAACGTGTTTAGAATTTAGTGTGAAAATTGAAATAAAGGGCTATTTATTGATACATGGTAATAACAAATACATTTATACTGAACTAAATACAATTTACAGAATTAGCAAAATATTTTCATCAATGTTTCCAGTAAAGGAAGATTGCATACTAAAAGAACATAGACAAACATATATACAGTGAGAATTTGAAACTCAATTCATAGAGAAACATTTCATCATTAAGCTTATCGCAAATATTAAAATTCAAAAACGTAAAATCAACAGATTTGGTACAAGTACACCAACCTTGTACTTAATTACAACAGATGAGGCTTCAAAATGGGCTAAAAGCATGGCAAGCCAATAATATCATCAGGGGGCAGTAATATGCTGTAGTGTAGTTTCAGAAGAAGAAGGTTTTTCCAGGTCAAGGCAAAAGCAAGCTTGATGAAAGGAATTATGGTCGTATTTTATTTCCCAACCTGTGTAATAATAAACCCATAATAGATATCAGATAAAGGCTCTTTTCCGTTTTTCAATTTCCGATTACCAAATGAAAAACGTTTACCGTCATCCAAACGAAAATCAGAAATTGGATGGTTTCCCATTTTTCGTTCACCCATATGATCACGAAAAATGAATGGCTGCAAAGTGCATGGACCACTGACTGACCCTGTCGATTTCCTTTCTGTCCAGAAATGCTTTCAGTGTTATCTGTGGCCCAGTGTGGCCTGATCTGATGAACTGCCACTAAAGCTGTTAGCATCCATGCTAATCTCTGTACGAGCAGTCACTCCCTGCTGTCTTCACACAAGAAGCTCCTGCTTCTGATTGGACCGTGCTGCTCTGGGCCGAGCCCAGTCAGTGTAGACTGGAGAGATATACCTGCCTGTTTACGGACACTGAATCAGGGGGATCCAGCTGCAATGTTCCAACACCACTGAGGGCCACTTAAGCCCTCACAGCAGGCCTACTCCTAAATAGAATATACCATAAATAATATGAATAAACCAGTCATACACAAGCTGAAAGTGTAATGTCAGAGCGATAGTCTGGTGCCTTCAAAGAGGAACAACCAAGCAGCTCTGTGTCTTCACAGCTGAGTCACAGCTGTTCAGTAGTTTAGTTATTTTATGGACTGAATAGCATCCAAACAAGCTCCACTTTTCTCTGATCAGACAGAGCAGCAGCAGCTTTGAAAACACTTTAAGGATGAAGATATGAG
Source organism: Cetoscarus ocellatus (assembly GCA_037902135.1). Classification (NCBI taxonomy): domain Eukaryota; kingdom Metazoa; phylum Chordata; class Actinopteri; order Labriformes; family Labridae; genus Cetoscarus; species Cetoscarus ocellatus. The sequence goes on along the minus strand of JBAMNC010001552.1, from coordinate 528,388 downwards.
ATGAGAGGAAACGCAGGTATACAGTCAGGTATGACGGCAGCATCACTGTCTAATCCTTTAGACCTCCAGTGTCCGTGCTGTAGCCCAAAAAGGGGACATGTGAGAGGGGACAGGTGAGAGGGGACAGGTGAGCAGGGACATGCATGCAGGTGATTCATGACAGTAGTCATAAAACAATCTTGTATTAAGTTTACAATCACTGTGTGATCTGTAATGATCTGGGGCCTCATTTACTAAAAGTGAACATGCGCTCGACAGCTGAAAATGGCGTGCACCAAAAAATAATCCGATTTATAAAACTGTGCATGCGTACACTTGAAAGCACTTTTGCCTTTATAAATCACAGTCCACTTGGAAAGTTGCGCAGGTGGATTTACAAAACCCAAAACCAGTGAAGTTTGCACGTTGTGTAAATTGTAAATAGAAACAGAATACAATGATTTGCAAATCCTTTTCAACTTATATTCAATTGAATACACTGCAAAGACAAAATATATAATGTTTGAACTGAAAAACTTTATTTTCTTTTGCAAATAATCATCAACTTAGAATTTAATGGCAGCAACACATTGCAAAAAAGTTGGCACAGGGGCATTTTTACCACTGTGTTACATCGCCTTTCCTTTTAACAACACTCAGTAAACGTTTGGGAACTGAGGAGACCAATTTTTGAAGCTTTTCGGGTGGAATTCTTTCCCATTCTTGCTTGATGTACAGCTTAAGTTGTTCAACAGTCCGGGGTCTCCGTTGTTGTATTTTACGCTTCATAATGCGCCACACATTTTCAATGGGGGACAGGTCTGGACTACAGGCAGGCCAGTCTAGTACCCGCACTCTTTTACTACGAAGCCACGCTGTTGTAACACGTGCAGAATGTGGCTTGGCATTGTCTTGCTGAAATAAGCAGGGGCGTCCATGAAAAAGACGTTGCTTGGATGGCAACATATGTTGCTCCAAAACCTGTATGTACCTTTCAGCATTAATGGTGCCTTCACAGATGTGTAAGTTACCCATGCCTTGGGCACTAATACACCCCCATACCATCACAGATGCTGGTTTTTGAACTTTGTGCCTATAACAGTCCGGCTGGTTCTTTTCCTCTTTGGTCCGGAGGACACGACGACCACACTTTCCAAAAACAATTTGAAATGTGGACTCGTCAGACCACAGAACACTTTTCCACTTTGCATCAGTCCATCTTAGATGAGCTCGGGCCCAGCGAAGCCGGCGGCGTTTCTGGGTGTTTTTGATAAATGGCTTTCGCTTTGCATAGTAGAGTTTTAACTTGCACTTACAGATGTAGCCACGAACTGTAGTTACTGACAGTGGTTTTCTGAAGTGTTCCTGAGCCCATGTGGTGATATCCTTTACACAGTGATGCCGGTTTTTGATGCAGTACCGCCTGAGGGATCGAAGGTCACGGGCATTCAATGTTGGTTTTCGGCCTTGCCGCTTACGTGCAGTAATTTCTCCAGATTCTCTGAACCTTTTGATGATATTACGGACCGTGGATGATAAAATCCCTGAATTCCTTGCAATAGCTCGTTGAGAAATGTTGTTCTTAAACTGTTCGACAATTTGCTCACGCATTTGTTCACAAAGTGGTGACCCTCGCCCCATCCTTGTTTGTGAATGACTGACCATTTCAGGGAAGCTGCTTTTATACCCAATCATGGCACCCACCTGCTCTCAATTAGCCTGTTCACCTGTGGGATGTTCCAAATAAGTGTTTGATGAGCATTCCTCAACTTTCTCAGTCTTTTTTGCCACTTGTGCCAGCTTTTTTGAAACATGTTGCAGGCATCAAATTCAAAATGAGCTAATATTTGCAAAAAATAACACAGTTTACCAGTTCGAACGTTAAGTATCTTGTCTTTGCTGTGTATTCAATTGAATATAGGTTGAAAGGGATTTGCAAATCATTGTATTCTGTTTTTATTTACGATTTACACAACGTGCCAACTTCACTGGTTTTGGGTTTTGTACCTCACATCCTGCCCTCTACACACACATGTTACCATGAGTGGTCAATGCAAAGTACCTCATGAATGTTTTTGCATCGCCAGCCTTCAGTCTTTCCCCGACACTGCTGTGTGTCAGAGGGGGCAGAGATACGCCTTGGATGCGTATAGTCTACCGAAACCAAAGAAGACAAAGAAGCTGTGCGTCAGGATGAATGAGTCATGTGTTGACCCAGGCCACCGTGCCACTTCATCTGTCAAAACCATGTTTGAGGAACAAATCACTTCTACACTGTGAACAAATCACTTCTACACTCGGAGCTCTTACAGCAACGTGAGTGCAGACTGTCACTGGCTCGATCACATTTGGGAAACTGGACATTGCTGCAGAGCCTTTTAATGTTGGCCCGTGCACCCACAGTGTAAAGGTGCGTTCACACCGAACGTGACTTGGGTGACCTTGGCGGCCACTCTCCATGCAGATTCAATGTACAGCCACGATCAGCCACGACCACGTGCGAGCAGATCTCACGCGATGTGCAGACGCGTTCTGGGCGACTTGGTCGCATCTTTGGAGACATGGGGGTGGCACCCCTGTTGCTGCAGATGGGAACTCTGGGGTCGCTTTGCCGTGCTCCGTCACCAAAGTTGAAATATTTGAACTTTTCAGGCGATGTCGCACCGTGAGAGCCAATCAGTGTTGCGTGGGTGCATGATTGACACCAGTGACAGACTCAGAGTGACAACAACAGAGTGACACGCCAACTGTCCTACTCTGCGACACGCCTCTGTCTTGCGACCTGCAGTCGGACCCCTCTCTCCGTGTGGGGAACATTACTTGGTGAGTACATTAGTTCCGCCTAGACAGACCGCATTGAACTGACAGATAGATGATGCTGCAGGGCCATCAACTGCAGTGTTTTGTGGTTGGCAGGTGAGTGAAAAGGATACAGTTGGAATAATGTCAGCTAATACGTCCTATTATATGATATGATATGATCGCGGGGTGAAACTCTTGTCACTGAGGGACAGCGATGGTGACAAAATGAGCTATGAACAGGCGACAGGACTTGGGTTTGCGACACGATCTTGATTGCCAAAGTCGCGTTCGGTGTGAAAGCACCTTAAGGAACCCTGATGTATCGACTGGTCATGTTTATAATGCCATCCAAAATGACTGGCAGTATTGTGCTGAGGGATGGCTGCAATATCCCAGACCTAAGATCAGAATTTAACTGTATTATGTCATACCCAAAAGGGGCTTTAGACAGAAAATCTAACATTATATTATTGCCAGAAACACCGAGTCTGTCAGCACCTATACGCACCAGGATGGCGCAGTTCCAGCGTGTGGTTTTGTCTAACACTGGGACCGGTTCAGATCCAAAAGCACTGCTCTGGGGAATCTAACTTAGCTTATTAGCCAGTCATCATTATGGGCCAGGAAATCCTCATGGTCTCTAAAAATTCTCTCCATCCTGATCCACAGTCTGTGTGATCTTAAGCAGTGCCAGAGCATCCACTGTGCAGCATTACGCACAAGTGTCACTGCACTGTTTATATGCTGACTCAGCAATTAGACTGATTGTTACACATTGTCACAGCTAATACTAATCAATCAGTGCTATCCCCCGCTCTATATCATTTGAAGATGAAGTATGATACATGAACATTGCATACAGTAGTAAGTGAACACGTCTATAGCACTGCAGACTCAGGGTGTTTATGATGACGCAGGTCTATAATCTGATATGTGACGACATTAATTGTATGAGATGAATCTGGCTTCACTTCAACCCCTCACCATCTGTGCTGCCAGGTTCCCACATCTTCAAAATGTTCGTACGCCAGCATCAAAGTTGATGTACCGGTGCGCACATTCTCCCACCAAGTTTATTTTTATAAATCACAACCTTTGCGTGGGAAGTGACTTACCCCACTTTCAGGCCCTTTTTTGTGTGTAAGCAAGCTTTATAAATGAGGCCCCAGCTGATAATCATTAATCATTGATCACCAATGACAGAGTAGAGAGGAGAGGAGCTAATTTAAGATTAGGGGAGACTGGAACAAGGTGAACCAATGAGGTAGGATAAGAGGCCTCATGTTATTATAATTCACCTTTATGAGCTTGTTTGTGTTTATTTGACAGTGTACGGACTGTTTGTCAGACTGTTACCCACAAATACTTGATTTCAAAAACTATTTCAGTGCCTTTATTAAGTAAAAAACATTAAAATGTTTAAGTACCTCCATCCAATGAGGATAAAGTTGATTTTTGTTTCTGATCATTTTTTTTCCACAATGGATGGAAGAAATAAAACAAGTAAATAAAGTTTGTTAATACAGAACTTTACAGGAGCAAAACTGCACAGTGACAAAAATATTTGAAAAGGCAAATTAAAGAGATGCAGCAGAAACAATATAGCAGATACAGATAATAAAACAAACACAACAGTCCAACAGATATGCAGAAAAGTTTTGGTTATATGTAATAAAAATGGCAAAAAACAATTATAGTGATAATAATAATAAAAATAATTTTGATGGTGATATTGGAAAAACAGATGAAAACAGCTTGGCTATAGAGACCTGCTTTTCACCATCCTGCAGCCTCAGTGCAGTGAAGCTCATTCTTTTAATGAGTAACAAGTAACTAACATAGAAACACTGAAAATACTGTAATAAATAAATAATATATAAATGTCAGACCTGTAGGTGGGACTCTAACCAAGACATGGAGCCTGCTCAGACATCAGTCGTCTGCTGTTCTCTGTGTCTTCTTGTTGTTCATGGTGGTCATAAAGGAGCAGAAGATTTTAATGAGACGCCGTATTCAGACATTGATTCTGTTGTTGTCATGGTTACAGCAAGTGGTTCAAGCGGGGGGGGTAGTCCACATGGAGGACGGTGTTTCTGAATTTATCCACTCTGGGACTCATTTCAGAAATGTGTGTTTTCCTGAAATGCCGTTTCTATGGACAAAATGCCTCTTTGTACTTGTGCAGATGGACTGAATTAGTCTCTGTGTGGACAGCCACTTAACTTAATACATTTTACAAGTAGCTTGCCCATCATTGCATGTCTTGCTAAAGGGCACTGCAGCAGTACCTTGGAAATCAGATGGCTCCGATCCAGCTAACAACCCAACAACCAGACATGGTTCAGTCAGGACTTGAACCAGCCACCATATGATCCCCAACCTAAGTCTTGTCGGCCAAACTACTGCCGCCCCATTTTGGTTCTTGATTTACTCAACCCTTAAAAGATCCTTGGGACATTTTGTGCCACTTTAAGTTTTTATTTTTGAATAATTTTGGCTGTGTTGCACGAGTAGAGCTCAAATTTTCCAAAGGATAATCATTTTCAAAAAATTAAAAAAATATTGTGTAATTTAATTAAAATTGCCTAAAATGGCTGAACAACAAAAACCTGACGTGTTTGATCCTTTGGACCTAGTCGGTCACATCTGAAACCATTATAAATGCTATTTTTGACCCCACAATTACCTAAACACAAACAAATGCATTCCTGTATGTTAAAATTTCATTTTGAGGTAGAACCTTTCTAGTTGTAATTTTTATATTTATCCAGCAGATGGAGCCATTTTTGCATCAAAATCAATTTTGCTGCCAATCACTGACCCATCTCAGGGCCTAATAAAAATTATGACCTAATAGTTACTGAAATGTATGTTATAAAAATTATTAATTGTTTTTGGTACTGGCATTTAAAGGATTAAAAACCCCATAAAATAATTAAAACTTGATATGAATATTTCAGGCTCAAGTTGTTTTAAAAGTTTGAGTCATTTAAAGTGAAAAAAATATTAAAAAATACTATTTTTACAGCAGTTTTTAGGAAGGGAAACGATTTGGTCTTGAGGATTAAATGTACTCGACGGAAAATTGAACAATGCATCAAAAATCATTGTTTCTGCCAATCATTGACCCATCCCCAGACCTAACAGAAATTATGACCTAATAGTCATTGAATGTAAATTTTAGAAATTATTGATGGTTTTTGTTTTTTTACGATAACAAAAACAGTGGTTTTCGTTTAACATACTGGCATTCAAAGGGTTAAAAATCCCATAATATAATTAAAACTTGATATGAATATTTCAGGCTTAAGTAGTTTTCAAAGATTGAGTCGTTTAAGGTGGAAAAAAATATTAATAAATACTACTTTTAAAGCACTTTATGGGAAGGGGACTGATTTGGTCCTAAGGATCAAAAGTGTGACTTTTTTTTTCAATCTCACACTGCAGAAAAATGAACAATGCATCAAAATCATTGTTTCTGCCAATCACTGACCCATCTCAGGGCCTAATAAAGCTTATGACCTAATAGTCATTGAAATGTAAATTTTGGAAATTATTGATGGTTTTTGGTTTTTTACGATAACAAAAACATTGGTTTTCTGTTAACAAACTGGCATTTAAAGGGTTAAAAATCCCATAATATAATTAAAACTTGATATGAATATTTCAGGCTCAAGTTGTTTTAAAAGTTTGAGTCATTTAAAGTGAAAAAAATATTAAAAAAATACTATTTTACAGCACTTTTTAGCAAGGGAAACGATTTGGTCCTGAGGATCAAATGTACTCTGCAGAAAAATGAAAAATGAACAATGCATCAAAATCATTGTTTCTGCCAATCATTGACCCATCCCAGGGCCTAATAGAAAATTATGAATTATTAGTCATTGAAATGTATATTTTGGCAAATATCTTTGTTTTTTAATGATAACAAAAACAGTGGTTTTCATTTAACATACTGGCATTTAAAGGGTTAAAAAACCCCATAATATAATTAAAACTTGATATGAATATTTCAGGCTCAAGTAGTTTTAAAAGTTTGAGTCATTTAAAGTGGAAAAAATATTAATAAATAATATTTTTATAGCAGTTTTTAGGAAGGGGACTGATTTGGTCCGAAGGATCAAATGTGTAAGTTTGTTTGAGGATCTTTTAAGGGTTAATTTGGGAAATAACATAAAACTGTGTGCAGCTGTTTCCTCTGGGTAAATGTAAATATCAGATCAGGACTCAGTACAGGCCGATACTTATGTTTAAAAAGTGTATCTGGATCGAGGGCCAAACAAGCTGATCAGGACATCCCTATTTTAGATATTGGGCATAAGTCCTCATACATCTATTCATTTTTAAATTTGTTAGTGCAGACCAATTATAGACCTTGACATCTCCTGTTGTGGTATGATGAACTAGAGTGATCACTTGACTCGGAGGCCTTATCATTAATCTCCAGCACTCTGAACACGTGCTGGCACAAACCCTCACAGAAACTAAACCAGCCAAAACAAAGGCCAGCACTCCCTCATAATGACTTTCTGCCACTGCGATGGGCCTGATTTGACCCCTAAATAACCTTGTGTTGTTTAAAGTCTTTGTTGAGGTCCTGTGCAGAGCAGAGAGGAGGCGGTGCTGACATCTCATCTTTATAATCAGATGAAAAACAAAAGGGCAAATTCTGCAGAGCTGCAAATCTCTGAGAGCGTCTTAGCTCTGAAATATTCTGAAAACAAAGTCTGACCCTGAGACAGAGCAGATGACTGCTGCAGTGATGCCCTGAACATGTGCAGTTTTTTTTTGTGTTTTTGCCTTGTTTTGTCAAGCTGCAGAAGAAGACGCCTTTGAAATGTGTTTTTTTTTTTTTTTTTCATTTTTAGACTGCTATGGTAACACAGAAAGAGGAATAAGGGACAGTAAAAGGGAACCAGGGGCACAGATCACATTGTGTTCTGCTGTTCAAAGTGAAACTGAACAGACTGCACTTTCACTCCCGGAAATCGCTGTTTACTTAACGGCCTGGGGCTTAACATAACAAGCTCCACCCAAACACAGGAACAGCATTGTCTCAGAGACGGGAAAGTTCTGTAAGTTCAGTTGTGTAAGACTCCAAGAAGAGGAAGCAGAAGTGTGAATCTTTGGAGGGTAGAAAAGACAAAGGCCAGCAGCTGTTTCACCTCAGACCTACAGGGAGTCAAAGATGAAGGCTCTAGTGTTTCTGCTCCTTGTGGCCGCAGCCAGCGCGAGGGTCTTCGAGCGCTGTGAGTGGGCTCGGTTGCTGAAGGCAAAGGGGATGGATGGATACTGGGGCATCAGCCTTGCTGACTGTGAGTACCTGACTTTAAGTCTACAAGGACCTGGATCTGGTCTGGAGCGATCATTTCTTTGCCTGTTGTTATGTCTTTTTTACGTCATCTTTAAAGATCTGAAGACTGGCAACCCCACATGTTTGAGTCTCTCCTGTGATAACAGCTGTTATTAAACCCTTTCACTCAGATGCACAATCATTTTTGATATGTTTTGGCTCATTAATGCACACAGAGGCTGAGCAGCAGCTCATTTGCTTCTTGGTTTGATGTTATGTTGATTGGTGGTAGAAATGTGTTTTATTTTGAAAGTCTTTATGGGTCCTCATGTGTTACCAGGGTCGTGTTCACTCTTAGGTGGGTTTTTGAAAGCACAGATTGTTTCAGTGTGTTCTGGAGTTTCATCCCAGGTGGCAACCTCCAGGGCTGAAAATGGTTCAACAGCATGTGTCTGCACTCTTAGGACCTTAGGTCTAGGACCGCAGATTCAGGACACCTTAGTTTGTGTGACAGTGACGCCTAGTATTGATTACCTAAATGCTGAGTCTTTGGGTTTTTGAAAATGTATCACCCCTGAATATTGAATATCTTTTCTATGATCTCCAGCATGTCTTGAGGTCACTCTTTGGTGCGCCATGAGGAAGTGTCCAGCATTTCTTCTGAATGGTTTGTGATATTAAATCATTCAAACCGTCAGATAAATTGCAAAACAGCAGCCAACAGGAGCACACTGCTTAAAGGTGCTTCTCCATCCTTATAGCGCTGTGTCAGACTTTGCACTCTCTGGATATCAGATTATATACATACATCACCATGCAGCTGCTCCCTTCAGGCTGTTAAAAATGGGCCCACAGTCTTCCAGCTGATTATGTTTGGTTTCTGTTGCAGGGGTCTGTCTGTCCTGGTGGGAGTCTAATTACAACACTGAAGCCACCAACCATAACAGGGATGGGTCCACCGACTATGGCATCTTCCAGATCAACAATCGCTACTGGTGCGACAACGGGATGCCAACGTCCAATGGGTGCAGAATCAAGTGCAATGGTCAGAGATGAACTATAACAATCTGCAATAAGGTTTCAGATTTGACACGATAAAACCTGTGTTAACAATCAGTGATGGGCAAAGATACAGCACAGCAACTCAATTTCTGTAAACTTTTGGATCTCAGAGAGCGTGTTCGCTCAAATGGTCCTAACGTGATGTGAGGTTTGTTTGTAATTCTGTATTAATATTCTCAATCTAAAATAACTCATGTTTTTGTGTAGCCTAACGTAAATCTGTGGCACCTTTGCTTTGCCTTTGACAAGGGTGCCTTTAAAAAGAGGTATTACGATAATGTGGATCATTCATATTAGATAAAAATGTCTAAAATGCTCTCTCCCTGATGTCACGTCAGTGTCAGGTGAACATAGCTTACATCAGGGATAGGTCACTTTAGGGACAAAGCAAACACTCTTTTACCAGAGGGATGGAGAGAATATGTGGCTTTTTAGGACAGTGTCTCATATTTAATGCCAGTTCTAATTCTAAAAGCAACTTTAAAGTGAAACCAGTTTAAACTAACTTTTTGATGCAGTGGATAAACTATCAACCAACCAATCAGTCTTTATTTGTATAGCACCAGTTTATAACAAGTGTTATCTTAAGGCTACTACTACTACTTGACAGATATTGACTGTTCAGTGTATATTTGAATTCTATCCAATCTATCCATCCATCCATTATCTATACAGCTTATCCTTTTTGAGTAATAAAAACAACAATTAACTTTTAAAAAGTTAACGTCTTGTTTTTTAAATGCACTGATGATGAGATGAAGCGATACAGAACATTTGCATATTTTAGTGATATGGTGAGCCAACAGGTTAGGGTTTTAGTCCTCAGGAGGGTGTCTGGGGTCAGCCTTAGAGGCAGGGTGAGGAGCTCAGACACAAAGGCAGAAGTCAAAATAAAGTTGCTGCTCCTTTAAAGGAGTAAGGTGGTTTGGGCATCTGATTTGGATGATTCCAGGTGAGACCCTGCAGCAGACCCAGAACCTGCTGGAGGGATTATATATCCCATCAGGCTTGGAGGTCCCAGGAGGGATAGAAAACAATGGCAGGTGAGAGGGAAGTCTGGGCTGACCTGGTTGACCTGCTGCCCCTGCAACCTGACTCCGGATAAGTGATTGTTCTTTATTCTTCATTTAATGACCAAATATCTTCCAGTTCTGGTCAAACCATCACTAAAGCAGGTAACATCTGTGCTAACCTGTTCAAAACCAAGTTCTCCTTCACCCTTCGAAACCCCCTCCAGTGACCAAACGGGTGACGTCTCTAATAATTTGTCCATCTTGATTCTCTGTTCCTCAGAGCTTCTGTCTGACAACGTGGACGCTGCCATCACATGTGCCAAACGTGTGGTCAGGGATCCTAACGGCATCAGAGCCTGGTAAGATGCAGACCAAGGCTCGGTCAAGAACCTCTTCATACAGACTATGATGCATTCACTGACTCCCATCTAAAGACTGTGATGTGTTAAGGCACCTTCTTGCATGCAAAGATAAGTGACTGGATTTCACTCTGTCTGGTTTCAGGGTGGCATGGAAGAATCGCTGTGAGGGCCAGGACCTGAGCCCGTACTTAGCAGGATGTGGAGTTTAACCATCTGGTGGGGAGAGGACGGTGTCTTTACTCACATTTCAGATGCAGTTTGATTTATGTTTTTGTTTCTGATTTGACTGAAGTGAAATAATAAAGCGTAACACTGAGAATTAGACACTCTTGTAGTGTTTTTATTTTGCTCTGGACTGGACCGACTTGATAATGCACTGCTATGATTCAGCCTTAAAGCAGGGCTGTGATGTCCGATAATCCATGTTCTTCATGCTGTTCCTTTCCTCAGATCACTGCTGTCTCTGGCTAACTGATCAGGGACTGGATAAACCACCAGCAGCCTCACATGTCCTCAGTTTGTCTGAGTGTAAAAGTCCCTGCAGTGGTCTTCCTCCTGTTGTTTTAATGACACAGAGAACCACACTTAATTTCAGCATTATTTCAGCCTCCATTATCACAGCAGACAGAGCTGCACACATGTTTTATTCCCACCGGATGCTCTGTGCTGTACTTACTTCTTCAGAGCAATAAAGATTAAGAATGAGTCTTAGAGGAATAGTGGCATTTACAGCTTCTCCGCAGCTGGAAATAAACGTTTCCAGGAGGACCCGGCAATCACATTTCAACATCTTCTGAATGCTGTGAGGATGCATTAATGCTTCTGTCTGTGCAGAGTGACTTCTCTGTAGCTTTAGACACAATCAAGGTGAGAGAGTTCACATCCAGGTACCCCTGTGATAAAGAAATGAACTGGATTGTGTTTTTTAAAGGGAATCACAACAAAAGATGTTTTTTGAATTTAACTTGTAAAGATGTCGTTTGGGAAAGGAGATCATTAGTCATGTATAATTTTTTAACATTATTTTGTAGACTCCTTGACAAGCTGAATCTGAGTTTTGACCACCTCACTGATGCTTCTTTCTTTTTATTGAAAGATAATAATTTGTTTTTTACAATAAAAAGTTTATTTTTACTTATGCAGAAGCCTCGGGTGTCAAAAAAATGGAGTCAGTGCAGAAGTGTAAGAGCTGCAGTCCCTCAATTGTCCAGTAGGGGCTAGCTACACTCTTCATGTTCAAAAACATTTTTTAATGCCTCTGCATTGACAGCTGGGGCTGGAGGCGTTATGTTTTTGGGTTTTCTGTCCATAAATTCAACAGTCCATCTTTCCAGAGGACACATAAGGGACATAGGAGATGCAGGGATGATGCATTTTTAAGTTAAGGGCTTGTGTCCACAGGGAACAGTTTTCATGTTCTCATCCTCAATTTTCAGAGTGCTTATTCATTCATTCATTCATTTTCTATAATTTTCACCCTCACATTTCAGTATTTGATGATACTCTGGGGGCCTGATGTGGCCCCTAGGCTACTATTTGATGATCATTGCTCTCGGGGCTTTTAATTGCCATTCAATAATCATAGTTTTAAGATTAAGCTCCTAAACTACATTGTCTTGGATGGGATGTCACGGCTCAGTAAAGTTTGTGCTCTTTATGTACCAAAACTGGACACCAGGGGTCTCATGTACAAAGACTTGCATGGATTTCCTACTGAGACATGGCATACACTCAAATCCAGAAAATATCGTACCCACAAAAATATCCAGATGTATGAACCTGTGTATACTCATGAATCCAAGCACATTTCCTTTGTACATTCCAGTCAGCTTGGAATTGAGCACACATGTTGGAGTACCCGACCCCTCCCTGTCCACGCCCCCATTTACATACGCAAATCATATTTAAATGAGAGCTGAGCCTGAGATTCTCCTCTCTGCACGATCAGAACATTAAAAAAAAATGAGGAAGGCTGGGAAAAAAGAATTTCACGGAAAGCGAGCTGCAGGCACGACTCGTAAAAACGTGCTCTTTGGCATGCTGTCCTCCGGCATGAGCAACTAACACCAGAGGGGTGAGTGGGAGAGTGTGTGAGGCTGTCAGTGCCATGGGGTCAGAGGGCACACAAGCAGAGATTAAAAAGAATGGTCCCACATCAAGCTGAATGTGAAGCGGAGGATGGCTGCCCCCCCACTAAGTGTGGCCAAAACAGGTGGGGAGACAGGGGAAGGGCCCACCTGTCTGAACAGACACTGCTCTCTCAGGGGTGATGGGAGCACATGTGGGTGACTCTGATTAACTGAGGTAAATATCTGTGTATCTGTGTAACTCACAGCCCTATAAGACAGAGGTTCATGCATAAATGCTGTATGTGTGGTCTTATTTGGTTCGAAATCTTTTGAATTTAAATTTAAACATGTCAACATATCAAAAGGGATATCAAAGTAAACTGGATTTACAGTTTCCATTTGTTCAGTTTATGCACTACCTACATGGATCAAACACTGTTGTTGCAAATCAGCGCAGAAGTGCCCTGGGGAAAAGGTGAGGCTGATTAAGACATTTCACACTTTACGCACGGGGTTATTAACATGACTACTTTGCACACAGAGACAATCAGGGGCTTGTTAGAAAGATGTTAAGCTGTGGTTTAACCAGCAAAACACAGTAAGTCACTAACTTCCACCACTGACTAGTAATAATGCTGTGAAGATAGAATTTGGGGGCTCACATGCTCAGTGCACATCTTATTAATTAATATTAATATTAGGACAATTACATGAACAAATTTACAGGCTAAGAAGCCCCCATCATGTACAGTAGTCTGTTCCCGACCATGCTGTTACTCCGAATGTGTGAGTTGTGCGTTGAACCAGGCCATCTCGCCACACTGTTGGTTAACTGCATTTGCACATCACATATGATCTGTATATGCCTGTATATTGAAAATGTATACTGTTGACATACACAAATTCATCATGTGATGGCGCTTTTATAGCAATGTGTGTGCAGTCCATAGCTCTGATCACATTAGGAAAACTGGCTCTCGCTGCAAATTGTGCTTTAATGTCGACCTTATCAGCTGCATTGTGGGAATTTGATATACCTGGCTGATAATTCTGTCCCACACGGCTGGCATGGCTCGGCTCAGGGTCGACTGGCACAGTCCTGATCGGTCGGCCAGCTCCCTCTGGGATGCCCCGGTTAGGATCCCCAGTGTGGTCAGCCCCTGTATGGGCACAGGCAGCGCATGGCTCCTCGCTGTGTTGCGCTCCAAGCCCAGCTGCAGTTCTGTACACAGGTCCTGGGGGATCGCCCTCGGGAACCCTAAAGAAGCTGATGAGCCAGTCGTCATCATGTGCCAGTAAATCATCTCTGTCTCACACACGCTCTCTTCGTATTGCACCATTTATAATGTCTCCCAATAATGCTAAAGCAGTCATTGTGTTTAACGATATGTTTTGCACCACTTTGCATGTGCTTTCATATCCACTCATGGAATTGCAATTGGGTGTGTTAATTGTTCATCAATGTTAATTGTTCTTGTGTCTGTGATGTGCACATCACTCAGTCTGAGGAGTAATTGTTTTCACATTTATTTTTAAAACAGTTTCAGGGCTGCCAACTTTTCAAAAAACCTTGGAGTGAGATTTGGTGGAGCCAACCAAAATGCTGCCGTATACACCGCAGGACATTCAACACGTAATGTCTCATTATGTGTAGGTTGAATCATACTATATAGCACGCAGAAGTAACAAAATGGTGCAGGTGCAATTAACTTAGGTACAGGTGAAAAATAAAATCAAAATAAATGCTATATTTTTTGCTGTGTTGTCTGATACTTCCTCAAATGTCCTACATTGTGATATTTAACAATAACTGTAATCATGTCATTATTTCTTATAAGTCTATATCCTACCTGTCTACAGGTCTGTTTATGCACAACCAGCAAGTCCAAGACCAGTATTTTGTTCACCAAAAACACCGGGCTGATCACCACTACAGGAGATTTACAAGAACTGAAAGGTCAATACAAGTTCTAAAACTAGGAGAAATGTTTTTTAATGAATAACCAAACTAAATCAAACTATACTTCATGTTTTTCCAATGTTTTTTTTATACGAAACTGTCAACAAGCAGAAACAAAACAAAATCTGAATATGTCACAAAATTAAAAATGCACAAACATTTACACAATTAAATTATGAAGTGCAATTGAATATGCATAATTAGCCTAGATTTAATTTTCCTTTAGTAAATGAAAAATGTTTTGGCATCAATGTGTAGGCTACAAGTCCACAACACTAAGAACTATCCAGGATAAAAGCATATGACTTGAAAATTAATGTAAACAGAGGTGATGTTGATTGGAGGACAATAAGGAGTGGACATTAACGGTCAGAATGTCATTAGAAACTGGATCTGTTCAAGTTAACATCTAAGTCAAAGTTATCGCTACTTTATTTTTAAATCAATAAATCTATACTCGAACATCAAACTCAAAGTAAAAATAGCCTACAGAAATGAACGTTTAAGTCTGGACAGGAATATCTGAGTAGAGAAATGTAAAACAGTGTAATATTTGTGTGTGGTCTGGTTTATTCTAGTGGGTATACTCTGACATACTCTGATGGATGTTCGTCCTCTTCGGGCCTCCATACACTGAAGACATTTTTACCACAATTTGACCAGATTAATACACCGTCCACTGAAAACAGCTCTGAGACCAGTTATGGGCCTCCACCCACAGATTGGGAACCGCAGCACTAGTAGACTGTATTTGAAGCTTGATCCTTCAAAGATTGTTCTGATATCATGGAGAATAAGTGATGGAGGATCCCTCAGGATGAATTTATTATGTAGAAAACAGTGAGTGAGTGAAAACAAGAGCTGGACTGATGAAGAATGTAGAGTTTTGATTAATGAAAGGCTGACTCGTCAGTTTTTGAAGTCTTTTGTTCACTTAAACCAGGCACATGAGCTGTCAAGACACCGTGTGAATGGTAAAATCACACAGAGTGACTGATGATCCCTCACTGTCCCTGCGATGCGCGTCTATCTGCGTCTTTATGCTCACCGGCAGACGGAGGAGCGCACACACACACACACACACACGCTGGGAGAAAGTGAAAGTCACACAAGCATGCTGCTATACGTATCCTTGCGCATTTTGTTGTGGTTATATGGTATTTCGGGGTGTTTTCTAGTGGGTATATGGCGTATACCTGCGTATGCAGCCAGGGTCTGGCAGACTGTGAGCAGAGCAGACTCCGCGCAGAATGTCCGCGGGCGTCAGAGCTGTCATAGTCGAGCACATTGCCGCGTAGTATTTTCTTGTGAAATGAATGTGAAAGCCTACATTTCCCACAGTCCTTGCGCATTGTTTTCCATTTCTCTGTCATGACGCTGTAGACTGAGGACGAGGAAGAGGAGCTGCTCTGCCTGCTGACTTTGCAAAGCACTAACATGAAGAGACGCAGGTGGGGTCACATTTAATGCGGGTCGATGTGAAAATACATGGCGGGCAGTGTTTTGTGCGACACCAGTGCGCGGAGCGGAGTCTGCGCAGTCGTGAAGTTTGAGCTTTGCTTGACAGGCCTTGCGGACCTCCACGTAGTCCACTCCACCCGAATATGTTTGGGCACGCGATCCCTGCGTCCCCCTGGGATTTGTGCCTTCAGTGTGAGAAATTGGGGGTGTAAGCGTGTGAACGCAATGAGATGCTTGAGTCTCACGGCCAATGCGTGAGAGTTGGCAGCCCTGCAGTTTCCCAGCATCACCTCTAAGTGTCGGCAAAGGACCAACAGCTGAAGAAATGTGCGTACGCCAGCCATGAAGTTGGCGTGTGGCACCGCACATTTCCACGGTCATTTCACTCTTGATAGATAGATAGATAGATAGATAGATAGATAGATGGATAGATAGATACTTTAATAATCTTTCACAGGAAATTACATTTGTTACAGCAGCTGTGCATTCAATTCATTTCAATTCATTCGCTCATTGTAACAACATAAACAATAAAAGCAACAGATCAAATACAAAAAACATGTAAGAAAGTGCATAATAAGTTAAGAAGAATCAGAAAAAATTAAAAGCTACGACTGGATTGGAAAAGTGCTGGAGTATTGCACATGAAATAGGACTGGGTAATTGTGCTATTGCTCATTAAAGAGCTTGATAGCGGCTGGGAGGAAGGACTTCCTGTAGCGTTCAGTCCTAGCTCTGGGTGGAATCAGCCTGCCCCAGAACACTTTTCTTCAATGAACTGAGCCTCATGTTTGCAAAGTCACCAACTTACCCTTAGCTGACACCATCTCAAGACACCACTCTTGTTATTAATGATCAGTGGCATCAAAACCTGTTGACGAAAGACAATCATTGCAGCTATTTCTGAATAAATGACAGCAGGTCCAGTCCCTATTAATAAAGCTTAAGTATAAAAACCTTGTTGTTTTCTAATAAATAGAACGAGGTTAACAGGGTCTCATTACTTTAAAATTTTGTGCTAAAAATGTACTGGACTTATACCTGAACCTCACACATGGAGATAGTGTTGATATCCACATTTAGTCTGCCTCACTCTCATGTGAACTGACTGATGCATCGACAAGCTCTTCATTGATCAAATAAAACTGTGTCTAAAAAGCATGTTTCTATTGTTTTGCTTGGTTAAAAATCATGAATTAAGTTGAATCAGTTGAACTTCCTCCATTGTTGCCAGAATCAGTGATTGATTGGCCTTCATCCAGGCTGAGTTTGATTTGTTTGTGAGCAAACAGTCCTGCTAATTATAGATTGTGATGTGAACACTGACAATTTTCCAAAACAGCCAGCCGAGTACTCTTTATCTGCAGAGGGAGATGGTGTTTGAGAGAATGAAAGACGGAAGAGCTAGGTCTCATAAGTCATTCCGTAAAATCATTGTTTTTGACTTCAGAATCCCAGAAAACTGCTCCATTCATGGGCTGACATAAATATTCACAATATTATTTGTATGAAGACGTTTCATTGATTCATGCCCTTTTAGAAACAAAAATATGTTTTTCAGGTTCTTTTTGCCCTCTATCTATTAGGGTTGTCTCTTTTCCAAAAAAATCCTACTCGGATTGCAAGCATATATGCTGATAACTGATATTGAACCCCCCCTTCCCCCTGAACCAGGCATTTTGATCCAAAGCAATACTTTAAAATTCACAGTGCAGTTAAATGTTGTTTTTTCTAGTTTTACATCTGTTTCTAAAATACAGCAGATAGATGTCACCATGAGACCAAAAGGGAAATTCTAGTTTCGAGGACACTTGATGTCCTTTAGTATCAGTGAATGTCCTGAAAAGACTGACATACTGTTTATATGTAAAAACTTGTGTTTGTTGATGATGTGTAGTTTATGAGAGGATGCCATCAGAGGGTCTTTTGAGTCTACAAACATAGCTCATCCTGAAAGTTGTTGACGGGCGCTGTTGGATGTTGTCTTATGGTCCTTGAAGCCGCACGTTCCCCTCCACGTTCATTCTGAATGCATGGTTAGTCATTTCAATCTTACAGTGCTGAGCAACTAATAAAAAAAAAGAATGTGACTTATAATAAGCAGACCTGGCAACATTGGCTCTGGCGCATGCGCCATGTGCATGAGTGTGTTTGGAGGTGGGCGCCATAACCAGGAAATGACTAAGAGGAAAGGACAAACTATCTACCGCACTAGAAGCACAACACCAACCTCTGTACAAGCAGCAGCAGACTGGTTCAGTCAACAAGTTACAAGACCCACTACTAACTAGGTCACTCTATTGGATGATATTGATATCAACAATAATCACACTTCTTGCAGATTGATATTTTTTATTCCACAATGTGCGTAAAAAATAAATATAGGTCTATAATGTTGGGTGGAAATCACAATTCATGGGTGGAACTGAGCTGCTTGGCGGAGGTCTGCGGTCTCAGAGTGCTTTTCTGGTTATATCATATTTTTGACACTGTAAGTGTTTGGAATTATCAATCATTATCATCTCATGATTGGTGTTATTTTTTTTTTTGCTATTTTATTCAATTGTGTTTTGACACATGTACAAATGCTTAATTAAATTAATTACTAAATTCTACCAATTAATGCTTTTCATCTAATAAGCTAAATTAATACTACCGCTCAACCCACTTGATAGGATAATTTTAGCTTTAATAACACTCCTTAAATCCAATCTATGATCTACCTCCCTATAATGTCATTCTTTATATGATCTATGACTGCATATAGTCTCCTCATCCTGACAGAGCTTAAACCAACATCCCTCACCACACCCACTATCACCTGTCATTGGAAACTATAGAAATAAGTAGAATTTATAATTTTTTTAATATATAATTATTTAGTTATTTTGATTTAAAGATTTACCTTTAAGTTAAGCAAACCTAATACACAAACAGTTTAAGTCAATCAAAAATATGAGTTTAATTTACTCATAAAAGAGGAACAAGTTACAGAAGCTTGAAATGTTTGAGCTGGTAGAACTTTTATTAAATTAACATTGAGTTTACACTACTTAATCTAATTAATTACTTTGAGTATTTGGGTTTACAGTCTATTAACCTCCTGCTGTGAGGGCCAGGTGTGAACAAGAAGGTCAGGGGGGAAATCTGGGCAGGACGCCCAGGTGTTTTCTACAAAACATCAGGATGGCCTGTGTAAAAAGGAAGATCGAACTTCCATAGCTGGTGTTTCAGGATCAGATGATAAATCTGGATCCCACACCAGTAAACAAACACCCGAACAACGAGAAGGAGGATGAGGAGGGAGTCAAACCACCTGGTGGTGCAGGTGTCTGAACAGTGAGCCCTTGCTGTGGGCATATAAGAGGGAGACTTGACAAAAGCAGCGAGCCCACTGCAGGACCTTTCAGGATCAGAGGGCAGCAGAGCCTGCAGTCTGCGGCAGCCCCCTCAGAGCTGATGTTCTCAGGACCTCCTTCAAAGCCCTCAGACTGCATGAAGACACAGTGGAGCCTCCTGGTCTGTCATCAGTGGAAGTGTTTGGCTCACACTGTTTGGTATGGCATCAAAATAAACCCTGGTTCTTGTGATATGTATACAATATGATAGTTTTTTGATGAGGAAGAAAACCGAGCTAGAGAAACAAAGTTTTGCTCATGTCATGCTCGTTTTCTGCCCTACCCAGCTCCAAGTGTTCCTGTCACTGTGACTTCACTAAATCAGGGGTACCCCTTCACCAGGGTCCCGTGCAGTGGGTTTTTGTTCAGGGCTGCACAACCCAAAAACTGTAAGACAAAGATGCAGCTGACAAGAGGATGGTACTACTGCCAAAGTTAGAAAATACCTGACATACTTCTTATCTTTACTGATACATTCAACAAACACAACGCGTTCTTCTTCGTCTTTCTCCCGCATCACCCTCACAGGTTTATCCTACTTCCCTCTTGTCTCACCTCTCCTAATTTAGCTGCCATATTCTCTTTTTGTCTCAGTAGCATGAGTAAACACAGCCAATGCCTCTTTGTGGTTCCTCATGTTGTGAGCAAGCATTTTTCTGTAATAACTTCAGCTAAACAATGCTATTGATGTGACATTTTTTTTTTTTTTATCACACTGCCCCCTACAGTTTGGGAGAACATCTGTTTGTTGAGAGGAGCATAAAAGCAGGAGGTATTTCCATGCCATGACTTGTTTATGTCTGTGCAACTCTCTGTGCTAAACACATGGTATCATCTGTTAGTGTTTGTTCCTAAAGATGATCTCCAACTTAACTTTGGATCAACCAACCGACAGACAGACACAGAGGCCAAGTTGAAGCAAGACTTTAAGGTCCCGTGTGTGACCGGTCATGTCATGTCTTTGTTATCTATGAAACAATGAAACAATTCAGTCTCTGTATAGGATGAGATGCAGCTCTTTTACCCTCCCCTTCGGACACATTCAGATCTAGGGAGGCTATGATGATGAGGAATAAAGGGTGAATCCAGGTTATGTGAGGGATGTCCGTGAGGAAGGTCAGTATATAGGTGGTTGGCGTGGTGAGGGCTCGTGGAGCCACTATGGAGAGAAGGAACAGAGGCACAAGGTAAGTAAGTGGGCAACAATCCAAAAAACACACAGAGAAAGCACAAGGGCAAAAAAAACTCCCTATGGGAGATCAAAATGTTTAGCTCAAACATACAAAGTCTTTAGAGCAAGAGAGATGGCCAACAAACCACTGGAGACGTGGAAATCCACTGGCACAGGAGAGGTGTCCACGAGCCTGCTTTGTAGGTGAAGGTGATGAGGTGATAGCAGGCAGGTGCAAGCTGCAGAGGATCAGTGCAGGAAGAAACCACTCCCACTCCCCATGCAGCAGAGAGGCAGAGGATCAGGAAATGCCTCCAAAGAGGAAAGAGGGGCTTGAGAAGGGGGGGATCCCCACAGGAACAAAACAAAATAAAATATTTAGGAGTTTTCATCTCTAAAGACACAAGTTATTTGGAAATAATTATGGAAACTTGGAAAGATGCGTAAAAGAGGATTTAAGAAGATGGCTGATGATTCTACTCTCTGTCACAGGAAGAACTGATGCAATTAAAACTAACATTTCACCCAGATTTATGTGCCTATTTCAAAACTTACTGATATGTATAACTCAAAATACTTTCCATAACTGAGATAAAAAATTTTATTCCTTTATTTGGGGAGGACAAAAAGCCCATATGAAATGCATAACACTTTAAAGAAACAAATTATCTGGAGGACTAGCACTACCAAACTTATCAAACTACTACATAGCTGCCCAAATAAAAACAGTACCCTGTATAAACTAGACTATAAAGCCAAATGGAAAAGTTTGGAAACATTACAAATGAGAAAAAGTGAATGAGCTCGTATTAACCAAATTTACAAATGCAGCCCCGGATAAAATCGACAATACATGCATAAACACCACATTAAGAAATTCACAGTTTTTTAAAATATCTTTAACTACGAAGTTACCTGATAAATTTGATGGGTATTAAAAAAAACAAAAAATGATATTCAACCCTTAGTCACGTACATAGTGAACACATGCAATAAAACTTAACTCTAAGAAACTATTAAGAAGAATTTATAGAATTATTGAAGGAGAGATGGAGGGACTCAAACCCAAAGCACTGATCAATTGGGAAAATGAACTAAACATAAGTATAACAGAAGAAGACTGAGAGAACATATACAATAACACATGGGAAAACAACATACTCTTTATTTTGGAGAGAGTTCTCCTGGAAATTTCAGATGAGATACTTCAAAACTCCTATTATTCAATCAAAATATAATCACAATATCACATGCCATAACTGTGGAGAGAATAAGGCTAATCATACTCATATCCCTATGATAGACTCTACTCATGTCTGGTTTTGAAATACTGTTGGTCCACTGTAAAAGAGGAAATGGGAAAAATAATTAAACGTGACCTTTCCTTGGGCCCCCAAAACTTAGTCTTGGGAATCCCCCCAAAGACACACTCCCTCAAATCAGATAAATTCTTGTACAGAATAACTGCAATTAAACAGATAACGAAAAACTGGTTTAAACCAAATTCAAGAGGGCACTCGTGAGCTTGACCATGTAGGACGTGTCTTGTGGTAGCTCCTTCGGGATTAACTAAATTGATATTTTTTTATATACCTCAAAACCCAATATACTGCAGTATTACAGCGCTGGTATTTGCATTTATAATCTTCATTATGTCGACACCCCGAACCAAGACTGATTCTGCCAAACCTGCTCAACAGAAGCCCCGTCAATCGCCAGAGCCTGTATCACCGGAGAAGCTGGATGCTAACGGAGCAATGCTACAGAGTATTAAAGTGATGATGGAGAGATGCGGTCGGACATTGTTACAAAGTTTGAGGCTATCATTTCAGAGACAGTGAAACGAGAGATCAAATCCGCCTTGAAGCCTCTTGAGGAGCAAATTACGGCACAAAATACCACCATTAATAAGCTAGAGAAGGCCGCTAACGAGCATGATAGCCAGCTAGCTGAGCTACAAGCTATTGTGGGATCGCTAACGGCGACAGTGGAATCTATGAGGAAGAAGTGTGAGGACCTGGAGGCCCGCTCCAGATGGAATAATGTCAGGCTCGTTGGTTTGCCGGAGGGGACAGAGGGTCCTCGCCCAACTGACTTCATCGCTTGCTTTCTACAAGATCTGCTTGGGCTGGAGGCTAAACCGGTACTTGATCGGGCCCACCAGATGCTACGTGCTAAACCAAAACAGGATGAACCTCCTCGCCCAATTGTCGTCAGGGTGAACCGATTCCAGGACAGGAACTTCATTCTGCAACGTGCGAGTAAAGCTTTGTCATTGATGTTCAAGGGGAAGAGGATTCACATATTTCCGGACTTCGTGCTAGCGGTCGCTAAACAGCGAGCGGCCTTTGCTGCTGTGAAGAGGGAGCTCCGTTGTCACCCTGATGTAAGGTTCGGTCTCCGGTATCCAGCGACTCTACATATCACCCAACCAAGTGGTCAAGTGAAGAGGTTTGATAACCCCGACTCTACCGTGGACTTTGTTAAGAAGACTAAATTTGATTAAGCTAAATCTGCGGGTCCAAGCTCTTCTGCTAACTATTAGCGGTTGCTAAAAACTACATTTCCCATCATGCACCTGCAATGTTGCTGTTTGGTTCTTACGGTTACGGTGCTGTATGGTGAGCAGTGACTTTAAGTTGAGACTTCCTTTGTTTGTGTTGGGACACTTTTCTATACAGATCTATTTTATATACATATATTTACTGTTGACGATTGGACTATTCGGGCTGTATACTGTTAATATTGTATAATTCTCAAGTTATTTTACTATTTTGCACAGTTTTATATACATATTGCACTTTGCATTTCTATTTTCATAAGGAATTTAAACAAGTTGATTTTATCCCAAGAGCCCTCACATAAGTGGGATAGATCCACTTATGATGTTTAAGTTTGTGTTGTGTAGGGGAGGTGAAATGGGCATGCACCCTCTTACAGGATGCATCTGCCAGGGGAGGGGGGTGGTGGGGTTGGTTCTTTGTTCTTTGGATCAGGGGTGGGGTATGGTACACTCTCCTTGGATACAGTATCTGTTTATTTTAGACTACTGGGACGATGCAGAAGCAGTTAGTACAAATATATCTTGTTTAATGGTATTTCTATGAGCCTATCCAATGTTCAACCAGTGACCTTGGGCAGTGATATTAAGTTCACAAGTCTAAATTGTAAGAGTCTGAATAACCCAATTAAACGTACCAAAGTTTTGCACTATTTACTACACATGAATGCACATATTATTTATTTGCAAGAAACTCATTTAAAAAGCTCAGATAAGCTCAAGTTGAGGAGAAGCTGGGTGGGGCAGGTTTATCTTTTATCTTTCACAAGCCAAGCTAGGGGAGTAGCGATAATTTTTCATAAATCTTTTCATTTTATTCATGCTAAAACCATAACAGCTCCTTCAGGCAGATATCTGATTGTTATTGGTCAGATTTATGACATTAAATTAATTCTGGCAAATGTTTATGCTCCAAATTGGGATGATGATAATTTCTTTCAGACATTTTTTCTCATTGTTACCTGACCTCAATTCATTCAACTTGATATTAGGGGGGGATTTTAATTGGTGGATTAATCCCCACCTTGATAGATCATCCTTTACTCCGAATATACTCTCAAAATGTCAGGATCTGACTTGTTCTGTTATTTTGTATTTGTTCCCCTTTTAAGCCTCCTGTTGTTCCCTGTTTTACTGTCTTGTCCCTGTTTCTTATCCTAGTTAAGTTACCTGTTTTGTGAACTGTTTTTCCTTGTCTCTCTTGTTTCCTGTTTTATTTTGAAAACCTGTGTTCCTCTCAGTGTTTTCCTGCCCTCCCTTCTGTGTCTCTGTAATGATGATTCCCTTCACCTGTGTGATTGTTTCCTCAGTGGATCTAGTCTCTGTTTTCCCTGTTCTCTTTGTTGGGTCATTCGTCTTCCTCCTCACCAAGTCTCCTGTGATTCCTTGTGTTTTTCTCCAGAGTTTTAAGGTACTTTCTGTTGTATGTTTTGTATGTTTTGGGCTTTTTGTTAAGGATTGTGTTTGTGTTTGGACTTTTTGTTAAGGACTTGTGTTTTGAGCTTTTTGATCCGGTTTAAGTTTAGATTAAAGCCCTTTTCTGTGTAAACTGCATCTTTGTTTTTGTTAGTTTCCTTTGGTTTAATTCCCTGACAAAAAATCTGCCAAGATAATTAATCATTTCATGGAAGAATTTGGAAGTGTCGATCCCTGGCGCACCTTTAATCCCTTAAAAAAACAATACTCCTTTTTTTCACCAGTCCACCATACATATACTCATGCAGACTTTTTTTTTAGTACAAAACCGAAAACCAGTGAAGTTTGCACGTTGTGTAAATCGTAAATAAAAACAGAATACAATGATTTGCAAATCTGTTTCAACTTATATTCAATTGAATACACTGCAAGGACAAGATATTTAATGTTCGAAGTGAGAAACTTTATTTTCTTTTGCAAATAATCATCAACTTAGAATTTAATGGCAGCAAAACATTGCAAAAAAGTTGGCACAGGGGCATTTTTACCACTGTGTTACATCGCCTTTCCTTTTAACAACACTCAGTAAACGTTTGGGAACTGAGGAGACCAATTTTTGAAGCTTTTCGGGTGGAATTCTTTCCCATTCTTGCTTGATGTACAGCTTAAGTTGTTCAACAGTCCGGGGTCTCCGTTGTTGTATTTTACGCTTCATAATGCGCCACACATTTTCAATGGGGGACAGGTCTGGACTACAGGCAGGCCAGTCTAGTACCCGCACTCTTTACTACAAAGCCACGCTGTTGTAACACGTGCAGAATGTGGCTTGGCATTGTCTTGCTGAAATAAGCAGGGGCGTCCATGAAAAAGACGTTGCTTGGATGGCAACATATGTTGCTCCAAAACCTGTATGTACCTTTCAGCATTAATGGTGCCTTCACAGATGTGTAAGTTACCCATGCCTTGGGCACTAATACACCCCCATACCATCACAGATGCTGGCTTTTGAACTTTGCGCCTATAACAGTCCGGCTGGTTCTTTTCCTCTTTGGTCCGGAGGACACGACGACCACACTTTCCAAAAACAATTTGAAATGTGGACTCGTCAGACCACAGAACACTTTTCCACTTTGCATCAGTCCATCTTAGATGAGCTCGGGCCCAGCGAAGCCGGCGGCGTTTCTGGGTGTTGTTGATAAATGGCTTTCGCTTTGCATAGTAGAGTTTTAACTTGCACTTACAGATGTAGCCACGAACTGTAGTTACTGACAGTGGTTTTCTGAAGTGTTCCTGAGCCCATGTGGTGATATCCTTTACACAGTGATGCCGGTTTTTGATGCAGTACCACCTGAGGGATCGAAGGTCACGGGCATTCAATGTTGGTTTTCGGCCTTGCCGCTTACGTGCAGTAATTTCTCCAGATTCTCTGAACCTTTTGATGATATTACAGACCGTAGATGATGAAATCCCTAAATTCCTTGCAATAGCTCGTTGAGAAATGTTGTTCTTAAACTGTTTGACAATTTGCTCACGCATTTGTTCACAAAGTGGTGACCCTCGCCCCATCCTTGTTTGTGAATGACTGACCATTTCAGGGAAGCTGCTTTTATACCCAATCATGGCACCCACCTGTTCTCAATTAGCCTGTTCACCTGTGGGATGGTCCAAATAAGTGTTTGATGAGCATTCCTCAACTTTCTCAGTCTTTTTTGCCACTTGTGCCAGCTTTTTTGAAACATGTTGCAGGCATCAAATTCAAAATGAGCTAATATTTGCAAAAAATAACACAGTTTACCAGTTCGAACGTTAAGTATCTTGTCTTTGCTGTGTATTCAATCGAATATAGGTTGAAAGGGATTTGCAAATCATTGTATTCTGTTTTTATTTACGATTTACACAATGTGCCAACTTCACTGGTTTTGGGTTTTGTACACTATATGCCAAAAGTATTCACTCACCATCCAAATCATTGAATTCAGGTGGTCCGGTCATTTCCATGGCCAGAGGTGAATAAAATCTTGCAGACTGCTCCTAAACTGCTTCCAAACATTTGTGATTTTTCTATTCTGTTTTTATTTACGATTTACACAACGTGCCAACTTCACTGGTTTTGGGTTTTGTACATAAGCGACTCTTAAACCTAATCTCTACATGTAAATATGACCCTATCATTTTATCTGACCATGGGTCTGTATCTATGAATACATAAAAAAAAAAATGGTGAAAACACGTGCACCCTGGCGTTTAAATTCGAACTTGCTTTTGGAAGAAGGATTTGTTAAATTTATCCATGATCACATAGATTTTTCCTGCCATCTAACAGAACCCCTAATGTTTCTCCCTCGCTATTATGGGAGACTATGAAAGCCTATATTCGAGGCAAAAGAATATCTTTTGAGACACACAAAAAAAGGATATGGAGGGAAAGATTAGACCGTCTGGCTCAGAAAATAACAGAACTGGATCTAGATTATTCAACGTCCAAATCCCCAGATGTATATAAAAAACGAATGACTCTGCAAGCTGAACATGACTTATTAATGACACAGCACACAACGGAACAACTATTAAGGTCCAGGTCAACTTTCTACGAACATGGAGACAAACAAAGTAAATTATTAGCACACAGACTGTGAAAAATCACATCCTCTCAATTAATCCCTCAAACACGGACAAAATCTGGTTTAACCTCTGATCCTCTGGGGATTAATAATTGTTTCAGAGAATTTTATGAATCACTTCATGCCTCTGAAGTTAACCCCACAGTAACTGAATTGGATGATTTCTGTGATAGTCTGAACATTCCTATTTTGGACCAAATTTGGCTCAAGAATTGGAGAAACCAATAACAATAGCCCAACATAAGGCGGCAGTGACATCACTTCAGGCTGGTAAAAGCCCTGGGCCGGATGGCTTTCCATGTGAATTTTATAAAGTATTTTGGGAAAAAATAGCACCACTATTATTAGAAGTTTTTACTGAATCTTTGGATCGTGGCACCCTTCCACAAACTTTGTCTCAGGCCTGTATATCCTTACTGTTACAAAAGGGCAAAGATCCGGTACTCTGCAGTTCATACCGGCCTATAAGTCTACTTAATGCAGACTTTAAAATATTATCTAAACTGCTTGCATGGCGACTGGAAACCACACTCCCATCTATCATCTCAATGGACCAAACAGGCTTTATTCAGGGTAGGCATTCCTTTTTTAACCTGAGGTGGGTGTTTAATATAGTATGTAATTCTAACTCTCCCAATTCCACAGAAGCTTTAATTTCACTAGATGCCGAAAAGGCATTCAACAGGGTGGAGTGGAATTATTACCTCCCCCAAGGAGGTTATGTTTTTGCCGGCGTTTATCTGTCTGTTTGTCTGTTTGTTTGTCTGTGTTTAAAATAACTTGAAAAGTTATGAACGAATTTGGATGAAATTTTCAGGAATTGTTGGAAATGGGATATGGAAGAACAGATTAAATTTTGGGGGTGATCTGGATCACCGTCTGGATCCAGGAATTTTTTTGGTGTGAATAACAATATTGAGGGAACTGTGGCGCTTGGCGGAGGTCTGCGCTCTCCGAGTGCTTTTCTAGTTTGTTTTTTATTTTAAAGAAATTTAGTTTTGGTCCTGAAATGGCTTGGGTCAAACTACTGTATTCCTCACCACAAGCTACAGTGAAAAATAACGGCTTAAATTCAGCCCATTTTTCACTTCAACGTTCCACAAGACAGGGATGCCAACTTAGTCCCCTCTTGTTCACTATAGCTAAAGAGCCTGTGGCTATTGCCATTCAATGTGACCCAAAATTCACAGGAATTATTAGAGATGGAGTGGAATCCAAACTTACTCTCTATGCAGATAATCTGCTTCTGATCACCTCAAATTTATCCTAATCTATTCCAGTAGCACTTTCTATTATTGATTCATTTAGTAAAATTTCAGGGTATAAAGTGAATCTTAGTAAGAGTGAGCTATTTACTATTGGTGAACATTCAAAAAATTATCCCCTTCAACATGTACCATTTAAATTAGCTGGGTCTGATTACTTAGGCATTCATGTAACGGATACATATAACAAACTATTTAAGAGAAATTTCACTTCACTAATGACTCAAATTAAGTGTGATTTTGATCGTTGGTCCCTTTTACATTTATCGGTAGCTGCTAGAATCAATTTAAGTAGAATGAATATACTACCTCATTTTATGTACTTGTATCAATGCATACCAATAATCATTCCCGGCACCTTTTTTTGTAAACTTGACAGCATTATGTTGGATTTCATTTGGAATAAAAAAACACCCAATCTAAGATTACAATCACTTCAGAGATCGAAAGATCTGGGGGGATGGCATTACTAAATATGTTATTTTATTATTGGGCGGTGAACATAAGAAATCTAAATTTTTGGATTCAGTATGATAAACTTGAGGCTCCACCTGTGTGGTTGATTATAGAGGCTATTTCTGTACACCCGGTCGCATTGTAGTCTTTATTATACTCACAGCTTTCCTCCTCCGTCACCAAGCATACAAATAATATCATTGTGGCGTCATCATTAAGAATATGGGTACAGTTCCGTCACTATTTTGACTTCCAATTACTCTCCACTAAATCAATCAATCAATCAATCAATCAATCAGTCTTTATTTGTGTAGTGCCAATTCGTAACAAGTGTTATCTCAAGACACTTTACAAAAGAGCAGGCTGAAGACAAGCTCTTCATATTATGGATACACATATATGCATAGATACATTTATACATATATAAAATACACATATACATATATATATATATATACAAATATATACATCCAACACCCAACATGAATCTATATAGCCAATCATGAATCCCTCCATCATGACGGCAAGAAAAAACCTTCTGTTAAGCAGCAGGAAATCTTGAATGTGGACCCCAGTCTCATGATGAACAGCAAATCCACACGATGCTGTGTTGGGTGTGTGGGCAAAGGGAGGGAGGTAAGTGGAGACAAGTGGACTAAAGTAAGAACTAAAGTTAGTGACAGATCAATGGACCAATCATAGACCTGTCGTCGTCAAATTTGTTTCTGCTGAAAACAAATTTATTAGAGGTTAGCCCAGGGGCGCTGAAAAGGGGGGATAAAGGAGAAGGATTCTAGGGGCCCATGATTGACAGGGGCCCAGAGAGGCCCCTAATACAATCATAACACTGACAAAAAATTATTGCACTCAGTAATAAACTTACAGTTAAACATATATTTTATATACAATTTATTGGTAACACTAAGTTTATATGTTTTGCAAAACATTTCTCAACCTGCCAACCCCCCTATATTTACGTGAAATGGTTCAGTCCACCCGCTCCGTCAGACAGCCTGCAGAGCGCTAACTTTTCACAGACAGCGAGTGGAGGGACAGAGGCAGAGAGGCCGGATGCCTCAAAAATCTGGGAGCAAGAAATGAAAAGACAAAAGACTCAAACAGGAGAAGGAAGCAAGGGGTCGACAGTAGGTCACCTAGTTCTTCCATAGGAAAGGTGGGTCTGTTAGTGGTTCATGTGATGGAAAGTTCTGGAACATCAGCCTGTTGTCTGTTCATAACTTTGTCCATAGTTTATGAACTAGCTCACTTTTCTTCCATATTAGCTCATATTTCTGAAGAAAACTCTGGACATTTCACTGTTGTTTTAGTTAAATAATCAATGCAGGCAAACATTTAGCAAGCTGCTATGCCCATAGTCAATCATCCCCCCACAGACACGTCAAGACGAGCAGCAGCTGTCTGTCAGCCCCCCCCCAACCTGAACAAGCCCAGGTACCCCCTGAGGAAGGAGGTGAGCAACTGTGTGTTAAATGAATCCATTATTATGGAGAAAAAACATTAGAAAACAAAAAAATCATTCTGAAATAGAAAAAGCCAATAGTCAGTATTTATTTCAGAACGACTTTAATGATTGAAAAAGCATCAGCTCTCTCTGAAATATAATGTTTGGTCAGTAGTTTGGGACTCTGCCCTGCAGCAGGAACAGAGAGCATTTGTGGTGCAGACTGGGTAACTGCTCTCAATCCAATCAGAGATATGTTTACATTTGGAAATCAGATGACTAAATAGCAACAACCACATAGCCTCATATATGTATTTTTTTTTACCACAAATCTCCTGCCATCACCTGTGAGCCTACAGTTTTGGAGATAAACTAAACCTGCATGTGGGACTACATGTTCAAATTACAATATATCATAAAAGGCAATTGGCCATTTTGTTTTTGATGGTGTTTTCTCCACAGATTATAATTGCATTTCATTTTAATGGAAGAGGTTATATTGCATTTAAGTTTTATATTTTCTGGTCATTATTCTAAAGAGAATTTTATGTTCAAGTCTTACAAGGAAGAGATTGGTTTTTCAAATATAGAGTATCAGTCTTGGAGCAAATAATTAAATCTAAACCAATTTCATTGTATTTTCAGTGCTTCCCCTACCAAGTCATGTTGTTCTTTTCACAAATATAGGAATGATAGTCAAAAATATCATTAAAATGCAGTTTTATGTAAGCAGTATCAAAATTTTCTGCTGCCCTTGCGACTGGCTATGGGGGGCCCAGTAAGATTTATTTTCATGGGGCCCAAAATCCCTGGCAGCACCCCTGGGTTAGCCTCTTGAGATGCTACATCTTGTTTTCAGGAGGGTTCCCATGTCTGTGTGGTTGTGGTGATAATTTTATAGAAGTATAATCAATAAAAGTCTTACTGAAAATAAGAATTTATGGTAGTGATGAACTCATGGGTGCCCAGACCACAAGTGCATCCCTACCATATTTGTCTCTGTTAAGTATAAATGTATTAATGGTAGACCTCTTGAGATGTGACACCTCATTTTCAAGAGGGATCTCATGTCCATGTGGAGCTAGAGATAGTTACTATAGATGTATCAACCATGGATAGAAAGATCATGTTAATATCTACATTAACAGCTAGAATGATTATGGACTGGAATGAGATGGACAAATATGTGTTATGTCTGTAATTGTAGTGATTGAGGCTTCGTGACTCCACAGCAGCAGGCAGTCTCCACCAAGGATCCCAGGCCACCTACAAGACCAGAGCCAGAGACGAGTACAGGAGCAAACAGAAAGGGGCAGAGGCAGATATGGAGAGAGAGTGTGAGAGAGAGAGGGATAGAGTCCAGTGTGCCAGATCCCCCCGGCAGTCTAAGCCTATTGCATCTTAACTATATGTCTAAACTATGGACTATGAGCTGGTCCCTAACTGAAAGCTTTATCAAAGAGGAATGTTTTAAGTCTAGCCTTAAAGGTAGAGAGGGTGTCTGCCTCCCGAATCGTGGTCGGTAAATGGTTCCAGAGAAGAGGAGCCTGATAACTGAAGGCTCTACCTCCCAGACTACTTCTAGAGACTGATGGCACCACGAGCAGGCCAGCATTTTGGGAGCGTAATGTTCTAGAGGGGTTGTACGGCACCACAAGCTCTTTGAGATAAACTGGTGCCTGTCCACTGAGAGCTTTATAGGTGAGAAGAAGAATCTTGAATTCTATTCTAGATTTTATTGAAGCCAATGCAGAGAAGCTCATACAGGAGTAATGTGGTCTCTTCTCCTAGTTCTAGTTAGTACACATGCTGCAGCATTTTGAACCAGCTGAAGCGTCTTAAGCGACTTACTGGGACAGCCTGAAAGAAGAGAATTACAATAGTCCAGTCTAGAGATAACAAAAGCATTGACTAGCTTTTCAGCATCACTCTGGGACAGGATAGACCTGATTTTAGTGATGTTACAAAGATGAAAAAAGGCTGTTCTTGAAATTTGCTTAATGTGAGAGTTAAAGGATAAATCCTTCTAACAGTTATGCTTGGTGCCAGGCTAATGCCATCTATAGCAGTGAAATCATTAGAAAAGGTTTCTCTAAGGTGTCGAGGGCCCAGCCCAATGACCTCTGTCTTGTCTGAGTTAAGAAGAAGAAAATTTTTGCCCTTATCTGACCCTCATCTGACAACCACCTATTTACTCCATCACTAATAGATAATGCTTTTTCAATTTGGGCTCAACTAGGAGTGAGGTGCGTCAGGGACTTATTTATGGATAGAATATTTGCCTCTTTTCAGCAATTAGTAAGCAAATTTTCTTTGCCAAAAACCCATTATTTCAGATATCTTCAAGTATGAAGCTTCATTTCTAAGTCATACGCATGTTTCCCTGCTTTACCTCCTGACTCTGTTATTGACAGCTTTCTAAATGTTTTTTCATCCCTGAAAGGAGCTGTTTCATCTATATACTCCAACATTCATAAACTCAGGCAGACTCCTTGGAAGCTTATAGAAGAACTTGGGAAACTAGCTTAGGAATGGAAATCTCTGAAAACATTTGGGGTGAGGTGCACAAATCCTCTATTTGTGCCACGCACTGTTTTATCCAATGTAAAATTCTACACCATGCTCACTACACCAAAGAACGACTGGCAAAATGTTTAAGAATGTGTCACCTCCTTGCAATCATTGTCATCATACCCCCACTCAGCCTCTCCTCCTCACTAAAAGACATCTCGGCCTTGACCACTTTACGCTAATTCTATTAAGATGGAATTCTATTCTACCTTCCACACACATGCAGTGGCTTAGGGATGTCTTACACTTTGTAAAACTTGAAAAAATTAGGTTGTCGATCCGTGGACAATCAGGAAAGTTCAGAAAGATCTGGAACCCATTCTTTGTCCTGATTAACAGCACACAATTTACATTTGGTTGGATAGTTTTATATAACATGATGTACTAAGGTCACATTATGAAGTATTTTATAAAGTCTTTCTTTTGCTTGTTTAACATTCAGCGTCCTTGGGTGTCGTGAAAGGCGCTTTTAAATAAAATGCATTATTATTATTATTATTATTATTAATTATTTTGTTTAACTTTTTATGTATACTTGGTCTATGTATGCCTTGTTTGTCCCATGTCTTCTTCTTCTTCTTTTTTTTGTTATGTGCTAGGGAAATGTACTAAAAGGGAGGGTGGAATGGGATTTTTTTGTTTCATTTACTCAAAATGTATTTAATTATTATAATTGTACAATATTGTGTGGAATCTTTTGTTAAAACAAACCAAAAAGATCACCACAAATACACAAATGGAAAGAATTAATTAAAAGAAATATGTAAAATGGAAAGAATTACACATACACAAACCCCAGTGACACTTTTGAGTTGCAATGGAAAAAGATGAATGAACTAATGTAACTGTAAAAATACTTGAAAAACATGGGTTGGAAGGGGAAAATAATAGGTGAAATCTCCAGAAAAAGATTAAATAGAAGATTCATGTTACCAGTACTGTTTTATGTCTGTTTGTTTTTGTTTTTCTTTGTTTGATTTTGTTTTCTTTGTCCAGTATGTTTTCTGTTATGCTCTGTTGTCTTTGACGAATTACCTAATTTGTGGATTTGAACTGGTGTATAACTTGTACAAAAGTCCTTTTTTATTTGTTTATTTTTGCTTGTGTGTGCACCCTTATGCATTTATTGTATGGGAAAATATAATGTACATATTATTTGTAATGCCATTTTCACTTATATTGACATATTTTAGGTTTATTCTCTGTTTATACTTTAAAAACTACCAAATAAAGAGTTAAAAAAGGAAGTGAGTGAGTGCTTCACATGGTAGAGACATGACAAGAGGAACATGAGAGAACTTAACAGATTTAAAACAACTTTATTCAAAATAATGATGCCGATTAACATTTCCAGGGGAGACAAGGGGCAGTTGGTCAGACCCGGTTCGATCCTGGGTCGACGTTATGACATTATTTCATTATTCACCTGGTTTGGTTTTCCATCACTACTCTTTGTCAGGTAGACCAAAGCCTGTCATATGTTGTGTAATCTAGCTTCTCGCCAGTAGCTGGGGCTGTAGTGGTGGGCTTAGTTCCTGCCATCCAGCCCATCGATGCATTATGAGACAGAAATATGCAACCGACATCGAGTAATAACAGTGTTCAGCAAGAAGCAGTTCAGAAGTATTCTCTGCCATAAAATAAAAATAAATCTGCATTCAGGCAGTTTTGGATGGCACCTGTGTATTGACTGGAATGATATGTCAACATACTGTGTGCAGATTTGTAGAAGTTAACCTGTGAAGAGGACTGGAGGCTGGCGGTGCTAGCAATGCTAACGTTAGCCATGCTCTGCATTAGCTTTTCTTTGGTGATATTCAGCCAAATCCAAGCCACAGTTTCCTTACCTTGTTGGTCCTTGTTTGGTTCTTTCTATCAACGAACCACCGTACTCGTATTCACTGAAGAATAGCAGGGTGGTCTGTCTCCTGTAGACCCAATGATTCCTCTATGTGGTCCACTCCTAGACCACAAGGAGGGGGCTGGATCAGTCAGGAGTGCTCAGAGAAGACCCCTTTATTCCTAATCCTGTCTGTCCTATGTGATGTTCCTCTCAGAGACAGGAGGGAACTACATGAGCTCTAACCTCTAAACTGGAAGGCTGGATTTGTATATGATTGAAACGAAATGCTGTTTATCTGTCCAAACAAGCCTATAATGTAGGCTGTGGCAGGTGGCTCCTGTATATTGACTGGAGTGATGTCAAATCATATTCAATCAATCATCAGTCAATCAATCTATCAATCTGTCAATCAATCAATCAATCAATCAATCAATCATTCAATCAATCAATCTGTTTTAATATGCCCCCAGTTCATAACAGGTGTTATCTCAAGGCACTTTACAACAGAGCAGGCTGAAGCCAAACTCTTCATTTCACTCAGATTTGTACACCTGTGTAGAGGAGGCTGGTAGCGTTAGCTGCTCTCTGCGTGAAGGGTTTGGGTTTTTTGCAGTGAGGTTAATAAAGGTTAATAAAGGTCATAAGGCCTGCGTCAGTTTGGGCTGCAGAACAGCTTGGATGTGGGTGACATGGCATGTGACTCCACAGAGACACTCACTCGCAGCGCTCCTGTCTCCCGCTCTAATATCATGCCCCTGTCACTAACTGAGATCTAACTGGGGGATCACCAGCACCCCCATATGTGTACATGATGTTCACTGCAGAGGTGTGTAAATATCAGGCCTTGAAACAGCCGTGTGAATTGGCCTAATGTTGTCCTACAAAGTGGACCCTTCAAAAACCTCTGAACTGTCTGAAGACTGGGGTATGAGGTTCAATATAAGATTTTCACTTTTTAGAGTGTTTTACCAAATAACCGTGAATAAAAGACTGCACATTTAATAGCAGTTTATATTTAGGGGGCTTTATCTGAAGGAGGAGAAATGAGGACAGAAAGTTCCTGAGGAGTGATGAGGAGGGGGACGAGTCAGAAAACAAGATGAAGGAGAGAGAGGAGGAGAGGGTGATGGGAGGATGAAATGATGGAATTAATAAATAACAGCTGAGAGGCCTGACAGAGGAACAGAGGAGGAGGAAGAGGAGGGAGGTTAAAGGAGAAGAAGACTGGGGTCACGTTGTTAATTTCAGGGCTGGTATCTCCAAGTCTGCAGAAGCCTTCAGGGTCAGCGGGCGGCGAGGACGACGTTTATTCCAAAATAGATGACGTGACCCGAGAGACACGCTGACGGAGGAGGGGAGGAGACTTCTGAGGCTGTCGTCTTCAGCCAATTATATTCTCCACAGCTGTCTGCATTGACATCCTATAATCCATAGTATGACATAACAAAGCCACATATTTAACCATATAAAGTAAAATACAGACCATGAACTTTATCCATAGCAGTGATTTTTTTGAATAGTGATTTACAGTTTGACCAGTTTTGGTGAATTAAATAACATTTGTCACTCAGGACCATAGACTCTTATAATTGTTTAAAAAAATGATTGCAGTTTGTTTTCAAGCAACAAAAAAAGACTCCCAAATCAATAAATGACCAAAAACTGGATGCAGTTTTTGGTCATTTATTAATTCTATTTTAAAAAAGGCCCAGGCAAACTCTAACCTGACACAATTGTTTGATGCATTGGCAACATAACTGTAATTTAAGGTCTTCTCATTTTTATTGCAATATTAAGTCTTTTTAAATACTATAAAATCTCCAGTTTCTTACAGGGCTAAATTTTCTTCTGTCTGATCCTTGACCAAAGGAGGAGAGAGGGACCAAATTTCATAATTGCACAAAAATGCCTGCAGCGTTGGGGACAGTTTTACCCACTTTTCCAAATGTTTTAAATGTTTTTTTGTGGAATGTGCACAATGTGCAAGCCTTGCAGTACAGCTGGAGTCTGGTTCAAGGTCTCTAATCAGGTGGATTTGTTTTGCAAAGCAGAGGCACTTCCCTACATAGGACGATGACAACCACTGACAAAATTTTTTTTAGAGGTTAAAAATAATCAATATGAAATCCCAAAAACTTTATTTCTTCTATATATTAGCAAAAATAATCTAAAGTAGGAAGTTTGTAGTCAGCTGAAGGCTGCACCTCCAGGAACACTGCATAATCATACTAAAACTTTTTGTCCATCCTTTATCTACAATGCTTTTCCTTTCCAGGGTTGTGGGAGTGGAACCTGTCCTATCACTGCGCCCGGTGGAAATTGGAGAAATAATTAATTTCAGTCAGTGGTCTTGCTTCTACTGGCATCGCTGCGCTGTGGCATGGCTAAATATAAACAGCAAGTCTTTTGATGGCCCCAGCAGTGCTAGTTCATCAAAAAACACAGGACAGATCGCACCAGGCAGGAAGTCAGCCACATAAAAACCACACAGAGCATCCAGTCTCTTCAAAATAAAACTATGTTTACAGTCTCCAAAAAGACGTCATTAGCTGTCACATCAGCTCTCAAGTCTGATGAGAGGTCGCAGAAAGAATCTTTACTATGGATGAAGAGTTCTTTATCTTGGAGGTGGAAAACACGAGATTCTGTCTGACACATCGTCACCTTCTACATTCAAAGTTGAAATCACAGCAGCACAAATGGCCACATGACAGGCGAGGAGAGTCTCCTCTGTTTGTTCAGGCTGTTTACATGTTTTCTTATTGCATGATCTCTCATGTGAATTTTCATGTGTCCTGTGATCTTGTGATCTCGCAATGAAAGCCTGGGCAGCGCTCTGTGGCTCCCTGCGGAAATTCAGGATATTATTTCCTGAATTTATCATGCGCTGTCTGGTTTATCGCATAGCTTGTCTCAAATACCCCAACATCATGTGCAGCTTTTATTAAAGATATGAAATGTTTTAAAAGCAGCAGTTTTACCCCCAAACAGAAGCTGAAACAGAGAAAGAACTCAGTGAGTAAGGTGTTGTTATTATTAACCTAATTCAGTTTCACAGAAGAGCTGTGAGGGAAGAAACATACCCTGCCGCTGACAGATGAAGCCTCGGGCAATTTTTCTAAAAACATCCCAACCCCCCAAACTAAAAAAAAACAAACAGAAAAATCAAAGCCTGAGCCACATGAAACCCCAAACAGAGCAAAGATTCAGAGAAAAAAAAAGTAAGGAGCAAACATGAGAGAGAAGAGCTGCTGTTTACAGGTCTGACTGACAGAAAGAATAAGGAATACTGGTCATGTTGGTGTCAGGATGATATAACAGCAGCTTATTTTTGGGTTAAGTTATGCTCTCGTAGATAGGTCAGTTCATGCCTCCTATCATTATGTCTGAAAATAACCAAAGTACTATGAAGGTGCATTCAGAAGAATATCGACTTGTGCTCAGCATCTGTGAGGGTCACCCTCAGAGCTGTTATTTTAGTTTGACTGGAAGAAGCAAACCTAAGGCTGTTTTCACACTCATGTTGGTCTGATTTAGGTGTCATTCAAATACAATTCAATCAGGAGATGTGCAGTGTCTTTTGTGATTACCATCTCTTTGGTGATTTGAATTCATTCTTCTTCGTGTACTTCAGGGGTACTGAGGGCTAATGCCAATCAATCAATCAATCAATCAATCAATCAATCAATCTTTATTTGTATAGTGCCAGTTCATATAGCAAGGCACTTTACAACACAGCAGGCTGAAGCCATATTTCTTGTGAGATAGGATTCCCCCTCTGGAGTCTGGACTGGTGAACACAGGGTGAGGTGAGGCCAGACTTCAGAGAAGCTGGACCTGGACTTTGAGAGGATTGGAGGTGCCTGGGGGGGAGAGGGTCGCTGAGATCACACAGCAGGACACCACAACACTGACTGTGGAGGGGCAAAGACACAATTTTAAAGTATGACAGCAGCAGGATGATTGGACAGACAGGACTTGGCAGGATCTGATTGGCTCAGTGCTAAAGTGTATGCCCATAATCAGCTGATTTGAGTCACCTGTGCAGGAGGGCAGGTGGGGTACGTGTGAGAGGTGATTGACTGAATATGTAGGTGTTCCTGTTGAACATTCACTATAGCTTCATATAAACACAGCAAACAACGGTGCCAAGCTCTCCTGCAAGAGGTGGTCTTGGCTTGCTCCCAACTGGAGCAGATTGTTTGCAGTGAGGACACAATCGACCCAGGAACGATCCAACAGGGTGATGAGTTAACACCACTGCAGCAGTAGAGGTAATGTGTTACAGTAAATGGTAAATGGACTTGAGCTTATATAGCGCTTTTCTAGTCTTTGACTACTCAAAGCTGCTTTACACCGCAGGCCACACTTACCCATTCACACCCATTCACTCTCACATTCACTCACTGATGGTTCAGAGTTTCTATGTTAGTTATCCATCAGTATCAGCTAACACAGTCACGCCCTTTCATGCCCATTTATACACCACTGATGCACGAGTGGGAGCAACTTGGGGTTAAGTGTCTTGCCCAAGGACACATCGCCATGTGTAGCCCTGAGCTGGGCTTGAACCTGCAACCTCCTGATCACTGACCAAGCGCACTATCCAGCTGCACCACCAATGCCCCAGTGACC
Source organism: Cetoscarus ocellatus (assembly GCA_037902135.1). Lineage (NCBI taxonomy): Eukaryota > Metazoa > Chordata > Actinopteri > Labriformes > Labridae > Cetoscarus > Cetoscarus ocellatus. The sequence continues at coordinate 488,989 of JBAMNC010001552.1, read as the reverse complement.
AGGTAACTAGGCTAATAAACTTAATGATACTGTTCTGATCCCACAGAGTCACTTTCTGTGTCTAGCAACAAGAAAATATCAACACACTAACATCACACAGCATCAGAGATCATCACAGGACTCAACAACATGGACTGATCCAAGAGCTGGTTTAGCTCGCAACATTTAGTCCAGCTCGTTCAAGCAGGAGAATTTATCCTTTTTAAAGCTGCTCTCTATTTTTTGGCATCACTGACAGACAGGTATTATGTTGTAATATGTTACCATGCTACCTGGTGTCATCTATGGTCCGCTGTACACACAGATGAGCCACATTAAGCGAAACATGCTTATCTGTGTGATGTTACATAGGAGGTTTATACTATTAATATTAGTGAGTGGGGTAGCTTATCCTAGCAGCTTTTTTCCCATAATGCACAGCGTCACTGAACTTACCTGATCAGGCGAGCAGGTAAGTTCAGGACAGAAACTGGTCGATACCTTGTAGTCAAGCCGAGGATTAGACGAGTAGAGCAGAAACAGGAACGAAGCAGGTCGGCAGTGGTGATCAGTCCGGTTAGAATGTCTGGATTGCTTGGCATGAGAGCGAAGACGATCTGACAGCTGCTGAGTGTGGAGCTGGAGCTTAAGTAGGCTGGCTGATTGCTGGAGATGAGGTGCAGGTGTGCTCAGGAACGCAGGTGAGTGGAGTTGGGCTGATTAGGGTGAAGGCTGCTGAGTGACAGAGGCTGAGGATTGTGACAGCATTGATTATTTAACTAAAACAACAGTGAAATGTCCAGAGTTTTCTTCAGAAATATGAGCTAATATGGGGAGAAAAGTGAGCTAGTTCATAAACTATGGACAAAGTTAGGAACAGACAACAGGCTGACGTTCCAGAACTTTCCATCAAATGAACCACTAACAGACCCACCTTGCCTATGGAAGAACTGGGTGACGTACTGTCGACCCCTTGCTTCCTTCTCCTGTCTCCTTTTTCTTTTCATTTCTTGCTCCCAGATTTTTGAGGCATCCTGCCTTCTCTGCCTCCACTTGCTGTCTGTAAAAAGTTAGCTCTCTGCAGCTCTGAGAGCAGGTGGACTGAACCATTTTACGTAAATACGTTTGTTTAAGAAATGAGAAGCTACTCATTGACGTGGCTGCAAGAGGAAAACTGATGACAAATTGAGGAGACGGATAATACGAATGGTAACCAAAGAGCCCAGAACAACTTCCAAAGAAATTAGAGGTGAACTCCAAGGTCAAGGTACATCAGTATCAAACCAAACCATCTGTCGCTGTTTAAGCCAAAGTGGACTTAATGAAGGACACCACTGTTGAAAACAAATCATAAAAAAGCGAGACTGGAATTTAATAAAAAACATTAAAAAGTCATAAAATTCAATAAAAGATGATAAAAAAACAGGTGAGTTTAAAATGTTAGAGGACATTGAAAGTCATGGTTTATATATTTTCTTTAAGATAAAAACAGTTTTAGGAGGAGTTAAAGTTAAAAAAAGACAGTTTTTAGAATAAATACTTTGTTTACTTGGTGAGCACAGCAACACTAACTTAGTAAAGAGGATGAGTGTGCATCTCTAAGGTTTCACTTTTCCGAGGAGCATGATGAGAGACCATCGACAAAATAGACTACTGTAGAGAGATATCAAGGCCCTTAAAAAGTGAAAAACTATTTATTTCAGTCAGAAGAAACCATGAAGCAGCAACTTCAGGTAAGAAAGACATTAGAAGGAGGGAAACCCTATGCATATATATTTCTTTGATTTTCCCGTTGAGTGAGCAACCTGCATGTTAGCATTAACAATGTGTTAGCTTCATTTTAGCTGGAATATGTTTTACAAAAACCAGTTGGGATCAGCTAAAACCATGATTTCATTTAGAAAGGAGAATAAATAACCTGTTATGCATTTTATTTTGTTGAACTTAAAGTAGCCCTAGAGTGCAAATATAATGGTAAGTTAAGCAAACTAGCAATAATTCATGATCTTAAATTATATTAACATGACACCAATAGTTTTAAACATGATAGAATTGAGCTCAACTATTAAAAATAGACATTATAGAACAAGTTTATAATTCATTGTTTGTATAATTATGTTGTTAAGTGTACTGCATTTTGTGAATTGAATATGATTGTTAACTTTGAAAAATAAAAAGGATTATAGCTAAAAAATTGACAGTTTAAGTGACTTTCTTTCTTGTGCAGGCTAGTTTTATTGTGTTGGTGAGGAAATGTGTCATTCTTTTGCCCTGGTCTTCATCTTCATTCAGCTCACTGCTCCACATCTGCATCATCATCTCTTCTCATCTGTGCTTCATCTACCATCACCAACAGAAATCAGGATGGACAGTCATCAGACAAAAATATAGACTGACTCAAAAACAAAGGAAACAAAACATAATACAGTAACAGAAAAAAAGCAAAAATCAGTGTTGGTGTGAGTTATTTCAAGGGAGGCTTAAGTATAATTTAATGCTTTACTACATAGCCTAGAACTTAGATCTGCCCATTAAACCTCAGTCCGATCGCCTGAGGTGGGTTACATTTACACCCGGGTACCAATAAAGTCCCCTGAACCTGATTTTCTAAAAACTTTTAGACTGGTTACACCGTGCAGTCTGACCTATAAGACAGTTATCCTGTCTTATTTGTCAATATAAACCTCCAGGTCTAAGAAGCAGAGTTTATTATGAACTTTATTTAACCAGAAAAACCTCATTGAGATTCAAAATCTCATTTACAGACAGTCCTGGCCAAGACAGGCAGCAGCACATTTACAAAGTTACAGACATGAGACATTACAGAAACAGACAGAGACAAATCAGCCAATGAAGTCAGAGTGACAGAAAAGAGAATCATCAGTCAGAGCATGTTCAGCTGCTCTCCAAAACCCAGTTTTTCTTGTAGCAAATTCCAGTCTGCAGGAGCAGCAGATCTGAAACTTCTTTACCCATTTCAACATGAACTTTGAGGAAAAAAATGTTTGACATTAACACCGACCTACCTGCCAAATGCAGGTGGATTTAGATAGTGTCAGGTAGCACAAAGACCCCCCACTGGACCCCACTGAGACAGGACGGTTCTATCACTGCACCCGAGCAGCACTTTCAATCAATCAATCAATCAATCAATCAATCAATCTTTATTTGTATAGTGCCCATTCATAACAAGTGTTATCTCAAGACATTTACAATAGAGCACAAAGCTCTTCATATTATGGATACACATATATGCATAGATACATATATACATATAAAAATACTCATATACATATATATACAAATATATACATCCAACACCCAACATGAATCCATATAGCCAATCATGAATCCCTCCATCATGGCGGCAAGAAAAAACCTTCTGTTAAGCAGCAGGAAATCTTAAATGTGGACCCCAGTCTCATGATGAACAGCAAATCCACACGATGCTGTGTTGGGTGTGTGGGCAAAGGGAGGGAGGTAAGTGGAGACAAGTGGACTAAAGTAAGAACTAAAGCTAGTGACAGATCAATGGACCAATCATAGACCTGTCGTCGTCAAATTTGTTTCTGCTGCAAACAAATTGGTAACACTTTAGAATAACGATCATTTGTAAGGCATTTATAAGCTATTAGTAGATATTAGTAGATAGTTAACTAATCATGAACGAACCACTTATAAACATTTGTAAATGATTATTATATAATTTATAAATGATTATTAAATCATTTACAACTTAGCTTACGACATTTATAAGCTATTAGTTGATATTGAACTAATCATGAGTAAACTATATATATACATTTATAAATGATTATTAAACCATTTATAACTAAAGTTGCACAACATTTATTTATGATTTATACATTATTAAAAACACTGCATCAATATTATTGGCTCATGATTTGTTCATCATTAACTACTGTTATTTTTATGTGTAAGAAAACTTTTTTTATAACGAAATATTCTTTAACTACATGTATTGTTTTTCATGGTTAATAAATGATTTGTAATAAGTCAGTATAAATCACGTTAAGTCTTTGTTGCAGCCCAAGCATTGTGAAAAATCATCAATTCCTAACTGTTTTTTATCAAACCATTTCAATACATTTACAGCTTAATAGTGCATAGTTTATAAATGTGCTACTTTAAGATTCATAAGTGATCTGTGGATTTTTTTTTTCAATATGATCAACCTGATTAGTAAATTATCAGTGAAATACTTAAGATGTGTTTAAAAAAAACCCACTGTACCACCATTTGTTTATTAAAACCATTTATTTATTATTTTGTTTAACAAATGATTTGTTACATATTCATAAAACATTTATACATCATTTGCGGATGCTATTGTGGCCCCTAATCTAAAGTGAAAACTATTCTCTATTTACAAATGTTTGGTAATGGTTATAAATGATTTGCAGACTTTTTACTCACCTCTTTTAAATGAGCTAGTTTTGGTGAATACAGATATTAAGCAATTACTAACTTGTCTTGTCTAACAAATGATTTGTTACACATTCTTAAAACATCTATAAAGCATTTGCAGATGTTATTATGTCCCCTAATCTAAAGTGAAAACTATTCTCTATTTACAAATGTTTGCCAATGTTTATAAATGATTTGCGAACTTTTTACTCACCTCTTATAAACAATCTGGCTTTTGTGAATACAGATATAAAGCAATTAACTTGTTTAACAAATTATTTGTTACACGTTCATAAAACATTTATACATCATTGGCGGATGCTATTATGTCCCCTAATCTAAAGTGAACTCTGTTCATCATTAACAAACATCTAATAATGTTTGCTGAATATCTGTAGACTTTTTCATCACATTATAAATGTTGTAGACAACTTTGGCAGCCATCCTTCTTTGTGTCATCAAACAGTGACAGAATTAGGAGTACAGAGTATAAGAGAATAAAACAACTGGTAACACTTTATTTGAAGGGGTATACAGAAGACTGACATTACACTGTCATAATCGTGACATGACACCTGTCATTAACATGAATAAGGCTTCATGAAGGTTGTCAGAATAAAATAACCTCCAGTTTTGTCATATGACCACTTGAAATTAACATGTCATAACAGACCTGATCATCAAACAGAAAGACAAAGTTTAGTATAATCTCTTAACTTTAAATTAATGGTTGGACTTGACATTGACTGTCATTAGACAATTATAATGGACCATTGTAAAATGACTTATTTCCTTGACCTGAAGTAAAGTGAAACATTTTAACCCAGTTATTAAGATGTCATTAAGTGTCATGATACAGTCTGATGAAATCACATTAATACCTGTACAAAGCACCAGTTAAGAAATATTTCTTTTCTTCTATTATATTTATTCAAAAACACACAACATGATAACTTCCACAGACGAGCCTTAGCATATTTTTAACTATACTTTGGATAAAACAAACAGGATCATCAAACATTATTTGAAACTTTTCTCCCTACTTGATCTGATTTTGAACATAATGGAAAAGTTGGCCCAAAACACCATTATAATTGCGTATACCTAACCAGTTGTGCCACTTTATCATTTTGAGGTGAATCCTCAGTGATTCTGTGGTGCAATCACCTCTATGTCGTCAAATTTCACACTTATGTTTCAATATTCTGAGTATGAGCACCAGTCTCTGGGTCAACAAAGTTCTTTTAATGACAGACAGAATCATGGCCATATCCATATTGGGAAAGCTGACCCTTGTCGGTCATCTGTGAGAATGGATGTTCTGGGTCTGATATGCCTTTGGATGTGGCTGATGAGGGTTTGCCTTGATCGATCCTTGACGAGTCTCAAAATGGGTCCTCTGGAATTACCATCATCTCCAGCACCCCAAAAACCCACTGACGATCACGGCGCCAGGTGTTCCCACGACGACTACGATGGTACTAAGAAAAGGAAAGAAAATTAACAGGTACTTGAATTACATTCTAAGTACTTTCTAATTCTGAAAACTGTTACCTGAGCATGAACTCAAGCCATGTCCCCAAAGGTGTGTGAGACCTGGAAAAGAGTGATCCTCTGTGTACAGATAGAAGGGAAGCTTTATGATGCCCTGAGGAAAAAGAAGACAAGGCACTGAAAAACAATCAGATATAAATCTAAAGTAGCTAACCTTGAATAAATGTATATTCATCAGAGACAAATGTGATAAGGACAGATTTATGATCTGGGTGTCCATGGGTTTGTGTCCATCATAAAATCTTATTTGTATCTGGCTTGATGGATACACTTCTGGATGTATGTATATGTATATATCTGTATATGTAATGTCATATGTATTTGTGTATTTATTTAAAATGAAGAAAATGGCTTCAGCCTAGTCTATTGTAAAATGCTAAAATGCCTTAAGAAAACACCTGCTATGAACTGACGCTATAAAATTGAAGATTGATTGATATAGTAGTGTAGTGGTTCTTGCAGATATACCTGCATATCCCTTGCACTACACTACTGCATTAAATATCGTATTATTCTCACACACACACACACACACACACACACACATATATATATATATATATATATATATATATATATATATATATATATATACATTTATTCTCTGTAATAATTTCATAAATTTATTGCCACTGGAACCCTAATTTCCCCGAGGATGTCTTTCCAAAGGGATTAATACAGTACTATCTAATCTAGTCTAATCTAATATTGATGAAGTTAAAGCTTGTTTACAGTGATGCTGATTTCGACTTCTGGCTCCTAAATAAAACAATGAACAGTGAGTTCAGCAGTGAAAACTGAAGCAGGTACAATCGTCCAAGCCAACGTCAATAGTATGATGTAAGCCTTGATAACTACAATAGATTAAAATTAAAACAATACACAACACAGCTTGCTATTTAGCTCCAAGCTTCTGCTTACCACCGTAACCCATGCGGTGATAGGTTATCAGATCCATGCTTCTGCCGCATTTCATCCTCCTCCTTAACATCTCTGCATCCATCTAACTATTCTTCTTTTGCTCCTGATAGTATTCACATGTCTCTTATTTATAAGAAGTCCTTTTAATTATCGAGCCATAGCACCAGTACTGAGGTTTCTAACCTTACAGCCTCTGACTTCAGATTCCCTCAGTATTGAGCCGTTTTTTCATTTGGGCGGTCATTGAGCTCCGTAATGTGTTAGTTGAATTTATTACCGTGTACATTGTTATTGATGTTTTTGACGGGCGGGGCAGTGAAAGTGAATGATATACACGTGTGCCAGAGGTAAACAAATCGAACTCACCCCACACAACTGTTAACGCGCCTGCACCTACCTGCCTGAGAGAGAGGACTGAGAAACTGGAGCCGGACAGGTGCCAAAGGAAGAGAACAGAGCATCACCGAGACAAAGTACCCACAAAGTCATCCATTCAAGGTAAGTTAAACATGTAAGGACAGTTTAAGGACAGCTATTTTCATGCAAAATCACAAGTTTTTTACAAGTCTTACAAGTCTTAAAACTCAGTTTTAAGACCAGGTATTAGTCACGTAAGGGTGTGACTAATACCTGGAAAAAGCATCATTGAGGTTGGATGCAATGGAAACGAGAGGTACGACTTGGCAAGGAGACGATAAATAATCTGCTCAAATTATTTAAGTGTCTTTTACAGTAACGGTCTTTTAGTGAAAAGTAACCCCATAGCCAGAATGACAGTATATTGCATTGCATACAACTGACAAACCCTGAATAAAAACTGAAAATATGTTCACTGAGATAGCCATGTCCCAGAATTAACGTTTCTCACACGCAGTTTCATAGCAGTTGATGGTAAGCAGTAATACGTTTGTAATAAAAACACTCTTATCAGTAACTATATTTTAGACATCAATTAAACATACAACAGTACTGATTTTAATATTACGTGTTGGATTGCCACTAACACTTTCAAAATAACATGCTTGTAGAAATTGTTTTCAAAGTACTTAAAAATATTATTCCTCATGTTATAATCCATTTTATGATCTAGTTAAATTTTTAAAAAGTTATAGGGGCTGTTTCATTAATTAATAGCTGGACTGGATTTTCATTACAGATATCTGTGATTCAGTTTTTCTTGTCAAAATGAGCACATCACATGTCTGCAAAACAAATTACAGTATGTAGGGTTATACATGCAAAGACACACCATGTGCATCTGCCTACACACGTACACAGGTTCATACATATAAACATTAAAAAACAAAACATTTAACAAAATAACTGACCTTAAAATACTGGCAGTTGCACCCACCACATAGATTGATCTCCTAAAAGGCACAGTAGGGTGTTCAGTTATTGAAAAATGTAAAGTAATGATAATGAACAATATCAAGAGAGACAATATGATGCATCTGTTCTCATGATTTCTTAAATGTTGCTTGGGCTCTTGTCCAGAAACATATAGTTTCCTCTTTAGTACTTTATAACAGGAAACAATTGTGAATGAGCTCCTTAAAGTAACCTGCAGAGCTGAGAGTTTACTGATGTAGCTGAGATGATACAGTGTTTTTTTTTTTGTTTGTTTTTTTTGCTTTTTACTACTTTAGGTAGATGGAAACTCAGAGGGCCTAATAACTTTAACTTTATGTCAGTGTTCCTCATTAATAGTAACATTTTAATGTTTATTAAAAATCACTCTAATCTACTTTGCTTTCCTCAGCCTATGCTTTGCTTTCTTCTTGATATGTCAAATATGTCAATATAACTGAAGTAGATAAGAAAGGATTATACTCACCTTGATGGTTCGTTGTGCATTGTTCGCCCAGGTTGTTTATGTTACAGTAGATGCATCCTTTAAGGCAGGTAGGAAAAGTAAAATACCTGTTGTGCTGGTCTGCTGTGCATCCTTCTTCCTGGCTGGAAATGGTAGACTTTGCTAGACTCAAAGGCAGATTGAAAATGAACTATAAATAGCCTGGAGGGAGGATGCACTGCTAACCAGCAGGGTAACTAGAATCCTTTTTCATCAGCTAGTTATGAACCCAGTTAAAAATTATACAAAAATGTAGGCATAAAAACATTTTGTCTTTCATTTTGTTTCTCTTAAGCTACTACAACTGATGGAGTCGTCTGCCACTATGAAGAAGCCATGAGGAAATTCACTAATTGTGGATCCATGAGAAGGGCCTTCACCAAGATGAACGTTGACCACAACACAATTGTGAGAACGGCAGAAATGTGCTTGCTATCACATTTCCAGACACCTTCAAGGAGCTGCTCCCAAGTGATGAAGATCACAATTCAAAGAAGATCTTTAAACTCGCAGAACACTGTAGGAGAGCTGTAACCGATGAGATGGCTGAAACAATCACAGCAAAGAGAACAAGGGGGAAACTCCTGCCAATAGTATTTAAGTACACATAAGTGAACAAACATGATCACAAATGTGAGGACTCTTTTTTCAAATAAGTGGTACTGTTTTGTTTTTATTGAGTTGCATCACTGCTAAGTCATATACCATTATAGTTTGGAATATGTTGGGGCCCTCTGTGTTGTTTTTAGAATCAATCTAAAAGAAAAGAAATATTTCTTGACTTAACTGGTGCTTTGTACAGGTATTAATGTGATTTCATCTGACTGTATCATGACACTTAATGACATCTTAATAACTAGTTCAAAATGTTTCACTTTACTTCAGGTCAAGGAAATAAGTCATTTTACAATGGTCCGTTATAATTGTCTAATGACAGTCAATGTCAAGTCCAACCATTAATTTAAAGTTAAGAGATTATACTAAACTTTGTCTTTCTGTTTGATGATCAGATTATGACAGCGTAATGTCAGTCTTCTGTATACCCCTTCAAATAAAGTGTTACCAAATGTTTTATACTCTTATACTCTGTACTCCTAATTCTGTCACTGTTTGATGTCACAAAGAAGGATGGATGCCAAAGTTGTCTACAACATTTATAATGTGATGAAAAAGTCTACAGATATTCAGCAAACATTATTAGATGTTTGTTAATGATGAACAGAGTTCACTTTAGATTAGGGGACATAATAGCATCCGCCAATGATGTATAAATGTTTTATGAACGTGTAACAAATAATTTGTTAAACAAGTTAATTGCTTTATATCTGTATTCACAAAAGCCAGATTGTTTATAAGAGGTGAGTAAAAAGTTCGCAAATCATTTATAAACATTGGCAAACATTTGTAAATAGAGAATAGTTTTCACTTTAGATTAGGGGACATAATAGCATCCGCCAATGATGTATAAATGTTTTATGAACGTGTAACAAATAATTTGTTAAACAAGTTAATTGCTTTATATCTGTATTCACAAAAGCCAGATTGTTTATAAGAGGTGAGTAAAAAGTTCGCAAATCATTTATAAACATTACCAAACATTTGTAAATAGAGAATAGTTTTCACTTTAGATTAGGGAACATAATAACATCTGCAAATGCTTTATAGATGTTTTAAGAATGTGTAACAAATCATTTGTTAAACAAAATAAATAAATGGTTTTAATAAACAAATGGTGGTACAGTGGGTTTTTTTTTAAACACATCTTAAGTATTTCACTGATAATTTACTAATCAGGTTGATCATATTGAAAAAAAAATCCACAGATCACTTATGAATCTTAAAGTAGCACATTTATAAACTATGCACTATTAAGTTGTAAATGTATTGAAATGGTTTGATAAAAAACAGTTAGGAATTGATGATTTTTCACAAATGCTTGGGCTGCAACAAAGACTTAACATGATTTATACTGACTTATTACAAATCATTCATTAATCATGAAAAACACAATACATGTAGTTAAAGAATATTTCGTTATATCATAAAAAAAAGTTTTCTTACACATAAAAATAACAGTAGTTAATGATGAACAAATCATGAGCCAATAATATTGATGCAGTGTTTTTAATAATGTATAAATCATAAATAAATGTTGTGCAACTAGTTATAAATGGTTTAATAATCATTTATAAATGTATATATATAGTTTACTCATGATTAGTTCAATATCAACTAATAGCTTATAAATGTCGTAAGCTAAGTTGTAAATGATTTAATAATCATTTATAAATTATATAATAATCATTTACAAATGTTTATAAGTGGTTCGTTCATGATTAGTTAACTATCTACTTATATCTACTAATAGCTTATAAATGCCTTACAAATGATCGTTATTCTAAAGTGTTACCAACAAATTTATTAGAGGTTAGCCTCTTGAGATGCTACATCTTGTTTTCAGGAGGGTCCTCATGTCTGCGTGGTTGTGGTGATAATTTTATAGAAGTATAATCAATAAAAGTCTTACTGAAAATAAGAATTTATGGTAGTGACGAACTCATGGGTGCCCAGACCACAAGTGCATCCCTACCATATTTGTCTCTGTTAAGTATAAATGTATTAATGGTAGACCTCTTGAAATGTGACACCTCATTTTCAAGAGGGATCTCATGTCCATGTGGAGCTAGAGATAGTTACTATAGATGTATCAACCATGGATAGAAAGATCATGCTAATATCTACATTAACAGCTATAATGATTATGAACTGGAATGAGATGGCCAAATATGTGTTATGTCTGTAATTGTAGTGATTGAGGCTTCGTGACTCCACAGCAGCAGGCAGTCTCCACCAAGGATCCCAGACCACCTACAAGACCAGAGCCAGAGACGAGTACAGGAGCAAACAGAAAGGGGCAGAGGCAGATATGGAGAGAGAGTGTGAGAGAGAGAGGGATAGAGCCCAGTGTGCCAGATCCCCCCGGCAGTCTAAGCCTATTGCATCTTAACTATGTGTCTAAACTATGGACTATGAGCTGGTCCCTAACTGAAAGCTTTATCAAAGAGGAATGTTTTAAGTCTAGCCTTAAAGGTAGAGAGGGTGTCTGCCTCCCGAACCGTGGTCGGTAAATGGTTCCAGAGAAGAGGAGCCTGATAACTGAAGGCTCTACCTCCCAGACTACTTCTAGAGACTGACGGTACCACGAGCAGGCCAGCATTTTGGGAGCGTAATGTTCTAGAGGGGTTGTACGGCACTACAAGCTCTTTGAGGTAAACTGGTGCCTGTCCACTGAGAGCTTTATAGGTGAGAAGAAGAATCTTGAATTCTGTTCTAGATTTTATTGAAGCCAATGCAGAGAAGCTAATACTGGAGTAATATGGTCTCTTCTCCTAGTTCTAGTCAGCACACGTGCTGCAGCATTTTGAACCAGCTGAAGCGTCTTAAGCGACTTACTGGGACAGCCTGAAAGAAGAGAATTACAATAGTCCAGTCTAGAGGTAACATAAGCATGGACTAGCTTTTCAGCATCACTCTGGGACAGGATAGGCCTGATTTTAGTGATGTTACAAAGATGAAAAAAGGCTGTTCTTGGAATTTGCTTAATGTTAGAGTTAAAGGATAGATCCTGATCAAATAGAACCCCAAGATTTCTAAAAGTTGTGCTTGGCGTCAGGCTAATGCCATCAATGGCAGTTAAATCATTAGAAAAGGTTTCTTTAATGTGGCCATCCAGGTCCTAATGTCTTTTAGACACGCATCTAGTTTAGATAACTGATTTGTCTCACCTGGCTTCATTGATACATACAGCTGAGTATCATCAGCGTAACAATGAAAATTAATGGAGTATTTCCTCATGATATCACCGGGGGAAGCATATACAAAACCCAAAACCAGTGAAGTTGGCACGTTGTGTAAATCGTAAATAAAAACAGAATACAATGATTTGCAAATCCTTTTCAACTTATATTCGATTGAATACACTGCAAAGACAAGATATTTAATGTTCGAACTGAGAAACTTTATCTTCTTTTGCAAATAATCATCAACTTAGAATTTAATGGCAGCAAAACATTGCAAAAAAGTTGGCACAGGGGCATTTTTACCACTGTGTTACATCGCCTTTCCTTTTAACAACACTCAGTAAACGTTTGGGAACTGAGGAGACCAATTTTTGAAGCTTTTCGGGTGGAATTCTTTCCCATTCTTGCTTGATGTACAGCTTAAGTTGTTCAACAGTCCGGGGTCTCCGTTGTTGTATTTTACGCTTCATAATACGCCACATATTTTCAATGGGGGACAGGTCTGGACTACAGGCAGGCCAGTCTAGTACCCGCACTCTTTTACTACGAAGCCACGCTGTTGTAACACGTGCAGAATGTGGCTTGGCATTGTCTTGCTGAAATAAGCAGGGGCGTCCATGAAAAAGACGTTGCTTGGATGGCAACATATGTTGCTCCAAAACCTGTATGTACCTTTCAGCATTAATGGTGCCTTCACAGATGTGTAAGTTACCCATGCCTTGGGCACTAATACACCCCCATACCATCACAGATGCTGGCTTTTGAACTTTGCGCCTATAACAGTCCGGCTGGTTCTTTTCCTCTTTGGTCCGGAGGACACGACGACCACACTTTCCAAAAACAATTTGAAATGTGGACTCGTCAGACCACAGAACACTTTTCCACTTTGCATCAGTCCATCTTAGATGAGCTCGGGCCCAGCGAAGCCGGCGGCGTTTCTGGGTGTTGTTGATAAATGGCTTTCGCTTTGCATAGTAGAGTTTTAACTTGCACTTACAGATGTAGCCACGAACTGTAGATACTGACAGTGGTTTTCTGAAGTGTTCCTGAGCCCATGTGGTGATATCCTTTACACAGTGATGCCGGTTTTTGATGCAGTACCACCTGAGGGATCGAAGGTCACGGGCATTCAATGTTGGTTTTCGGCCTTGCCGCTTACGTGCAGTAATTTCTCCAGATTCTCTGAACCTTTTGATGATATTACAGACCGTAGATGATGAAATCCCTAAATTCCTTGCAATAGCTCGTTGAGAAATGTTGTTCTTAAACTGTTTGACAATTTGCTCGCGCATTTGTTCACAAAGTGGTGACCCTCGCCCCATCCTTGTTTGTGAATGACTGACCATTTCAGGGAAGCTGCTTTTATACCCAATCATGGCACCCACCTGTTCTCAATTAGCCTGTTCACCTGTGGGATGTTCCAAATAAGTGTTTGATGAGCATTCCTCAACTTTCTCAGTCTTTTTTGCCACTTGTGCCAGCTTTTTTGAAACATGTTGCAGGCATCAAATTCAAAATGAGCTAATATTTGCAAAATATAACACAGTTTACCAGTTTGAACGTTAAGTATCTTGTCTTTGCTGTGTATTCAATCGAATATAGGTTGAAAGGGATTTGCAAATCATTGTATTCTGTTTTTATTTACGATTTACACAATGTGCCAACTTCACTGGTTTTGGGTTTTGTACACTATATGCCAAAAGTATTCACTCACCATCCAAATCATTGAATTCAGGTGGTCCGGTCATTTCCATGGCCAGAGGTGAATAAAATCTTGCAGACTGCTCCTAAACTGCTTCCAAACATTTGTGAAAGAATGGGTCGCTCTCATGAGCTCAGCGGATTCCAGAGTGGTGCCATGATAGGATACCACCTGTGCAATAAGTCATTTTGTGAAATTTCCTCGCTACTTAAATATTCCACAGTCAAGTGTTAGTAGTATTATTAACCAAATGGAAGTGATTGGGAACAACTCAGCCACAAAGTGATAGGCCATATAAATTCACAGAGCGGGGTCAGCAGATGCTGAGGGGCACAGTGCACAGAGGTCACCAACGTTCTGCAGTCAATAGCTACAGGCCTCCAAACTTCTTTTGGCCTTTAGATTAGCTCAAGAACAGTGCACGGAGAGCTTCATGGAATTAGTTTCCATGGCCAAGCAGCTTTCATGCTCCCAACTATGTGGGAACAGTTTGGGAATGGCCCCTTCCTGTTTAAACATGACTGCACACCAGTGCTCAAAGAAAGGTCCATATAGACACTGTTGTGCGTTTATGATCAGTGGACAACTATTCACTGTGTCACTTAATAATATTGACTATCATAAATAATTGATAATAATTTACATTAAGTAATGGGATTTAATTTACATTAAATCTACCTCGGGGCACCACCCATAAAGGGAAATGGTAGTCAATTTATTAAGTCAGTCTCATAAAAGTTACTGACTATCAATTTGGAACCGTGATTTATAATTAACTTAATAAAAATAACCAAAGTTACCTAATCAATTGTCAGTCAAAATTGAAGGATTTGGAGTTCTGCAGAGAAGAGGTTGGCAAGATTCATTCTTATGCAACATTAACAGGCCAGCAACTGACTTTGTGTTCAAAATCATTTATTAACAAACAAACATGAAAACATACAAGATCTAACCTAAGAAAGTCCTATGTACAAGTGTGTGTGTGTGTGTGTGTGTGTGACAAACAAAGGCAAGATGGCTGCTCAAAGGCATTTACATCCACGACCACATGGGGAATGTTGGAGGATAGGAAAGATTGCTTTGTTTAAGGTAGATGCTGCTATATGAAGTGGTCAAGTTAACACAGCAGTTAGCTGTAGCTTAAGCTCAAAGAGCATTTTCAATAAATCAATGCAGTGATTGTAGAAACTGAATAGTCCTGTGCTTAGCCGTGCTACGCTAAACTCTGTAAGGCCCAGTTACATTACCAAGTCCATGTATGGAAAAGGTGTCCCTTTTGGTGTTGCTCTGCAAAGTCCAGTACTGCAAATTTGGTGGTTTACCAGTGGGTTCCACGCCGGTCTGGCCCTTCAGCTTCTGGCTCTGAAGACCACTGGTTGCTCCTTTGTCCCTGGAGTTAGCAGCTTGATGCTAACTCTGTCATGTTGCCTTTTGTTGTTTTGATCAGGAACTCCTGTTCCTTAAGCAGGCCCTCGCGTCGCTGTTTTTGGGAGGATTGTGGTGCTACAGTCTGCATCGAGCAGGGCTGTGGAAGAAGTCTTGAGTTGTATTCCTGAGAAGAGACTGGAGAGGCTCTGTGTCTCCTTCTACAGGCTGAGAAAAAGCTGAGAGAGTGCTGAGAGAGAGGAGCTGTGTCCCCTTCTCTCCACGGTTCAGAAAGAAGAGAGACTGCATGGCAGAGCAGGGTCTTATCGTCCTTATCAGAGAGTTCACACCTATGTGTGACCTGGGGGAGGGGGTCAGATGGTCAGTCATCTTTGGTTCAGGTTTCTGCAGGGACATGTTCCTTTTAGCATGGATCCCAACAACACAGATGAGCAAGTTTGGTGTGGAAGAACTTGACTGGCCTGTAGAGTTCTGACCTCAACCTGATAGATCACCTTTGGGATGAATTAGAGCCAGGCCTTCTCGTTCAGTGTCTGACCTCACAAATGTGCTTCTGGAAGAATGGTCAAAAATTTCCATAAACACTCCTAAACCTTGTGGAAAGTCCTTTCAGAAGAGTTTAAAATATTAAAGCTTTAAAGGATGGACCAACATCATATTAAACCCTTTGGATTAAGAATGGGATGTCACTTGTGTATGAAGGCAGACAAGAAAATACTTTTGGCAATATAGTGTATATGGAGAAGAGAATTGGACCTAGCACAGAGCCTTGATGAACTCCGTAACTTACTTTAGTGTACACAGATGACTTGTTGTTCACGTGTACAAACTGGTATCTATCAGATAAGTAGGACTTAAACCAATTTAGGGCAGTCCCTGTAATCCCGAGTAATACCTCTAATCTCTGTATAAGAACATCATGATCAATGGTGTCAAAAGCTGCACTAAGATCTAACAAAACAAGTACCAAGAGAAGTCCCTCATTTGAAGCTGAGAGTAGAGCATTAGTTACTTTAACTAGAGCAGTCTCTGTGCTGTGATGAGCTCTAAATCCTGACTGAAAGTCCTCAAACAGGCTGTTGTCTTGAAGGAAATCACATAGCTGATTAGCCACTACTTTCTCCAGGATCTTTGAAGTAAATGGAAGGTTTGATATAGGCCTGTAGTTAGCTAATGTTCCCGAATCGAGGTTAGGTTTTTTAAGGAGAGGTTTGATTACAGCTACTTTAAAAGACTGTGGCATGTAGCCTGTTGATAGAGATATATTTATTGTCTCCAGCAGGGATGGACAAACTAGGGGAAAGACCTCCTTGAACAGTTTAGTTGGGATCGGGTCTAAAAGGCAGGTTGATGGTTTGGAGGAGGAGACAAGAGAATTTAGCTCCTGAAGGCTAATTGTAGAAAAACAATCTAACTCAAGTCTGACTACATTTAATGGTACGGTAGGTTCAGGTGAAAGCAGGGAGTTGCTAATTTTACCTCTAATTTTAATAATTTTATCATTAAAAAAAGCTCATAAAGTCCTCACAGCTGAGAGCTAGAGGAATCACAGGCTCAATAGAGCTCTGACTCTGTGTCAGCCTGGCTACAGTGCTGAAAAGATACCTAGGGTTGTCTTTATTTTCTTCAGTCAGTGAGGAGTAGTAGGCAGCTCGAGCATGTCGTAAGGCTGTCATGTAGTTATTGTGACTTTCCCGCCAGTATACGTGACTCCTCTCTTTTATTGGAGTGCCATATTCTCTCTAATTTACGGGATGCTTGTTTAAGTGCACGAGTTTCAGAAGTAAACCAAGGAGCCGTCCTCTGACGTTTAATAGTTTTTTGTCTCAGTGGGGCAATTGAGTCCAAAGTGCATCTTAGAAGACTGGCAGAGTCATCAACAAGCTGATCCAGCTGAGAGGGGCTATAGCTAATATCACAGTAATCAGTTGGCCAATTTATTGAGTTTAAGGCAGCAGGAATGGCTTCTTTAAATTTAGCCATGGCACCATTGGACAGATTTCTGCTCTTCACAGTTCAGTTACAAAACGCAAAATCTTCTAAGAGGATGTTAAAAGTTACTAAGAAGTGATCGGATAATAAAGGATTTTCAGGAAAAACTTTTAGTTTATTAACATCAAGACCATATGCTAGAACCAAATCAAGAGTGTGATTGAAATGATGAGTAGCTACACGAAAAACCTGAATAAAACCAACTGAGTCTATTAAGGACCTAAAAGCTGAGCTAAGGCTATCACTTTCTTTGTCAACATGGATATTAAAATCACCTACAATGAGTATTTTATCAGAGCTTAGGACCAAGTTTGATATGAACTCAGAAAATCACATTATGGGCTGGCCCTAGGGGCCTGGGCACACCCACTTGTCGTGCCCCCCCAACATACTTTATAGTTTCATAAATAGTCTCTAAAACCTGTTCAGCACCTGAGTTCTATATTTAAGGACATTATTCAGCGATTACTGTAGCTTTGACAAATCATATCAGGTGAGTTTATGCTGCTCATCCTGAAAAACACCAGTGAGGTGATCATGTGAGCTGTGTGCTGTGGAGCAAACGGATCCATTAGAAACTGAGAGGGAGGGAGAGCTGCAGGTGAGAAACAAGGTAAAGCACAATGGCCAGAATTCCAATGAAGTTGGGACATTGGGCTCTAATTTTGTAGACCAGGCGCAGGCGGGGCGCACCTGCCCTGCGCCTTGTCTGCGCCATGTCAATGGGGTGTGTCCAGGGCATTTTGCAAGTTTCGTGCACGGCGCAGTCTGGCGCAGGCAGGCGCACCCACATCTCCGTCCGATGCGCGTCACCGTGTGGACCACCTTGCGGGACAGATGCAATCTGTCCCTGTCTCATAAATAGGAGTACAAAATTAAGTGATAATTACACTTAAACACAGCAGCAGGCTAATCCATTCATCATGCTTGTGATCCACCTGCATTCCTGGTCTGTCATCGCCAAAGCAGCGCCTTAGGTGAAAATATATCTCCTCCTCATCCTCCTTGCAATAATGTACTCCATCTTTTTAGATCACGTTAAGAATAAAGATTAAAACAGAGAAATATGGGCAATCACAGGTAAATCCTTAAGACACCGAGTGACTTACATTTATTCAGAGAGCGTCTCTCTCTTTTTCTTTTCTGTTGAATTTCATGAGATGAGAGAAGCTGGATACTCCGTATCGGATGATGTGGCTGTTTGTGGTTGGCTGAGAGATGTGAACTCGTTAGTTATGACAAACGTCTCTGATCTGACATCAGATGTGTCAGGACAATTAATATAGATACAAATGTATGTGCTGGTTCAGACGGTTACATTAAATAGTGGTTGCTGTGATTGTTTATTTCATTGAAATGTGCCTGACACTCTGGATACCTGCCTGTGAGGTTTTGGTGACGTGTGTGCACTGTATGCCTGTCAGCCAAATTACCACTGCACGGGGTGCGCCTCGTCTGCGCCGAGAATAGACCAGGTTGGAGCTGGCGGGCTTTCAGCGCACCCTCCGCGCGGTTTCTTGGCACGAAATTGTCACTGCGCCAAGCTGGATCTTTCGACACCTCCCCCCTGGTCTACCAAATTGCCAAATTGGCTGCGCACTGCGGTGCGCCGGACAAAATTACCACTGCGCGGGGTGCGCCAGGCTGCGCCACCCTGAGTTGCACCAGGAAATTAGAGCCCATCAAGTAAAATGAATAAAAACAGAATAGATTGATTTGATACAATGATCTTGAACCACTGTGGCCATTCTTCTCTGACCTATGACCTTAAATTGTTCATTAACTGACTTTGTCCCTTCCAAATAATCACCTGATTGGTCAGTCCCTGTCCTGAGCACTGACAGGACAGTTGTGGACTTGGTTTCTGAGATCCCAGCCTGTTCTTTGATCCGACTGAGATGAGACCCAGAGATTTTCAGCCGATGTATTCTGTTCACACGCTGGAGAGGCTGATAGAGAGTTTGGAGAGTATGAGTGATAATGAAACCTGCACATACACACTGCTGTGATTGTGTGTCCTCCTCCCTCTCTTGAGGCTTACATGGGAAACTTGTTTAATATACTGCAGGTTGTCATGACAACGACTGATGCTTCAACAAACTTGTCCTTCTCGGCCTCTTTATGCATAAAAACAGGTTTTAAACAGCCGTTAAATGCTTTGGAGGACAGTCTGTGGATGCAGCCACTCTGGAAGTGCACCTAATTTAATGGACTGACAGGCAGATGGAGAGGCTGAGTGGAGGTGGGACACTGAGCTGTCTGACCAAGAGCAGCACAAAGCAATGTCAGTCATGTCACTTATTGTCCATCCATCCTCTTCCACTTTTGCAGGGCAGATGTCCCTCTCCCCTGCAGCACTGTTCAGTTCCTCCTTGGGGCTCCCAAGGCGTTCCCAGGCCAGATGGGTTATATGGTCCCTCCAGCAGGTTCTGGGTCTGCCTCAGGGTCTCCTCCCCAATAGGCGTTCCTGGAAGACCTCCACAGAGAGAAAACCAGGAGTCATCATAACAGATGTTTGTACCACCTCGACCTCTCGATGTGAAGGAGCAGCAGCTCTACTCTAAGATCTCTCTCTCTCTCCTCGCCAACACTGCAGAGGATGAACTGATCCGCTTGATAGACCATTAAAGATGGCAGTACGATTATTAATTTTACAGAGATGATTGATCACTTAATATTTTGTTTCTTTGAATGAATAATCAATAATCTCACAGTAAGTATGTGCTTTTCTGAATATTACTTGAATGTTCAAACTCTGTGTAACTAACTCACTAACTGACCCTTTGTCTCTGATTGGTTCACTGACCCACTAACCAGAGATGCAGTGGCTGTTAAGCTGCTTTGCTTTGGTTAGAGAGCCAGAGCCCAGTCCCTGCACTGAAACTGAGAGCTTTATTTTTACTTGAAGTGTGTTTGGAGTGTCTGCAGAAAAACTGAAGATATTCACTTCATAATCCAGGGGTATTTTTTATCCTGTGTCCTGAGCTGAAGGTCATTTATAAAAATGTTCTGCTTTTGTGTAAAAATGCTTCTCTCAGGTTAAAGTAAAGTCATAAATGATCTTACCAAAAGTGCTTCAGTGGTCATATAAAGATGACATTGTCTACAGATTATGCTGAAACATGCAGGAAAAAGTAGATTCTGGTACTTGATGTTATTAGCTTAAACTGACACAAAGACAACAAAACAGCCCAAGATGATATTTGGATCTTTAATATCAGCCTGTCTATGACCCAGAACACCTCACTGTCCCTCCCATCAGAGAGGACGTCATCCTGACTGCAGACATCCTGATGAGGTTAGCATGGCTCTGCCTTTAAACAGTTTCAGCTGCACTTGAACCATTAACCACATTTTCATCCTCCTGTGACTTCATGTAGGGACACATTAAAAACATCGTAATAAATATATTTAAGATTACACACTGAACTAAAAACAGCATAATGGCTCCTACGGGCTGAGTAACTGATCATGCTTCTGCGTCTGTTGTCTGTAAATTAATAAAAACACTGATCGTTAATACGCCTGAATATGTTACTCAGATAAAGTGCATGTGTGTAAATGCTGCATGTTGAATCATTTAGTAATATTCAGATGCACAAAGGGAGGGCTGGGCAGGATGACCATGATGTACAAAAATACTAAAAACTGATCAAAGAAAACCAAAAACATGGAGCAGCATCGAGACACAAACCTGCAGCCCCTTCATCAAACATTGTTTTAGGAGTTTGACTCTTATTGAAATAAATAATAATGTGACGCTCAGATAAAGTCTATGTGTGGTGTTTTTATCTGAATATAAAACTGACTTAAACCTATGGTGTAACCTACAAAAGAAATCAAGATCAGGCAGAAAGAGGTTTGTGTTGTGTTTAACTTGGTCCATTTTAGTCTCTTTGATTTAATCAAGAATGCTTTAATTGGTAGCTAAAAATCCTAAATATAGGAAAACAGGTGGTAAATGGGGCGTCGGTGGTGCAGCTGGATAGTGCGCTTGATCAGTGATCGGGAGGTTGCAGGTTCAAGCCCCGCTCCGGGCGACACATGGCGATGTGTCCTTGGGCAAGACACTTAACCCCAACGTGCTCCCACTGCTGCGTCAATAGCGTGTAAATGGGCATGAAAGGGTGTGAAAGTGTTAGCTGATACTGATGGATAACTCACATAGAAAATCTGAACCATCAGTGAGTGAATGTGAGAGCGAATGGGTGTGAATGGGTAAGTGTGACCTGTGGTGTAAAGCAGCCTTGAGTAGTCAAAAGACTAGAAAGGCACTATATAAGCTCAAGTCCTTTTACCATTTACCATTTACCATATTAAAGGACCAAAAGGGCTTGTACTCTGCTGTTTTAGTTTAATGCTCTCATTGAGTTTAACATGTCTGCTCTCCAGGATAAAGCACTTCCGTGCACAAGACAAAAACTCTACAGTGTCAAGAGTTTCAGAAATTCTTCTATTGGATTTTTTTATAATAAGGCATGAAAGCTCTCAGATCAATTGAGTTAAAGACTTTTTTTGTTTTTGTCTTTTCTGTGGTGATGTCATATTGATGTATAAAAGTTGCATGACCAAGGAGATAGACCAAAAATCAAAACAGAATTAAAATCTCACAGCACTTCATGCAAATTATTAACAGAACAATGATGAACAAGCCCCCTCACATCTGCCTCAAGTCTTGGGAGACAAAACTAAAAGCATGCCACAAACTAATAACAAAATCTGTTTACCTCTTAACAATCATTTCCACCATGTTTTTTTCTCGACTGAGTTATTTATTTATGACCCTCTGGGAAGCAATCTCTTGTCCAAACTGTTATGAAGTGCCAAATCACATTGCTCATGTTGCCTTTTAAAATGCATTGCACATCGTGGGAGGATTAACCCTGCCCCATCGCAGCTGTACATTGACTTTACATGGAGAGTGGTCACCCAAGGTCGCAAAGTCACATTCGTGGTGTAGGGTCAAGGGTTAAGGGTCAAAATGGAGGTTTAATAGCAACACTGCTATACTTTTATATCAAGGAGATGAGATAAAAATCACCAGTTATGAGTTTATCTCTGTGGACCCACAAAAACAACATTTTGCATTTTCGAAGGGTAAACTGACTTGGATTCCTCCGTAGATTGACTAAAGAGTGAGCTTCCAAACATAAATGTCCTCACAAAGATCTGGGGCGGATCCAGCCCCTTTTAGGGGCACCGGTGAGTTGTTAGGGTTAAAGACATCAGCTACTCAGACCGAAGCAGTTTTATGAACCAGGCAGTACATATGTGCATTTATGCATTAAAATTGTCTTTTTTTTCCCTCTGCAGGTGGTGGATGGGCTGAAAACGGAGGGCCCATGTGGAAGTGCCAAAGTGGTTCCTCAAGTGTCCACTAGAGGCTGGCTGCAGGAACCCTGGAGGTGCTCTGGTTAAGGTTCATCTTTACAGCCTGGTTTAAAATAAAGCTAAATATTAGCTAAAGTATAATAACATAAGTCTAAATAAATAAAACATCCATGTGCTCTGTGAGGAGAGAGATTTTTTTTATTGTGCCTATTTTTATTCTATTGTGGATTTCTGGTTTTGGAGGTACAGATATGCTTGACAGGGTTGCAGGTCCATGTGGAGTTGCTATAGACCAGAGGGCTTGAGTCCCGCCTCGACACGGCCTCTACGTCTGCAGGCAGGTTGATCTAAAGTCTGGCTGAGATGACATGCAGCATGGCAGTGTCCATAACACACTAACGTGTCATGGCTCTGTCCAGGTGGCACAGTGGTGCGGCAGGTAGTGCACGGGTCTCACAGCAAGAGGGTTGCTCAGTCAGATTAGCCTCCCTGTTAAAGTGGTTTCTTCAGTCAGCAGGAGTATCTCACATTCTGTTTGGTCAAGTGTTTGTTCTGAGGATTATAATTTTAATGATGTAGTTTGGATTAGAATTAGACTAATATGTCAACATATGCTGCTTTTTTACAGCACACTGACCGATTCTTTTAGACTTTCCTGACTCTAAATGTTGAAGAGTTCACCGTGGATGGACTTGATTCAGTCTTTCATCATTCCTGTGGTTTTTCTCTGCGGTCTGCTTTTAGCCTGACTGAACTTTTAATTCTGCAGCACATTTGTCCCTCTCTCCTCTCCAACATTATGGTCACATGGTCAGAGTCGGCCTCTGGAATTGCAAAGAGGCGTCTGGGTAATAAGTTAATTAAAACATCAATTAGACGCGTGACCTCCTTTTTCTGCTCTTCATCCTGCTGCAGGTTTCAGCTCTGAGAGAAAACAGCTGCTGATGAGTCTGTTTGAACCTTATTCAGAAGAAAGAGACTTTTTCTGTCTGAACAGAGAAAATCAAAGCTTCAATAACTGCAGGGTGTCAGGGACATTTTTAAATCTCTGTAGAAACATCCTGGAGACCTGGGGCTCATCCAGACTGGATATGCAGAGAAGAAAAAGAAAAGAGTTCCCTGGCTTTTGTTTAACAGCATTTTAGACAAGAAAAACAAAAATCTGTTTATTTATGAGAGAAATTTATAAATTTATATATATTTTTATATTGTAGACTTGAACATTTATGAGAAACTTTTACTTTTTAAGTCATAAATGTTTGACTTAGATTTCTGGTATTGTTAAGTTAACATTTGATTGAATCACAGAGATGCAGGGCTCACGCAGCCTTGATGTAAAACGTGATGCTCCTTGTCTGACATCCACATCTCCCCAAAATATAACTGCATGTTGTCTGGTCTGCTGCAGCTCTGGACGACTGCCAGTCTCTGAGGGCATCTTGGGTAAGTTTCTGCATAAATTTCTGTTGTGATTGAAAATGAATTTTGTCAGGAACAAACAGCAGAGCTGTCATTTGAATTTAGCTTATTGCAGTTATTTATTGTCACACTCTTGAATGGCAGGCATTGTGAGAGGGAGGAAAAACATGCACAGACAGGCTATGGTTCTCAAATGGAGGGGGACATTTATTTATTAGGCTGACCACGTCAAAAATAAGACAAGTCACTTAGGCACATTTAAAATATCCCCCTCAGAGGAAGAAATGAGAAATTACTCCAACATATAAAAAGGGTCTCTCCTCACAGCCTCACCTCAAATGTGTCAGCCTTACCCAGACTGCTGATTTCACACACCTTATATTCTCTTACCTCACAGCCTCACAGAAATGCAACAATAACTGCACAAAGAAAAACACCATTCAAATAAAGAATTAAAGCAAAATAAGGTAACCAAGTAAACACCAATTTATCCATTCACAAATACTCAATCATCAGGTGCTACAAGAATGTGCACCTTCCTCTGGCCTCAACAGTTTTTGTTAATAGTCTGGACACGCGGCCTCATAACATTTATGTTAACGTTGATCTCAGTGAATATTCCTGAGTATCTTCAGTCTTAGCTGTGGGACAGAGGCAAAAAAACTCACTCAAACTAACAGAACATGAACAGATCTGTTTGTATGTGTCATGTGTCCCCGTATCTGTTACATCATCCTTTTGTGAACCTGTGAGACCTGAACGACCTAAAACACCATCCCATAATGTGCCATGTCTTGTCTGTAAAACATCCTTAAGTACTGACACACTCCATGCAGAGCTGACGTGAATACTAACTCCAAGGGCAGCTGCAGCTGTGGAGGTCAAAGTCGAGGTGGGAGCCATGTCAGAACATTTTTATAGATGATTATTCTCTCTCCTGACACTAGTACATTCAGTTCTCCAGGTTAAACCTCCATGTTCATGGATATCACCTTTTAACCTGAGATTTTATTTAAATAAGTGTTTTAAACAATGTTTTGTTTGATAAGTCAGGATCCTACTCCACAGATGTTAGCACAGGGTGACCAGACGTCTCAATTTACCGTGCCACTTTCAGGCCTTAGTGTCACATGTCCCAACGAATATCCAAAAAATGTTAATATGTTCCAAATTTGAGGCAGTCCCGCCTTATTCCAACCAACAGGACAAGTGCAGCTCAAAACACAGAGTGAGCTCTTGTGCTTCATTCTCTTAATTTAAGCAGAGTGATGTTTGATATCAGGCATGAACATTCTAAGGCTGTTGTTTTATTAGCTTTCTGCAACTCATGCTGCCCCCCCCCCAACACACACACCCTATACATACATATATATATAGATGTATATATATATATATATATATATATATATATATATATATATATATATATATATATATATATATATATATATATATATATATATATATATATATATACATATATATACATATATATATATATCCATCCATCCATCTTCTTCCACTTATCTGTGGTCGGGTCGCGGGGGCAGCAGCCTGAGCAGGGACGCCCAGACTTCCCTCTCCCCAGCTACTTCGTCCAGCTCTTCCCAGGGGATCCCGAGGCGTTCCCAGGCCAGCTGAGAGACATAGTCCCTCCAGCGTGTCCTGGGTCTTCCCCAGGGCCGCCTACCAGTGGGACGTGCCCGGAACACCTCACCAGGGAGGCGTCCAGGAGGCATCCTAACCAGATGCCCGAGCCACCTCATCTGGCTCCTCTCAACGCGGAGGAGCAATGGCTCTACTCCGAGCTCCTCCCGGATGACCGAGCTTCTGACCCTGTCTCTAAGGGAGAGTCCGGCCACCCTGCGAAGGAAACTCATTTCGGCCGCTTGTACTCGCGATCGTGTTTTTTCGGTCACTACCCAAAGCTTGTGACCATATGTGAGGATAGGAGTGAAGATCGAGTGGTAAATCGAGAGCTTCGCCTTGCGGCTCAGTTCCCTTTTTATCATGACGGACCGGTGTAGAGCCCGCATCGCTGCCTACGCCGCACCGGTCCGCCTGTCGATCTCCCGGTCCATCCTTCCTCCACTAGTGAACAAGACCCCGAGGTACTTGAACACCTCCACTTGGGGCAGAATCTCATCCCCGACCCAGAGAGGGCTCTCCACCCTCCCCCGGGCGAGGACCATGGACTCAGATTTGGAGGTGCTGATTCTCATCCCAGCCGCTTCACACTCAGCTGCGAACCGATCCAGTGAGAGCTGTAGGTCTCGGTCTGACGATGCCAACAGGACCACATCATCTGCAAAAAGCAGCGACCCGATCCTGAGGTCACCAAACCGGAACCCCTCAACGCCCTGGCTGCGCCTACAAATTCTGTCCATAAAAGTAATGAACAGAACCAGTGACAAAGGGCAGCCCTGGTAGAGTCCAACCCTCACTGGAAACGGTTCTGATGTACTGGCGGAAATGCGCACCAGGCTCTGGCACCGGTCATACAGAGAACGAACAGCCTGTATTAGGGTGTCCGCTACCCCATACTCCCGGAGCACCCCCCACAGGACCCCATGAGGAACACTGTCGAATGCCTTCTCCAGGTCCACAAAACACATGTAGACTGGTTGGGCAAACTCCCATGCACCCTCGAGGACCCTATGGAGGGTATAGAGCTGGTCAGTAGTTCCACGGCCAGGACGAAAACCACATTGCTCCCCCTGAATCTGAGGTTCGACAATCCAGCGGACCCTCCTCTCCAGTACCCCTGAATAGACCTTCCCAGGGAGGCTGAGGAGTGTGATCCCCCTGTAGTTGGAGCACACCCTCTGGTCCCCCTTCTTGAAAAGGGGGACCACCACCCCAGTCTGCCAATCCAGTGGTACTGTCCCCGATGTCCACGCGATGTTGCAGAGTCATGTCAGCCATGACAGCCCCACAACATCCAGAGCCTTGAGGAACTCCGGGTGGATCTCATCCACCCCCGGAGCCCTGCCACCGAGGAGCTTTTTGACCACCTCGGCGACCTCAGCTCCAGAGATAGCAGAGTCCACCACAGAGTCCCCCAGGTCTGCTTCCGCACTGGAAGACGTGCTGGTAGGATTGAGGAGGTCTTCGAAGTATTCTTTCCAACGATCCAGGACGTCCCGAGTTGAAGTCAGCAGCGCGCCATCCCCACCATAGACGGTGTTGACAGCACACTGCTTCCCCCTCCTGAGACGCCGGATGGTGGTCCAGAATCTCTTCGAAGCTGTCCGGAAGTCATTCTCCATGGCCTCACCGAACTCCTCCCATGCCCAGGTTTTTGCCTTGGCAACCACCGAAGCTGCATTCCACTTAGCCTGCCGGTACCTGTCAGCTGCCTCCGGAGTCCCACTGCCCAAAAAGGCCCGATAGGACTTCTTCTTCAGCTTGACGGCATCCCTCACCGCCGGTGTCCACCAGCGGGTTCGGGTGTTGCCACAGCTCTGATCAGCCGCCTCAACAATAGAGGCCGGAACAAGGCCCACTCGAACTCAATGTCCCCTGCCTTCCCCGCCACATGGTCGAACTTCGCCCGGAGGTGGGAGTTAAAACTCTTTCTGATGGGAGACTCTGCCAGCCGTTCCCAGCAGACTCGCACAACACGCTTGGGCCTGCCAGGTCTGACGGGCATCCTCCCCCACCATCGGAGCCAACTCACCACCAGGTGGTGATCAGTTGATGATCAGCTCCGCCCCTCTCTTCACCCGAGTGTCCAAAACATGCGGTCGCAAGTGCGATGATATGACCACAAAGTCGAACTGCGGCCTAGGGTGTCCTGGTGCCAAGTGCACATATGGACACCCTTATGTTTGAACATGGTGTTCATTATGGACAGTCTGTGACGAGCACAGAAGTCCAGTAACAAAGCACCACTCGGGTTCAGATCGGGGGGGGCGTTTCTCCCAATCGAGCCCCTCCAGGTTGCGCTGTCATTGCCGATGTGAGCGTTGAAGTCCCCCAGAAGAACGAGGGAGACCCCAGAAGGGGCACTCTCCAGCACCCCCTCTAGGGAGTCTAAAAAAGGTGGATACTATGAACTGCCGTTTGGTGCATAAGCACAAACGACAGTCAGGTTCTGTCCCCCCACCCGAAGGCGGAGGGAGGCTACCCTCTCGCTTACTGGGGTAAACCCCAACGTACAGGCCCCAAGCCTGGGAGGAATAAGTACTGCTACCCCTGCCCGGTGCCTCTCGCCATAGGCAACTCCAGAGTGGAAGAGAGTCCAGCCCCTCTCAAGAGGACTGGTTCCAGAGCCCAAGCTATGTGTTGAGGTGAGTCCGAACCGCTCGACCTCTCGCACCAGCTCAGGCTCCTTCCCCACCAGAGAAGTGATGTTCCACGTCCCTGGAGCTAGCTTCTGCAGCTGGGGATCGGACCGCCATGGTCCCCGCCTGCGGCTGCCACCCAGCTCACACTGCACCCGACCACCTTGGCCCCTTCCACGGGTGGTGAGCCTATGGGAGGGGGGTCCCATGTTGCAGAGGTCTTCGAAGCCGTCCGGAAGTCATTCTCCATGGCCTCACCGGGGTGGGGCCCCGGTGACCCATGCCACACTTTGTCTGGCCTCTCCCCCAGGACCTGTTTGCCTTGGGTGACCCTACCAGGGGCATAAAGCCCCCGACAACATAGCTCCTGGGGTCACTGGGGCTCCAGGAGGGGTATACATAAATATATATATATATATATATATATATATATATATATATATATATATATATATACACACATACATATATATATATATATACACATACATATGTACATATTTATACATACATGCAGTACATACATACATATATATACACATATATATACACATACACAGACTGACACAGACTCTTATGTGTTTGTGTTTGTATATCTATAAAATGAAGAGTTTGGCTTCAGCCTGCTCTATTGTTGAGTGTCTTGAGATAACAATTTTTATCAATTTGCACTATTCAAATAAAGATGGATCGATATTCGAATATCAGCTGAGTGTAGGGATAATAATCCAGACTTGAACTTTCTATATCCTCTTGAATATAATAAGCTCAGCAGCACATAAGGGGAGCAGAGCAGTGCTCAATGCTTTTGTTTAATTTATCACCTCACAGTTGTCCTTTGTGATGGAATCTTTGGACATTTTAACGTCCCAGTTATGATAAAAAATGTGGTTAATGGTTCAAGTGCAGCTGAAACTGTTTAAAGGCAGAGCCATGCTAACCTCATCAGGATGTCTGCAGTCAGGATGACGTCCTCTCTGATGGGAGGGACAGTGAGGTGTTCTGGGTCATAGACAGGCTGATATTAAAGATCCAAACATCATCTTGGGCTGTTTTTGTTGTCTTTATGTCAGTTTAAGGATAATAACTGAAAATATAATTACATCAAGTACCAGAATCTACTATTCCCCCCCATGTTTCAGCATAATCTGTAGAAAATGTCATCATTGTATGACCACTGAAGCACTTTTGGTAAGATCATTTATGACTTTACTTTAACCTGAGAGAAGCATTTTAACACAAAAGCAGAACATTTTTATAAATGACCTTAAGCTCAGGACACAGGATGAAAAATACTCCTGGATTATGATATGAGGAGTAAACATCAGCAACATGTGGGAGAGAACCCAGACCAGAGAGGACATCGCTGAGCCACAGGACATTACTGCTGCTGAAGAAGAGGCGGAAGAGCCTGAGCAGCATCAGGACCTGAAATCAGTTCAAGCAATGTCCAGCAGCAAGCATATCAAATTAATACAATATCATTGTCTTTGTTTAAGGATGAACCATGACCTCAGGAACCTTAATGGACTGGGCCCCAGAAAGTTTTCTGCTTTATCCCCACTTATGGGCGGCCTTGCAGGCAGGCATCGATCTGGTACCAAGGTAACCCAAGGCTGTCTGCAATTCACTTTTTTATTTTAGATCCAAACTTATAATTTGAGTTCTGAGAAAAACGACCCGAAACAAAAGACAGTCTCAGGTAGGATTTGTTACTCAGGTCCATGGAAGTACATAGTTGTTGTGGCTGATTGCATAACACAAACTTAAATTCAGGAAATGTAATGTTTATGTGAAGCATATTCCCAGAACTTGGCCTGACACTAAACCAACTTAAGTAAAGAAATTCAGCCAACTTTACAAAAAAACTTTATAAGGGCAGTTGAAATAAATACTTTGATAACTTTTACAACACAATAAAAAACTATTTCTTTTATTTAAGGAAAAGATGTTTTTAATGCCAGCAAATTTAAGTTTTCATGATTACAGTGAACATTGTGAAAACACAGGAGGGCGAGGAGGAGAAACCTCAGCAGTATAAAGGAGAGAAACTGGAGCTAAAGAATTGATCTCATTACACCAGTGCTGATCAGTATCAATACCAAAGTTGGTGTTGACACAATCGGTGTTGATCTAGGGCATGTTAACCATTAGGCAAACACAGGCAATTGCCTGTGGCCCAGAAATTTCCAGGGGCTCCAAATGTGTCATAAAAATGTATTAATAAAGTTTTCTTCAATTCAAAGCAGTTATTTTAGTTTTAGTCTTAATTTACATGCTTACAAATACATCAAAATGATGTAATCTGTCATGATCGTTTCGACTGCTCCCCC
This sequence comes from Cetoscarus ocellatus, assembly GCA_037902135.1. Lineage (NCBI taxonomy): Eukaryota > Metazoa > Chordata > Actinopteri > Labriformes > Labridae > Cetoscarus > Cetoscarus ocellatus. The sequence goes on along the minus strand of JBAMNC010001552.1, from coordinate 458,003 downwards.
CTCCCTTTTCATGCAATGGACTAGTCTGCACATGTGCAGACTTGATTCAGGAAGACGGGAGCAAAACAAACTTGTTGGCGCAGTTATAAGCATAGAGGATTATAAGGGTTTGGAAGAAAATGAAGAAGAGCCACCCCAGTGGAGCAGAGAACAGGAGAGGAAAGTAAACAGTCTTTATCAAAACTACCGAAGGTGTAAACCTTTTGACAACACCGAACTCAACAACAGTGAGAGCCAGATGCTCCCGTCAGTGTCATCACGGAGATGTGAGGAGTAAAGCGGTCAAAACGATAAATTATATTAAATGTTGATCTATATTCTTATTAATTACAGTAAAAGCATTGTGATGATTCACTTGTTAGATAACAATCTCAGTAAACAACATTAGTTGTTATGGGCATAATTATCATTACCTATTAATTAACTAAATTCAATAAAAAATCATATAAATCAAAATCTATTTCTCTAAAATAAGAGATGTAGTATAAACCAGAGAAGATGGTTGATCATCAGGCTGAGTTTGGTGTCTCTACAGTTAACGACAGTACAGTTATTACAGTTATTACAGTTATCATAGTCATCACCTCTTAATTAACCCCATTCAATATAAAAAAAATCATATAAATTAAAGTAAAATGTATTTCTTTTTAATAAGAGTTGTCGTATGAACTAGAGGAGATCTCTGATCAACAGGCTGTTTGGTGTCACTACAGTTAACAAGAGTACAGTTATTATTGTTCTAATAGTTATTAACTATTAACTTTTGTCAAAATTGAACTAAAGTACAGAAATTGAGGAAATGCATTTAGTTTCATTACAGTAACATGTACAAGATTAAAATAATAACTTTTATCAGCACAGTACAGGGATATGGAGGCCCCAATGACTAGATTTGCCTTGGGCTCCCAAATGACTAAATACACCCCTAGTGTTGATATTATATTATTGATATTTGTAGTAGCGGACTTAGCAGTTTGGGGGCCTAAGGCGAACATAGCCAGGGGCCCTCTTCATCTGTTCTTTTGAAACAAAAAAGTAGGAAAGGCAAAAGCCAGTGTTCCCTCAGATTTGTTGCTTTGGAAAGGGGGTGCCTGGGCCGGAATGAGCGGGGTCCGTTATTCGGGATCATCTATATTAATCAGCTTGTTAGTTTGCTTATCTATTAATCTATCTATCTATCTATCTATCTTAATCTTTTTTATTTTTTGTTTGTGTTGTTCATTTTATTCATCTATCTATCAATATATCTTAATCATTTTTGTTAATTCATTCAACTATCTATCTATCTATACACTGAAAACAAGTTTGCCACAGTTTTACTTGATTATGCACCGTCCAGTGAAAACAGCTCTGAGACCCACTTATGGGCCTCCACCCACAGGTTGAGAACCGCAGCACTAGTAGATTGCATTTGAAGCTCAATCCTTCAAAGATTGTTCTTATATCATGGAGAATAAGTGATGCAGGATACCTCAGGATGAATTTATTATTTAGAAAACAGTGAGTGAGTGAAAACAAGAGCTGGACTGATGAAGAATGTTGAGTTGTGATTCATCAAAAGGCTGACTCGTCATCTTTTAAGTCTTTGTGTTCACTTAAACCAGGCACATGAGCTATCAAGACACCGTTTGAGTTATAAAATCACACACAGTGATTGATGATCCCTCACTGTCCCTGCGATGAGCATCTATCTGCGTCTTTACGCTCACCGGCACACGGAGGAGCTCACACACAAAAACGCTGAGCAGGGATTAGATCAAATGTTCACATGAACATCACATGTACATCGGATGAAAATCTCTATTATTCTTCAGCTTTTCCTTCCTTTCTCTGCTCTGTGTGAAAGCGTTACTTAAATCAGTGAATGTTTCATTCATGTTCTGCGCTGTTTAACTGAAGGCAGCGTTTGTTTTGTTGAATGTTTTTACGTGAATGATCAGACTGTGCGGGACAGAGTGGATGGCTTGACCAGCGAGCAGCGTAAATAGTCAGACGACAGATCAGAGAAGGGTCAGAGGAGAAATGCATTTTAATGAATGTAATGAAACGATATAGCAACGCATTAGACTCTAAAATTGCGCAAATTAGAGTCAGCTTTTTTATTTGAGTGTGTGAGATTGTATTAATGAATTGGTAATTATTTAGACATACATAGTGTGAAGCAACTAATGTGTAGAGTGCTTGAGAGGGAGACAAGGAGAGTGGAGGTGTTTCACATACGTACTCATCATCCAGCACTCATTCGGCAGGACTGTCAGGACGTGGGCTGTTTGGCAGCGGACTCACCACGTCTTCCTCTTCTTCGTCACTGCTTTGCTCCTCCTCCACATCTTCGTCTTCATTGTCACTGCTTTGCTCCTCCACCACTGGGCTCGCGGCACCTGACTGCGGCAGCAGCCAGTCGTGCTCGCCCGCTGGAGCTCACAACCTGCGACGAATAGCTCTGGCTCGTCATTTTTTTCTACCAGTTGTGTCACCAACACCATAAAGATTCGTGACACCTTTGGTAATGTGGCAATATATTTTTGGTGTCCTCTCGCCGTTTCCTTTTCTCCGATAACTCTGCTTCATTTTAACTCGCGTGCTTTGTAATCAAACCCACATGACTTCCTGGCCGCTCAGTCTTCCATCATCATGGAACAGTCCATTGTACTGTGAGGGGAGGGGGGGCAGATAATATGGTTTTGGCATTTGGATGTTTTTTTTGTTTGTTTTGTTATTTGTATTTCTAGTACGCTAATATAATTATACATGACAATAGTGGGGGTGCTGCTGGCTGTGTTGGCCCTGGCCCTTGCTGGTTGGGGTGGGAGCAACTGGTTGGGGGCCTAAAGCTCACACCAAACGAGACTATGCGACTGAAATCGAGTCGCCCTATGAAGTCGCATGTCCATAAATACCTCGTTTTTGTCACTGTCGCCCGTCACCGTCGCTCAGTGACATAATGCCCGCTGGAGTTTCACCGCCATCATATCATATATCATATAATAGGATGTATGAGCTGACATTATTCCAACTGTATCCTTTTCACTCACCTACCAACCACTAAACACTGCAGCATCTTCTGTGAGTTCTCTGAGGTCCGTCTAGGTGGATTGTCACTCTGTGTACCGGAATAAAAACAGTCCGTCACGGGTACACAACCCACACAACGCTGATTAGCTGTTGCCGCACAGCCACACACGACATCGCCTGGAGAGTTCAGACTTTTCAGCTTTAGGGACTAAGCGACGAGCGACATGGTCGCCCAGGACGCGTCCGTCGCTTCGCGGGAGAGTTAACCCCGCCCCATCGCTGCTGTACATTGACTTTACATGTAGAGTGGTCGCCAAGGTCGCAAAGTCGCGTTCGGTGTGTACACACCTTCAGGCAATTGCCTACTTTGCCTTAGGCCTGCCCCTGGATATTTGGATCGCCCACCACTAAGAAAAGCCTGATTAACCCACAGTTCAGTACAGTTCTCAGTTTTTAGTCACAGTTTTCTGTTCAGTTATGCTTTTTTATTCCACTCTGAGGCTCTCTCAGTATGCAAAAACAGCAAAGAGTTACTTGATTTTAAAAAACACTCAAGTTAAAAAGCACTTTACATTTACATTAGTAATGGAGCTTTTGAAATAAAAATAAAACATTAATTTACAAAATCAACAGATCAAAAAAAATTAACACTTTCATGTGGTTTTAATCCCAAGCTAATAGCTGTTATATCTATTTCATAATTCTGGAGGAACAAACAAATCTGACTGAAAACAAACTCTACACTTTTCAGAGAAGAAAAACACTATTCTTTTTCTGGAAAATGTATTTATTTGTTCATCTTATTGTCATTTTTCTGAGTTGACTTTGACTGCTGTTCTCTTGTAAAGGTTTAATAAAGCTCATTAACTGTGGTCCTAATGGTCATCCTGTTGACTTCAGCAAAGACTCAAAAAGAACAGATTACAGTTTTCATCCAGGGTTTTTCTTTTTGCAGAAGCCTTTATGTTATTAGTGTGTCTGGAGATCTTTGTCTGCAGTGAAAAGGTTGGCTATGATAATTTGACTTGATTTGATGCACAGTGCTGATGTGCTTGGAGTTTATGTTCCAATACCTGATGTATGTTTGTGAAGCAGTGAATTAATATGACACTTTGTCACAGGACACACAAGACCCAATAGCTGCACTGATGAGCTCAGATGTTATTCACTTTGAGGCTTAATGCTAATGTAACCCTTGTTGGAGTTTTACTTTTGTTAAAAGAAATTAAATTATGATCAAAAATTGGTAATCAGAAGACTAGAGTCGACTATGGAGCCTGTATACACCAAAACAACATACCAGAATCAACACACAGAGAACAGATATCCAATTTGTGAAAATAATTCTCCTTTATATTAAAGATTCAGAGAATGACAATCATACATCCAATCAATCACAATTTATACCCGGGGTTTTTCTTTCATATGCAATAACACAAAAAAAACATTAAATAACAAAATGAAAATATATAGTGCACTATATCTGAAAATAAAGAAATTCAACAGAAATTTAATTAGAACTTTTGTTCTAAAGATTTCTCAGTCTCTCAGACTAACTTTGGTCCTTATGTTGCTGGGCTTTAAGTGTCCTTCCTACCATACAATTGAGTACGTAGAAACACAGTTCAGGGGGAAAAGGGGGGTCTTGTTGTATGGAATCCAATGCAGAGTGTCCAGGAATCCATTCTGGGTCAGCTCGCCATCAAAGGGTCCAATCCAGAAAAAAAACCTGACCGATGCAGGGGTTCAGTTCATCGAGTTTCTGCGATGTTCCGGTTCTCATGTCCCTTCATAGCATCTTCAGTTGAAAGTACAAACTGTTTTGAGTGCTCCAACCACTTTTAAGTGGTTGTATCTCAATTGTTTGGAGCCGTAGTTTCTAGCGTGGCCTCCCTTCAGTGCTGCGGCTTAGAAAGGAAGTGACATCATCAGTGCGTGGCTTATCTGCTCACTGAACCGGAACAAGCTGCTGAAATCTTGCTAAGGAAAAGAAATATCTATCTATAAAGTATATATATGAATTTATACTGTCAATAAAGTGTTTTTTATTAGATTATTTATTTATATTGTCAATAATTTACTAGATTTATTATCAGAATAAATCTAACTAATATTTAACCTGGGCTACACTAACCTATCATCACCCCTGCCCCGTCTAATGACAAAATGAGTGGGGCTTAGGACTGGGCAACATGGACCAAAATATTCAAATAAATAAATCAAACAACCCAGAAATGCCCACTGGTCACACCAGGGTGACACTAGGCCAACTACCCTGTTAAGGGCTCTCAGGTGACCACCTGGATCATTTGTATATCAAGGTCCAACAGAGGGTTTGCTTTTCTAGCCCTGACCCAGTCAGCTTTTGTAAGTGTTGGAGAAAACTACTCACTTTTGAAGTCAAGTGCACATGAGCGAAATGATGACAGTCACACAGGTATATTAGTGACCCAGCTGCACATGGGGGTCTTGGGCAGGTCCCAGCACTTTCCAGTCACAGACAGTCAAGGAAAGTGGGAAAACTGAAGTGTCTCTATCTGTAGATGGAGGTGAAATGGTGGCTTTTTGTGAAGAATTTTAACATAAAACCAATCATATCAATACATACAGTATACCTATATTTGAAAACAAATCGCTAAATCACCCAGCCCTAATGGTGCTCCCTGATATTAGACCTAGATCAGGCCCAGTGGGTCCAGCCTGGTCCTACTTGTACACATGGATCTTTCTCCAAGCCCAGTCCGGCCCCTCCTCTGAACCTTGTTTATGGGCCTGATTCAAACCCAACATTTTTAACATTTTGGCTTCAATAATTGAGGCTTTAAAGTGTAATTTCCTGCCTGTATAATGGCAGAAATCCATTAAAATGAGACCTGAATGCACACATCACAGAGGCATATGTTATTAAACCAAAGGTGATGGAGCTGCTCCACACTTCATCCAGACTTTAGTGTGGCTGTGTAGGACACCTGTAGTGTCCTGCTCAGTGAAATGCATTTTTTCAAAGATGGATATAAAGCAACAGAAACGCCCAGCAGGCGTTAGATAGAGGCCATTTTTCCATTTTACTCAGCTGATGGATGAATAGTGCCGAGAATAACTGACAGAAACAGCTCCAGAGTTGTTGGCCTAACATGAACTTGGCACAATCTGTAAAATCATTTCATCAAAGCATTTTTGAAGGAATGGAAGAGTTTTCTGAACAGATCTGACCAAATAATGAATGAGTCTGAGAGACATCATCTCTCAGAGGATTTTTGAGTCCTTTCTGCAGCTGCTGCCTTAAAAACATAAAGAGGTGGGGCTCTGGGGGGACTGAAGCCTCCTGAAAAAACAGCACGATAGCTTGTTTGTGTATCAGCCACACCCCTAATCCTGAATCACCTGAATACAAAATACACTAAAAACAGACTTTTCACTAGAATTTCATGTCCCTGTACCAATTTTGAAACGTTTGGGCTTATCAGATCACCTGGTTACCTCACATTTCTTTTCATTTAAGTTCAGATTGATAGTTAGACAGTCTGCATGTTATCACACCGAGAGGACTGTGCAGACCTGTTGGTAAAAGTCTATCAAGGAAAGCCCCCCCCCCGTCTGTCTCACGCTCGGACGGCCGACGGCAGCCTATTAGTGTGACTGACAGTGACAGACAGAGAGAGTGTGTCCTGTCCTCGCTGACAGGCCCTCCTGCAGTGAGAGTCTGACTCAGAGACACAGACCTCCTCATGTAGAACAAGAGTTATGCCGCGGAAAATCCTGCTATCTGATTGGCCGGAGAGCGTCCTCAGAGTATTTAGCAGTCAGACATGAGAGGCTGCGATGCTGCTGTGGTGAATTTACACTCAATGCTTGAGTGAGTGTTGGGAGCAGGAGGACTGTGTGAGTGAGAATGATTCAACAACTTCAATCTGTTTAAACGGTGAGAAAAAAAACAGTTCACTTTGAGCAACAGGTGACTGAATAACACATTATTAAACAGCTATAAACAAAAAGCCCCCATGATGAATAAACACTGATTTGCTATTGAATATGTTGCAAAGACAAGATATTGAATGCTCAAGTTCATTGTTTTTTTGCAAATATTTACTGATTTTAAATTTGATGTCTGCAACAAGTTCCAGGAAACCTGGGACGGGGCACCAAAAGACTGTTAAAGTTGAGGAATACTCAAAAAACACCTGATTGGAACATTGAAAACGTACTGTGCATTATGAAGCACAAAATACAATAACAGAGACCCTGGACTGTTGAGCAATTGAAGTCGTACATCAAGCAAGAACGGTAAATATTTCCTCCTAAAAAGCTTCAGTGAGTAGTCTTCTCAGTTGAAAAACTCTTGAGTTTTGTTTAAAGAAAGGGGATGCAACACAGAGGTAAACATGCCCCTGTCCCAGCTTTTTTGAAACGTAATGCAGGCATCAAATTTAAAATCAATGAATGTTTGCAAAAAAAGCAATAAAGTTTATCAGTTTTGACATCAAATTATAGTTTTTTGTGTGAATTCAGTTAAATGTAGGTCAAAAAGGATTTGCAATCATTTTGTTCTGTTTTGATTTATGTTTTACACAGTGTCCCAACTTCACTGGAATTGGGGTTTGAACCCCATGTCCTAACTGAATGCACCATGTCAGGCATCAGTGACAAAACGTCTAATTACACTGAATCATCTGTGAGTGACACGGAGCGATGGTGTGTGACGTTTCTGCCTCGATGCAGTTGAAGCATCCTGAGAGGGATTCTGAAGAAGTGCTGGAGGAATTTTCTTCATTTTCTTTTACTTTTCCGTCTCAGCAGAGCTTGTTAATCTTTTTAACTGAAGTCATTAACTTTCACACCGAGGGGGAAACTTCGCTCGGCTCGCTGAGTGCTGTGTAATGATGAGTCTTTGAGTTCATGCTCGTCAATACTTCAAGCCTGTTTCTCCAGCTCATAAGATAGGAGCCCAAATGTCATAGGTCAGGGTCAGTATATATAAAAAAAAACAAACAAGGATAAGAACCCAAATGCAGATTAACACTGAAGGTTTTATTAAACAACTAAAACAGAATCAAAAACCAAAACCTACACTTTTACAAAAAGTCAAAGTACCAAATCTAATCTCTAACAAAGTAGCAAATCAAAATCTCTACAAAAGAATACAACAAAAACAAACTACAAACCCTAAGAAACACTGGGGACTCTGGAAACACTGGAGAAACACTGAAGACTACGCATGAGTGAGACAAGGAAGAAAACTCTACAAGAAAACTCAAAGTACAAAAACAAAGTCACTAAAAAATTCTACAAAAGACCAACTAAAAACTGAAGACACAAAGAAACACTTGAACCAATGAAAAAGCATGAACTATAAAAAATAAATTAACAAAAACAGGGAGAAGGGCCCAAATGCAGATTAAACAAAAAAGGCTTTATGGAAATAACCCAGTGATTCTCAAACTGGGGTACCCGTACCCCCAGGGGTACGCGAATACCTGTCAGGTTTCAATCACTTGTTTCAGTAGTTAAAGTTCAAACTAGTGTTGTGTTACTCGAGACCAGTCTTGGTCTCGAGACCACATTTTGAAGGTCTTGGTCTTGCCTCGGACTCGAGAGCAATTTTTACTCGATCTTGTCTCGGTCTCGGACTGGCCGGACTCGGGATTTTCCGTCAAAACCGATCAAGACCAGCACTGATCTGCTGTTCTTCAACTTCATTATTGTGAATAAGGAGGAACACTTGGTAAAACAACAAAAAGCTTCAATTCATGTGGTCCCCCTGTGATGACTGCAACCTTCCCGGTGCTGTGACTGCGGGACACACACCCTCGCACACAAGCGGGAGTGAAAGGTGGGAGACGTCAGAAGGACGAAAGCACGGAGCAAGACATGTCTGCGAAATCAACACTAATTAAATTTGGCTTCCTCCACCACAAAGACTTCATATTCCTTTGGGACAAAAACCCAGTACTTAAACGCAAAACACGCGATGTGCGTAGAGCCCCGCGATCCAGGGGGCTACATTTTGGGCAAGGGGACGCATTCTCCGCTGTCTGATGCAGCCATGATCCGCTCCGTGGACTACAGGCCTGATAATTTCCATTTAAAGTGTGGCTGTTAGCGTTGTTGTCTGTCAGTTATGTCATTTTGCAGTGCAGCCAACGCACATGTGAACATTTGATCCAAATACTGCCTAAATTGTGCAGCGTCTGTGCGCGCGCTCCTCCGTGTGCCGGTGAGCGTAAAGACGCAGATAGGCGCGCATCGCAGGGACAGTGAGGGATCATCAGTCACTTTGTGTGATTTTATAATTCAAACTGTGTCTTGACAGTTCATGTGCCCTGTTCAAGTGAACACAAAGACTTAAAAAAGGCGAGTCAGCCTTTTGATAAAAACTCAACATTCTTCATCAGTCCAGCTCTGAGCTGCTGTTTTCTACATGATAAATTCATTCTGATGTATCCTGGATCACTCATTTTCCATGATATAAGAACAGTCTTTGAAGGATCGAGCTTCAAATGCAGTCTACTAGTGCAGCAGTTCTCAACCTGTGGGTGGAGGCCCATAAGTGGACGGTTGTTTAGTTATGGTAGTAAGCTTGGATTTGTAAGTATTTTCTTACTGAATTTTGTTCAGACTGGGAATTTAATGTAATTTTCAGTTGAACTGTTCCTGATTAATTAAAAGAAAACTAAAATTAAAGAGAGAATGCTCTTTAATTGTTCAACCTTCTCATGGATTTTAAAATTGATTTTGATGGTCTTGGTCTTGTCTCGGTCTCGGCTTGTCTCAGTCTTGGTCTCGACTCGGTCTCGACTCCCAAAAGTCTTGGTCTTGTCTTGGTCTCGGTGCATTCTGGTCTCGGGCAAGTCTTGGTCTTGGATAGTGTGGTCTTGAGCACAACACTTGTTCAAACTGGCAAATGTTTGTATGGTGAGCTTTGATAAAGGCCTGAAGTGTTGGCAGAGAGGCTGGAGGCTGGATTGGTGAGGTATCTTGGAGAAGGAAATCTGTCCTGAATTGTCTAAGATTCTTATAGTAACATAAGCTCAGTCAGACACCCTTCACGTTAAAGCTGTGGTGAGTTTGTACTTTACAGTTTCACGTTCATAACTGAATATGTTCCAGAAATGTAAATTTCTTTTTTTGAAAGTGAACTGGTGTTACCCAGTGAGATTGCTGGTAAATATATCTATTTTGTGAGAAATCATTCACTTGAAGAGATTTTTTTTGTATGTTATGCATGTAAAATGTGGGAGGTGGGGGTGGTGGCAGGCTTACAGACACATTTCTTTTTCTAGCTGTTATAAGTGTGTGAGAGTAGGGGGTACATGGCTGGAGGTCTAGTGTCTGAAGGGGTACAGGCTGTGAAAAGTTTGGGAACCACTGAAATAATCAGTGGCGGCTGGTGCCAAAAATTTTAAGGGGGGGGGTGCAGTTTTGGAGGAAACAAACCAAAGAAGCACTTCACACGACAGTGAAAAAAACTAAAGACAAAACATAACCACAATGCAACCTAGTTTGAACAATGCAATATTTGAACAGAAACTTTGCCGTCCTTCCCTTCTGGGCTGCAAATTTCTCAGTGACCCTCTGATTGAAGTCCGATGACCGATTCTCACAACTGAAGTGAAAGCTGTCAGTGTTTGGATGACATTTATAGTTTTCAGCAAAACTCCTTCAAATTTTAAAAAGTCAAAAAAATAAACTTCACATTACAGCAGTCTGTTTCCATCTGCTGGAGCTTTTTGTTACTTTTACTTTGTACCATTATGTGCAGTATTCAGTCAGCAAAAACCACCAACAGAATTTATAATTTTTGTATCCAAATAGAACATTTTATTATAGCAACCAGTGGCGGTTTGTCAATAGGGGGCGCTGGGGCACCGCCCCCTCCAAAATTCAACAGAGAAAGTCTGCTTAAACACAACATAATTGTCATTAAATTATAAAAAATAACGGATAAAAACATTTATTTTTACCACACAGTAATAGTCTGTCAGCAGCACCTGTCACCATTCAAATAAAGGGGTTTCACATTTTTTACCTAAGAACTGTGTTATGAATACATAGTTTACGTACGGAGGGGGCGCCGGCCTAACGGGAGTCTATGCAAGTCCTTAAACTTTTGCTCAGCATGTGACCTGAGGCGTCTTTGGGATTGGCTGCTTCAACTTTGCCTCTGGGGCGCAGACCGGTGCGCCCTGGACGCTCCCACTTTGACTGGCAGCGAATCAGTATTGTTCTGGTGTTTCTTTTCCTGGTGTGACTGGACAGCGAGCGCTGTCAATCATATCGACACGTCATCGCAGCAGATATGATTTACTCACGCATCTCACGTATCCTCATGCGTCCGACCGATGCTCCCATGCACCGAGGAGGCGTCGTCCAGAGAACCATCAGAGGATCACAGAAGAGGTGAGATTGCATTGGAGAAGAAAACCAGTAAGAGGCTGTGCTACACTGAAGATTAGATTAGGATGTGTCTCTCCTAGTAGACATAACATAATTCAGGGGCAAAGTTTTCCATTTTATGTCACACATGGCACTAAACAATAGGTTAGGAGTTACAAATTGAGTTTGCCAAGAGGATATAAATTCTTTGTTCAGTAGAACATTATCCTTTTGCAGACTTAAGTTCTAAAATATCTATATATTTTTTTAAATCTTGTATATTTTTACAAAAACAACATACTTTTAGGAGGAATTGGGGCTTTTATTGGGTGGGTAAGTTTGTTTTTACCCTACTAGAAGTTAATTCTAAATTTAATTGACAAGTTTGATACATTATTTTGATGAAAATATTATATAAAGGGACCTATAAAAATATGTTTTTAAAAATCATGGCAAAGCAGGAACAAGTTAGGAGATATTGTAATACACAAGTGCATGCAGATTATTGCAGAGGTTTTATTGCAGTGCTCATTAAATATTACTGTTACATTGTGTGAAAGCCTTTGAAAAATTACAAAAAGAAGACTTTATAATGCTATCAAGTGATGTGTTACAATTGACTGGTGAAAACAGTGGGGTTTTATTTGCCCCAAAAGTGTGAACAACACAAGTTCTTTACCTCTTAGGTGTATGTCCATTACAGAATCATTTTTAATCTACTGGAGCTTTTAGATTTGACACTTACCTTGTGCCTTTCCAGCTTGTACCATTGTGCACAGTATAAAATCAATGAAAACAGACCAACAAAATGTATATCTTGTCTCTAAATGGTGTAGTTTTATTATGGCAACTAAACATGTGATAAAAAAAATAAATATCAATATAAATATATACAATATTGTTATTTTATATAATTGTATACCATATGTTTAGTTGCTATGATAAAATGTTCTATTTGGATACAGAAATTATACATTCTGTTGGTGGTTTTTGCTGACTGAATACTGCACATAATGGTACAAAGTAAAAATATTCAAAAGCTCCAGCAGATGGAAACAGACTCCTGTAATGTACAGTTTATTTTTTTGACTTTTTAAAATTTGAAGGAGTTTTGCTGAAAACTATAAATGTCATCCAAACACTGACAACCTCCATTTCAGTTGTGAGAATCAGTCAGCTGGTGTGAGCCGTCTGCTCTTTGTGTTGCATGCTTGTATTTGTTTTTTTTTTTTTTTTTTTTTTTTTTCTTATTTGTTTTGTTTTGTTCATACTTTTTACAGTTAATCTATACCAAAAACTATATCACAGTTTTACCTTTAATTTTAAACCATCAGTTTAGTGGTACATAAGATTCTGTTCGTGTTTACAATCTTGAGCCATGAGACATCATGTATAAGATAAGAAACTGTTCAGGTGACACAAGAAATGTTCATAAAATGGTTAAAATGACATAAACTAAAGCTTTATTTTATGGGAGCAGGTTAAACTTTGGCTTTTTTTTTTTTTTTTTCAGTAAATACTGATGTTAACTTTTGGTAATAAAATGTGTTTTTCTGTGTATTTTTTAATGACAGATTCACACAGTACCACACCATGTTTCCTGAAGATTCCCTCAGTAGCACCTTCAAGGCCGACCCAGTGCTCAACTAAAGCTGAAGACAGAGCTCAGTCTTATGTACAGCAAGGAGGAGTTCAAGGCCTGCTGTGGTGCTGTGGACCTTATCCAGTTGTTCATGGAAAATAATCTTTAGAGGTATTTTCAGAGACTGTCACTCTGCTAAAGATCCGCACCACCACCCATGACCACTGCAGAAGCTGAGGTGCTTCTCAAACCTTAAAAAGAATCAGAACTTTCCTCAGAAACACCATGAACCAGGACAGGCTGAATGCACTGGCCATGCTGTCAATGGAAGAGAGACTGGTGACGGATATGATGGACTTCAGTCAGAGGGTCACTGAGAAATTTGCAGCCCAGAAGGAAAGGAGGGTAAAATTTCTGTTCAAATAGTGCATTGTTCAAAGTAGGTTGTATTGTGATTATGTTTTGTCTTTAGTTTCTTTTCACTGTAGTATGGAGCGCTTCTTTGGTTTGTTTCCTCCAAAGCTGCGCCCCCCTTAAAATTTTTGGCACCAGCCGCCACTAATAGCAACTAAACATATGATATACAATTATATAAAATAACAATATTGCATATATTTATATTCATCTTTACTATTTTATATCACATGTTTAGTTGCAGGCAGCACGGTGGCGCAGCAGGTACTGCACGTGCCTCACAGCAAGAAGGTCACCGGTTCGATTCCCGGGTCTGGCAGGGCCTTTCTGTGTGAAGTTTGCATGTTCTTCCCGTGCATGCGTGGGTTCTCTCCGGGCACTCCGGCTTCCTCCCACAGACCAAAAACATGCTAATTAGGTTGATTGGTCACTCTAAACTGCCCTTAGGTGTGAGTGTGAGTGTGAATGGTTGTCTGTCTCTATATGTTGCCCTGCAATCGACTGGCGACCAGTTCAGAGTGTACCCCACCTCTCGCCCAATGACAGCTGGGATAGGCTCCAGCACCCCCCGCAACCCCGAAAGGGATAGTCGGTATAGAAAATGAATGAATGAATGTTTAGTTGCCATAATAAAACTACAACACTTAGAGACAAGATATACATTTTGTTGGTCTGTTTTCATTGATTTTATACTGGGCACAATGGTACAAGCTGGAGAGGTACAAGGTAAGTGTCAAATCTAAAGCTCCAGTAGATTAAAAAATAATTCTGAAATGGACATACACCTAAGAGGTAAAGAACTTGTGTTGTTTACACTTTTGGGACTAATAAAACCCCACTGTTTTCACCAGTAAATCAACTTGATAGCATTATCAATTCTTCTTTTTGTAATTTTTTAAAGGCTTTCACACAATGTAACAGAAATATTTAATGAGCAGTGCAATAAACCTCTGCAATAATCTGCATGCACTTGTGTATAATATTAATATTACAATTTCTCCTATCTTCAATACGTTTCATTGAACTTCAGACTTTGTGTGAATCTGTTTTTTACTCTTCATTAGTGTACATTGTTCCTGCTTTGCCATGATATTTAAAAATATAGTTTTATAGGTCCCTTTATATAATATTTTCATAAAAATAATATATCAATTTTGTCAATTAAATTTAAAATGAACTTCTAGTGGGGTAAAAACAAACTTACCCACCCAATAAAAGCCCCAATTCCTCCTAAAAGTATGTTGTTTTTGTAAAAATATGCAAGAATTAAAAAAAAACTATGTAGATTTTTTTAGAACTTAAGTCTGCAAAAGGATAATGTTCTACTGAACAAAACATTTATTTCCTCTTGGCAAACTGATTTTGTCTCTCCTAATCTATAGTTTAGTGTTATGTGTGACATAAAATAGATAATTTTGTCCCTGAATTATGTTATGTCTACTCAGTAAGACACATCCTAATCTAATCTTCAGTGCAGCATAGCCTCTTACTGATTTTCTTTTCCAATGCAATCTCACCTCTTCTGTGATCCTCTGATGGTTCTCTGGACCGAGTACCCGACGCCTCTTTAGTTCATGGGAGCGTTGGTCGGATGCGTGAGGGTACGTGAGATTCTTGGGCATGCATAAATCATATCTGCTGTCGTCACTGTTGATATGGTTAACAGCACTCGCTGTCCAGTCACATGTTGAAAAGAATCACCAGAACAATGCTGATTCACTGCCAATCACAGTGGGAGTGTGCGGGGCGCACTTCTCTGTGCCCCACAGGCAAAGTTGAAGCGGCCAATCACAAAGACGCCTCAGGTCACATGCTGAGCAAAAGTTTAGGGACTTACATTGACTCCCGTTAGGCCGGCGCCCCTCCGTACATAAACTATGTATTCACAACACAGTTATTACGTAAAACATTGTGAAACCCCTTTTATTAATGACAAATTATGTTGTGTTTTAGTGCATTTCCTCTGTCGAATTTTGGAGGGGGCGGTGCCCCCTTTTGACAAACCGCCACTGGAAACAACTAACAAAAAGGGATCAAAAACTAAAACAAATATTTTACAAAAAAGGTCCAAATACAAAACAACAATCTCAACAAAGTATCAGAGAAAAAACAGGCTCAAACAAAGAAGGACAAACACTAGAAACTCAACTCAAAGTAAAAATCAAAATCACTACAAAGTTCAACCAAAAAACAGAAACGGTCTACCAAAACAGGAGGAACACAGACTACAAACAAACTGGAGGACACTGGAGACGTAAGACTTACTCAGGGAGTGTGACTTGGAAGACAAATGAGCCAACACAGACAAAGGGGAACAAAGGCCGTTTTTGAATTTGCCTACTATACTAGCAGTGTGTACTGATTCGCCCAAAATGTAGTATGCAGTATACAGTATGCGAACAAATGTGAAAGATGCAGTATGCCAAAAATGCCCGGATGACTTACTGATTTGGGAAAATTTCATAGTATGCATCGGACCAGTCTGCTTCGCCTACTGTTACCCACAATGCAAAGCGCCTGGTCACTCTGGAGAGCGGAGCAGCAACAACCGGAGCAGCAGAGGAATACAAACGTAAGAGCCATTACTTGTTGTCTTTACCTTTTCAACACGTACTATTGTGTAATATGTTGTAAAAAGGTCACTGTTGTTGTTCTTCTTCTGTTACGGTTTGTAACGGCAGGAAGGTGGTGTTAAGTCTGTCCTAAGTATCACTGAGCCCTAATCGAACAGACTGGGCTTCAGGGTGGAACGTGCTCAGGCACAGGTCAGATTGTGTGGTGGAGGTGCTCTGAGGCACAGGTGTCAAACTGATCCAGTAAAGGGCCACTGTGGCTGCAGGTTTTCATTCCAACCAAGCAAGAACACAGCTGATGCAAATTATTCAATCAACTGGATTGCCTTTACACAGTTGATTTGTTGGATCAGGTGTGTTCTTGCTTTTTTGGAATGAAAACCTGCAGCCACAGTGGCCCTTTACTGGATCAGTTTGACACCCATGCCTGAGGTAAAGATGCAGGATGCTCACAGCAGTCTGTCAGAGCTTTAAACAGCCCGCTCTACAATAACGATGGGACAAACCAAAGTAAAGACAGAGCAGGGCACATACAGAGAAGAACAATCTGCTGCAAACGCACCTTCAGTCTTTCATCTCCTCCTCCCAGTGAGAGGTGAACAGTGTTAACTACCCCCATCATAATTGAGCTTTCTGACAAATGGAAAGATGATTAAAAATAGTTTAGCAGCTCCAGAGTGGGGGCGGTGCTGGTCCCTGGGGCATATGTGTTAATCTGGTAGAAGTTAGAAATGTAATTACAGACGGAGACCGTGCGTCGGTGGAGCTAACGGAGGTCAGAGCAGCTGCAGAGACATAAAAGAAACACTCAGAGATCTGCTAACACAGTAGCATCTACATATACTTTTGAATTTATTTATCTATTTACTTTTAGAAATGTCATACTCAGGGCTCTCAAGTTTTGCTCTCATGTCAAAGTGAGATTTCTGCTGGCTCTCGGAGGGGAGGGGGGCTTGTCATCAACCATCCTTATGCACTTATCATATTTTAAAATTAAAATTGGGTTAATAAGTACTCAGGTGCTTTTATTGCTCCCACAGTTACCTAATGGCTCCTATTGTTACTTTGTGGTGTTAGTATATTATATCAAGTAATGATGCAACATAATAATACATATATTATTGTTCTTTTTATTATATTTGACCTCAAACATTTGACCATGCTCTTTCAAACTGAAAATAACTTCACACTGATGATTTTGTTTTAAGGTGATGCCTGGTCACCACCGTTTGTATGACAGTGTGATTAGACTTTGCTTTACTGTTTAATGGTAGGTGTAGAGGAAGAATAAGAATAAGCTCTTGTTGTTTTCCTTTTGTACAATAAGTAATTTTATTAATCAGTGGGCTACAAAATGAAACAATGAGATAACTAACTGTACTCATGGGATTAGGCACTCCCGTCATGAGCGTGCAGTATGCATCCTCTGTGGTCAGATCAACCTTATCTTACCTGGATACAGCAGTGCCATTTTTTCATTGGCTGATATGAAGCTGTAAGTTATTTTTTGATTGGCTGGTAGTTGATCTTACTGACTGGGTTGCGTCAAGCTCCCGTTGGGCTCTATAATGCTCAGAGCGTCTTGCTACACTTTCCAAAGCATAGTGCTGTAACATGATGGGCGATACGTCATTAATTTTTATGCGAGAGAAATACCAGGTTTTGGTGTGTGAGCGTGTGAAAAGGTTCAAATGCGTGTGTCACACGCTAAATGCGTGAGACTTGGTTTTGGCCTCTTGAACACAGTTAAATTCAGGATTAAATGCATTTTTGCAGATTTAGAATGTGAAAAAGGTGCCATTTTGTCTCCTTGAAACAACATAATACACACATCATAATCTCCATGGATATATAAGCTCTTAAATATGGTAAAAGGTAATTTGATGAATTAATTACCTGTAAATCGGTGTGTTTTGTGAATGTATTAGCTGAACTGATCCTTTAAATCTAGATTAATGCTGCAAAGCAGAGCTAGAGGGCACTCTCGCTGTGTTTATACCCCCCTCTCTCTAACACAGTATATTCACTCTTTCTGTCTTATGAGGATCAGATCTTTCACACACCTTAAGTTCTTACTGACATATTCATATTTTAGCATACTCACTAGAGTAAATCCCTCAGGCCACATCAAAAGTTCAGTAGGAGAAAAGTTACATTTTTTTTTTTAATCTTTATTTTATTAAATGTAGTTAAATTCAATAAAAGTAACCCCTAAAAGAACAGAGATGAAAACATAAATTTAACAGAAGGGGCTTCATGTCTTATTTAAAACCAGCTCATCAACCATTTTAAACAGATAATTAACCAGGAGTTTAAGTAAACAGGTGTCAAATTAAATAATGAACAACCTGAAGAAACATTAACTTAGTTTATCCTGGTTGTCTTTGTTGCCTCTTAAACTTTTATGACTGTTTTTTCCATCATGTCTTGAAGTCTTGATGCAGTGATTTGTTTGAGTGGACCCAAGGAATAACCTGAACACACCAGATGGACTGTATGTTCATAATAATAGCAGTGTGTTTAAAAAGGTGAGTAAACCTCAAAATTCTTCAAATAAATTTTATTTTAATGCACACAAATGCATTGAGGACACTGCACATTCTATTTCAAAGCAAGGAAATTGGAAAAAATAATTGAATTTGATAATATTTTACAGAAAGTCAAGAAATATAATGTTAAAAAAGGCAGTCTTGACATCTTTATTTACAAACTCAAAAATGTAGTGTATAAACTAAGAATTGCTTGATGATTCAACTTTCCTGAGAATCATAAACTAATATTTAGTTGCATAACCACGCTTTCTGCTTCACATCTGTGGTGCATGGAGCCTACCAACTTCTGGCACCGGTCAACAGGTATTGAAGCCCAGGACAATTGTACTACGTTCCACAATTGCTCTGCATTTCTTGGTTTTGCCTCATGAACAGCATTTTTTATGTCAGCCCACAAGTTTTCTACGGGATTAAGGTCCGGGGATTGTGCTGGCCACTCCATTACTTGAATTTTGTTTGTCTGGAACCATGATTTTGCTCACTTGCTGGTGTGTTTGGGGTCATTGTCTTGTTGAAACCCCAATTTCATGGTCATTTCCTCTTCAGCATACAGCAACATGACTTCTTCCAGTATTCTGATGTACTCAAACTGATCCATGATCCCTGGTATGTGATAAATAGGACCAACACCATAGTAGGAGAAACATCCCCATATCATGATGCTTGCATCACCATGCTTCACTGTCTTCACTGTGTACTGTGGCTTGAATTCAGTGTTTCAGGTCGTCTGACAAACTGTCTGTGGCCCTTAGACCCAAAAAGAACAACTTACTCTCATCAGTCCACAAAATATTGGGCCATTTCTTTTTAGGCCAGTCAATGTGTTCTTTGGCAGATTGTCACGGCTTCAGCACATGTCTTTTTTAACAATGGGACTTTGCGGGGGCTTCTTGCTGGTAGCTTGGCTTCACATAGACGTGGTCTGATTGTTACAGTACTCACAGGCAACCTTAGATCTTCTCTGATCCTCCTGGAGCTTATCATTGGCTGAGCCTTTGCCATTTTGGTTACTCTCCGATCCATTCGAATAATCGTTTTTCTGTCTTCCTCGCCTTTCTGGTTTTGGCTGCCACTTTAAAGCATTTGATATCATTTTAGCTGAACAGCCTATCATTTTCTGAACTTCTTTATAGGTTTTCCCCTCTTTTATTAACTTCTTAATCAAAGAACGCTCTTCTTCTGAACAATGTCTTGAACGACCCATTTTACTCTGTTTTTCAAGGACAAATGCACAGCCAGCATATGCAGCGTCAGTTGCCTTGATCCTTAAATCAGGGCCACCTATTTAACAGCTATTTTTTTCCACATGATCAATTACCTCACTAATTGAACTCAGCACTGCTATTTTTTTGAACACGCCCCTTTCAGTTAATGATTAAGTTTCACAGAATCAGCAGCATGGACGTCATGCCTGTTGGGTCTGTTGGTTTTCTATACCTTTACTAAACCTTCTAGAAACTTACTTGCAGTGTAGAAGTTGAAATTCTAACAAAAACAGTGATTTATCTTGCTAGTGATGTGGGACTGCTATTATTTTGAACACAACTGTATCTCACCAGTCCATCTGTGAAAGAGCTCATGGAAGGTGTTTGGGAGAAGACAACCTATTAACAAGTATATTCTGCAGGTGAATGGTTGATCAGTCTCTCTTTGAACATTTATTACAAGACAATTAGATAATGAAGTAGACAGGAGCCACTGCACTGCAGAACATGAGCCACTTCATATAACAAACTGATCAAAACATTTTGGAAGGAGAGTGAAATATGGAGGAGTTCATAGTGTTGGTATTTATCATTTAACAAAGAAATGTGGTCCAGATCAGCTTGGGCAATTTGCCTTCATCTGTGCGCCCCATGAGTCTGAGTTGCTTATGGCACACTGCCTTCATGTGAACGACTAATGACATCTCCGAGTTTGAGTTGTCCACAGCAAGCTCTATTCACGTTAACACAGCTATTCACATGCGCATTGTGCAGCTGACTTCGGGGAGGAGATATTAGTGAGAGCTGCCTGACTGGACTGAAGACATCTGCGGATGTATTATGCCATGGACACATGTCTCAAGAATCACTGAACTATAAATATTTTTGTTTTACTAACACAATATTAGTTTGATATTTTGTGTTTTTTCCAAATGTTCTTTCTTAAGGTGAGGTAAGATCAGTCCCTATCACCCATGCTACTGCAATAGGACATGCAATTCAGATATTTTGGCTTCTTCTCTCTGGGGCTGTCATGTTTTCACCACTGAATTTGACTGTTGATATACAGATCCAGCCACTTTAATTGTTCCCCTCTCAGCTAACTGCCTGCCAATTTCCAGCAGAATACCATACCATTCAAATGAGCAGCGGCACAACAGAGAGACAACAGAGGGACAGTCAATGTGGGGCTGATCTGGATTCCCAGGTGGGAGATTTTGAGAGGGAGGACCAGAAAACAATGGAGAAAAACTCATTGTTGCTGTCTTCGATTTCCAAGAGCTTTATGATGGATCTTTGTTCATCTATAGAAATAATAAGGAAGAGTTGGATGCTTGGAAAAAGATTTGTGACTCTGCCTGGATGAATACATCTCGGGGATGAGTTCATCTCCATGGGCATGTATGCTAAAGGAAACTCCCACAGCATCCCAGAGGACCTCATCTACTCCTTCCCTGTTGAGATCAAGAACAAGATCTGTTCTTGTTCTATGTTTGTTCGCTTGTTTGTCAGCAAGATTCTGCAAAAAGTACTGGACGGATTTTGTTGATATTTTCAGGAGATGTTGGTAATGGCCCAATGTAGAAATGATTAGATTTTGGTGGTGACCCTGATAATCGCCATTAGCAAACGGTCGTTTTTGCTCAATAAGTGTCAAACTAATAACGATATCAACATGATTCTGAGTGCTAGGTGTGGGTTTTCAGGATCATGGATCATATTATGATGGTAACTTTATCATGAACTATTGCTTATAGATGTAACAGCCATATATGAGCTACCTTGATGGAGGTTTGCGCTCTCTGAGTGCTTTCTTGTTTCCTGAAAATTTTCATTGCAAATTACACATCACGCCATCTGAATCTGCAGCATTTGCAGTCATTGAAAGTCAAAACAAAAAAAAACACTAAAGCCAAGGTGAAATATTTGACTGTTAGCATTCACAATTGCAGCTTATTCCAAAAAGTGGGTTATTTTCAGGAGTTTCCCTTGTTCCCCTTCCTTTCTCAACTTCCCAGTTATGTGATTCTTTGCATTAAGTTGCATACCTGCAAATGTCAGTCTGCTGATAGTTGTGTGTATTTGTGCAGCCTGTTCTTTCAGCTTCATGGGACTATTTATTATTTACATTTAATTATTCATTTTTCTACTTATGTACCATGCTCCCAAATGTTACCTCAATGATTTATTTATGTCCATTTTCACCTTAATATACCTAATATATATATATTATAATATATATGATGATATATTTATATATGTGGATCTCTCCTCCCAGCCTCCACGGGGCACAGGATGGAAATGGATGGTTCAACAGAAGTTTGGAGTTTTATAAATAAATTTAACCCTTTGCCAACATAAGAATGGATTTCTTTTCTCCTGGCTGTCACTCTTTCTGTTTCCTTATCCATCCATGTTTCCTTCATATCTCCTCTCCCCTTCCCTCCTCCATCCGTCTCCTCCCCCTCCCCCTGCACTCCCCTCCCCTTAATCTATCTTTTTGACCACTGATCCGTTCTGTGCTGCATCCCTCCCCCACTGCAGAGAGGAGGAATCCCCCGCTCTTTTTTCTGTTTGTCTTATATTTTCACATGTTTGTGTCCTCCTGCAGGGCTCTTTCATTGACGGATCAACATTTATTCAGTAAACACGAGCACAAACAGAGCATATCACTTTATTATTCAGATGTTGGCGTTATACACTGAAGGAAAAAAAAAAACGCAACATTTTAATTTTCGAAAATTCCTAAGAAATACGGGTGCATTTGGAAAAATGGCTTAGCATCATGATTTTACTCCAAATTAGGCTGAAGACAGGTGAACAGATTTCTTGGTTCCACTTGACTAATTGTGAGGACAATAAAGAATGCATTTCAGGATTGTTATGCACACAAACTCATGTTTGAAACTCAGAGTTGAGTTTTACCACTGGTTAACTGTGCTCAAGCCTTCTCTATAAAAGGGCACCAGAATGAAGCCAAAAACACACTTCTTCACGATGCCACGATTGTTGCAACCAGAGAGAGATCGAGCTATTGGCATGCTCCAAGCTGGACGATGTTCTCTTGCTGTCGCCAGGGTGTTTGGAGTCCACCGCTCTACCATTACTCGTCTTGCTGAACGATACCACGCCACTGGTTCCTCTAACGACCGCCCTCGTACTGGTCGCCCCCGTGTAACGACCGCTGCACAAGACCGCGCCAACCGGCTGGCACATCTCCGTGACAAGTTCCGGCCCGCCACCAGGTCCGCAGCCGAGACCACTGGGACACACCACAGGCCAGTGTCGGCCAGAACCATCCGTAATCGCCTCCTGTTACTTTTGGTTTGGGGGGTGCTCTATTGTTTGGTTGTGTTATTGGACTCGAAAATGTATAAACGCCGAAAAAGTTGGCCTGAGGATTAGAAAATAGATGTAGGGTTCATATAAAACTGGCGGATCTCAAAAATAAAATTATTCTGCCCCCCCAAAACTCCCAAAACTGAGTGTTGCATTTCTTTTTTCCTTGAGTGTATTTGTAAAACATCAACCAACAGACTTGGGCTGGAGGGCTCTTTGAGAGGATTTACAAACATCATTTTTTTATTTACATGGTGAGGTCAATTAAAAACCTTTTCTAAATGAAATGTAGGGACAAAATGTTTGCAGTTGTCTTTGACTTTGATTTTATTAAAGCTACATGTGTTAAAAACATACCCTGGACTATAAACATAGACCCAAAAGATATGTTCAACCCAGCTGAGTCATTGTGAGTTTTCACAACCAAAGAGGGCCACAGGAGGGTGTTAGTGAGCATCTTTGTCAATGTACCTACAGTCTTTGACCTGCATGATAATATACATTTAACTAAATGAGCACATGGTTTGGTGGACTATAGCTGCATTTGGTTCACAATTACAGGTGGTCCTGGTATTAAATAAGGGGTAAGGTTCCCAAAAAAACTGGTCGGTGCCATCCCACTTTATTGACCCCCCTCTGAAGGGGTGTGAGTTGATTGCTGATGGAATGATCACTTCCTGTATGACAGCATCTTACAAAACCCAAAACCAGTGAAGTTGGCACGTTGTGTAAATCGTAAATAAAAACAGAATACAATGATTTGCAAATCCCTTTCAACCTATATTCAATTGAATACACAGCAAAGACAAGATACTTAACGTTCGAACTGGTAAACTGTGTTATTTTTTGCAAATATTAGCTCATTTTGAATTTGATGCCTGCAACATGTTTCAAAAAAGCTGGCACAAGTGGCAAAAAAGACTGAGAAAGTTGAGGAATGCTCATCAAACACTTATTTGGAACATCCCACAGGTGAACAGGCTAATTGAGAACAGGTGGGTGCCATGATTGGGTATAAAAGCAGCTTCCCTGAAATGGTCAGTCATTCACAAACAAGGATGGGGCGAGGGTCACCACTTTGTGAACAAATGCGTGAGCAAATTGTCCAACAGTTTAAGAACAACATTTCTCAATGAGCTATTGCAAGGAATTTAGGGATTTTATCATCCACGGTCCGTAATATCATCAAAAGGTTCAGAGAATCTGGAGAAATTACTGCACGTAAGCGGCAAGGCCGAAAACCAACATTGAATGCCCGTGACCTTCGATCCCTCAGGTGGTACTGCATCAAAAACTGGCATCACTGTGTAAAGGATATCACCACATGGGCTCAGGAACACTTCAGAAAACCACTGTCAGTAACTACAGTTTGTCGCTACATCTGTAAGTGCAAGTTAAAACTCTACTATGCAAAGCGAAAGCCATTTATCAACAACACCCAGAAACGCCGCCGGCTTCGCTGGGCCCGAGCTCATCTAAGATGGACTGATGCGAAGTGGAAAAGTGTTCTGTGGTCTGACGAGTCCACATTTCAAATTGTTTATGGAAAGTGTGGTCGTCGTGTCCTCCGGACCAAAGAGGAAAAGAACCAGCCGGACTGTTATAGGCGCAAAGTTCAAAAGCCAGCATCTGTGATGGTATGGGGGTGTATTAGTGCCCAAGGCATGGGTAACTTACACATCTGTGAAGGCACCATTAATGCTGAAAGGTACATACAGGTTTTGGAGCAACATATGTTGCCATCCAAGCAATGTCTTTTTCATGGACGCCCCTGCTTATTTCAGCAAGACAATGCCAAGCCACATTCTGCACGTGTTACAACAGCGTGGCTTCGTAGTAAAAGAGTGCGGGTACTAGACTGGCCTGCCTGTAGTCCAGACCTGTCCCCCATTGAAAATGTGTATGAAGCGTAAAATACAACAACGGAGACCCCGGACTGTTGAACAACTTAAGCTGTACATTTTTTTGCAATGTGTTGCTGCCATTAAATTCTAAGTTGATGATTATTTGCAAAAGAAAATAAAGTTTCTCAGTTTGAACATTAAGTATCTTGTCTTTGCAGTGTATTCAATTGAATATAAGTTGAAAAGGATTTGCAAATCATTGTATTCTGTTTTTATTTACGATTTACACAACGTGCCAACTTCACTGGTTTTGGGTTTTGTAAATAAAACATACAGCGCCATGTCACCCGTAGACATAGCAGGTGTAACCCTCATCAACCCTCAGCTTCCACCCCACCCACAAACCATACTGACCTGTACTGTACCAAACCAGGCTCTGGGGGCGCACCAGAGAGGGTGGCATGTGCTCCTCTTTCACCAATACAACGCCTCAGATTCGACCTCCAGAGACAGAGCAAATGGAGGGTCAACTCATTTCTCCATTTACTGCAATGCCCAGATACAGAATAAAAAAATAGCCAAATATTACAGCTTGAAATGGTAGCGTGAATGGGGCTTAAAGAGCCTTCACTCAGTTTCAATAATTTGTCTTTATGAATGCTACATTTAATATCACAAAAACTATTCACTGAGACCCTCCCTCTGCTAGAGCTCCTGCTTTTTAAGGCTCCCTTCACCACATGGGTCCAGTCCGCTATAAGTTAACCACTAGGGGTAACTTGTCAGTTCATATTGTCAACAACTCTGCATTCATTCTAGCATCAATGCTCAGCAATGAACTGAACCAATTGGCTCAAACTGATGACAAAACAATGGTGGGACGTCACACCAATAAAACTTGAAAAAAACAGCATTAACAGCATTAACCAAATATTTTCCGGGATTGATTGATTTTTTCGATGAATGACAGAGAGATTTGGAGGCTGTCTGTCATTTTGAAAGACTGGAAAAAGACGGAAGGATCCAATGTGCCATCACACTCATGCAGACACATGCATAAAGTAAACCCTCTCTTTTTTGTGCTCTTACTACATCGTGGAGCAGGTTCTTTAACCTATTTAAAATAGCCAGAAGTGTAAAACCAAGTGTTTTGTCACCTTCTGTCTTTGGACTGCTGATCAATTATGATGTTCAGCTGATCAGGTCCGAGCTCTTTCACCTGCAGCTTCCCCTGATATGTTCTCCTCTCGAAAGGTTTTGATTTAAGTGACTTACCTGAATTTTTTTAATTTCTTTTTCTCCATTTTCCATCTCTGTCTTTGTCTCTGTCATGGCGGGAGGGTGGTGGTATGTAAATAATCCAGCTGCATTCAACTGTGGGCACAGGGAAGGTG
The DNA here is from genome assembly GCA_037902135.1 of Cetoscarus ocellatus. Lineage (NCBI taxonomy): Eukaryota > Metazoa > Chordata > Actinopteri > Labriformes > Labridae > Cetoscarus > Cetoscarus ocellatus. The sequence goes on along the minus strand of JBAMNC010001552.1, from coordinate 431,712 downwards.
CGCCCCAACATGGACCTGTTTATATTGAAGAGGAGATACTGCGCATGTGCAACTTTTAATAAGAGTCTCTGGGCAAAGATTTTTGGCCCCCAAGGCGGAAATACGTCACCAATCAGACAACACAGATGAACGAAACAACTTTACTCATCATCATTACCTATTTAATATAAATTTTACTCATCTATAGATCGACAACCCTAACCCTAACCCATCTTAGCGCCCTCTATTGGCCAACTGCCACTGATTCAAAGCCTCCCCCTTCAGCCTGGCTGCAACTCAGACACAAAGCATTTTCATCAGATGATTCTACCGTTTTGTTTAGTCACAACAAGATCAGCAAAGCACGTGAAGTTTGCAGCTTTCTGTGGATTTGAATGAAAATGGTGTCCTGCATACAAAATGTCAGCAAAACACTTTAGAGAATTTCAAAAGCTTTACTTATGAATCATTGATGAAAAGCATAGACTGACTTATTTTTTAATATCATTAGCCAGAAACACAAGCCTATCAACTTAATCAGAATCAAATGCTGTTCTCTTTTTATTTACAATTTTACCTGCTGACAAAGTACCTGTTCAGAGCACAGAGCTACCTGGCAGCACCTCCTGTTCTGCTGGAGTCAGTTGTTGGATGATGACCTGCCGACATCAGCTGCTTCGATCTGGAGAGGTCCACGTCAACAACTTTAACCTCAAGTCCTTTCAGGCTGATGTTGCTGAAAATTCTGCTGCTGCTCAGAACGGTGTATCAAGTGGCCCAAGTTCCATCATTAAATCCTGAAAACCCTCTCCCAAAACCACACCAATGGGCTGCAATCCTTGCATATGTCTCTCACAACCACATCCATGATGGCCTTTTTCCTCACCTCTCACAGTGGACCTGCTGAGACAGACCACCACACAGGGCTGAACACATGGGAGCTCAACTGGACTGCGGTGCTTCCCCATCATAGACGCTACACTTGTGTAAAGCTGACAAATGAGTCTGAAGATTTGTCGTAGATAAAGAGTGAGCCAGTTGCTTAAAAACTTTTTGTTTTTATTTAGCCATCATCGGTGTGGACTCCTGAAATACTTCCACACCGCGCTCCTCGGATGTTTCATTGTAGTTATTTTTCGTTTAAAGGGGCTTTGTCTGTCCTCCATTTTCTCAAAATGCACCTCACCTGTTGTTTACTGAGATACAGAGCATGTCATTGGTGCAAGTTAGGCTGAAAGCGCTCTCTGTTGGATTAAACAGGTCACTGCTCCAGGCGCCCTTACACTGCTGCACTGTATATTTTCAGTTCCAGCTCGAGTTTGCAGCTCGAATATGAATTTTCACCCCAGGCCATAATAAATAATCAGATACTGAGTATGAAGTGACGTCTCCACCATCCATTGTTGAGTTTCATGCACACCCATGAGATAACATCGATGTTTTTTAAAGCTCATGGATCCATGTCAGTTTTTCAGTATCAGTTGATTGAATCTTTTAAACAAGCAAATCAGGGAAACCCCATCAGCCCTCCTGCTGAGCAATCCTTAAGTAACACAATCCAGCAGATAAATGTCTGATTGTTCTTTTTATTCCTCACTTATCACTCGGTGCATCAATGCTTTGTGCTTCAGCAATCGCTCATTTCACTCAGCACTCTGTAATCAAGTCACAAGTGGTCCTGGAATGAGATTTTCAGGTAATTCTCTGATGTTTTCATCAGGACTCTGCAAGCGTCTCATCATCTAAAGAGGATTGTTTAGAGAAAACACACAGAGATGAGGAGAGATGAGTCCACTCATTTATCTGCTGCTCGACTGAACAAGAAAGATGCAATGAAAGAGAGATGAACGTTGTGAGGAGATTAATGCAGATGAGTTTGTAACTAGTTTGTCTGGTTCTCTGGGTAAAGCAGTCTGCTGCCGTGTGAAATGATTAAACTGTCCTAAAATGAGTGCCTGAGGCTTTAATTGTCTTTAAGTTTTTTAATGTTCTATTTATGTCATTTTATTGTCAGACGCTTTAATATTTCTTTTTCTGTTTAGCTGACCCACCATTAAAGGGATAGTTCAGTGTTTTTGAAGATGGGATGTATTGGGTATGAAGCATTGGCCTGAACATTAAACACAGTAGGGCTGTCACGTTTCCCAAAGATCAACCTCAAATGGTTTTTGATCATACATGCTAACAATCAAAGGTATTTAACACCGTCCACACCAGCCTGGCTGCAACACAGACATGAGGCATTTCCATTTGATCACTTTACTATTCACCTCTCCCAATGCCATATCATTGGGTCACATGTTCTTGCATACAAATCTTTAATCTTGTCCGTGATAGCTTTTTCCCATGCCTCTGGGGGGGGGGTTACTGAGGATGGAAAGATGACAAATGGGCCCACAGATTTGTTCAGTTCAGCTGTTCACCCATGAACAGAAGGATCTCAGTTTATCATTTAACAACCAGCACATAATGATGTATGTTCACATCTTTAAGAAGCATCAGGTTCCCACACATCCTGGTAAACCTGAAAATGACTGACCAATCTTTCCGTCATGGAAAACATATGGAGAATGAGAAAAAAGTAAAATTTCCTGGAAAAGCTTGAAATGTCCTAGAAAATTATTTATTTTCCCTCTGCTTCTCTCTTCCTTGTTAGTGAACACAAACGGGTTAAAAAAAATTGCACAAAGCCTACATGTCTGTTCTCAGCCGTCAAAGTTGAGCAGCTGACATTCCTTGCCTCTAGTCGGCACAGCGCCCCACATTACCAGCCAATCAAATTTGCATGTTCCCTCAGAGCAGTCCCCCTACCCAATGTTTCCATATGATTTGGTTGCTAGATTTAACAACTTTTCAGACCCCAGTGAGGACTTATTTTTCCCCAAAGAAGCGCCCAATTCTAGCAACTTTGAGTTGAAGAGTGTTGCTGTGTTGTTATGGAGTGTGAGGTTTTGATTTCCTCTGTCTGTCTCTGTTGAGTGACAGACAAACGGGGGCAGCAAAGAGCTGTAGTGGGTTTGGCAGGGTGGTTAAACAAAAAAACAAACATAGGAAATAGAGTAAAAATGTGCTTGGTAACTAATGCACACTGAGTCATAAAATATATATTATCTATCTATCTATCTATACATATATATGTATGTATCTATACATATATATTCATATATATATATATATATATATAGTAACTTCAGTTAGTTATGGGATACTGGATCTGTGGGTGAGATTTTGCTATTCTATGATAAATTTGTCATATTTTCATATTTTCATGTCATATTTTATTTGTATTATGTGTTTAGTTTTATTTGTATTATGTGTTTAGTTTTATTTGTATTATGTGTTTAGCTAATTAATATCTTGTGAGAAAGGGGCAGACTCTATAAGATTTTTCTTCATTCTGCTCCTTTTCATTGTCATGTTTGAGATTTTTCTTTGTATTGAATTTTTTATACATATTTGTGATAATTTACCGTCCTCCAGGCCCTTATTCTGAATTCTTATCAGAATTTTCTGAGTTCGTATCAAACTTGGTCCTAAGCTCTGATAAAATACTCATTGTAGGTGATTTTAATATCCATGTTGACAAAGAAAGTGATAGCCTTAGCTCAGCTTTTAGGTCCTTAATAGACTCAGTTGGTTTTATTCAGGCTGTTCGTGAAGCTACTCATCATTTCAATCACACTCTTGATTTGGTTCTAGCATATGGTCTTGATCTTGATAAACTAAAAGTTTTTCCTGAAAATCCTTTATTATCCGATCACTTCTTAGTAACTTTTAACATCCTCTTAGAAGATTTTGTGTTTTGTAACAAAATTGTGAGGAGTAGAAATCTGTCCAGTGGTGCCATGGCTAAATTTAAAGAAGCGATTCCTGCTGCCTTAAACTCAATAAATTGGCCAACTGATTACTGTGATATTAGCTATAGCCCCTCTCAGCTGGATCAGCTTGTTGATGACTCTGCCAGTCTACTAAGATCCACTTTGGACTCAATTGCCCCACTGAGACAAAAAACTATTAAACGTCAGAGGACAGCTCCTTGGTTTACTTCTGAAACTTGTGAACTTAAACAAGCATCTCGTAAATTAGAGAGAATATGGCGCTCCAATAAAAGAGAAGAGTCATGTATACTTTGGCGGGAAAGTCATAATAACTACATGACAGCCTTACGACATGCTTGAGCTGCCTACTACTCCTCACTAATTGAAGTAAATAAAAACAACCCTAGGTACCTTTTCAGCACTGTAGCCAGGCTGACACAGAGTCAGAGCTCTATTGAGCCTGTGATTCCTCTAGCTCTCAGCTGTGAGGACTTTATGAGCTTTTTTAATGATAAAATTCTTAAAGTTAGAGATAAAATTAGCAACTCCCTGTCTTCACCCGAACCTGCCATACCATTAATTGTAGTCAGACTTGAGTTAGATTGTTTTTCTACAATTAGCCTTCAGGAGCTAAATTCTCTTGTCTCCTCCTCCAAACCATCAACCTGCCTCTTAGACCCGATCCCAACTAAACTGTTCAAGGAGGTCTTTCCCCTAGTTTGTCCATCCCTGCTGGAGACAATAAATATATCTCTGTCAACAGGCTACATGCCACAGTCTTTTAAAGTAGCTGTAATCAAACCTCTCCTTAAAAAACCTAACCTCAGCTGTATGTATCAATGAAGCCAGGTGAGACAAATCAGTTATCTAAACTAGACGCGTGTCTAAAGGACATTAGGACCTGGATGGCCAAAAATTTTCTTCTCCTTAACTCAGACAAGACAGAGATCATTGTGCTGGGCCCTCGACACCTTAGAGAAACCTTCTCTAATGATTTAACTGCCCTAGATGGCATAAGCCTGACGCCAAGCAGAACTGTTAGAAATCTTGGGGTTCTATTTGATCAGGATTTATCCTTTAAAGCTCACATAAAGCAAATTTCAAGACCAGCCTTTTTTCATCTTCGTAACATCGCTAAAATCAGGCCTATCCTGTCCCAGAACAATGCTGAAAAGCTAGTCCATGCTTTTGTTATCTCTAGACTGGACTATTGTAATTCTCTTCTTTCAGGCTGTCCCAATAAGTCTCTTAAGATGCTTCAGCTGGTTCAAAATGCTGCAGCATGTGTACTAACTAGAACTAGGAGAAGAGACCACATTACTCCTGTATTAGCTTCTCTGCATTGGCTTCAATAAAATCTAGAATAGAATTCAAGATTCTTCTTCTCACCTATAAAGCTCTCAGTGGACAGGCACCAATTTATCTCAAAGAGCTTGTAGTGCCGTACAACCCCTCTAGAACATTACGCTCCCAAAATGCTGGCCTGCTCGTGGTGCCATCAGTCTCTAGAAGTAGTCTGGGAGGTAGAGCCTTCAGTTATCAGGCTCCTCTTCTCTGGAACCATTTACCGACCACGGTTCAGGAGGCAGACACCCTCTCTACCTTTAAGGCTAGACTTAAAACATTCCTCTTTGATAAAGCTTTCAGTTAGGGACCAGCTCATAGTCCATAGTTTAGACATATAGTTAAGATGCAATAGGCTTAGACTGCCGGGGGGATCTGGCACATTGGGCTCTATCCCTCTCTCTCTCACACTCTCTCTCCATATCTGCCTCTGCCCCTTTCTGTTTGCTCCTGTACTCGTCTCTGGCTCTGGTCTTGTAGGTGGTCTGGGATCCTTGGTGGAGACTGCCTGCTGCTGTGGAGTCACGAAGCCTCAATAACTACAATTACAGACATAACACATATTTGGCCATCTCATTCCAGTTCATAATCATTATAGCTGTTAATGTAGATATTAGCATGATCTTTCTATCCGTGGTTGATACATCTATAGTAACTATCTCTAGCTCCACATGGACATGAGATCCCTCTTGAAAATGAGGTGTCACATCTCAAGAGGTCTACCATTAATGGAGCGACGCCTGGAAGACAGGAAGACAGAGATTCTTCAGTTGCAGCTCTGGACAGACTTGATGGTGTGCTGTTTTGGGCTCCGTCCTTCTTCTGCACCGATAGTGTGAACTTCCCCTGATACTCGATCTCCTCCGTTCGCTTGTCTGGCCTTAACGGATATTGCCCTGCATGTTTGACCTTGTTTTCTCCACTATATGGTGGAGGGGGGGCAATAGTCACCTGTTTCTCTGCTGGCCATCGAGGTGCGGTGGGTCGAGGTCTCCCAGCTCAAGGTCTGTTGTCTTTTTTTGCCTCCTTCCACTGTCTTTTCCTTTTTTCCTAGTCCATCTTCTCTTCAGCCTGCAGCTGTCTGCTGAGACTTTCCTGCTTAAACCATTCCATCACCTCCTTCTCTCTTGCTCTTTTCCCTTCTCCTTTAAAGCTGACATCATTTGCTTTATGGTATTTGATGCTTGTTTCCACCTCACTGCAACACGCCATATCAAAGGACCCCACTAGAGGTCATTTATACTGACCTGTAGTTCTGTCTTGCCATTTATTCATACAATTTTGGATGAATTTCTTTTGTTCTGTGTGGCGTGTAATTACTAGCGTCACAGGTGTCTGCCTTAATCCCATTTCCTTCATTTTGTTCATTGTGGTCCCCTTGTAGCCCTGCTTTGCACTGCTTATGGCACTTCAAAAATATTTCTGGCTCTTTGTCTGGTTCTGTCATACAATAATCTTGTTAGTTGTTAGGCCTATTTTGGATTTGCTTCAACTTTATTTACTCCTACCACAGTAAGTTCTAATAATGGGTCTAAGGTTACTGTGGCATCGGCTGTTTGATGATTGCAGATGTGTTTTAGCAGTAGGACTAGTATGAATGGAGTCCAAAAGTATACAAATGTTGGCTCTAGTTTACAGTTTGGAAATCTCTCACAACCTGCCTTAAATTGACAAATTTAGTGATTTTCCAGAGCTTCAGTCCAATTATCTGGTTGTCTGGTGATGTTCCTGTTCCTTTTTTAGTCAAAATATGTTCTTTTTAACCCAAAAATGAGTTCCAATTCCTTGGAGCTAAAACCTCTTGCTTTCAGGTATTGTCCTGTTAGACACTACAACAAGAAAGAACTCACTAGTAAGGAATAACCTGTATTTACAACTTTAATATCTCAGTTTCCGACTGTAGTACTTCAAACATGCACCTAATCACTACAAATACCACTTATATATATTTATTTGATTTTATCTCCATTCTTAAGTTCCTTGTCTTTATATAATTTCTTATATCGTTTTATGAACTATGTTCTGTATTATATATATATATATATATATATATATATATATATATATATATATATATATATATATATTATTATTATTTTTTAAATATATTAAGTTTAAATTTATTTCTACTTTGTATTCTACAGCTGCTGTAAACTTAGAATTTCCGCCTAAGGGACTAATAAAGGATTATCTTATCTTATTTTATCTTATTTTATCTTATCTTATCTTATCTTATCTTATCTTTCCTACAGCATTTATCTTTAGAAGAATTTCCAACAATAAATAAATAAATAAATAAATAAAACACAGAACTGTTTTAAAATCAACTGGATGTCACAGCCCTATCCACACCTATCACTTTTCCTCACCAAGTGATTTTTCTTACTGACACACCCCTGTCCTAGTGTTGTCTTCTCTGTACTACACCTTTCAGAATTACATGCCTCTATCAGCACTCCTTCAGTGCAATAGTTCTTTATCTTACCACTTTTCTCTAAATTACACAACCTACCTGGACTTTGATTTTCCTTAAATCACAACACTCTTATCAGCACCATCCTAGTGCTATGCTTTTATTCCGTGATATTCCTTTTATCACCCTACCCTAACAGCCCCTTCCTGGGGCTTTACTTCTATCCGGTGATCCACCTTAGATCACACAAACCTATTTAGTGATTAACCTCTAATCACAAAATCCAGACAACCCTAACTACAAGCACATTTCCTTATGCTTTTCCTTATATCACAGTGATTAAACTTAAAAGTTCCATATTATGCTCCTTTTCTGCAGTTTAACATGGATCCCTGATGTCTTCATGAAACGTTAGTAACATGCTTTGGTCCAAAAAGCCAATAAATAAAGCACAGCAGCATTGTTTCCAGGCCCACATAGCCCCTCTGTTCAGAACGGTCTGATTTAGTAGGCGGGGACCTTAATATGTTAATGAACCACTGCTGATACGCCCAGCTCTTCTGCATGGTCTGCCGAGGGGAGGACGGCGTCGTGTAACCATGACGACTGGGCCCTGAGAGAAAATGGCTGCAGGACAACAAACTGTGGTTCAGCCGTTCGTGTTTGAGCCCGAGCCAGACCCCCAATATGAAGAGGCACCAGAAGAAAGTCGAGAGCCAAGGTTAAACCAGGAGGTTTGTCAGTGGTCTGTACGTAAAGTTTGTTTTTTCAATGCTAACATGTAGACGAATTAAAGCTGTTCTGCCAGTCTTGCTCCCCCCTCCCCCTCTGTGTGTTGTTGTTATTAGCCCCTCGACTGTGTAGTTTGTGTTCATGCCGTGCTTACCAAAACTTAGACTGGCGTTATATAGCATTTAGTAAGGGATAATGTAGAGTGAGCAGGTTACTACAGAGACATATAAACCCCGACGTGAGGCGGAATTAACTTTTATTAAGTAACACTGTACAGGTCGTTGCTACTGATAGTGAAATAAGACCAAGGGAAGGGGACTTCTTTGTTGTTATGAAATGTAAATAATGTCTGGGTTCTTTAGGGCCAATCAGGGCCACAGTGTTTTACAGAAATAACATTAGTTACATAGGCTGACCCATCAGAATACAGCATTTAATAGAGCCATATAGTGCATGGCAGTAACGTGCTGCCACATCATGACAATATGACAAATGTTTGTAATAACCTGTAATTCTAAGTAATTTTCTGGGAACTGTATCTTTCATGTATGCCACACAGTAGCTGTCTTAAACACCTCTTTACTTGCAATATTGTTTATTATTACACAGACCTGTGTATACTAGCACTATATTGTCTTAAACAAAAACAAGACATCATGATTGCTTAACTGTTACATCTCCTTTATATAAAAATTCTACTGAACATCCTGTTTTCACTCTTCTCCTACAGAGGTGCTCCTGTGGCAACTGTGCAAAAACACCTTGAGCCTGAAAATGTCTGTTGCATGGAGATAGCAAAGGTATTGTGAAAACTGAGTGCAAAATAATAATTTTGTACATTACCTTTTAGTACTATGATGTCACTTACTTATCCCCTTTTTGATTAACTAGGTCAGAGGAAGACTACAGGAACTCCCAGACCCACCATCCTGCATGGTGGACCATCCTGGACTCGGACCTCTATACTTTAATGTGTTTTTTCAGTGCAAAATGTATTCAATATTTATAGATATGACTATGGGCCTTTACATCTAAGAGGAATAATGCAGAAGTATTTTGACATAAACGCTCCCATTACTGTTACACAAAATAGTACGGATTAAAAGTACATCACTGTTTCCTCCATCTTACATTTTTACAGTTTATCTTTTTTGTTCTTTACTTATTAACATAACATGTAACATAAGGAACACTGAAAACACACAAAACAGTTCATGTAATCTTTTTATTGTGAAAAATATTTTTACATATAAAAACATCAAATGTACCGACTGGTACTGCAGACAGTTTTTTAATAAAGGAGGCAAAAAAGAAATGAAAAAAGGAGAAGGAATTTTTAAACAGAAACCGTAAAACCATAATAACAAATATATTAAAAAAAAAGTATATACATAAAAATACCAATGAAAGTAACCCTTCAGTTCTGACAAAATCTGCACATCATGTCCAGCTGTTACAGATACCAGGCCTACAGACCCTCTGTGAGCTGGTGTTGTAGCTTCTGGGCTGAAGAATCAGGGTGGTGCTGCCTGCCTGCGTGGTGCTGCAGATAAGAGCGGCGTTTCCTGATGCAGAAGACCAGTATGAAGGGTTCAGAGCTCTCCTTGGTTGAACCTTGACATGGAGCTGGCTATCACATCCACCTTGTCAGGTCTGTCATATTGAGCAGAGAGGTCTTCTGGGTCTGGTATTTTCTGCAGCTCCTTCAGGTATGAGGCAGGGTCCTGGAAAACCTTCTCAAAGACAAGGTCCAACGGTGCATCTAATATAATCTGAAATGCAAGAAACAAAAATGTTTGATTACATAAAGAAATTGCACTAAAATCAAAATACCTCACTGCAGTGTTGTAAACTTTTTTTCATCGTCTTTTATTTACACAATTTCCTTATTTATTATTTATTCTCAATGCCATGGTAAAAGCATTTTTATTGAAGTTTTCTTTATGTTTTCCTTTTCATGTTATGCCTATTTGCCAATGTTTTTAAATTTGTGGATTTTTAATAAAGGCTTGTGCATTTTACAGAAAGTTGGCTCTGCTTTCACTGGCTTTGCTGTGCAGTCTCCCGTCTTGGATTTTGGGAAGCTGACTTTAAACAGGATTCACCATCAGAAGATGTTGGCTGAGGTCGACCAGCATAGACACAAGACAGAAAAATGTTTAACCTTTTAAAGCAAGAAAATACAAATTATAGCCATAAAATTTCATTATTTTGTGGAGCTTAAATGTTTGTTTCACTTTGTACTGAAATAAATAAAAAAATCCATGACATGTAAAATACAGTTTTTGAATCTCATTAGATACATTAGGTGTTTTTGGCAACTGAAAATTCACTCGAGTACTTTTATTTTCATCATTTATCTGCTTGTATTCATATGTTTTTTTTAGATATTTATTGATCATATTGATCAGACCGAGGTATCATTAAGTTTGTATCAAATATGACACAACAGGCTTTCAGGGGTTAGTGTGTTTTCACTTACAAATGTCTCATTCAGTGATACATAACCAAATGTCTGTGCCTATATGTTTTTAGTAAATAAATCAGGAGGATAATCATCTCACAGATCTTATTTGACTGCCTCAGTTCCTCCTAACATACTAACGTGCTGTAGTGTTATGTGACTGTAACTTTTCCTCACAGCTAAACTCCACACAGTCACACAGCTCGTATGACAGCATCCTGGGGGCATTTCTGAGTCTTTAAACTTACAAAAATCAGATTAAATTAATTTGGTCAAAACGACACTGTGGACACAAACGCCAGTGACGACGATCACATCTGCAGATACACTGATTTGAGCGGACGTTAGCGTTACATGTTATATAGTTTCCTCTGTTGTTAGTATTGATGTTTACATGACCTGCAGCAAAATGCACAGAAACACAGCCTTCACCGATCGTTTCCCTCGTCCACAGTTTTGACACAAAAATGAGTTTTGAGACCCTCTGAGATAATTTACCGATTACATGCTTCAGTGAGTGCAGAGCAGTTTGCCTCGTACTCAGATCTCTATACATTTAACAGCAGACAGCACAGTAACACACAACAGGGACTTCACATTACAGTCCTGAACAAACACGACTGTAAAGTCCTGATGGATAGAAAACAGAGAAGATCGTTTCCTCCAAACATTACAGGCTAAAACAACAGGCTAACCGCAGGCTAAACTTAGCCTCCTAAAGCTAACACTGAGGGAGGGATGAGAGAAGGGGGTGTATGAGGAATAATTATATTCCTCCAACTGTTAAACTCCTCTTGACTAATGTAGGAATATCCATACATCTAAGTTTACACTGCAGGCTTTCAGAGTAACTTTAACACAGACGAAAATCTTCAGCTCTTACATCTGGTCCACTTCCCTCTGCTGTTAGCATTAGCACGTAGCAATAAGCTAAATAAATACCACACAGCATTAAAATACTCACATGTCCATGGTCCGAGGTTTGGTGGCAGACAGTTGGTACTGAGCCTGGATTCAGGAAAAGTCTAGTTCCCAGTCCTGAGTTGAACTGACTGAAGTTGAAGAAGCAGTCGGATGTGAAGTGACTGACACACACATACAGGTTTTAGCCGACTGTAGCTGCTCATTCCCTTCAATAATAAAATTAATCCACTTGGTCCTCTGGTCCTCTGAGGCTGGTAGCCTATATGTAAAGAAATATGTGGCTGTTTACTGCCAACAACTGAGCAGTGGTAGCTTCTGAGCTTAGACATGCTGAACACAGATCTCTCACCAAGAATAAAAACAACATGGCTGCTCTTCACAGAGGAATCTCTGCAGCAGGGTGGGGGTGGAGATACTCAGGTGGACCAATCAGATTAGTTTATGCAAATAAAACTATACTGTTACGTAACAGTATATCCGCAGATTCAACAGCTCACTGAAGGACATGATTTCACATTCATGCAGCCTACTAAATACAGGTTTTGTTATAAAAGATAACATTTTGTGGGCTGGGAGGAAGGCCAAAGACCCAAAATTGTGTTCATAAAGACTTAAAAAAGTGTATTTTGCATAATATGGGACCATTAAACCACTCCAAAACACACATCACTACTAAGCATTGCCCTAATGCTCTATATCTGTGATTTATCCTAAATCACCTGAAACACACAGCCCTACTTAGCATTTCCTAATGCTCTATTATGTGATTTATCCTAAATCACTCAAAACAGACAACACTACAAAGCATATTTTCGATGCTTTACTCAGTAACTAACCTTAGTCACCTAAGACACAGTATAACTGAGCATTCCTTTGAAGTTTTTGTTTTTTGTAATTTTCCTAATCATTAATAATTATAATTTCCTAATTATTTATATTTCTCTATATTTATTCATATATTTTTTAAGATCCACCTTTATATATATATATATATATATATATATATATATATATATATATATATATACACACATACATACACACATATACATATATACATATACACATACATACATACATATATACATATACATATCTTTATATATATACACATACATACCTTTTATCTGTAATAATTTATTGTCACTGGAATCTTGATTTCCCTGAAGGAGTTTTCCCAAAGGGATTGATAAAGTACTATCTAATCTATTCTAATCTATTCTAATCTAATCACTTCAATTGTCCCCTTCTACGTCTATTTCTATCACTTTATCAATCCAAACTCCCCATGTAGCCTCTTCTTTGCTGCTTTCCTCTGTTCGTGAGTGCTGTAAATTACCCACCCCTACTTCTTTAAACCCATTAACTGCTGTCCGCATTTCAAGTCTAACTTCATCCGTGTCGGACAAAATATAATCTTTTGTGTGACCCCACACACTTTTCCTCTTAAATTTACTCCCTACACTGAGGTTCTCTTTCTCGGCACGAAGATTTATGAGGCTGTAGCTGCAGTCCCTGGCTCCTCAGAGTCTTAAATATTCCTACAAACTCAGCCTTATCATGCCGTAAACAAATACAACACATCCCGACCCCCAGATTACGTTACAAGAATTTAATATACATGCATCTACTCAATCTGCTAAGATTAAATCTACAGTAGAAGTGGAGTCTGCCAGCATTTGCACCAGAAACACAGAAGTTCATTACAATTAACTCTTTGGGTAGCACAACTCATTCCGTTATAGGCCCCTTTAGGGAGGGATTGTCTCTTCCCTGACCCAAAGGTCGGACCTCTATATCTCAAATACACTCCTAACACTGAAGAACAAACAAAGGTCCTCTTACCTTAAAAGATTGTGGCCACATAAGTGTTTAAAATATAGTGGTCTCCCACAGCTCAGCGGACAAGAGATCTAAAGGTCCAAGGTAAAAAAAATTCCCGGCTTTCGGCACCAATATGTAGTGTCTCATTTTCTCAGTAAATACCGAATGAGCTGGCTCGTAACTTCTGCGCAGGAATGGCAGCTAAGATGAAAAACAGATGTAAAAATCTGTCCTTTCGCTGTTCAAAGAAGCACGAACGCAGGCAAAGTCCACTTTCCAGAAACTCGTTTATTACTGTCACAAGGTGAAAAATAACAAACGGGAGTTGATTTGTGTCACGACACCCCAAAACAACTGAAGCTTGAGTTATGTTACGTACGTTATATTGAAACGAATGTGTTTAGGACCCAAATGCAGTACTCAGGCGCTCAGGAACAGTTTGTAATGACCTTTAATTTCACCACAGCAAACAAGGTATGCAGTAGGCAGAGTATACACAGGATACAGTTCGTTCTTCAGGCTCAAGGCCTGACACAGTCTCTGGGCTCTGACGAGAAGCAGCCTACTTCAGGCGGCACTACTGATCAGGATACACAGACAGAAGCTTGTTGTCAGGAACAGGAGAGGTAGAGTCGGGAGCGGGGATCGAACCCGCGATCTCAGGAACAGGAGCCGGTGACGTTGTCCTCTCGGCCACACCGCAGCCACACACACTTTCCGCCACACAGAGTCTTAAAGGCGAAGCAGGCTCTGACTCACCCGATCTTTTGAAGCAGGAAGTGACGTAACCTGTCGAGGACCAGACGACCACCACAGATCAGGAGCCGCAGACAGAAACTCGTTGTCAGGAACAGGAAGCGGGGTCGTAAGCCGAAGATCAGTCAGCGAAGGCGGCAGTACCGTTGGGGAGCAGACTGAAACTCGTCGTCAGGAACAGGAAGCAGGGTCGTAAGCCGAAGATCAGTCAGCGAAGGCGGAGGCACCGTTGGGGAGCAGGCAGAAGGATAAACGAGGCCAGGCGGAGGAGTCGTAACCAGACGAGCAGGCAGATACCAGAAACGCTGAGGCAGAGCACGAGGTTGGGGACAGAAGGCAGGTGAGTTTACCGGGAGGCAGACGAGAAGAGCTGGTCAGGGACAGGCAAAGTCGGCACCAGGAGATCAGGCAGGGAATGAACGCTGGAAAGTCTCGCATAACGCTGAAGAACAATCTGGCAGTGAGTGAGAGTTCTGGTGAGGCTTATATACAGGATTGATTGTAATGAGCTGCAGCTGTGTAGACAGGTGAGTGGAGTTGAGCTGATGAGGTGGGCGTGGCTGGCAGGTAGAGTGGAGCAGAGGGAGGGTGAGTGGAAAAACACAGCAGCAGTGACAGAAGGGGAGTGAGAGACAGGAACTGTGACATATATAGCTGATGGGGACTCCTCCCGTCTTCCCGAAGGCTCCAGAAGGGTCCCTCCCCCTCTCCTTTTAACATCCACTTTCTTTAATTCTTAATTATAATTGTGTAATTTGTCCTCTCACAGGCCTTTATACAATCCCATGGAGTTCAGAAATTATTTATGTGCTATAAGGCACAACCAGGCATATTTCTTTCTTAATTCTATGGTGTTACACAAAATGGCTGACATGCTCCAAGATGGCTTCCCACTTAGTTCCAAATATGGTCGTGCTTTTCCTGCTCCTGGCTTTGGATCAGAATGTTTTGTACATGATGTTCTTTCTTTGAATACTTGTCCTGAGTTTAATATTTACAACTTTGAACCATGGACTCCATTAGACATGTATTCAGGCTCCATGGTGTAGAAAATAAACTTTTAATTATGTTGGTGAGATCCTTATATTTACTCACATATATAAAAAATTACCTTAATATGACCAAAAAACCTTTACAGGCATAATATTTCGTGTGATACTTCTAACTACATTGTGAGATTATGATATATTATTAAAACAATGTTGAAACATACATTCTGTAGTCATTTCTAACTAATGCAAGACCCTGAATAGTTAATACATTGTGAACCCATTTCTACATTCAGTAAGGACCTCTCAATGACATTAAATTCTGGCATTTGATGTGTACACATGACTAAATATCGAAGAGAATACATAAACATTATAAAATGTAAATATAGGAATATTATTATGGATAATCCAATGCATAACAGGCTTAGGCGTAGTATAGGCCAAGTATTTAAGGTAACCTGTCCTTGAATACAAAACCCAACATAAAGCAAAATATGTGCCTGGTAATATCCACAATGTTACATATGCTGCATTTGTATGATACTGTATAACTACTACTACCAGCTAATGCTAAAAAAAAGAAAGTTACTTGAGTTACTAAAATGACCAACATACCAACATTCAACATTCCATTATTGAAAGTATGTTAAGAAAGATAAAAACGTTCAAAGTATGAGTAAAGTAAAACTCATAAATTAACAGTGATAATAACAAGACATCATACGACAATTTTCCACCACAGAAACATTTGAGGTATTTGTGAGATGTTGATCACTGTAATCAGAAAAAAAGGTCTATGACTAAAACAGGATGCTTACAGTGGAAATCTTAGTCTCTCCTAATATTTAAAGAAACCAGGTTGTTTTTGATGTCACTGGTGGACTTAAATTTCATTTCAGAAGCATTTCTTCTACTTTTGTTCTCACCTATGACTGTAGGTCTTTTAATTTTGAATTCAGAGCTTCGGTCAGCACTGCCTGCCTTTTGCTGACTGCTCCTTGCTTCTCATATGAGGGGGAATAATGTGTGTTGGTGTGTGTGCAGACTGCAGATTGATCACTGCTGTCATAGCAGGATTGCTGCAGAGTGCTGAACACAGGCTGCTAATTGATAGAGCTCCTCTGGGCCTCGTTCACTCCGACTGAAGAGAGACAGAGAGAGGGGAGACGGGAAAACTCTGCAGGTTCAGAGGAAAGAAAACTGTCCACACTGATTAATGCTAATCAGTGTGGACAGATAATACACCGTCATCATTGGCACCATCATCATCATCATTTATATCACTTCAGGTAAATATTGTTGCTGTCTATAAATGTAACTCCTTTAAGCTGATGTCTACTTTTTAGGTAGCTAGTGTCAAGTTGGACTGCTTCTGCCTTCAGAACTCCTTAATTCTTGGTGTCATAGATTCAACAAGGTGCTGGGAACATCAGAGATGTTGGTCCATATCTCCATGAGACCATGACACAGCTGCTGCAGGTTTGTCAACTGCAGCTCCATGATGAAAATCCAGAACATCCAGGCAGTCCTCTATTGGACTGAAATCTGGTTATTGTCTCAATCTAAGTAGCCTACTGTACGTCGGTTTTGATTTTATGGCCAATCATCAAAATTGCAAAGCCAGCACGGACTATTGGCTACTGGTGTTGCCAAATTTTTCTACTGAAATAAGCACCAGGTCGACAAAAACAAGCCCCAAACGAGTGACCACCAGCTTTTTTTTCTAATGTGACTTATGAGAAATCTGCATAAAGTGTGTTTTGATTTTCATCTACATCACATTTCAATTTCACAGTGACATTTTTTCTCTACAACTTTATTATGTTAAAAACAGTAACAGCTACATTAGAAATAAGTTTACTTCTGGCTATAAGGATTTCTTTTTGGTAGAAAAATCATTTTTGCCTCTTTTTACAGTAAAATTTACATCTGTGTTTGGAGTGGGATAAAATAGTTTGTGTAACTTCTGCATTGAGTTTATATTGATCTGTTGATCTGGAGGTGGTTCTGTTGGCACCAGTCCACAAATTCCTGTGTCAGTCCTCTGTACTCCCGGTCATCCTCCTCAGTGAAGAGGCAGATGATCGCAGGGTCATCAGAGAACTTCAGCAGGTGGCAGCTGTCTGACCTGTACACGAAGTCTGCCGTGTACAGGGTGAAGAGGAACGGAGCCAGGACCGTTCCCTGCAGGGCCCCTGTACTGCAGACCACCATGTCAGATACACAGCCCCGTGCCCTCACATACTGCGGTCGGTTTGTGAAGTAATCCTGGATCCTGGACAACGACCTGGAGATGTAGATGAGGGGAGCTGCAGCAGGGCTGGCATGGTTGGAGGAGGGGCAGGAGTCTGGTCAAACCTGTTGAAGAACAGGTTTAGATCGTTCACCCACTTCTGGTCCCCCACAGCTGGAGAGTCTGGCTCCTTGTGGCCTGAGATGGTCTTCAGGCCCCTCCAGACTCCGTTGATGTTTCTTTGCTGCAGCTGGTCCTCCATCTTCTTCCTGTAGTTGTCCTTCCCCTCTCGGATCTTCCTCCTCAGCTCCTTCTGCACAGCCTTCAGCTCCTCCTTGTCTCCTGACCTAAAGGCTCTCTTCTTCTCCTTCAGGAGAGCCTTTATGTCTGGATTGATCCAGGGCTTGTTGTTTGAGAAGCACCGTACAGCCCTGGTGGGTACAGTGTTCTCTACACAGAAGTTAATATAGTCAGTGATACAGTCCGTAAGGTTATCTATGTCCTCCCCGTGAGGATCACAGAGCTCCTCCCACACAGTTGACTCGAAACAGTCCTTCAGAGCCTCTTCAGTCTCCTCAGACCATCTCTTCACTGTACGGGTCACAGCTGGCTGCCTGTGGACAAGGGGTTTGTACACAGGCTGGAGATAAACCAAGTTGTGGTCTGATCTCCCCAGGGGAGGGAGGGGTAATGACTTGTATGCATCCTTGGTGTTTGCATACAGTAAGTCCAGTATTTTATTGTCTCTGGTGTGGCAGGTGATGGAGAGGATGGAGAGCCGTGATTAAAGTCACCAGAGATGAGGAGGAGGGCCTGAGGGTGTTTGGTCTGTAGCCGGCTTACTGCAGAGTGCAGGATCTCACATGCTGCTATGGCATTTCCAGAAATACGCAGCTATCGCGATAACATGCGAGAACTCGTGCAGGAGGTAATATGGCCGCAGGCTAACAGCTAACAGTTCAATATCTCTACAGCAGATCTGCTCCGTGACAGTGATGTGCCCCGAGTTACATCATCTATCATTCACAAATACTGCCAGCCCCCCTCCTTTCCTCTTACCGCTCTCCTCTGTCCTGTCCGCCCGCGAGAGATGGAAGCCGTCCAGTGTAGCGGCCGTGTCCGGGGTTAGCGTGGTTAGCCATGTC
Source organism: Cetoscarus ocellatus (assembly GCA_037902135.1). Classification (NCBI taxonomy): domain Eukaryota; kingdom Metazoa; phylum Chordata; class Actinopteri; order Labriformes; family Labridae; genus Cetoscarus; species Cetoscarus ocellatus. The sequence continues at coordinate 413,088 of JBAMNC010001552.1, read as the reverse complement.
TCTGTAAACATCAGGATGCTACACTCCTGATACTCCGATTGATGCCGGGTCAGCGCCGTTAGCTCATCCATCTTATTGGGGAGAGATCTCACATTCCCCATAATAATGGACGGGAGGACGGGTCTGTATCTTCTCCTCCTGGCTCGGCGACGGACTCCGGCACAGCACCCCCGTCTCCTCCTCTTCAGCTCGTGGGGTATGTTGGGTCTCTCCTGGGGCAGCACCGTTGTGTTACAGAGCGCTAACAGCTGATCCCTACTGTAAACAATAGGACCATGGCTCCTCACGGTATCTCCAGACACGGTGGAAAACAACGAAAAACACAGCAGAACCACCAGAGTAAGCCCAAACACTCTGGTTTCTATTGTGCAAACTTTGAGACAAGTTAATAAGTTAAAAATAATTTACAAAAAGTAGCTAAAACACAGGAAAAAACTCAAATGAGCAGGAGCTGCTGTAACCGGTTGCCACTTGAGCAGTGCTGGAAGTTGATTTTAATATCTAACCTGCTCTTTTCATGCTGCACGTTCAGAGAGTGCATGAGCAGAGGAAAACTACTTCCCGGTCCCCAGGCTTCAGATACTTCCCCATTCACTCCATACATGAACTCTGTTCAGTCCCCTTTCTGTGATCTCCATCCTCATCGAGAAGGTGGTGGCTGCAAACACAAGTGTTATGATGAAGAACACTAAAAGTGGGTCCCTCGTCCCTCCTGATGGCTTGAACCTAGTTAGCTTTTGGACATCATCTGTCGGAAAGTCCTGAAGACTTAAATATGGAGGTGTCTGTTTGTATAATACAAGACCTTACAGAGACCTCTACAACTCAAATTAAAATATTAAAATCAAATTCAATCCTGGGGCATGTTGTTCAATTTTATATTTTTAATCTGAGCTTAAGTCAAAATGATGAAACACTAAGTAGTCCGTTTTTCATTTTTTGATTTTTTATTGTTGATTAAAAATCGAAAGAACTAAAGATACATGGATTTGGTACCTCATATGGAAAAGCATCAAAAGACTTACTGCTCTCAGGGTCACATTTTGTATAAACACTCTACATTCAAATATGTTTGAAACAGTGGACTCAGTGATGAATAATTAATGACTAATTAAGTTTACTGGTTATTCACACTTAAAGTGTTAAAGTGGAGTTTTTCCCTTATTGTGTTTCACATGCCTCCTCTGTGAAAATGTACTTTTATGCACAAGATAAAAGTCTGCCGCATTTGGACTTCTCCCAGTCCCCTCTCTACTGTGCCAGTTGCTGCCTAAAACGGCTAGTTCCCCTGACCCTCAAATAGACCTACCAGTGTGACATCATACTATTGTTTATTTACAGTTCAAGCTCATTGGCTCGGAGTGAAGAGCCCAGTGCAGAGCGGATGATGTTGAATCACTGTTATTGAATGAAGACAGACACTGCCATATTGGATATGTCAACACGGCTAAACTTTGGATCAACCTACTCACAGATGCAGAGGCCAAGTTGAGGCGGAGCTTAATGTCATTGGACGAACAGTGACTCTGCATGAACATGGACGTGTGTATCATGTCACTAATTTACAAAATCAGAAACCCTAAGTACAATAAAAGTTTCTTTTTAAAAGTATCACCCCTGTACAGTGAGAGCACTTCGATGGGTTTTATTTTTCTAGATCCAGGGACATTTTAGTCTGTGACCCACAAAGTAGCATTATCATGGACTCCCACTTAAAGAACCACAAACCCTTTGTTTACACATTGCTCTCATTTCAGCATAAATCTTACACACTTGAAATGGTTTTATTCCAAATTTAACCCCTTTTATGTCTATATTCTTGAGTGGTATACCATTTTACAATTCAGTTCAGTTCAATCCAATTCAATTCAATTCAATTCAATTCAACCACTTTATTTATCCCCCAAGGAAAATATAGTAAAACTTGTATTTTTTCCTTTTTGGAGAGCCTCTCATGACCCACTCTTGGTGTCTTGCGACCCACCCCAGGGTCCTGACCCTGACCAAAGTCGTATTTTAAACCAGGCTGTAAAGTTGTTTGTTTAGTATTGACTGTCTGATCCCTGCACACAATCATAACACCTCCATGGTTCCTGTCACCAGCTTAAAGCTGACTTCAGCCTAGCATGTGTCATTCGCTGACGAGATGGCGCCAAGCAGCACTGAACTGACCAATCACCACAGAGTAGATCAGTCAACCAATCAGAGTGGACTGGGCTCATATGTAGACTGGGGCAGGAGCTCCAACAGATGGATCAGGGGTGCTCAATATGTAAAAGCGAAACATTTTTTTTAACATTAGTGATTTTGAGCATTTTCTAGCAGTAATATACATTTTATATATGAACCTTAGTTGAGACCAAAAAAGGGGCTCTTTAGAGCTGCAGTAGGCAACACTGTTTTAGTATAACTGAGTAAAAATGTTATAATATCCTCCAAGCATAATGTAAGTCAAGTGGTCTGAGACAAGCAATAGGTTTCTGCACCTTACCATGGCTCTGTGTTCAGCCTTCAAAAGAATCAGTATCGTGCCGATGTGCATCAACCAATCAAAGGTCAGCTCAGACCACTGCATTCCTATTGGCTGTTCTACTGCATGTGCGCGTTCTCGTGCTGCCGGCAGAAGGAAAGAGCAAGCGGCAATGGCGGATGGTGCACCAGGGAAAATAACTATTCCAGCATTGGCTTCAAATGCCTATACGGCTAAACAACCCAAAAAAAGGAAGACAGGATTATTAAAGAAAGAATAGAAAAGAGAGGCTGACCAACGAGGAATAGCGGGATACTCTAGGTCTGAAGTTGGATTCTGAGCTGGCCATTCTTCTCTGGGACAGGTAAGCTGCTAAATGAATAACCTTGTAATATTTGTCCTAATATGTTGCAGTGAAAGTTGTTTTGCGTAGTTAGATTTCATGAAAGCACTCCACTGGACTCTGGCTGACTCGGACATTACTCAAAATTGTGCTAAGTGGACCGGTGAATTCCAGCAGCGACTCGATAGCGACTCTGTGTGCGCTGTATGCTGTGTGCCCGTGCTCGTCTGGTAGGAGGGGCTCAGGGCGGAGACGAACGAAACCTAACTCAGATGAGACTCAAAAATCAACCATTTTCTGGCTTTCTACCTACTGCAGCTTTAATTTTGATTTTTAAATATATCCTAATTGATCCATTGTAATCAATCAGAATTTATTTGAATAGTACATTTTTGACAAATGGTGGAGTACAAAGTGCTTTAAAGAACACCAACAGACGAGTGAAAGCAGAAATATCTAAGCTTTATTTTCATACAAAAAATCATTTCAGTAAAGTTTGAATTTCTTTCTCTGAACTCACACTGAAAAGGGTTGAAAATGAATAAACTGCAATTAGATTCATTTTGTGGAACAATTTGGTTTCTAATTTAGGCTACAAATTGCAATTACCCTGTTCTGAGAAGTGAGTGACAGACTTAACCATCTGTCTGGCACTCAAAGTTGGTGGACATAATTGCAGCCTTTCAGCTGTACAACAGACAGATAAAAATATTCATTTATGTGGTCTGGTCTTGTCTGGAGTGGGATGTGGAGAAATGTTTTTGCATGGACTGGAAACACTTTGCAGAAATTCCTTTTCAGTCAACCTTTTTCCCAGCTAACATGCCATTTGCCTTGAAAACTTTTAAAATTATGAAAAGATAAATAAAGATACTGATGGCCTGGGTCCACTGCTGCTTTTGCTAATTCATCAATGTGCACAATAGCAGAGCCATGCCTGGAGCCAAAGTAGTTTACCAAAAAAGAAATTCAGTATTTTTCACATGATCAAAACTGTATTTTGTTTTCTGATTTTGGAGGCCAAACAAATCAGTTATCTGAAAAATGTGTCTCGGTAAAGCAGATTCTGCTGGCAGAATTTCCGTTTGACAGCATCAACAGTTTGTAAAAATTATTTTAAAATGAAATATATTTCATAGCCTGTTTACTGCCTGGTTTTTACCCAGCTGCCTTTCCAGAATCTCATTTTGAAGATGCTGGTGGCTGTTGATATCTTTGCTCTTCCTGTAAAATGTCCTTGATGTGAAAGAGCCCCACACCAAGAAAAGGTGGATCCATGTTGAGCGTACAATCAGGACTATGTGGGTAAACACTGTCAACTACTGCAAATGAATTGCGATAATTCAATGTGGGGGGTTTACTGCTCGTGAACCATTTCCTTCTCCGTCATCCCCCACACCCTCCTGCCCTCTCCCTCTCCCTGGGTCAATACTTCACATCTCTTTAAGTCTGTTCAATATTTGATGAGCAGATGATTTGACAGGTGCTGATGAGGCACCATGCCTGATTTCCCCGCTGCGCCCCCATCTTTCCACTCCCCTTCATCGTCTTCCTCACCCCCTCGCAGCCTGAATGTGAGCCAATGAGGCTGTCAGACCTTCCCCTCCATGGAGGCCGTCATTAACAGGCACTGAGTCATCTGGACTGGAATACAAGATGACCACTAGGATCATGCCTGTGTGTCCCAAAGGAATGTGGTTTAACCCTCTCCGGTCTGCTTAAGTTCATCTGGCGGTGGATTTAGCCGTGGTAGACTTAGGTTTAGGTCCTCTTATGATGTGCTGACTGACTCAAACCTCATCAAAATTGAGAATAATTTGACATTGCACATGTCAAAAGCGAAATAACTTACAGAGGTGATAAATTCATGCAGATAATAAACAGTTGATTGATCCATTAACTCAAACTTTTAGTTCTGGTCCAGACATGGGTCATGGGCCTGTATTTTTTGGGTTTGGGGATGGGCAGAGTAAAATCACTGGAATGAGTGAGAAGCAGCCTTTCCTGCCCTCTACTGTATCATGTCTTGACTAGAGATGGGAAACAGAAAACAATTCCTGTTAAGAATCAATAACAAATCCCTCAATGAATCAATATCATCAGTCCCTGTGCTTATCAATTCTCTTATCAATTTATTCCCCTTCTACATGTCACACCCCTACCACAAGCAGGAGGCAGAGATGTAATCATGGCAGACAAGAAATATAAGTGGTCAGAATTGTGACTTACTCTGCATGTGTTTGACATTGTTGCCACTGACAACTTACGCAGGACGACTTTTCTCAATACAAAAATTCACATGAACTGTAAAGGGAATCATTAAAGAATAAAATTGATCAGCAGAATTGATAATGGCACTGTTATCAATAAAATCCTACCTATTCCTATTCCTAGACTTGACTCAGTGACACCTGCATGTGGTCTCTGGTTTGATGGTGCAGGAGAGAGGGCCTTTACAGAGAGATGCAGGAATGAACCAGAAAACACGAGAGTGAGAAGAATAAGTCTAGGGTTTAAGCCAATACAGGAGAAACGTGAGCTTTTCTTTCAGTTCTAGTCCCTCAAGAAGGTTAAAGGTCTCATGTCCTGGGGTGATTTACCGTTTCATCATGTCTTGGGTGTCTATTAGACCCTGGCACACCAGATGGACTCTCCAATATCATTTGTCTATCTGGGAAAGAGTCCAAAGAAAGTATTTGGGGTAGAACCTTTCCAAAACAAATCCAGCAGGTGATTGGACGATCATTCCATCCATCAACATTGATTCAGAATCAGAATCAGAAATAGGGGAGACCAGGGACAGTTGTAACACAGGGATAGTTGTAACTCTCTCAGTTTGACCAGTCAGGAAGGAGCTGTGGTGATGTCATCAATATAGCCCATGCCCACTTCCAAAGTGAGCTCACAGGTGAAGCTGCATGTCCCTAGGGTAAAAGCTCTCTGTTTTGGAGAAGAAAAACTATTTTTCAGGTAAGAAAGTAAAATTTTCACCATAAATATTTTTTGCATAGTGTAAATGGTAAATATTAAATGGACTTGAGCTTATATAGCGCTTTTCTAGTCATTAACTACTCAAAGCTGCTTTACACCGCAGGTCACACTTACCCATTCACACCCATTCGCTCTCACATTCACTCACTGATGGTTCGGAGTTTCTATGTTAGTTATCCATCAGTATCAGCTAACACTTTCACGCCCTTTCATGTCCATTGTGTTGCAGATACAGTTGTTTCACTTACATAAGTGCAATTAGTAGTTTCTCTAGTTTAATTTGATGTGTTGCATTAGTGCTAGCTTTGAAGCTAAATGCTAAAAATGGTTAGCTTTTTAATGGCTGCCTGGGTCGGGGATGGTTGTAACAGTTTTTAAAAAGTGTTACAACCGTCCCCTTATGTTGACATTTTATGCTTGTCTCCTTTTTACAGCATGCCTAGGCAGAGGAACCGCAAAACAGACAGGGGTGTCCCTGCAGAAGTTCTACAGAGGGCAGCAGCTGAAGTGAAGGAAGGACCATCTGTGAGACGAGTCGCTAAGGCCCACAACATCTGTCATGTTACCTTATACAGGTACTGTAAAGCTTCAGAGAAGCTTAGAGAAGAGGGTAACAGCGAGAAACCCCATGTAGGCTACAGTAGTAGCCAGAAGGTGTTCAGTGAGGAACAGGAGGGACTCGTGGCAGACTACTTAAAAGAAGCTGCTGACATGTACTATGGATTAAACCCACGAGAGGTAACAAGATGTTTAAGTGCTTTTGCAATAATACAGACAAAGAGAAACAGCAAAAAAAAATAATGGCAAATGAATAGTTGATAATGTGTATTTCTGATGTCTTAGGTCAGGAAGTTTGCCTACCAGTTGGCAGTTCAATACAACTGTAAGCACCCCCAGTCCTGGGCTAAGAACTCCATGGCAGGCCAAGACTGGTTTTCAAGCTTCATGAAACGTCATCCTGATCTGTCCATCAGAAGTGCACAGCCAACCAGCTTGTCTCGGGCCACAAGCTTCAATCGCACAAACGTGGAGAGATTTTTCAAGAAGCTTGGAGATGTCATTGAGAAGCACAGGTTGGATGGAAATGATATCTGGAATGTCGATGAGACAGGTGCCCCTACAGTCCAGACCGAATCATTGCTCGCCGTGGTGTCAAACAAGTGGGGGCCATGACATCAGGAGAGAGAGGCGTTCTGGTGTCAGTAGCATGTGCTGTAAATGCATTGGGAAATGCCATCCCTCCGACCTTTTTCTTCCCACGCAAAAGGTACCAAGAGTATTTATTAGCTGGTGGACCACCGGGCAGTGTTGGATGTGGCAACGCCTCTGGATGGATGCAGGAGGAGGAGTTTCTTGTTTTCTTGAAACATTTTGTGAAGCATACAAAGGTCACTCCTCAAAGGAAAGCTTTGCTATTGTTAGATAACCACAGCTCACACATAACCGCGCAGGCAGTAAAGTACTCCAAAGAAAATGGCATTATCCTTCTTACATTTCCACCACACTGTAGTCACAAATTGCAACCCCTGGATCATAGCGTGTATGGTCCTTTTAAAAAAAATGATCAACACAGCCAGGGATGCATGGATGAGGATGAATCCTGCTAAAACCATGACCATCTACAACATTCAACAGTCTGGTTAACACTGCGTTCCCACTTGCTGCGACTCCAAACAACATACAAGCTGGATTTCGATGTACAGGAATATGGCCTTTTAACCCAGAAATTTTTCAAGACTGTGATTTTGCACCTTTGCAGGTCACAGACAGGCCTGATCCATCTACCATACCCTCCACCTCAGCCCACCAACCAGGCCATGCCTCCACCTCAACTACCCAAGCAGCTGAAGCTTCAACCTCAGCTAACCAGGAAGCCCAAGTTTTCAGTCCATCTGCTCTCCGTCCATTTCCTAAAGCAGGAGCCAGGATTAATCCTTGTGAAAAAAGAAAGAAATTACAGTCAGAAGTCCTCACAGACACACCAGTGAAACAGGCACGAGAAGAGGAAGAAAAGAAGAGAATCAGTGCAAAAAGAAAAACAACCAGAAAGAGGAAGAAAAGAAGAGAAGCAGTGCAAAAAAGAAAAACAACCAGAAAGAGGAAGAAAAGAAGAGAAGCAGTGCAAAAAAGAAAAACAACCAGAAAGAGGAAGAAAAGAAGAGAATCAGTGCAAAAAAGAAAAACAACCAGAAAGAGGAAGAAAAGAAGAGAATCAGTGCAAAAAAGAAAAACAACCAGAAAGAGGAAGAAAAGAAGAGAAGCAGTGCAAAAAAGAAAATCAACTATCATGGGCAAAAGAAGAATATTGCAAGCAAGAAGCAGCAAAAGAAAGGCCCAGGCATGATGACACAGAAGATGCTGACTCCTCAGATGATGAAAACATCTGCATTGTGTGCTTGGAGCACTTTGATAATTCACGGTCAAAGGAAGAGTGGATCAGATGTCAGCAATACAGATTTTGGGCCCATGAAGCCTGCACCCCAGGCAAGGACAGGTACATTTGCCACAATTGCCTGTCTGATTAAACGAAATGGCAGCTAACATGGTTAATAGCTTCAAAAGTGGTTTGTTGATTGTTCCATAGATCTCTATTTTATTTATTTTGTGTTTTATATATTGATTTATTTTATAGTATTTGTTTTTATTGTATTTAACTTGGAATTTTTTGTTATTTTTTATCATTATTTTTGTATTCTTAGATTTATATTGTTCCTTCTTTATAATCCATGCCCAATGATCCGTTTTGTCTTACATCACTGTTTTCTTTTTTTGATTTTACTTTTAATTGCAGTAATTTGCAACTGAAAGGTGAAGCTGATTCTTACAAATGTTTTAAAATGTGTCCTCTTTCACAGTCATCTCTTCACATGCTGATAACTGTCAGTGTGAAGAAGCTTTATTGATAATTTGAATTGACTCAGTGGGGGTGTAAGACAGTATCAACACGCCAATATATCCTGATTTTTTGTGACCCAGTGCTGTTGCAATATTTTCGTTGCATTATGGTGATGTTTTATTACTCAATAATTAATAGGAATCCTGAGTAAAGCAGAATTCATGAATATCTCTATCTCTAAATTAGGATGACAATAGTTGAGCAGACTGTAAACTGTGCACTGCTATGCTGACAACAGATGAGGTGAGGAACATCAATTGAAACAAAATTTAATGCAAACAAACTTTCAGAATCACTGTTAGAAAAAGCGGAATTGATGCATTTCCATTCATGAAGTGACCTTCATTCCAGTCATTATTCTCCAAACGCAGCCCATTGTCTCAGTTTATACGTACATACTATATTATATTCCTGTGGCTATTTCAAGAGATGGTAGGTTTTCCCTACTATCTGGAAATGTTTAATACCATGAAGATTAATGTTTTTAATACTAGGATGGCCATTTCAAAACATAAAACAGTGATAGCAGGTGATTTGAGATTGTTTTTTGGCGAGCTAAAGCCCAGTCATTTAACAACTCAGAACCCCTTTAACAGTAATACAAGGAGCAAAAGTTTAGCCTGATTTTTAAAAATTAACAAAAACTTTGTGAAAGAAAAAAATGTTAGTTTGTAAAAAATAATACAAATCTTCATATAGATTTGGAGCAAATGAATAATAGAATTTAAAATCAAACGTTTCTTTTTTCAGCCAACATGTTGAATATCAAGTCTTAATAATCAATATTGTTTGTAAACAAGTAAATATTATTATTAATGTTTCTGGAGTTTTTTAATTTTTTGTAAGATTAGTAGTAATACACATTGTGTTGATAACATAATAAATTTATGTGAATTTATTAATTTGATTTATGTATCCCAGACTTTCAGTTTAACATGACTTTGTAGTTCTGGACTTCATAATGAGGGGTTGTAGAATAGAAGTGTGATCAGGGCTGGTTTCAGCTGGTGGGGTCCATGCTGTTTCTTCATGAGACCCACCCCTGCTCCATTAAAAATACTGTGTAGTTTGGTTACGCCGTATGTCTTTAAGGACCATGAAAAGACTCTGGTTCATTTGATGAAACAAAGAGTGGGCAACTTGAAGTTTAGAGTGAGCTCTGACTGTTGATTTTGTTGTTGTTCACTTTCTAAGCACATACGCTTACAACCATTTAAACCAGCTTCCTTCCTATAGGATGTTCACACATCTATGTTAATTGCCCCACCACCACCCTCACTACCCCCACCACCCTTTTGGTCAGAGAGAGAGACACACACACACACACCCACACACACACACATACGCACAACTACATACACACTAGCTAAACCCCCTGGATGTGGCGGGTCATAATAAATTCAATGTCTTTACCATGGCTGAGAAGAAACACATGTGATCAGACTGTAGTTTTTTCAAAGTCGTCTATTTGATCCACAACAAATGATTATAAAACTCACCCCTCACAATTAAATGAATGGCCGCCTGTGCATATGATGGACTACACAGAGTCAACACGCGCTTGTTTCTCCTTCCAAATTTCACCAGCCTCGCAAAGGGTGACTACTTTGAAAAACCAGTCATCAACCATTGTGTTAGACAACTCATTTATTTTATCTGCTATGTTAGCCACTGGTTTCAGATCATGGAGAAATGTCTCTGCAACATCTTGGACTCTGTCATCCTCAACACAGATGCTGATTGTGGTCAGATAATGCTGGATGGCGGGGATAAATCGCACACTCCAGAGTTTTCTCATCAGATTATCAAAGTGTCTTTTATAGAAGAATTCAGGGATCTCCGTCAGACAGTGTTTCTGGCTTGTGTGGTTAATCTGACAGTCGTAGCAGATCTCTTTCCAATATTCATACAAAACAGTATTAAGTAGGTGAAGCACAACTGTCTTAACACTGGCTATGAATATCGGTGACCCTGGACACCTTGTCTGGGTTTCAGTCAGCTCTTTGGAGTCACAGGGGGGTGGACATGACGGCGGTGTGTGGATCAAAGTGGGTAGTGGAGATGGAGATGATGGAGGTTTTTGGATCACCAGAGATGTTGGGCTTGGAGATGAAGGGGATGACCAGAAAGATAGAGGAGCCATTTGGACTGTGTTGTGTTCTAAAAAATAAATAAATAAAAACACTGATTGTATATTTACTCTTTTACCCAAATTAACACTGTACTTTTTTAAACTAAACACCACTAAGCTCTGATATCTACAGTTTGAATCTTTTTCCTAATCTATTAAATACCCCTCATGAGGACACATTAAAAAAAACATTTTACAGAAATAAATAAGTAAATGAGTATTTATGAGTTGAAAACTTATTCAACACTTCTGTCATGACTGGTCATTTGCTTTAAAGGTAGCTGTGGTATTGCAGCCATGTGCAGGAATTTCACCCACAAATCAGGAGTGAGAAAGGTCTGTCACAAAGTTGCCACAATAGCAGCAATGCAAAAAAAAAAAAAAAGACAGGGCGCGCAACAAGAGACAGATAACTTTCCTCAAGACCACAGGGATGAATGAAAGAAAGAGGGTTAATCCTGAAGAAATGCAAACAGAGCAACACAAAAAAAAGCTAAACACACCTCTCTAAGGACAATAAAAAACATGTAATCACATTCTCATTGGGTCCCTCTCAATAAAAAAACACAATAAAACTAATACTTGAAATCTATTGGGTCACACACTACTAAATTCACCCCTGTATTGACACACCCCTGATGACATGTACCTGATGTCACACCCCCTGATGCCGCAGCCTCCTAAACCCCTCCTACTAGACTCCACCCCCCTGACATATATCACATGACACATGATTTATGGTTGTGACCTATATATACTACTGTTGATGTTTGTTTCTATTGAATAAAGAAATGCAGTCAAAATCTGATAAAAGTGCTACTGAAGCTGTTAGCATCTATGCTAATTCCTGTACGTACAGTCACTTTCTGCTGTTGTCTTTCTCATAGCTCCTGCTCTTCCTGCACTAAAGGTCTCTGAATAGGCCGCTTTGGGCCGTTCATTTTCATTGTGGATTGGAGCTCTGCAGGATGGATCTGTCTGACATTTAATCAGGAGGATCTAACTGCGTGGCACGGTTATCTGATTTAAGTTGAATAAAGAAATCAAAAATGTCACCTCTGTGAGAACAGAGGCAGCTCTTCTTCCCTCCTTTTGGAAAATCTCTGTTCTGAGGGGCAGGGAGGTTATGAGAGGCTATGTGCTGATTGGCTGTGCTGATTGGCTGTCCAAATGATGCATGATGGGAGCGGGAGGTTTTAAGGGTCAGTTTCTTTAAAGAGAGACAGAGCATTTATCAATGAACTGAGAGTTTAGTCAGAGGTGTCCTGATCTGCTCTCCACACCCTTTCTAACAACATTAAATGCAATAAAAATTGATCTTGCAGGACATGGGACCTTTAAGCTATTTGCTTGGGCAGCCTGATTAGAGAGAATTACAATAATTCAGTGAAAAGGCATGGACTACCAAATTCAGTGGATTGTTGAGAAATAAGTTCATGAGACAAAATGTATCTTTTAGATGTTCAGGCCCAAAACTTGAACTTGAACATTTTCAAGATGAACAAAACAAAATCTCTCATGCACTGAAACACCCACACATCATCCCCTGAGCATGCCCCCCCCCCAACACACACACACACACACACACAGACACACACACACCCACACACACCCACACACACTCACAGACACTCACACTGTAGTGTAAAGACGACTAAGCTGGAGTTAAGATCCTGGTGCCTGCTGGTTAAGCCATGACATCTGTGCTTTTATGTGTTTATTCATATAATAAAACAACTGCTGACAGATCCAAACAATCAGAGAATCAAACCATCCAGGAGTAAAAATAGAGCTTACATACACCAGGTATGGCTATTAAAAGCTGAGACTGATGCTGTGATCCAGTGTTATTGTTCATAAACATGTTCCAGTCTCCTCCCCTTCAGCATTAACACTCCACTGCATTCAGGTCTTCACAGATCAGAGCAGTGCAGCAGGTCTTCTTCAGACAGTTGTCTCAGAGCCTCTGTGGTTCTTCTGTGACCTCTCCAAACATGTTCCTCTGAGCTCAGATCTGATCTCAGGAAGAAGGACAAAGTCACCTGGTGCTTGATCAAGTTAACAGGGAGGATGATCAGTCCTGTGATTTGTTTGGGACAGAAACTGCTTTACCGAGAGCGCAGTGTGAGCCGGAGTGTTGTCCTCATGAAGAATGAAACCATTTTCTCACAGCTGTGGTCTCATTTTGAAAGTTTTCTGGCAGTTTTTCTAGAACCTGTTTGAAATAGTGTTGGTTCAACTTTGACCCTCCTGGAGCCCAAATGATCCCCTTTATATAAATGAAACCAACAGGCTCTTGATTCGACCTGCTCTGTGGTGCTTCCTTCATCCTTGGTGATGATGGTGTTCTCAAATGTTCTGACTGTCTCAGGATTGTACTGAAGATCCAAGTTTCAGGGCATGTCGTCACTCCTAAGAAATGCAGGTTTCCTTTGATTTGTTCCAAAATATCTCCACAAATTTGCTTTTGATCAGGGGTCAGAAGTTTTTGGGACGACTTTGGCACACACTTTTGTCATGTTCAAATTTTTACTCCGAGTTCTCAGACCTGTCTGTTCATCGGTGAAGACCATTTCTGCTCTCACTCTTATTCTGAGTCGTCCATTATTTCCAACCATTTGTTTAATTTGCTGAATGTTTTAAGAAGTTTTTGATGGTCATGTGTGCCCAGGACATCCCTCTTCTTGGACATCCTCTGTTCCTTCAGTCTTTAGAGCCATTCAAACACATGTGCTCGTGACATGCAGTGTTCTCCACACATCAGTTAATGTATCAAAAGATGTGGCTGCTGTTTGCTTCAGTTTCTACAAAGTAAGTTGAGTTAAATTGTTGCTCAAATTTTAAGGTGGTTATTTTATCTGAGCAAAAACACATTCATCTTGATCAGTAGCTAGTGGTGAACTAAAGATATCATGTATTTTAAATTTACAGTAGTTAATACCAGGCCTTTAAGATCTAACACTTGTTTTTACCACGCCTACACTATTAGAAACACATTTTAATCAGTAACAGTAAAGTCTGATCCTTGTTTAGGGACAAACACACTAAGCTGACCTAAGAGAGGTGGTCTCAGCTCATTTTCAATTAACCCCTGGAGTGGTTCATTTGCAGAGTTAACTCATCAAACTGCTGTAGTAATTTAAGACTACTAAATAATAATGTTCTGATCCCTCAGAGTCACTTTCTGTGCTCAGGCACGACATCAATTTAAATATCAACACTTGCACATCACTCAGCATCTACAGCAGATCATCACAGGACCAAACAACAGGGACTTGGCTTTTCTGCATTGCTGATGGACCCTCTATGGGTCTTACACGCTAAAAAGGTGAAGATAAACTTCTGCACACTGTTTAACTCATTTATCTGCAATGTTTCGGTCTCAGACCTTCATCAGGCAAAATGTTTTGCTCAGACCATAACTATTCAAATAAGAGTTATTCAAGTCTGACAGTGTGCAGGAGTTTATCTTTCTGTTTTAAATGGACAGTGTCTCTCAAATTAGATGTGTGAAGTATTTCTACATTTGATAGTCTAATAAGTTACCATGCTATCTGATGTTCAGTGTGGTCAGTTGTGGACACTGGCCAGTGTTTAAAGCCCCTCTTCTCTAAGCACTTGGGTTTTTTTTTTTTTTTTTTTTTTTTTTTTTTAACATTTTTAGGTAGCACTTTATTATACGGCCCGCGTCTTACAGTGTAGTTTCCCGTCTCTTGCAGTGTAGTTTCCTCAACTGTAGGGTAACGAATTGTACATGTCACTTCAGGGAACCTGTGGAGTAGTTACACCTGTGTCTTAAAGTGTAAGTCCTGTTGTCTTACAGTGTAGTTTTCCGTGTCTTAATGTGTAGTTTCCTCAACTGTTGGGGTAACTCGCACACATGTACCATGACATTTTGTGGAATCTAAGGGGTAGTTAAACTCATGTCTTACAGTCTAAGTCCCGGAGTCTTACAGTGTAGTTTCCCGTGTCTTACCATGTACTTATCAAAACAGTGTAATTTTCCTGAACATATGCTTTTACTGTGCAAACCTTGACGTGCCACTTCCTCTTAAGAATCAGCATGGATACAGATTGTGTAGACCAATGATTAACTGAAATGCTGTAATGTATTGATGAGTGTGTGTTTCACATAATAATGACAGGACATGCAGACGTATTAAATATCTTTATTTTTGAACCACACAGAGACCGCACTAAGTAATTCACCTTTTAAGTTACCCAGCCCTGAAGATCACACTTGTCTTTCCTTACTGTCTAACTATCCAGTACTTCCACTGCAACAACCCACTACTCTACCTGTAACTACTGTTCAACACCTGGAACCGGGCTGGATTATAAAGTGAACACTTGTTGGCTTTACTTACTGTCTAATTACCCACTACTTTACCTGTAACTACTGGTCAACATCTGGAACCGGTCTGGATTATAAAGTGAAGACTTGTTGGCTTTACTTACTGTCTAATTACCCACTACTTTACCTGTAAGTACTGGTCAACACCTGGAACCTGGCTGGATTATAAAGTGAACACTTGTTGGCTTTACTTACTGTCTAATTACCCACTACTTTACCTGTAAGTACTGGCCAACACCTGGAACCGGTCTGGATTATAAAGTGAACACTTGTTGGCTTTACTTACTAATTACCCACTACTTTACCTGTAAGTACTGGTCAACACCTGGAACCAGTCTGGATTATAAAGTGAACACTTGTTGGCTTTACTTACTGTCTAACTACCCACTGCTTTACCTGTAACTACTGGCCAACATCTGGAACCAGGCTGGATTATAAAGTGAACACTTGTTGGCTTTACTTACTGTCTAACTACCCACTACTTTACCTGTAACTACTGGCCAACATCTGGAACCGGGCTGGATTATAAAGTGAACACTGTCCTCCCTTCCCTACCATGCAGGTACCTGATACTTACACTCTAAGTACCCAAGACTTTCCCTGTAAGTACCAGGGATTATGAAATATTGTTTCCATCACTAAATTTATTTTGAAAATAAAAAATACAAAAAACAGAGCAAAATATTTAAAACATTATGCATTATTATGAATATTCTTAATTATCAGACAAAATATCATTCTATTTATTTAAACTAATTATATCATATATAAAAGTAATACTAAATTTCACAAAAACATGATTGTGCCCAATTCCCAAAAACAAAAATATCACACAAAATCCCCTCAAAAAATACACCAAGAACAATGGTTTTTCATAAAACAGATTTTCTACTTTCGAGACTTATTTTTCTTTTTGTCTTTCTGCTTCTTCTTCTTGTTCTTCACTGTAAAAAGTCCGTAAATTTAAAAACTGTAAAACTATGACGGTAAAAAACTGTAAACTATAAAACGGTAAAATGTAATTTTTGGAACGTCGAAAAACTGTGAATAAATTTATCAGTCAAAACCATAATTTCTACAGTTTTGTCCTGGAAAAAATACATTACTTCACTGTTAAATACCCTTGAACTGTGATTATAACGGGAATATGCCGTATTTCATATAAAAGTCAGTACTGTAGTTTTTGCATTAATTCTTTGCAAAAATTACAATTTCTCACTGTTAAATTTAGTAACCTTGTATTGATAACAGAAATATGCCGTAATATATAACAGCTAATACCATAATTTTTGCATTCCTGTTTGGAAAAAGAAAAACAGTTTGTGGCCGTTAGGTTCAGGCTACTTTGTTTGCCTGAAAATATCGACTTTTACAATCTACTTTCATCTTCATATTTTATCAATCAACTCACTTGAAATAACCTCAGGGATGTTTGATTTTGTTGTTGTTGTTTGTTTGTTTGTTTTGCCCATAGAAATAGAGCAGCAAATCTCTTTTGCTCTAGCCTACACTTTGGGCCACATTCCATCATCTCATTTGATAAATGGATCAAAATAAAAAAAAAATGCTTATTATTTTCTCTTTCAAATCTGGACAATAAGATATTAAAATATTATATATTTTGTGAGGAACAAGTAAACAGTCATGAAATGCTAGCTGTTCTTTGTCTGAATTTTTTGTTGCTGTTGTTTGCCCCGCCCGTGCCATCATTTTTCAGCTAATACCACTTTTTGACAGGACATTTTTTCACTCGCCACTCTTCCAAATTAAAGGCATTATATTTTTTCTTGCTGAACCCCTTAATAATATACTTTTATAGCATTGAAGTTTGATTCACTTTATTTTATTTATCTACACCAGCTTATTGTAGTTTAAATGCTCAAGTTATTGAAAATAAAGGCATCTAGTTTCAAAATGGTTTTGTTTGTTTGCTTTTCAGCCTTTTGAATATTTGTATTGTTTCTTTGGAGGATTCCCACTGCTGGCTTTTGCCACGACTGTCCTTCATCATTCAGTTAAGCGCATATCGCTCCGCCTCGGTCTGGCACTACTTTCTGCCAGCACTATTCTCAATCATTCAGGCGAGCAGATCACTCCGCCTCCTTCTGGCGCTGTCTGGACGTGTCTGGGTCAGAGCGTTCGAAAGAGAGAGTGGTGTCATTGAGGGTTCAGAATGCAGAGGGTCACGTGGTTCATGGAGCAGCCGAATAGTTCCAAACAAAGCTTGACAGGCCATTTAAATGAACTGCAGAGCCGCGGTTTCTGGTAATTATTAACCAATATTTTCACTTTTTTACATTCATCCATTGATTTAGGCAAATTCCAACATGGTACATATTCTATGCGCTTGTGCAGGAACATTATTGTTGCGATAATGCTTTTAAAATTGCTGTCATTTCCTCTGAAAGGAAGAATGTGGACAGTAAACTAGCTTTACTTTACATTCTTGACTAGCAAACATTGCTTGATACTGTAACGCCATTAAATTTCCTTGTTTATAACATCAGCGTTGGTGATTTGGAGCATCACTGACTTATTTTGTAGTAACATTTCAGACGAAGAAGGAAGAAGCCTGTGTGACCCTCCTGAGCAGGAAAACATGTTCAGATGTTTCAGGGACATTACCTATGCTGTAACTTTGCTTTATTAAATTAAAACATGTAAGAACCTGTCTTGTAAAGTATGAAATATCTTATCTAATTTATCGTATCTATCTACTGTACATATATATATAGATTTATGCATACAGTGTATATGTATACATATGTATATATATATATATATATATATATACATATATATATATATATATACATATATAGAGAGAGATATATAAATGGAGAGAGAGAGAGAGAGAGAGAGACATATATATATACAGATAGATATATAGATAAGTGTGCGTGTGTGTATCGAAAGGACAGGAGGAAACCAACCCACGGCGTGTTGTTTTTTACAGGTTGACTACTTATCCATACTTTCTTATATTAAACGAAAACTTAGCAGTAAAACAATGGCTTACACAATTTCTTTATTCAATCCTGTTGTTTTCAGATTAACCAAACAGGCCTAATGCAAAAGAGTTTTCATCAAGGATGTAAGATACAACAAGAAGTAGACCAGTAAGCACATTAAAATTAGTATGTTGTTTAAAATTGATGAGCTACCATGCTTTAAATTACATTGTTAATTTGATGCAAATGTGCTTGTAAAATGACCATCATTAAAATATCCACTGCAGCTCCCTACCTGTCAATAGACCTTCGATAAATGCGAGAAACACACATTCCCCATAGGAATCCTATTGCCTCGGTCACATTTGTTTGGAACTATCAAGGGCTCCCATGATCCGCCATTGCTGTCAAATAATTGGTCCATTGGCGTCTATGGAGATGACGCCACTCTCTCTTTCAACCGCTCTGGTCTGGGTATGTCCAGGTGCAGCACCGTCACCTTTCCTGCTCCTGTGGTCCGCGCTGCAGCCAGACTCCTCCCTGCTGCGGTTATTTGGTGAGTAAAGACAATATTCATCAATTTTCTGCTTTAACTCCGTGATTCAGGGACACAATGACGAGCTTTCTAGGTATAGATTTAGCGGAGCCGATAACTTAAATATTACATTTGTTACAGGATGTTCTCAGGCTATTTTTGCAACTTGGCTTTCAAAAGTTAAAAGTGTAAAACACTCAATTTACTTCTGAATTTAAAACTTTAGAGATAATCTACAGCAGCGTGTGTGTACCAAGTTAAGTTTTTTGGGGGAATGCGATAAAATGTTTGATTAACTACAAATTACCTACTATAGGCCTTTATCAACACACACAACACACAACTATTCAGTAGTCTTTAACCTCCGAAGATGTTTGTGTTTTAACTATTTCCACTGTGGGAATTCTTTTATCGGACTTGTATTTATTGATGTTACTCATGCACTGCTGCTGTCTGAAACCAACTGTATGTAGTCCCACCTGTTCAGGTGAGGTTAACACTTTTTAGCTTTTCTGTAGTTACACAGCACGCGCATGCTCATTTTGGTCATGACTTTAAATTTTGAAAAACTTTAAGTTTTCATACGAATCTGGAAAATGTCTCATGTTCGTGTATTCATAGTTTCAGTGTCACTGAACTGACACCAGTGACCATGTGTGTTCTTGCAGTAAAACCTTTGTAAAGCTGTTAAGGTGGATGTAAGGCTACACAGCAAAACATTTACTTATTAATTAGTGCTGGATAAGGGATAATTAAAAAATCAAAGCTATCTCATGTGTTTTCATCCAAATATCTGATTAATTTTGTCTGGAAAGTTTGAATGTTGATTGAGACTTGTGCTTTCCAGAATGTAGACCCTAAAATTAAAGTCACTTTGTGTCTTAATTTGTGAGATGTCTACATTTCTGTTTGCCCAGTTTGGCTTCAACAGATCCATGACCATGTCCTACCTGACAAGTGTCTGCTAAACAAACCTGTGGATTTTTCTGGGTGATACTTATTAAGATTTTTTTAAAAGTTGATTTTATTACATAAAGAAGTATTCCCTGGTGTTCCTCTTTGGTAGAACTTAATTTTATTGCCCTAACTAATTTGAATGAAGAAATGGCTCATGTTTAATTTTCCCTCTGTCTTTGACTTTAACCAGAGCCTTTAAAATTCTGAATGTCCCAAATTTTCAGAATTAATCTGTACATTGTCACCACATGATAATACAGGATCGTTCCTCTAAAACTCCAGTAATTAAAGGTATTTGTATTTCCCATCTACACACTGAACTAGTAATGTCTCAGAGGTTATATTTATTAAATAGGCATGATTAAAAGCTATGCACATTAATAATAGTATGATGACCCTAGATTTCTGTGCGATATTGCAGAATAAAGAAAAAGGCAGAATGAGCAACAAAACCCGCAGCGGCTCATTTTCTCACATGTGGGCATCATTATGGCATGTATGACTGTGCGCCAATGCAGTGTGGTAGACAACAGAAGTTAGGAGGAAAAAGTCTTAATTCATCAAAATAATTTACCAAACTATTGATCAAATAAGAGATTACAATCCCTGAGGAAACTGAGCTAAAATAATGATCTATTGTGTGTTTTGGGATATAAATGCCATTAAATAATCTGACTTATAATTGAAAGGGATGTTAGATAATTGTTAGATTATTGTTCCCATACAAGCTTATCTGTTGAATGGTTATGTATTTTTACAGCAAAAGCTGATATACATAACAACCATAAACTATAAAACTAATATTGATACAGTACAATAAGACAGATATTATTCTTATTTATACTAATCATAATAATGTCAGAGACCAGAAAGTGGAATGAATCAATAAAAATACTTATCTGAGAGGGGCAGTCTGATCTGTGACATTAGAGAGGACCCCTGCAAAGAAAATACTCCCTCATATCATATTAGCATACTGTTCATGAATAACTACTGATGTCAAATTGAGTGAAAAGTGTCCCAAATATTAATGTTTATCATAAACTGATAGAGTGGCAAAACTGATGAACATTAGATTACAAACTTAACACTAATAAGTTATGTTTTGTTTGTTTTGTACATATTTGAAGGTCATTCAGCGGTTTAACATTTATCTGACAACTTTGAAATATTATTATTATTTTAATACACAGAAATTATTCAAGATATAAGTAATTTATTTTTCAGATTTGCTGCAACAATTATCTGGTTAATAGTTGAACTGAAATTTATATTAATCCCACAATGTGACCTTCTGAAATGTACAAAACAAACTAAAATTAAAATAATTGGATCTGAATTAGTAATTTAATGGTCATCAGTGTTGCCACTCTTGTCAGTTTAAGATGAACAATATTTGGGATAATTTTCACTTAGTCTGAGATCAATGATAATTCATGAACAGTGTGCTAATATAGAGTGACAGAGAGTAGTTTGTTTACAGGAGTCCTCTCCCACATCAGAGTGAAGAGTGATGATCTTTACTCTGATTTATTTCACTTTCTGGTCTCTGATTGAAACTGATATTATTATGACTGGTATCATCAAAAATCAGATTTATCATATTGTATCATTATTAATTTTATAGTTTATGGTTGTTATGTATATCTGCCTTTTCCTCGAAAAATGGCAGAACTATTTAAGAAATCAAGTGTGGGAACAGTTATCGAACAAGCAGATTTCATCTCCCCATGAGTTATTGGTCAGATTATTTTACAGCATTTGTCACATGACAATAACATTATTTCAGCATTTTAAGTCAGTTCCTTTAGATATTGTCATCTTGTTTAATCAGTTATTTGGTATTTATTTTGGTGCATTAATACTTTATCATCATCTTTATTTCTGTCATTCACACACAAACATTTTAAATGTAAAAATTGTTAAAGGTCTTTCGAGAGTCCGCCGTGACACTTGTTCACAACGAGGGTGCAGAGTGCATCAAACTTGACCACGTTACACAGCGAAGAGTTTGGAGAAAAGTAAGACTAAAACTTTTCTAAATTGTATCAGTACATGTGAGGTGAAGTTGTGAAAACCTGGCCACCAATCATCATTTCTACTTGCCTGTATGCAGACTTTAACACATAAAAGGCTTTTTAGGAGGCATTACAGTTTTTAGTTTGCACAGCTGATTTTCACCTTGGTTACTTTACTAATGTTTATCATCCTCTTCTCTCCCCAGTCTCTCTCTCTTTTTGGTCCAGGTATTTGCAGAATTCAACCAAATTCTTGAAGGAAAGTTCATTGAGGCTTTGGACCAGCACACACCCCCTTTTATTGGACACTTCAAGTTGAGAAATGGAGCCATTGGACAAAAACTTGCAGAGTTAATGCCATGCACAAACCTCATGGTAAATAATTTGATGACTCAACATAGGTACTATATCAAAGACTCATGTGAAGCCCCTCAACTATGAAGTGATCCTTTGTCTCTTTCTCAGAGTTTCCAGATGTGACTGCTCTGCACTCTGTTGTCTTCAAATGGATTCCCTTTGCAGTTGGAGATAACCCTGGTGATTTCTTCAAGGCATGCCACGTGAGTACTTTTGTCAAATAAGTAGGGTTGTTGCAGGACCTGAATTGCAAATTTGTAAACAATACTTGAAATAGAAATTAACCCTCCGGGATCCAGGAGCAGACAAATCCCCTAAAATCACCTGAGGATTAAACGCTCATCTTTTGGATGCTATAGAACATTTTTAAAACACTGTTATTGTTTTTATGTCATGGTCATCATTTGTTGTTTTATATTGTTGAACTATTCTGAATGGCACCTCCTTAAATCTTAATTAACTCTGAGTCCTATATGTAATAATTTGTACATGAGCTAGCGTTAAATATGCACTTACTCATAAAACATAAAGAAACATTGAACAGTAACTGTCTAATCAGAATCCGTATAATAAAATGTTTGAAGAGTTGTATGATCACCAGTTTCATTTTGATTTAAATCTGTTTAACTCAAACAGATTTGACTTTCAGTGCAGCATCATTTAATTTGTGCTGATTTTAATGTGGAGCTCAGTGTTAAAATCAAAGGAAAAAATGTATTTCTAAAAGCTTACACCTTTGATTGTTCCCAATATCACAACCGATATGTCTGTTATTTCAGCAGTACACGAGTGATGAGACTCTGGCTTGGGGAGCAGTGCTGTTTCTGTTGTGAGTGAAGACCATCTTCAGCCCGACCATAACACCACACACCTCCAGCCCTTTTACATCAGCCACTGTTCTTGAGGGAGGAATTGCCATGGACAACATGAAGGACTTGCCTCAAGCGGTTTGACTTCTGTTTGGTCTGACTTGCACTGACACTACATTTGGCCCACCCCAAATCTACGGAAAAGACACTGAACTTTGTTCAATGAGTGAAACTTCTCACACTGAAAAATCTCATCTTCATCTGTAATTCAGAATCATCCTGTTTTGGTGAGACATTTTAAGTCTTTTTAAATATGGTTTAAGAGTTTGTTAAATAAAATAAATGTTTAATGGCTGCTGACACAACTGCAAAGTGTTCTTATTTTGTTTTAAGGATATTGTTTTAATTTTCCATGTGTTTACAGCTGTTTTGAGGTTTAACATGTTAGTTTAATTTCTTTAGAGTAAATAAATGTGTATATTGAACATTCAATAAACAGGCACAAAAATTAACACTTAAAACAGATAAATAAGTTCAAGTAATGCACACTCATAATTAAGAAGTATAATTAAAAGTTATAGTCATGAAGAATAATTAATTGAAATTTGTATTGCAGATTAAACATAAATAAGTAAGCATAAATATTAATTACTCAAATTCATTACATTAGGGTTATTACTGTGAACTTAAATAACTTCTGTGAACTTACAGAAATCAAGTTTATTATGTTGAAATGCTGAGTCAGCATTTCAGCATATTGTTATCTGACTTTCTTCTTCTTCTTCTTCTTCTTCATCTTCTTCTTCTTCTTCCCTCAACTATTTGGCCCTTTTCACAGCTTTCAAATTTGCACAGATTTTCACAGAAAAAAAAACAGCAGTGCAGCATGTTCAGGAGATTTGGGCTTGTATTTTTCACATGTGTAACTGTTACAGTTTTTACAGTAAAAATGATTTTCTGCAGATATTTTCCCATTGAAATGAATGGGAGACTTATGCAGTTCTGCTGAAAAGTGCTTCAAATGTCAGGCTGTACAGCTTCGGCATACTTCCACCTACAGACTTCATTCTTGCTTTGACAGATTCACTGATCTCTCAACTATTTTTACATGTGTTCAGCTTTTTGTTGTTTTCTACAGTTTTTGAGATATCACTGTTTAAGCAACACTAAGTTTGCAGGTTTGAGCCAAAAACTCTCAGCTCTTAGAGCGTGTCACGTGACCTGTCAGAGAGTGAGCTTCGCCTTAAGATTCCAAAATTTAAAGCCAAAAAACTGCAATAAAAGCCTCAAACTTTAACACACAGATATGATTTATACATCAAAATAAAGGTACACTTCTCCTCTTTCAGTTGAAATTCGTTTCAAACTCGACATTCACATCGTTTTGTCTCAGTGAGCTTCAGAGCCATGGGTATCCTGCAAACTCTTCCATAGGCGTCCATTATAAGACAAGTCCTCAGAGAACTGATCGCTTCACTTTGAAGGCCGTTTTTAAACTGCTCTCGTGTCAACATTTTCTACAGTACAGACATGAAACTTACATCAATCTTTTCAGGAGATTCTTGTGATGCTCAGGATGCAGTCCTTTTTTTTGATAGCTATCATGGTTTTGCCACAGCATTAGGTCGTTTACGCGGAAGTACCCAGCTTAACCACACAGCTCTCCAAAGGCATACAGCATCATTAAATACTTTGCTCTTGTATGTCTGAACATGTCTTGTCATGATTGCTCAGGGGTAGCTTTAGTGGCCACAGTCTGAGAGTGTGGGGGTTTGCTTCCTGCTCAAGACTTTTTCTTTGTCATGCATGTTTCATAACATACCTAAACACTTCTGCCACTCATTACAGCCTGTGTCATTTTAGCCCTTACACATTCAGGGCTGCCACCTCTCACGCACTGGCCGTGACACGCACGCATTTCATTGGCGTAACACACTCTCCGGTTTGACACCACCTCCGTTTCTTCATGTCCTCAGTGTGCAGCATCATGACAGAGACATGCGCAAAGGATTCTGGGAAATGCAGGCTGATGTGTGCCGAGAGCTGATCGCTTCACTTTTAAGCCTGTTTTTAAACTGCTCTCGCGTCAACATTTTCTACAGTACAGACACGAAACTTACATCAATCGTTTCAGCTGCTTCTGGGGATTCTCACGGTGCAGTCCCTTTTTTGATAGCCATCACGGTTTTGGCACAGCATTAGCTCGTTTACCTGGAAGTGCCCAGCTTCATCATCGACCCACATTAAATGTCACACCACATGCGTCTCTTCATGTTAGTGCTTTGCAAAGTCAGCAGGCAGAGCAGCTCCTCTTCCTCGTCCTCAGTGTACAGCGTCATGACAGAGAAATGGAAAACAATGCGCAAGGTTTGTGTTTCACATTCATTTCACAAGAAAATACTACGCAGCAGTGCGCTCGACTATGAGAGCTCTGACGCCTGCGGACATTCTGCGCGGAGTCTGCTCTGCTCACAGTCTGCCAGACTCTGGCTGCATACGCAGGTATACGCCATATACCCACTAGAAAACGCCCCGGAATACCATATAACCACAACAAAATGCGCAAGGATACGTATAGCAGCATGCTTGTGTGACTTTCACTTTCTCTCAGCGTGTGTGTGTGTGTGTGTGTGTGCTCCTCCGTCTGCCGGTGAGCGTAAAGACGCAGATAGACGCGCATCGCAGGGACAGTGAGGGTGTTATACTCTTGGATGGCAGGCAGTGTGAGTGGAAGGAAAAATCTCAAACACGTTGTAAATTCTCAAAATGAGGAGAACATTTATTAGGCCACATCAAAAATAAGACAAAAAAAATGGCAAATCAATCAAACTCTTTCCAAAAATGTCCCCTGCAGAGGGAATAAATGAGAAATTAGTCCAACATTAGTCCAACAAAATGGCTCTCCTCTTAGCCTCACCTCCAGTGTGCCACACACCAACCAGACTGCTGATTTCACACACCTTATATACTCTGCTACCTGCAGCTCTAATCACAGCCTCACTGAATACAGGTGTGACTACTCTCTCACCTGCAGACAATGCAGGTGAAAGAAATGCAGTGATCACAAAAAGGGAAACCACCAAACAGATCTGAAAACAGAATACACTAAAAGGAAAAGTCCACACACACCCTGTGCAGCACTCAGACCACAAATATACTTTTAAAGAAAAATGTAAACAGTTATTTACCAAATTCTTCACACAAATACTGATTCATACTAGAGGAATGTGCACCTTCCTTTAGCCTTAACAATATTTGTGAATGCCTCATGACAGAGGGATCATCAGTCACTCTGTGTGATTTTATCATTCACACGGTGTCTTGACAGCTCATGTGCCCGGTTTAAGTTAACACAAGGACTTCAAAAACTGACGAGTCAGCCTTTCATTAATCAAAACTCTACATTCTTCATCAGTCCAGCTCTTGTTTTCACTCACTCACTGTTTTCTAAATCATAAATTCATCCTGAGGGATCCTCCATCACTTATTCTCCATGATATCAGAACAATCTTTGACGGATCAAGTTTCAAATGCAGTCTACTAGTGGAACAGTTCCCAACCTGTGGGTGGAGGCTCATTGTGGGTCTCAGAGCTGTTTTCAGTGGACGGTGTATTAATCTGGTCAAATTGTGGTAAACATGTCTTCAGTGTATGGAGGCCCTAAGAGGACAAACATCCATCAGAGTATGTCAGATTTTACCCACTAGAATGAACCAGACTACACACAAATATTACACTGTTTTACATTTTTCTACTCAGATATTCCTGTCCAGATTTACAAATTCATTTATGTAGGCTATTATTACTTTGACTTTGATGTTCGAGTATAGATTTGTTGATTTAAAAATGAAGTAGTGACAACTTTGACTTAGATGTTAACTTGAGCAGATCCAGTTTCTAATGACATTCTGACCGTTAATGTCCACTCCTTATTGTCCTCCAATGAAAATCACCACTGTTTACATTACTGTTCAAGTCAGATGCTTTTATATTGGATAGTTCTTAGTGTTGTAGACTTGTAGCCTACAAATTGATGCCAAAACATTTTTCATTTACAAAAGGAAAAGTTAATCTAGGCTAATTATGCATATTCAATTGCACTTCGTAATTTAACCCTTGAAAGCCTGAATGCACAAATAATAGCCAGAACATTCATTTTTTTTTGGAGCTGAAATGTTTATTTCACTTCCTACTGAAATCCAACAAAATCACAGTTTCCACAACATTTAACAGATATATATTTTTAGCGGCAAAGTTGCTGACTCTCCCTCCGGGTACCTGGGTTCAAATTCTGGCGAAGGCAGTTGTGTATATATATATATATATATATATATATATATATATATATATATATATATATATATATATATATATGAATATATATATATATATATACATATATACACATTTTTACCATAAAAATACGCTGTTTTGTTGTATAACTAACATGAAAATCATGTTTATTATACCACAAAACATTGTTTTTTTTTAAATGGTAAAAACTTGAAATAATATGGTAAATTTTGGAATAAAAATCAGATATTAACCATAAAATTTACAGGATTAATATCCATTTACTGAGTTGATTGTTGTTGTATTGCTGTTGTTTCAAGTTGCTTTGCTGTTGTATGAGATGTAAAATATATATATATATAAATATATATATATATATATATATATATATATATATATATATATATATATATATATATATATATATATATATATATTTATTTATTTTGTTTATTTATTTTTTTAAATGTATTTTTTTAATCAGAGTGAGTATTTTTTTCTCAATGTATGTTAGAAATAAAGTTCCTTAGTAATGTTTTGCGTGGTGTTTTTTGTTTAAAGATTCAAACAGCTAGACTTTGGTCAGTAATTGGAACACAAAGTAGTTGCAGGGGAAGTGCTGGGTAGTTGCACGGTAAGTAAAGCCAACAAGTGTTCACTTTATAATCCAGACCGGTTCCAGATGTTGGCCAGTACTTACAGGTAGAGTAGTGGGTAGTTGCACAGTAAGTAAAGCCAACAAGTATTCACTTTATAATCCAGCCCGGTTCCAGATGTTGACTAGTAGTTACAGGTAAAGTAGTGGGTAATTAGTAAGTAAAGCCAACAAGTGTTCACTTTATAATCCAGCCCGGTTCCAGATGTTGACTAGTAGTTACAGGTAAAGTAGTGGGTAATTAGTAAGTAAAGCCAACAGGTGTTCACTTTATAATCCAGACCAGTTCCAGATGTTGGCCAGTACTTACAGGTAAAGTAGTGGGTAATTAGACAGTAAGTAAAGCCAACAAATGTTCACTTTATAATCCAGACCAGTTCCAGATGTTGACCAGTAGTTACAGGTAAAGTAGTGGGTAGTTAGACAGTAAGTAAAGCCAACAAATGTTCACTTTATAATCCAGACCGGTTCCAGATGTTGACCAGTAGTTACAGGTAAAGTAGTGGGTAGTTAGACAGTAAGTAAAGCCAACAAATGTTCACTTTATAATCCAGACCGGTTCCAGATGTTGACCAGTAGTTACAGGTAAAGTAGTGGGTAGTTAGACAGTAAGTAAAGCCAACAAATGTTCGCTTTATAATCCAGACCGGTTCCAGATGTTGGCCAGTAGTTACAGGTAAAGTAGTGGGTAGTTAGACAGTAAGTAAAGCCAACAAATGTTCGCTTTATAATCCAGACCGGTTCCAGATGTTGGCCAGTACTTACAGGTAGAGTAGTGGGTAGTTGCACAGTAAGTAAAGCCAACAAGTATTCACTTTATAATCCAGCCCGGTTCCAGATGTTGACTAGTAGTTACAGGTAAAGTAGTGGGTAATTAGTAAGTAAAGCCAACAAGTGTTCACTTTATAATCCAGACCGGTTCCAGATGTTGACTAGTAGTTACAGGTAAAGTAGTGGGTAATTAGTAAGTAAAGCCAACAGGTGTTCACTTTGTAATCCAGACCAGTTCCAGATGTTGGCCAGTACTTACAGGTAAAGTAGTGGGTAATTAGACAGTAAGTAAAGCCAACAAATGTTCACTTTATAATCCAGACCGGTTCCAGATGTTGACCAGTAGTTACAGGTAAAGTAGTGGGTAGTTAGACAGTAAGTAAAGCCAACAAATGTTCACTTTATAATCCAGACCGGTTCCAGATGTTGACCAGTAGTTACAGGTAAAGTAGTGGGTAGTTAGACAGTAAGTAAAGCCAACAAATGTTCACTTTATAATCCAGACCGGTTCCAGATGTTGACCAGTAGTTACAGGTAAAGTAGTGGGTAGTTAGACAGTAAGTAAAGCCAACAAATGTTCACTTTATAATCCAGACCGGTTCCAGATGTTGACCAGTAGTTACAGGTAAAGTAGTGGGTAGTTAGACAGTAAGTAAAGCCAACAAATGTTCGCTTTATAATCCAGCCCGGTTCCAGATGTTGACTAGTAGTTACAGGTAAAGTAGTGGGTAATTAGTAAGTAAAGCCAACAAGTGTTCACTTTATAATCCAGCCCGGTTCCAGATGTTGACTAGTAGTTACAGGTAAAGTAGTGGGTAATTAGTAAGTAAAGCCAACAGGTGTTCACTTTATAATCCAGCCCGGTTCCAGATGTTGACTAGTAGTTACAGGTAAAGTAGTGGGTAATTAGTAAGTAAAGCCAACAGGTGTTCACTTTATAATCCAGCCCGGTTCCAGATGTTGACTAGTAGTTACAGGTAAAGTAGTGGGTAATTAGTAAGTAAAGCCAACAGGTGTTCACTTTATAATCCAGACCAGTTCCAGATGTTGGCCAGTACTTACAGGTAAAGTAGTGGGGAATTAGTAAATAAATCCAACAAATGTTCACTTTATAATCCAGACCAGTTCCAGATGTTGACCAGTAGTTACAGGTAAAGTAGTGGGTAGTTAGACAGTAAGTAAAGCCAACAAATGTTCACTTTATAATCCAGACCGGTTCCAGATGTTGACCAGTAGTTACAGGTAAAGTAGTGGGTAGTTAGACAGTAAGTAAAGCCAACAAATGTTCACTTTATAATCCAGACCGGTTCCAGATGTTGACCAGTAGTTACAGGTAAAGTAGTGGGTAGTTAGACAGTAAGTAAAGCCAACAAATGTTCACTTTATAATCCAGACCGGTTCCAGGTGTTGAACAGTAGTTACAGGTAGAGTAGTGGGTTGTTGCAGTGGAAGTACTGGATAGTTAGACAGTAAGGAAAGACAAGTGTGATCTTCAGGGCTGGGTAACTTAAAAGGTGAATTACTTAGTGCGGTCTCTGTGTGGTTCAAAAATAAAGATATTTTATACGTCTGCATGTCCTGTCATTATTATGTGAAACACACACTCATCAATACATTACAGCATTTCAGTTAATCATTGGTCTACACAATCTGTATCCATGCTGATTCTTAAGAGGAAGTGGCACGTCAAGGTTTGCACAGTAAAAGCATATGTTCAGGAAAATTACACTGTTAAATTACACTGATAAGCACATGGTAAGACATGGGAAACTACACTGTAAGACTCCGGGACCTAGACCGTAAGACGCGAGTTTAACTACCCCATAGATTCCACAAAATGTCATGGTACATGTGTGCGAGTTACCCCAACAGTTGAGGAAACTACACATTAAGACACGGAAAACTACACTGTAAGACAACAGGACTTACACTTTAAGACACAGGTGTAACTACTCCACAGGTTCCGCGAAATGACATGTACATTTCAGACAGTTACTCTAAAAGTTAAGGAAACTACAGTGTAAGAGACAGGAAACTACACTGTAAGACGCGGGCCGTATTATCAAGTGCTACCCATTTTTATTGACAGGTGCGTCGAATATTGTTAAGTATGTTGATCTGGGGGCGGCATGGCTGCTCAGCAGGTAGTGTACATGCCTCACAGCAAGAAGGTCGCCGGATCGATTCCCGGGTCGGGCAGGGCCTTTCTTTGTGAAGTTTGCATGTTCTTCCGGTGCATGTGTGGGTTCTCTGCGGGCACTCCGGCTTCTTAAAAGTACAATCATTTGTCATCTGTAACTGTTTTTCTGCTGTGTTGTTGCTAAATAATGTAACAAGAAAGCGATGGGAAGATAAATATTTTATTTATGCATGTTTCAGATTTTGCTCTCTCTCTTTGGCTCTCTGTCCTTAACTCTCTCTCTCCCTGTCTTTCAGTCTTTCTCTCTCTTTCTCTCACACACAAACAGCGCTACACACATTGCATGAACCCACAGTCACATAGGCTAATAAATAAATAAACAGAACAGTGTTGCTAGAACTTGCAAAATGTGAAACATTTGAAAACAAACTAGTGCTAAAACTGTAGAACTGCAACAATGAAAATAACACGATCAAATGATCAACTCGATTAGTAAACAATTAGAAAAAGAACAGAATCAGCCTATGGAGAGTGCAGCGCCACCACAGCGCAAAAGCTCTCAGCCCTCATCAGCATTTCCCAAACAGGTCGGTCGCAACGCTTCAGGTGTAAAGGGTCTTGAAGTGACAGTTTATTTGTCTCTGCCTCCTGTTTGCTTGTGGCTGCTGCAGCTCGTGCTGTAAACACGACAGCGGCAGGTAAATAACCTCCGCTAAATCAACCATGTCTCGTTCCTCTTTAGTGCTTCATTAAACAACCTTAAAGCTTCAGAAAACATACAGAACATATATTTAGGAACACTCATGACATGACCGGCTTGTGATCAGACCACAGTAGCGGTTCTAGTGTTAACTGGAGTAGCAGCGCCCGCTGTAGATCAGCGACCGTCGGGAAAATGCTCAATTAAAATCTATTCTTGTGAATTTATCAGAAATTGGTCACGGGTCCAGATAGAACCATCACTCGGTCCGCCATTTGGTGATGCCTGGTTTAGGGGCTGGGTTGGACTGGGTTGGAACAGAACGTCCTTGGGCTCGGGTAGGGTCAGGCTGGAGTTTTTGGGAACAGTCTAAACTCCAGTTGAAATACTATCAGTAAATATCTGAAGATAATCATGACACATAAAGTCATCTTTTAAAGAAATTATATAGTTAACTCTTCTGTTAATTAAACATGACATTCCTTTTTTGGCCAAAAGTTTTGATGTCATAACCAGAGGTTGAGGCTGTAATTGGCACAATTTGATTTTTATTTTCCATTTCAATGTGCCCCCCTCCTCTGAGTATGTGGCCCTATTCTCAAAAATTTCCTTGACCCACTCCTGATCCTCCAAAAGAGTTTCTTAAGAGGAAATGATGGAGGGGGAAATCAAACAGAGTGGAGGGGAGGGGAGGAGCTAAGAGGACGAAAGGAAAGAAAGGAAAGTGAGAGGTGGAGGGAGAGAAGGGATATAAAGAGGTGTTAGAGCAAAACAGAGGGGCAGAGAAAGAGATTTATGAAGACTTTCTGAGAACGAGACAAAGAGAAGAGAGACAGAGGATTAGACAGAGGAAGAACTCAACAGTAAGTTGATGGACAAGATTGTTTTCTACTAAAGATGAAGTTTTCTGAATGCAGACACTTTGTCTTTCTGTGTTCAGATGATGAATGTGGCTCGTATTCATGACAAACAGAAGCTCAGATCATTCTGGGAGCAGAGGATCATTCAGCACATCGAGAACATGGATGAGGAGGAGAACCGCATGAGGAGCAGCTCTCTGTCACGGTCAGCAGCAGGGTTAATCAAGGCTGAATATAAAAAGTTTCTGATCAGTCCAAGCTGCTGTTCAGGGGGAATGTCGTTGGTCCAGGTCAGATATGAATATTGTTGGATAAAATTTAGTTTATTGGCTGTTTTACATTTTGTTATATGCCGATTGAAGAGCAGCCAGTAAATGAAGAGAAAGTGCATCCATGAAGCACATTAGACTGACTGAACTGGTGTTTTAAAAGGATGATGCTCTCTGGTGCTCACCTCAGTATCACTAATCTATATAGCATAAATCATAACTACACCAGTAAGTTATGACTTATTCCACTGTGTTACTTTATCAACTTCCACTCAAAAAAATCCACAATATCTTTAACAAGAGGCTCCTTCTTTAAATATGAGAGCATTTGCTGATGAGTTGATTTGAAGTTTATATCGGGACAGAGAGCTGAGAGACAGCGTCCCTCTGGTGTGATGGAGGTGATCTGAATCCAGATGCAGATCCGGGATTCAATGAAAGGATTTGCTAACATTGTGAGATGGGACAGTTTGCCACATTCTTGCTAAAAACTCAGCTAAGGATGTCAGAAATGCCTCATCGGATGTTTCTGCTCCCGGAGTGTTTCTAGTTTGATTTAGATTATTGTCGCCAACCTATTTGTGGCATAATCTCCCTTTAAGTAAACAGTGCTCCTCCCACTTCCACCTAGTTTGGCACATGTGGATTTGTGCATTTAAATTTCTAATTAAATACATTTATGAAAAAAAATATTGTCTTACTACGGCACAAACTGTCTAAAATCCACAAAAGAAGCTGACTAATGTTTATGTGTGCACTTTTTCTTCAGTCTGATTAAAATCACTCTGATTACTTGTGTCCATAATTTTTTGACCTGTTGGTAAAAATGGAGTGGTGCTGTCCAGACATAACCAACATATTTGTCCTTTTATTTAAGATTGTTTTTTGGTCATTTTGTGCCTTTATTGATGGGAGAGAGAGAGACATTAGATAGATGGGCTTGTGAAAAGGGGGGAGAGAGTATAGGGGAGGACCCTCTGCAAACTGGCCACAGGCTGGACTTGAACCCGGGCCAGCAGAAGCATTTATACGGGTCGTGCCTGGTTGCTCATCCACTCCATCAAACCAACAGCCCATATTTGTCCATTTTAGACAACGTTCTCGCCCCTTCTGATTCTGATTAAATTTTTAGAGAATGTTGATCATGGCTAACCTTGCACAGTGGCTGGATCCTCCTGATTCAGTGTCTGCAATCAGGCTGATCCATCCTGCTAAGCTCTGATCTACAACTATTGTGAGCAGCCCACAGTGGGACAGGCCAATCAGAGTCCTTTAGAGCAAAAAGAGGTGGAGCTACGAGCAAGATGACAACAGGAAGTGAGTCCTTGTACAGGGATTAGCATAGATGCTTCAGCAGCTGTTTTATCAGATCTGGACCACATTTCTAAATTAAATTAACAAACACCAACACGACAGACTTCTGTATAGTAAGGATATTTCACTCCACTTCCGACATGTTGTAACAAGAGTTTGTTTTACGAAGTGACTCACGTTCTGTATTTCAGTTGTACCTGCCTATTACTTTTCCTGCTTGGTCCGTAATGAATGTGATTGAAGGAGGGATCATCCAGTCACCTGCTGGATATGCTGCTGAATGATTCTGCCCTCCCCAAACACTTCATATGGGCTGTTTACAGGTGTGCCAGGTTAGATGATGGCAAAAGAAAGAAGTGATTCGATGTTGGTTCAAAGACTGATGCAGATTCAAGTATTTTTTAAATGATGAATTTAGATTGGGCATTTTTCCACATTTTTTAACTCAAAAAGTTTGAAACAGATTTTCATTAAATCTTTGGGGACAAAGAAGAAGCATGTAGATTTTGGGGTGATCTGAATCCAGAATTTATGTTTAAGGATTTAGTCAACATTGTGAAAAAGGGCAATTTTCCACAGTTAAAGAAATACTGAGGTCAGTGCCAGAAATGTCTTGAAGTTTATGTCTGACTTTGTATCTGTTACATTATTAAATATATTTCCCCTTAAATTCCCCCTGACATATTCTTCATCTTTGGGAAACTTAGGATAACTGTTAGAATCCAAACGTCCTGACTTCAGGGGACGGGTGGAGCTCAGGCTCGTAAAGCAGAGAAAATAAACTTCAGGATCGTCCCCGTCCCCGTCCTTTCTCAGCCATATAACTTGATTAGTTTGGTCGTGTTTGCAGCTCGTCCATCTGTCAGCAGGCGCAGCCTGAGAATGTTGATTAGCGGCAGCTCCAGCTCACACGTGGATCCTGGGGATCAGCGCGAATATCTGCTGACAGACGAGCTCATAGCACAGACACAACAATATTAATCTTGTCACACTCCCTACACACATTGTTCTGTCCGTGCCCTGTAACATGATTAGTAGCCCTGACAGTCCTGACTGGAGATCAACTTTCACTGGATGTCTGCACGATTGATTTAAGCCCCAGAGTTATGGTGTCCGGCTAAATACTGGCCTCAGGATGTTCTGACTAAACGTCCGCTCAGATCGACTCACAGTCACCAAACACAGCAGGGGAAGGTGGACATGTGGACTTTATCCTTTGGTGTCAATAAAAAAAAAACTTCCTCCACCTATTAGGCCTTACTTTAACCTTGACATGGACTATTTGAGGCACACTTTTGACAAAAAAGGAGATTTTAAGCGAGAAGTCATGAAATTACAGAAACAGTCATTAGATCAAGAGGAAACATGTGATGAAGGACCACATCATGGCGGGCGGCACGATGGCGCAGCAGGTAGTGCACGTGCCTCCCAGCACTAAGGTCGCCGGTTCAATCCCTGGGTTGGGCAGGGCCTGTCTGTGTGAAGGTTGCATGTTGTTTGCATGTGTGGGTTCTCTCCAGGCACTCCGGCTTCCTCCTCCCACAGTCCAAAAACATGCTCATTAGGTTAATTGGTCGCTCTAAATTGCACGTAGGTATGAGTGTGAGCGTGAATGGTTATCTGTCTCTCTATGTGGCCCTGCAATCGACTGGTGACTGGTTCAGGGTGTACCCAGCTGGGATAGGCCCCAGCCCCCCCGTGACCCTGAAAGGGATAAGTGGTATAGAAAATGAATGAATGACTACATCATGGCAGTTTATGATGAAGACTGTTGATGGACAGGATATTGGGACATTAAGATGTGTGTGATTGGCATAAATAGTGATTCTTTATGATTAATTATAATAATAATATTCTGTGATTTACTTTGGATTACAGAGTGTATTAGGGTCAAATCAATGCATTAGACCTAAGTCTAATGTTTGAAAGGGCACATCAGATGGACTGTTTCACATGCCCATTAGTCTGTCTGGGCAACATCCCATTAAAGATCTGAGGAGGGCAGAGCTTTTCAAAATTGGGATAACTGGGTGATTTTTCTGTCAGATGATGCAGTTGTTGGGAGCTGCTCCTAGTGAGGGAAGTACATAAAACAAGCCACTTGGTAAATCAAACTCTTACTGAAACCTGGCAGCAGAGGGGCCAAACATCTGTTCCATCCAAAAAGAATCAGAATCAGAATCAGAATCAGAATCATCTTTATTGGCCAAGTATGTTTGTGACATACAAGGAATTTAGTTTCAGCAGGTGGTATCGCTCAAGGAATAACAGCAGCAAAAATAAACATAAACATATAAGAAAAATATATGTGTGACGGGGTGGTGGGTAAGTCAGAGGTACAAAGCCCGACAACGCCACCCAGGGGAATTTCACCCCTGGGAATATACCTTTAGTTATACATAACTTATTCAAGGGCAACACAGGTTCACCATAAACACAGGGCAGAGATGAGATTCACATATAAAAATATATCCTTTATTTCTAGTTTAAAATACAATCTTGCTTTTCTTTATTAAAAAAGGCGGGAGCACACAGAGGCAACCAAAACAGTTCAGGGCTGGGGCTTACCACGGCGGCAGGAAAACCAGGGGTAAAAATCCAACTCAAACACCACCCGTGAAGCAAACCAAATACTGAACTGTGAAAAACACCACCACCAGGGAAGGGGACTGCCACTCGCTTTGGCCCGCAGCGCCTGTTACACACGAAAAGAATAATTAATTGTGTTGCCCCCTGTGAACATACAATTTAAATCAAATACAAAACAGAACCCAAATCATAAGAAAATCCAAAGAACAACCCAATTTAATTAAACTCAATCATACCAATTAATCAAAATGAAGTAAAGAAAAGAACCAAGAACCCAAGTGAAATAATTATTCAAAGTATGTGTCCCGACGCCCTAAAAGGCATGTAGGGTGGCAGCCTGCCTCACCCCAGAACCTACACACACAAAAAAACAAAACCTCCCGGCCTGAAATAAAATATGGTAAATACAAAAAATAAATACAGACGATAACAAAATAACTAACCAAGAAATCGAATTTACAACTAAAGTTCCCCAATAAACAACAAACAAAATAAAAGTAACCAAAGCAAACAAAATAAAGATTAATGGTTAACAAAGCCAAAACTACAGAAATGTAATGGATTCAAATTGAAATCAAAAGTAGGGGAACTGAGAATATCTAACCATATAAATTTAACAG
The DNA here is from genome assembly GCA_037902135.1 of Cetoscarus ocellatus. Lineage (NCBI taxonomy): Eukaryota > Metazoa > Chordata > Actinopteri > Labriformes > Labridae > Cetoscarus > Cetoscarus ocellatus. The sequence continues at coordinate 376,065 of JBAMNC010001552.1, read as the reverse complement.
AACTATAACTAACTACAACCAAACTGAATCAAAAGAAAACCTAGGAGAACGAAAACTGAAATAAACTAAACCATAACAGAAATCATAACCGCAGCAGCGGTGCAGCTTAAAACACAGTCCAGCAAAACAACAGTGCCCGCACAGCCGCCTCGAGCACGCCACACACGCTCACTGCCAGGACCAGGGAAAAGGGGGCCGGTTTGGTGACGACACTGTTAAAGGCGCGCACCAACCAGCACCTCAAGTTCCTGGCGCAGCGCCACACAATGGCTCGGGGTGCCCCAAAGGGCATCCGGTCACATATGTATATATATGTATATATATATACACACCTAATTTGAATAGAGAAGAATATGTACACTCAGTGAAAAAAAGAGAAAAATATGTGTATATGCTATATGTATGCACTCTTGTGCAGAGAAATAAATATATGTACAATTGGTGCAGAGTACAAATTGTAGTGCAATTGGATCAGTGGCCAGTGAAGGTGAATAATGACCATTTAGCAGTGCAATAGGTACAACATTCAGCTATTTAAAAGAGTTATGGCAGTAGAGAAGAAACTGTTTTTGTGTCTAGAGGTCCTTGTGTGCAGGGCTCTGTATCGCCTGCCAGAGGGGAGGAGGGAGAACAGGTTATGTCCAGGGTGAGTGGGGTCTCTGATGATTCAGATTCAGATTCAGATTCAGATTCAGATTTATTGTCATTGCACCTGTACAGGTACAGAGCAACGAAATTCCATTTCAGTACAACCTGTCCAAGAACATACAAGAGACATTGACATATACAGAGGGGACAGGAACAGGAAGACTGTCGATTCGCCAGCAAGAGCAGCGCTTCGTTTTCTTAGATAAGAAAAAGGAGAACAGAGGGGAGAGAGAGGAGAAAAAAAAGTCAACTCCAAACTGTGCTCCAAAAGAGGAGCAGAGTGTGGGATTAGGAAAAAACACCTCAGCGCATGAGCAACATAATAAGACATTACAACAAAGAAAAATAACTCAGGCACGAGCACATTATGATGGGGGTCAGGTCTAGGGGGGGAGGGGTGTCACGGCACAGACACTAGGAGGAGCCCGCAGCCACCAGGCGCGTCGCATCAGCACTGCACCGCAGCGGTGGAAGGGGGGGGCAAGGAAGGCATTGAGTTAGAGGGGAGCGTCTGTTATCTGTGCCTTGTGTGCGTGTATGCGTAGGCCCATGACCTTCATCTCTGCTTCAGTCCCAAAAAGTCTCTGCCGTCCGATAAGGTGACTATGGAGACGGCCTCGGAGGGTTCTGATACAGAGCAAAGTTCACAGGAGGAGGAGGTGGTGGGGTAGGGAGCGGGGGGATCGAGCTTCTGTTGACATAAACATCCAGGGGAGTGAGATACTAGCTCAGGGTCATTGGGGAGCCAATGAAGATAACAAATTGTTTTGGGGACAGGCCGACTGTAATTTTCCATCAGCCTTAAGTCTCTCTGGTTCTCTGATGGCGTATCCAATGATCCAAATCTGTGGGACCCATTTCAGCCATGCCGAGCTGTCAACTTCTCCAAGATGTTATCCTGCTTGCGAAGGAGTTCAAGAATCACATCCTGCTTGCGATTGAGCTCACAGATCGCTTGAGTCTGAGTGTTGACTGCCCTGCACATTCCTTCAGTCATGACGGGTAGCTTCTCAAGTGCCAAAAGTGCTACCTGCATTTTCCGAACTGTAGTGTAGATCAGGAAACTGCTAAATCCAAACAGCAGGATACCTGTCACCATAAATCCAATTATATAGGCGTCTTCCACATCCTCGACTGACAGAATAGACAGACACACGATCCCTGCCCTCTTGCTGGTTCTGGAGGAGTACAGGTCCTGGATGGAGGGCAGGGGGGCTCCAGTGATTTTTTCTGCAGTCCTAACTGTGCGCTGTAGTCTGCATCTGTCCTGCTGTGTGGCTGCTCTGAACCACACGGTGATGGAGTTGCACAGGACGGACTCAATGACAGCAGTGTAGAACTGGATGAGCAGCTCCTGAGGCAGGCCGTGTCTCTTCAGCTGAGGAAGGAAGTGCTGAGCCTTTTTCGGGATGCAGTGGATGTTCATCTCCCACTTCAGGTCCTGAGAGATCGTCGTTCCCAGGAACTTGAAGGACTCGACGGATGACACAGGGCTGTTGCTGATGGTGAGGGGGAGCAGTGACGAAGGCTGTCTCCTGAAGTCCACTGTCATCTCCACAGTTTTGAGCGTGTTCAGCTCCAAGTTGTTCTGGCTGCACCAAAACACCAGCCGCTCGACCTCCAGCTGGTATGCAGACTCGTCTCCATCCTGGATCAGGCCGATGATGGTAGTGTCGTCTGCAAACTTCAGGAGTTTAACAGCTGGGTGCTTGGAGGTGCAGTCGTTGGTATAGAAGGAGAAGAGCAGTGGGGACAGGACACACCCCTGGGGGGCCAGTGCTGACAGTCCGGGTTGTTGAGGTGACGTTTCCTAGCCTCACCTGCTGTCTCCTGTCGGTCAGAAAGCTGGTAATCCACTTACAGATGGACGGAGACACGTTGAGGTGAGAGAGTTTGGAGGAGAGGATGTCCGGGATGATGGTGTTAAATGCTGAGCTAAAGTCCACAAACAGGATCCTCGCGTAGTTCCCTGGGCTGTCGAGATGCTGCAGGATGTATGCAGTCCCAGACTGACAGCATCATCCACCGACCTGTTTGCCTGGTAGGCAAACTGCAGGGGGTCCAGCAGGGGTCCTGTTACAGACCTCAGATGGCTCAGCACTAGTCTTTCAAAGGACTTCATGACCACAGACGTTAGAGCCACCGGTCTGTAGTCATTCAGTCCTGTGATGGAGGTTTTCTTGGGGACTGGGATGATGGTGGAGCACTGAAAGACAGAGGGGACTTCACACTGCTCCAGGGAGCGGTTGAAGATCCTGGTGAAGACTGGGGCCAGCTGATCAGCACAGGCTTTAAGACAGGAGGGTGACACTCCGTCTGGGCCTGGTGCTTTCCTGGTTTTCTGTTTCTGGAACAGCCGGCTCAGCTCCTCTTCACACACTCTGAGTGTGGCGGGGGGGCAGGTTGGAGTGCAGGTAGAGGTGTGGCGGGGGTTGTTGTGGTAGTGCTGGTCTGGGTGAGAGGTGGGCTTGGATGGGTGAGGGGTGTGAAGTTGTCACTCTCAAACCTGCAGTAGAAGTCCTTGAGGTCGTTGGCCAGGTCTTCTTTGCCTCGACGCGGGGGGAGGGTCTCTTGTAGGTGGTAATGTCTCGCAGGCCCCTCCACACTGAAGCAGGGTCGTTGGCTGAAAACTGGTTCTTCAGCTTCTCAGAGTAGCTCCCCTTAGCTGCTCTGATCTCCTTGTTCAGAGTGTTTCTGGCCTGCCTGTACAGGACCCTGTCCCCACTCCTGTAAGCCTCCTCCTTGGCCTGGCAGAGCTGACGCAGTCTGGCGGTGAACCATGGCTTATTGTTGATGAAAGTCCGAAATGTTTTAGTTGGTACACATAGTGATGCCTTTTAAAGAGTTAAGTCTGTATGAAAATGCACATCCCAAGAAAAAGACAATGACAATGTCATGAGAGGCTTTTTTTTTTTTAAAGTCCACCACAATCAAGAAAAGCAAATTCGACTTGTCTGCACTTCTGTTGTGAGTGAAATTTCACACAGCGAGGGCAATCGTGATAATAATGTGATTGTATGCAGAATGCTGATGCCCAAATCTCAACCAGTGGTATTATAGATAATGGTTTTCAGGTTCCCAATGGTAATTCTTTTTTTTTTTTTTTTTAAGTGGGGGGGTGATGGGGGTGAAAGTTTTGCCATCAGGGGATGCAGGGCAGAAAATAAATCACTGTTTAACACAACAGAGACAGTAGAGCAATCATCCTTTGAGTACAATGATTTACTTTCACTTGAAACACTGAGGAAGACCCTTAATTCGGAAGTGCAAGCTGACTTCCTGGGCTCTGCCAAAGTACCCTTGAGCAAGGCACTGAACCCCCAAACTGCTCGGAAGCGCTTCTTCAGGAGCAGCAAGCCATCATTCTGACATCTCTCCGTTACTGCATGATCATAGGACCTGTTTGTGCATGTGCATGTGTATTTCAGCCTATGTGTGTAAAGCATGTCTCAACAACAGAGTGTAAAGAATCTGAATTTTCCTGTGAGGGATTAATAAAGTGTGTCTTCTTCTTCTTTCAACACAAAGCACTCCTCATCTGTTCCTAAATAAATGTACATGTGACCAGACACTATTAAAGAAACTTTAGGTCTAAATAAAACCTTGGGCCTGGGAAAGACCCCTGCTTCAAATGTGTCGACAAAAAACAAATTTACAGGTTCAAGAAAAGCAGGAGATGTGCATTTGATCACAAATAGGATGGTTTATTATAATTATGAAGATTCTCGATTAAAAATACCTGAAGGAAAGACAATTATGATGATAATTATGACGATTTTTCTATTTCCAAAGGTCTATAAAAAAACCTAAAAACATTCAACTCCTATTGTTAAAATTGACTATCAAAATACAATGCCTAGACAGGATACTTACTGTGGGGAAATTCTACCCCACTAGACACCATGAAGTGAGCACTTTTTGAGGCATTTGAGGCCACCACGCCCTCCTCTTTGTGTTAACCTGCCGTTTGAGGACCTTGTGTTTGTGCATGTGTGGAGTGCACGTTCAGTCTGATTTGGAGCAGCTGCAGCAGCAGCTGATGGTCAAGCCAATCTCTGCAGGTCTTCCCCTTTAAGACGCCCTGAGATGCCACTGAGGGGAGGCCCTCAACAGAACCCGCAGCTTTCTTAGATATTTAAGTCACTGCTCTGTGTATTTAAAGGTTTGGTGAAGAAACGGGCTGCAGTTAGGTGTTCTTCTAAGCACTGTTTAGTTATGTTTTATTGTTTATATTTACAGACGTAACACGTAGTTTTGTGTTTATATTGATATTTGTTTTCAATAGTTCTACATGTTAGATTTTAAACCTTTTAGTTTCCCCAGTTTAGTTGACCTTTCTCTGCCTCAATTTGTATCTTATGACCTCCCTTTTTCCTTAATAACTTACATTTAAACCACCTTCATCTGGTTTATTCATGTTACTTTCCTTCCCCTAGCCGTCATAACAAGGCTTTATTCAGCAAGGGTTTATTGATAAATGGCTTTACAAAAATTATTAGATTATATGGTAATGCAGAGTAGTCAAACCCTCTAACGTATAAGAAAAACCAGCGTGCAGTGCTTCACTTCCTCATTTGATCTCATGGAGTGACTTTGCCATCTCACCTAAAGAGCCAGAGGTTTTTCAGTCTGACCAGCAGCTAATTTGTCTTCATCCTGCTCCACCATGTCCTCCATCTTCGCTCATATCCCCTCCACTCTCCCTGTCCCTCTCTGCAGGCTAAGGGCGCAGTGGCTGGTCCGACTGGATCAAAGAAATCAGCAGCAGCAGAGTTTCTTCGAGGAGAGAGTCAGACGAGCTCAGAAAACTCAGCAGAGCCTCCAGAGGCTTGATTCGTCCTGAAACCTGCAGATAACTCCTCGACCAATCAGATCGCAGGGGGAGAGCTGTCCTGGAAGTCAAAGTCATTCATTTATTATATGTAACACTAAAGTATTTTACATGTTATTATGGAAATGTTTCACTCTGTTTACAATGAAATTAAATCTGGGATGTCAAATAATTTGACAAAGTTTGTCAAGCAGCACAAATAAAAAAACAATATCATTATTATTTGTCTTACCGAAAACAAAAAAAGTCAAATGAAAGGTCTTTAAGGGGGATGTTTTACTGTCAGTGTTTATATCTGAGCTCCAGTTCAAACTTAACCTCGTCATGTATGAAGGTTGACGTTAGTCTAAGATTGCTGTAACACCTGAAACTCAGCAGACTCTGTTCAGGGGTGAAGTTCCATCATTGTTTCGTTTTTGTCTTGGTTTGGTTTCACACTGTATCTGGTCAGGTGGACCACAGCCTGTCATGTTGTGTAAACTAGCCTCCCTCCACTGGTTGGAGCTGTAGTTGTGGCAGTTTTGGATGGCACCTGCGTATTGACTGGAGTGATATGTCAAGAGGACTGGAGGCTGGTGTTGCTGGCAATGCTAAAGTTAGCCGTGCTCTGTGTTAGCTTTTCTGTGGTGATATCTGACCAAATCCAAGCCACAATTCTCTCCCTTTGACTTGTTGGTCCTTGTTGCTGAAACATCCCTCAGACATGTCGGTCCATATCTCCATGACAGCATCACACAGCAGCTGAACATCCATGATGAGAATCTCCTGGCCCACCACATTCCAAAGGTGCTCTATTGGATTGAGATCTGGTGACTGTGGAGGCCACTGGAGTTCAGGAAGAAACCAGTGTGAGATGATCTGAGCTCTGAGACATGGAGCTGCTGAAGTCTCCATCAGAACATGGTCCACAACAACACTCAGGTAGGCTGTGGGGTCTAAACCATGCTCAGGTGGGACTGAGGGGCCCAAAGTGTGCCAAGAAAATATCCCACACCATCACACCACCAACCTTGCAGAGCAACAGGTCTTGCCAGGTTCCATGTCTGTCCTCGGGAAGATCCATCTTACAAAGCCTCAACCTGAAATGGTTGCTTTTCAGCTTTTTTAAGGACACAGTGGCAGGGGTTTAGTTGAACCAAGAGTGAGAAGCAACCTCAAACCTCTGGCTGGTTCAAAATGAATGTGACTAAACATTCATGAAACCAGCCTCGAGTTTGTCCTGAAAAGTCCTGCTCTTACCAATAACTTTCAGTGGGATGTTTTCCAGACGAATGTGAAATGTATCTCCCATGAGTGCTGAAAATGATCCACCTGTGAGTCAGGTTATTACTCCACCAGCAGCAGCTTGAACCGCTGATCCAAGGCAGGATGGATCCATGCTTTTATGATGTTCACACCAAACTCTGAGCCTACATCTGAATGTGGAGCAGAAATTCAGACTCATCAGACCAGGAGACACTTTCACAGTCCTCTGTTGTCCAGTTTAGGTGAGCCTCTGGATTATAGCATCACATTTGTGTTCTTAGCAGACTGGAGTGGCACCTGGTGTGGTCTTCTGCTGCTGTGGTCCATCTGCTTGTTCAAAGGGATAGTTCAGTTTTTTTTTAAGTGGGATTGTATGAGCTCCATATGGCCACTAAGTACCTTAGATGCAGTAGAGCGTTCTCTCCTCTCCCTCAGTAAGCCACAGTCTGTAAGAGTCTGTTACGCAGATATCACCACAAACAGGGGAGTAACGTACCAAGAACAGAGGGTATTTTCTCCACCTACAAGAACTCCCATCAAAGAATAATTCCACAGTTTATGAGTACCCTACCTAGAAATGTTTTAAAGTGCATTAACTTTTGGAAATATAAAGTCCTTCTGGAACTAACATCACGTAACGTATTCCTCTGCGCAGCACTGCCATGAGCGGCTGAATCACTCCGCCTCCCTCTCAGCTGTTGCAAACATTACAGGCTAGTGACCTCAGATGCCGGTTGTAGGCTGATTGATTGCAGATTGTTATTTGACACATATTTCTGAGATGGGCTTTTTGTGTTGCTTCCCTGGATGCAGAAACAGATGTGCATCATGGAGCACTCATAGCTTTCCCCGTATTCCTCTGCCCTACAAGGGCATGCAGCAACATCATATACAGCAAATGCCTACATCTCTCATTACCTGTTACCTGACAGATTGTGTGTACATATCTATATATCTATATTCAATTTATATAGTGTCAATTTATATAGTGGCAAAATATAAATCTATTCTTGCATTTAGGAGATGGTATTTTTGTATTATTACATCAGAAACAGCTAAGATTGTGTTGGAGCAGAAGTAAGAGGCTAATACACAGTAATGGTTGTGTGTTTGTGCATAAATGTGTGTGAGAGAGAGAGAGAGACACACACACACAGGTAGTCTGCAATGTTACGGTAAACAGCCTCCTCTACTCAGCTTGTTTGTCTCTGACAGATCATTATTACTTACTTTGAGGATAAAATATGTCTGTGTAGATTCTCATTCATCCAGGTCATGGTCATCTTGAAGATTCAAAAACAAGGCAACTGGACTGTGTAGAGTTTGTTGGGAAGACGTTTCACTTCTCATCCAAGAAGCTTCTTCAGTTCCAAATGGCTGGTGATGGAAGCAGATATTTATCTTGCTAGAGGAGAAAACAACAACAAAGGGAGGGAGGAGTTGGAGAACGACTCATAGAAACTTATCACAGGGTGATGTAACCCCTGAGAGTCGTTACCCTGAATGGGTCGTTAACTCCCCCTGTCATGTGAGGTGTTGTGGTCACATGTGCCCAGGTGTGAATGTTGGAGAACTTCCTGGGGAGAGAGCTTAGCACTGCATTATATGTGGGTGAGAGGTTGTGTCTGAGGGCACATGTGACCACAACACCTCACATGACAGGGGGGAGTTAACGACCCATTCAGGGTAACGACTCTCAGGGGTTACATCACCCTGTGATAAGTTTCTATGAGTCGTTCTCCAACTCCTCCTTCCTTTGTCGTTGTTTTCTCCTCTAGCAAGATAAATATCTGCTTCCAGCACCAGCCATTTGGAACTGAAGAAGCTTCTTGGATGAGAAGTGAAACGTCTTCCCAACAAACTCTACACAGTCCAGTTGACTTGTTTTTGAGGATAAACTGTCATTAGGTCATTTATCTTGCTTCCAGTCAATCCCTGGAGAGATTCTTTTGCAGTGAGGGCACAATCAAACCAGGGTGACGAGATAACTCATCATCATCGGCTAAACCTCGTGTCCGAGGATCTAAAGACTACAAGCCAAAACTAAAATGTTATATTTTGTGAGTGTGTCTTTCATGGCTGAAAAGCCCTAATCTTGAATGGAAAAGTGTTCCACACAGCATGCATGGAATAGATGGTGGTGCTCATGAAATTTCAGCAAGTAGAATTGCCTTTGGTGTGGATTTGTTTAAGGTGGACCATGACTTGCCAGGAAGTGACCCACTCACAATGATTCCAGAAACTTTCACTGCGGCGCATGTGAGATGCGACATGCAGTATCAGATAATGGAACAGCAACAGACTGCCACTATCCTCAGTAGGAGCTGAATAGTGCCTTTAGCCAGTCCATCTGGCATAGCCCTCTTCCGCCAAATTAATCGTTGAGAACAAGGATGTTCTTCTTGTGATTAGATTTGCCATTGGGGTCTTGACTGTGCGCATTATTCAGCAACCAGAGTGTGTACCTACTTATTTAACCCATAGGTGGAGCCCTTACAGGTGCTATCGCTCTGGGCCTGAGTGATCCTGGGAATAATGACACTTAAGAGGTGACTCCACACTCCCCAAAACAACAGCTCTCCCGAGCCAGAGCTGTGTCGCCGGATGCAGTTTATTGTAATACCCAGGACTAACTCATCACACTACTGCAGTAAAGCAGTCCCTCCAGGACTTTACAACAGTTTTTTGTGTTTTTCAGGCAAAAAATGCCTGATTTTGTAAGGCTTTATTTCATCAGTGACATTTAAAGAGCAAATTAGGTGGCACATTTATTGCAACTGTTTCTAGTGTTTTAGTTCTCCTACCAAAAACTGATTAAAAATACAATAATCCTGTTGTTACTGTAATCGGCTTTATTTACAACAGATCTCAGTTTTTTTTCTGATGGGGGGGGTGGGTGGGGGGTCAGGTCCTTCAGGATGTAGGGGGTGAGGGGTGCAGTCAACCCAAAAAACATTTTTCTTTGTCTTTTTGTTTTTATTTATATTTTTTCCTTGTTTTAATTTTTGAAGTCCACATCCACCCCAACCAGAAGGTTAAGATTCACCTGTAGGTTCATTAGGTGGCTTTGGTCCAGCAGCAGGATGCAGGTGTCTCTGTAGGTGGACTGAGAGGACAAGAACTGTACAGGGATCAAGATGGACTTTAAATATCCAAGAGAATATAGGCCTGTCTTTAAAACATAATAGAATGTTTAGAAAGGAGACTCGGGTAAAAATTTTGTAATGTCAGGAGGTTTGCCCCCTCATAGACTAACATCCCCATGGCTGTAATACTTCTAAAATGGATTAATGGAAAACATAATGAAGAAAACATATTCATTTTAAATTAGACAATAGCAGGAGGTCTTCAGGGGGCAAATTTATCTGAACAGCTGCTGTTTTTCATTATTGAATAAAATGTCCTTTAGTCGAAACAAAGCAAACTTCTGATGTCTGCAGTGATCTCAGTCAGAAAGAAATGAGAATAATTATATTTTTAGCTCTTGAATACATCATCCACACACACACTGGAGAGTGCTGGACTGTGTTTCCAAATTGGCAGTGTGGTTTCAGGGATATCGATCGTCCTCTGGAGTGTTTTCAGTCCCATCATTTCCTGTTAGGACAGCTCCTCTTTATAACAGCCAAAACAAAGCAGTCGATATCACTGAGTAATCTAATGATGATGAAACAGGACACGCTGATGATGATCAGTCAACATATAGAGAGGTTGATCAGTTCCTATTTGGACCACCGGGGGGAAGCAGAGCACACAGAGGGAGAGGCTGGACCGAAGTCGGGGGTCTCTTTTCTTCTTCTGGTCTTACCTATTATCACAGAGGCTTTTTTTTTTTTTTTTAACTTTTAAACTTAATTTGTCTTTTTCCTTGAGTTTTTAAAACTTGTGTTTCCTCTTTCTTTGGCTCTAAGTCTTAAAATTTATTTTTGTTCACTTCAGTTCATTTAAATGTTTTAAAACAACAACTCGACTCCTATGAAATTATCAATTACCAGTGGGAATCTGGCAGCCTGGGCCCCCTCCTCACTTCGTGTAGACATCTAAGTCTTTGCCTTTTTCATGTTTCCATTTGATTTTGATTATTAGGATTTCAGAATCCCTCTTTTTTCCAAAGGGTGCTTCAATCAAGATTTACTATAATCTGTAGTGTGCTTGACTCAGAAAAAAAAAGGCTTTAGGACTTCAAATAAGTAAAATATTCGGTAAAATAATAGCTAAACATGATGAAGCTTTTATATTTAAAAAGCTGGTCTATCAGCTTGGACCTGAATCTAAAGCCATAGTTGTAGAGGCGTAAGTCTTTAGAAAAGAAATGTCTAATGGATTCAGTAAGTCCTTTTGGCCCAACTGAAGCTGACGGAGTTTGGTAGAACTTTGGGTGATGCTGTGAGAGGTGAGCTCTTAAATTTCAAGTCTGCACACTGAGATCGTTTTCACACCAGGATAATTTAGGAGAGTTGTTTGGATACGAGTGGGAGTTCGGTGCTCTGCAGAGTTCATTTGCATACACAGATGCAGCCACTTCAATTTTCCCCTTCCAGCCAATTACCAGCCGACATCCAGCCAATGGAATTGCCCCAATTTCACCATTAACATTCTCATTTGATGGTGCATCCCTCACAAGAACAGTCTCTACGTTTCTGTCATGTCATTGCAGGGGGATCTCATTACAGTCATGACAGTGGGGAAAATAAGAATGGCTCCATCTGTTTTGAACACAGCAATCGATCCCTGTTTCAGTCCAAGTAACCCTGATCACAGCACCTGACGAGTGAACTCATCACACCGCTGCAGTATAGGCAGCAGCAGTAGTCATAAAAACTGCAGAACAGAAAGCAGGCAGATGACAAAGTTCAAACTAATAATAATGATCCCATCCCTCAGTCACTTTCTGTGCTCAAGCACAAAATACATGTAAATATCCACGGATGAACATCTCCCAGCGTCTCTAAAGCAGATCATCACAGGACCAAAAAATATGGACTGATCCAGAAACTTGTGAAGATGCCAAGACTGTGTTAGTCCAGCTCGTTCAAACAGGAGAATTTATCCTGTCTAAAGGCCCAAACGAACTTGGGCTGGACATTGACTAGACAACAGACTCCATGGAGGTCCACAAAGCCTGTGCATGGAAAACTCAAATTTTATCGGCCGTGCTGACTCCGCTCTGTGCACTGGTGTCGCACAAAACACTGCTCGGCATGTATTTTTTACATTGACCCACATTAAATGTGACACCCCGTTGTGGCAGCCATCCTCTGTGCAGCGCTGATGGGTGCTCACCCATTGCACCCAACTAGATCACTGAACCTTTCATCTGAAATTCAGAGGTATTGAAAATGTTTTTCACCATTCATATTTTGCATGTCCTTCACAAAAATGGCATACTCCTCTTCTTCGTCTCTTGCGGCATTTTATGACCGTACAGACCACCATCTCTTAATTTTAGTGCTTTGCAAAGCCAGCAGGCAGAGCAGCTCTTCTTCTTCATAGTCAGTGTAAGACGCCATGACAGAAAAATGTAAACAATGCACAATGGTTGTGGGAAATGGAGGGTTTCATGGAAATTTCACAGGAAACTACTACGTGGCATGTGCAAACTTTGCAGCGTTGCACAAAGCTGATCTACTAACTGAGTGCACCGACTGCATCTGTCAAATGAGCAGAATAGCACACGTGTTTGCCTTCATGAATATGCAGACTACATGCAGATTATCAGAACGCACAAAATACTGGGAGGAGAAGATGCAAATGTGATCATTTAGCACCTGCAATGTGATTTATCAAACCCCAAACTGATTGCACTCAGTGTTTTTGCGTCAGGCAGGTGCAAACAGGCTTTCAAACAGGCAGTTTGCACCTGCCTGTTTGAAAAGCAGGTGCAAACTGGCACAGCATTATGCACGGAGGGCGAGAAGGAGGCAAAGGTGCAGTGACAGACGACGGAGAGAGAGAATCTTCCATGTGCTTGTCAACATATTTGGACCATCAGAAATAAAAACAGTAGAAACAGATTGTCTATCCAGCAATGCCAATATGGAGTACGGCGAGGATTGTCAGAGATCTGATGAAGATTCTCCATTTAAGAAAAAAAGAGATAAACATTTTCCTGTCATGATGGACACCTTACAAAAACAACTTTTTTTTTTTCATTTTGTATTTAAGAAAACACATAAAGCACTTTCGTTTTGAATTAATTAACTGTGTCCAATATAAGAAATGCATGTCTGTGTTATTATGGGACTACCTTGGTTTGCAAGGTTTGGGTCATGGAGTCATATCCATCAATTCATCACAGAATGACTCCTGAATCTGCTGCTCAGTTGGAGAGAGAGGCATCTCGTCTGCCGGTCCCCCACCTGTTTTATTAACAGAGGTTTTATTGTGGGAAGGTTCTTCCTTTGTTCTTCTGTGGATATCTTGCCATCTAATTTTTATTTCATTGGCAGATCTTCTGGTTTTGCTCACAGTGTTCACCTTTTACAAATGGCCTCCCAAATTACTTTTCTTCTGGCAACACAGAGATGTCTCTGCTGGAGTTCACCAGTGCGTTCTTTTGCCTCCAACTCCATGGCTTCAAACTTTATTTTTCATTTGCGGCCGCTCTGCTCTCCCAAACTCTCCATGGTGACAGCCGGTAGAACAAGCAAAATCCTCCTTTAAAGAGAGCGGTCTGCACCACTTTTGTTCCCATTATCAATTGCGCACGCAGTCATAGTAGATCACCAGCAAGACGCCCACTAATAGCATATGCAATTTTTTAGTTTGCGCACGCAATTTAGCACCCGTTATTTTGGATCTTAGCAGATCAGGCCCTCAGTATGATGAGTCTGTGAGCACCTTAAAGCTGCTCTCTGCCTTTCCCACATCGTGAACAGTTTCTTTGCAGACACCCTTTGCAGACGCCTCTGCAACACTCAAGAAGCTCCTTTTCTTGAGCTTTTATTACAGTTATATTGTGAGGCGTGTCCTACATCGATAAATACGTTCATCAGTATAATCTTACACAGGATGTTTAATATCTGCTTTTATGGCTATTACATCATAGTTTAGTGGGAAGTTTAACCTGTCAGCCAACTTCCAATAATGCAAGGCGTGACTTAAACTTACAGGAACGCTGTGCTCTGATGTCATGACATAAGGCCTGTTTCTGAACACTGCCGTGTGAACATTAAGAAATCCAAGGAAAATATGCAAATTTGCTGTGCATTTTCAACTGAACAGAGGTATGAAAACCACCTCAGAGAGTAGTCCCCAGTTTTCACCCTGAGTGCCGCAACGTGAAATGGCAGAGCCTCACCTGCTGTTGTGGATAGAATTAATTTTAGTCAGTGGTTGTATTTCCACCAGCTGTGTACGCAATGAGTCTATTTATAATGGCAGCGCAGCCATGTCAGGAAAACACAGGACAGATCGCAGCAGCCAGGAAGTCAATCACTAAGAGACCACACAGAGCATCCTGTCACAGCCACAGCCTCAGTCTCAGCCTGCCTCACTCCAGCTCTGATGTAATCAGCTCAACTCCTGTTACCTGTGCGCCTGCTCACACCTGCACCTCATCTACTGCAATCAGTCTGCCTACTTAAACCCCGGCTCCACACTCACTCGGAGTCAGATCGTCTTCACTCTCATGCTAAGAACACCGGACCTGCCATCCGGACTGATCACCTGTTGCCGACCTGTTCCGTTCCTGTTTCTGCCTGCATCGCCTAATCCTCGGCTTGATCACAAGGTATCGACCCATTTCTGTCCTGAACCTACCTGCTCGTCTGATCCCTGGTTGTCGACCTCACCTTCTGTTCCTGACACCGAGTTTTGCCTATGATTCCTGATCTGTGGTGGCTACCTGATCCTCGGTTAAAGACCCAGCTTCCTGTTTCTGACGACGAGCTCCGGTCAGTGAGTCCTGATCCGTGGTGGTCCTCTGATCTCTGAAACCCTATCCTGTTTCCCGTTTGTAACGCCGAGTACCTGCCTGAGAGTACTGATCTGTGGCGGTCGTCTGATCCTCAACTATCCTCGTCACTTCCTGGTTCAAGAGAGCAAGTGAGTCCGAGCACGCTCTACCTTAAAGACTCTGTGAGGCTGTGAAGTGTGTGTGGCTGCAGCATGGCCGAGAGGACAGCGTCACCGACTCGTGATCCAGAAATCGCGGGTTCGATCCCCGCTCCTGACTCACTACTCCTGTGTCTGTAAAATAAAACTGCTTCTTGAAAACTGAGTACTGTTTCGCATCTGGGTCCTTCCTGTCTCCGTGTCACCTCAAAATAAAACTACGTTTACAATCTTTTTCAAAGACGTCATGACTGGTCACATCAAGTCCTGAGAGGTCACAGAAAGAGTTTTTTTCACCATGGAAGAGGAGTTCTTTATCTTAGAGGTGGAAAAACACAAGATTCTGTCCGACACGTTGTCACTTTCTACATTCAAAGATGAAATCACAGCAGCACAAATGACTGCTTGACAGGCGAGGCAAGTCTTCTCTGTTTGTTGGAGGCCGTTTCCATGGTTATTACCATGTGATGAAAGCCTGGGCAGTGCTCTGTGGTGCTCTGAAAGTGCCAGTAGGTCTTGGCACAAGCCCCCAGGCGGCCACCGTGGCACAGCGCTCCTGTTAGAAATTTGGCATGATATAATTGATTTATTTCTGCCAGCTCTTTGAAATGAAGTCAGTAAGTCAGTTTCATATATCATGAACATAAACAAGAAAAAAAAAAAACTTCAAGAGAAAAAAATTTGAGAAGTAAAATCTATATGCATGATAAACACATTAGAACATTAAAAATAAAAAGACTTCAAAAATAATTTTTAAATATTGGAATATATTTTTTCTGTTGCAAAAAAAGTAGGAAATAACTTTTGCGGCAATTATTGTTTAAACTCACTTGAAGAAACTACATCAATGCTTCTTCAATAAGCAGATACTGTTTATCTGTTTATCACAATCAAAATGGAGCTTAAATTATATTATGTAATTGATATTTATATTATGTATTATATTATAACTATATAAATTATATTTTAAACACTTTATTTTTCACTTTATTAAATATTAATATTTGCATTTGAGTTATACGTGAACATGTGATACATTTAGAGAACAGTTCTAGACCGCTTTACTTCTTATCTATTTCAGGTTAGTATCCCAGCTGACTTTTGGACGAGAGGCAGGATACGCCCTGAACTGGTCGTCAGCCAATCACAGGACCACATAGAGAGACAGACAACCATTCAGGCTCACACTCATACCAAAAACTAATGAGCATGTTTTTGGTCTGTGACAGGAAGCCAGAATGCCCATAGAGAACCCACACATGCACAGGGAGAACAATCAAACTCTACACAGAACTCTACCCTGACCGACATGGTGATTGAACCAGCGACCTTCTTTCTGTAGGGCAGCACTACCTGCTGCACCACAGTGACTGACATGAACTTAACCAGAGAGTAGGACCCAAATGCAGGACATGAGGAGTGACAAGTTTCCAAAAATGTGGTTTAATGACAATTCCAAGGTCGGTACACAAAAGGCAGTCAAACAGGCAGAGGTATCAAAAACGCTCGGCCAAGACTTGGTCAGGAAGACGGAACAGGATCAAAAACAGATGAGAGCTAGACTATGAACGAAGGCTGGAACGTGACATGAAGGTACAAACGAACTGGCAACAAGACAGGGGAAGACACAGGGTTTAAATACATGAGGTAATGAGGGCAGATGGGAAACAGCTGGGGAAGCACAATCAGGGATCAGGTGTGACAAAGCCAGACAGGAAGCAAAACCTAGGGAGACAAGGAAAGACAGGTGAATTTTTTAAATAAAACAGGAAACACGAGACAAGACACAAAACACAAACACAATATAGATAACTTAACTAAACCCTGAAACATGATCATGACAGTGACACTGGTTTATAGATTTACGTTTTCCATTATTTCTCTGATTATATCTGTCTGATAAGAGGATCCTTCGTCATGTTACTCCCTGTCTGAACAGCTGATGGACTGAGTGTGAGACAGATTCAGGCTCTTCACACTGACTGTTACTGGAGTGTCAGGACTGCAACTTCGACGCTCGTCTCTATTTTCCTCTCCGTCTCTTGCGTCAGCACACTATGAAACAAGGAAATCGAGAGAATGACAAGGTGCTGAGGAGGTGTTCTTGATTTGTTTTTGATTGTCTCACTCAGCAGAGCTGGGTAATTTCTTTCCCAAAGTGGAGATAGTGGAGCATTCATCCATATCTGTGACTGAAATGTTCTTACACTTTCAATTCCCAGGGAGAAACTTGATTTGCCTCACAGGGTATGTTTCTTTTTTATGAGCCCTTGAGTCAATACAAGCTCTACATGACTGTTTCCCTCCTTTAAATGAAAGCACTTAAGCAAATGTTTACAAGGACACAAGGCACAGAACTGAATACCTGACACAGAGGTCCCAAACATCGAGACCTGAACCAGGACTGGGCGGGAGAGAAACCAAAAGGATCAATCTAATTACCATGTTGGAGTATGTGAGGCTGAAGACTGTCTTATTCTGAAAGGACATTGTAGTTAAACCTTGTGCTCATGCACTCTTTCACATGTGCCCTGGATATAGCTGTAAATATATTTGACTGTATGTACATTGCGTAACTGACGGACAGTTGAGGCACATGAGCGCACTCGACTTTCTGATCAATAGATCAATTCAGAATTGATTAAATAATCATGAATAATCAATAAAAGCATCAGATCAGCTCAGACTGATAGTCCATGAATTGAACACAGACAGTCAGGCTCTTAGGTACGCCGTCTTTTCCACATTTTCCTCCACACTCAAATAGTGTAGTGGTATAAATAGTTACTGTGTCAAAAAGTGACTTCCAGCCAACTGAAACAGCAGATAAGAACAGTTGATGAATGTGTCCTTATTGAGGTTTATCTCTCTGATCTGCCCATGATTGTGATTGGTTATACTCTGTCATCCTGTCCCACACTCCTCTGGAAAGGCTTGTCCATCTGTGACTACAGTGTATGACATGACAATAGTTTGTGATATGAAAAAGATTGGGGACATCTGACCTAACCCATGAAGAGGGGACAGGATGCATAGATGCTTGATCAGTTTGTGTCTCAGAATCTGATGTTAAGAGTGAAATGAGGGCTGT
Source organism: Cetoscarus ocellatus (assembly GCA_037902135.1). Classification (NCBI taxonomy): domain Eukaryota; kingdom Metazoa; phylum Chordata; class Actinopteri; order Labriformes; family Labridae; genus Cetoscarus; species Cetoscarus ocellatus. Next base: position 358,195 of record JBAMNC010001552.1, on the reverse strand, counting down.
GCTCATCTCTGCCTTATATTTGCCAAGGGCCCTCTCTACCTGTGAAACCTGTGAGTAGATCCATGTCTGTGATCAGGCAGATCAATCTTGCAAAGCTTCAAGCTGATATGATCGAGCTCAGTCTAAAAAGGCACTGACCAATCAGTATCCTCTGAGGAGACTGAAGCTGTAGGCCTGTGTGAAGAGATTAGTTTGGATGCTACCATGATTTATTATCAATAAAAAACATGTCTTCATTAATAGGATAGCAGAGAGTGACATTGACAGTGATGTGTTTCTATGGGGAGACATTTCTGCCTTTTCTTAAAAGGTTTCAGAGGAGTTTGAGTCACTGAGGGCTCGTGTCCACATGCAACATTTCTCCTGTTCTAGGCACTCTCAGCACCAGTTTCAAAGCACTTCTTGTTGGTGTTTAAGGTAACAAGACAAGATGTCCAAATAGCTCCCTTATGAGGCAACTTATTTTTACCTCAATCAATCAATCAATCAATCAATCTATCAATCAATCAAGTAATCAATTGTTATTTGCATTGCCCCAGTGTTAGCTCAAGACACTTTACAGTAGAGCAGTGACTTCCAGCCCTAAACTCTTAGTATAGGGCAATTAGCGGGTTACAAGTCCGCTCTAAGACCTCCTATACTGCCTAAACAGCGGGTTGTAAGTCCGCTCTGAAGCTTCTTATACCACAAAAGATCTATGCTCACCAGTTTGCAGCCAGCTGTCTCTAGGGTGGATCCTCGTCACCGGGCCCCAGTCGAGGGTGGAGACCACCGATCCCTCAAAGCGGGCTTTTCAATGCTGGAGATTTTCTTCCAGACCGTGCACGGATTTTCGCGATGGCTCCCTCTCTCCCAGGGTCACAGATGTTGAGGATCCGGCTCGAAGGACCAAGTTTATGTCAGGATTTTTTCCTTCACAGTCCCAAGATTGCTCAGTGGTGTAATGGTTCTTTACCAACACCTGACATAATTCAGAATGAAGATGCAGAGAACAGCTGGGTGCAATCAAACAAAGTTTTACTTGCAGCAAGGAGAACAACAATACAGAGTGTCAAGCAGTCTGAGGTGTTGATCTGAAGCTAATACAAAAGTCTTCTCTCTATATAGGCATGTGTGTGCGTGTGTGTTTAACATGTAGGGAGGGGTGAGAGGTGTCGTGGCCTTCACGTCTCCTTCTTGGGTCTGTTTAGGCTGGTCTGGTGATGCCCCGAGTCATAAACAATAGTTGATAAAAAGTAACAAGGAGAGGAGGGCTGCACAAGGCCATGGAGGGATTGTGTGTGTGGGGAAAGAATGTCATGTAGTACCTGTGTGTGTGGAAAGGATGAAGCTGCTAAAGAAAAGGTTATACAATGATCAAGATAGAAATATTCAAATACATGAAAACACTATATACAATATGTACAAAGTTCAAATCATTCTTAACAATCTCATACTATCATACAGATACACATATATAAATAAGTACACATATACCCATATATACACACACATGCATCCCAAGATGTATCCATCCAGGCAGAGAGAAAGAGACTAAAAATAAGAATTTATGATAGACAGACCCAGGGACACTCAGATCATAAATCTGTCCTCATCAAATTTTATAAATGTATAAAAGGTAAGCCCCTTGAGATGTGGCATCTCATTTTCAAGAGGGTCCTCATGTCTATGTGGTTGTAAAGATATTTACTATAGATATATAATCAATACAACCATGGATAGAGAGATCAATCTAATATTTACATTATTATCTACAATGAATATAAACTGGAGAGGACTGATGTTGATTAATATAGCAGCATCTAGCTGAACTGATATTAAAATGGGTTTAACTGGTCTAAAAGTATGAATTTAAATACGGAGTGAATCAAAAGTCCATCTGGGATGTCAGCTCTGGTCTGTTTTAGTCTTTCAGGAGTAAAAGGATTTGATTCATGGCCTTTCTGTCCTTGTGTGCCTCTGATTGTCAGCCTCATCCTGATTGGTTTTACCTGTCCTGATTAAAGTCACCTTCACTATGTGTTTGGGTTTGTTCCTCTCTCTGACACTCTTTGGACTTCATGCTCATTCCCTGATTTATGAACCTGCTTAGGATGGTTTCAGGGTTGACCCTTGACCTTCAGTAAGTGCTAAATTGTCATCTGTATGATGCAGCTTTATTTTGAAAATCCCACCTGTGTGACAGTTTATCCTCAGCTGTGCTGTGAGTTTAAAGTTGTTAAGCTGACATCTAGCACCGTAAACTTCAGATGACAAATAGGATATTTCTGGAGCATTTAACACCACCATTGAATTTCAGTGTGACCTTGGTTTAACAGAAAAAAAAAAAAGAAATCTAAAACTGATTTGGAAACTGAAGAGTGATGACTGAAATGTGGAAATTAGCATTTTAATATGACTCCATTTTCTGATAATGAAAAGCTTGAGTTTCAGTGAACATTTCAAACTTGTCAGCCCACAGATTAGTCTGATTGTCTTTGACCTTCGTGCTGCAACTTCCATACAGAACGGCTCTTTAATTTTTACAACACTGTGTTCCTCCTGCAGAACAGAAAATGGTTCAGTGTGACAAACCTGCAGGTTTAAAAGGACTCTGTGAAGAGATGGGAGCGGACACGACTTTCTAAATATAAATCCTGACCTTGCCACAGTCGCTGGAACAACCTGAGTCACAGGCCTGGCTGTCGACAACACAAGGAGCAAAAACACAAAGAGAAACCATTTGGGAAAGAGAAGGGATGTAATGGTGGGGAAGGATGCTTGTCCCCGAATTTTGACCTGTCTTACTCAGACCATCGGCTGTGAGAGTACTTCAAACGTGTGACTGGAGGAGTCAGAGCTTTTAAATGCAAACAAGGGTGGCCCCAGCAGATGGACAGGAACATCCTGAATATCAGCCACCAGCTAAAAATGTAAAAGCTTATTTGGATGTTTTTATGGCAGAAATGATGTTAAAACTGTGATTTGGGCGTCATCTGAGCTGGATTTAATAATCTAACCTTCCTTATGATGGTACTTTAAACTGTGACGATAAGGCTATGCCCAGTTTCTCTGTGTGGTTTTTCCCTCTGTCCACACTAACAGCCTTTTAGCTCACTGAAAACACATACTGTATGTTGGAAACTCCTGCGTGGACAGGGAGAACAGTATCTTGTTACTTAACTGTTGCTGTTCTAAGTGTTGCTGATTGGACTGTTTACATGCCAACGCAGACTTTCTGTCGCTCCTTCACTATGATGCTGCACTTCAACGATACACTGCTGACATTTTGGACAAGACCCAGTGGTGTTTGTGGACGTCATGGTAACCAAAGAGACTATTTAATAACAGGATTTGATTAAGAAAATCAGATATGTCTCAAACTGGAACATAAATAAAGAAATAATATGTCTGCTAACACCAAAACATAAACTGTAACACCAGTCAGACTAGAAGTTGCATGTCACTGACATTGTTACAGGTAGTACACAGTGTTAGATGGCTTTGTGTGTTTTAGTGTCTTCACACAGATGGTTTGGAAAACGCTCCCTTTTCAGAGGGAAACCTTTTCAGAAATACTCATCTATGTTTGAGTCGTAGTTTTTGATTCTACAAAGTTCTGGGGCTGTTTCCCTCTGGATGTGTTCTAGCAGCAGTGTGTGCATGTTTTCACTTTGGTGAGTATGTCATCAAGTCAAAGCTTTCAGACTGCCAACTTGAGCTGCACATCTCACGTGTGTCAAAATCTAGGGAATAGGAAGCTTGGCAAAGGTCCTGTCCACACAGAGATGAAAATGTTTTCTTACTGAAAACCTTCTCTGTAAAGACAGCATTGTTTCAGTAAATATGTCCTTCCACATGAAAACACTGAAAACACTTTAGTACATATGCCAAGCCTGTAGGTGGAGCTGTAACACCAAAACCAGAGAAGAAGACATGGAGACACCATGATTAATATAAACAAACATGGCGTCTTCTGTTCTCTTTAAATGGTAAATGGACTTGAGCTTACATAGCGCTTTTCTAGTCGTTGACTACTCAAAGCTGCTTTGCACCACAGGTCACACTTACCCATTCACTCTCACATGGTTCTCAGTTTCTATGTTAGTTATCCATCAGTATCAAACAACACCTTCACGCCCTTTCATGCTCAATGAAAGATCAGTGCTCATTGCTGCGTCCCCCCATCCCGCCTGGATACCGTTCTAATGCAGAACCCCCGCCGGTCGGCCGAGTATCCGCCACGGCGTGGCCTTATCCTGGTGCAGGGACTCAAAGGCGCACAGACACACTTTGCTCAGTACGTGTGCGCTGGGACACGTCAATGGCGGATGTAATAGAAAGAGGAGAGTCTCTCAGCCACAGCAGTGTCCGTTTTAACATCGCACAAAATGACGGAAATATCAATGACACAGTTGCGCACCCTCGCCAGTATGTGAGCCGTCCTCAGACTGTTAACGCTAAGCTAACTTTAACATTTAGGCTGGCTGACACTGTTCTGGGTGGACGTTAGCTAATGTTAGCCATGAGTATCTGCACCAATTCACACAGTTACATTACACAGAAAAAAGCAGCATCAACAAGTTCTTCCAAGCGTTTGGATATTAAATGTTCCAACAAAGATAATTACATCAAAACAATTATTTTATATACTTACCACTCCACTTGGAGTAAGTTTGCCTGTTGTTCAGGATCCAGTCTGCCACAGATGTCTGTACGTGTCCCACCAAGTGTAGAGAGCCGTTGACGCATCGGCAGACGCTGCGTCCTCACGAGACGTGCAGGATTTTGAATTAGCCCCGCCCCTTTCTTATAAAACTAAACATACTGAGTTATCTCTACTAAACATGATTAGTGCAATGAATCTCTCCAGCTAAATAGTACAAACAACTTATGTTTAGTAATGAAAGCAGGTTTTTACAAAACATAAAACAATAAGTAATGATCACTCGGAAGTTTAAGTAGAAACAAAATCTGGGTTTACAGTGTATCATGAATTAAAAGTTGAGTCCACCAAGAAGAGCTTGTCTCATTAAAGTCTTTTTTCAAAGTGACTGTTGTTAAACTCGTTAATTAGCTGGGACTGTTTCAGTGAAGTTTAATTAACTAGATCACAAAGACACTTCTTTGTAAAAGAACACTTATACCAGAGCAGCTGTTTCAGGTGCTTAGTGAGCTTTTATTTTTCCATTTTCTCTCCATTTTCAAAGATTGCAGTTATTAATTGCTCTTGTTATAAGAGCCCTCTCTTGGCTCCCTTATTGAATAGATTTTTATACACCCACAGGCTCTCTTTTATTTGCCTCTTTCTTTTTGATTGTTGACTTTAAGGAATCAGCTTTGGTTTATGTTTCCTCCAATTCTCCTAATGAGTTGGTGCCTAACAATAACGTCCTTTAAATGAAGTGTTTCCAAAGCACTTTCTGAAATGTTTGGACTCTGCAAATGAAGTGGGATTATTAAGTCATACATTCACAGGTGAGGTGTGGGATAGATTGGATGAATCTGAAAATGCCAGCTTTGCATTTCCGTGTGGACACCCAATATGTATAGTTTCAGAAACGATGAGATCATAGGCCAGCCCCCCCTTTAACTGCATGAACCACCACTGCCCAGAGAGAACCCACACATGCACAGGGAGAACATGCAAACTCTGCACAGAAAGACCCTGAACAACCCGAGGGTCGAACCGGCAACCTTATTGTTGTGAGGATCATGCAGTACCTGCTGATTTTAATGTAAATTATAAACAACTTAAACAACTTCTTTGAATTTGTGCCTAACAATGATCATCATTCATTTACAGCCTGTTGAAGAAAAAGAGATTTAAAATGTTTATTTTAGAGATGCTCATATTGTAAAGATAATGGTACTCGTGTTTGAAATCATATTTTTATACCAATGTTTTTCTAATTATAATTCTTCCACAACCGCAGTATTTTCTCTCCCGTCTGATCATTAAAACACATCGCAGTGTGTCCAGTTTTGTCAATTTTCCTGCCCTAAATAAAGAATCTTCTCTAAATCAGTAGTGTGCCAGATGTTAGCATGGGATTGATACGACACGACAAATGAACATCTGAAAACTGATGTCTATTTACCCCAACTTACTTTGACAACAGTTGATGTTACAAAAGGACCAGTATCGGTCTGTAGAAGCAGCCTGATCCAAGGCAGGATGAATCCATGCTTTATGATGTTCACACCAAACTCTGAGCCTACATCTGAAGGTGGAGCAGAGATCCAGACTCATCAGACCAGGAGACACTTTTACAATCTTCTGTGGTCCAGTTTTTTGGGAACTGCATGAACTGCAGCTTCAGGTTTGGCTTCTGCTTCAGGATCAGATGTGTGGATTGTCAGAAATGGTCTTCTGTATATCCTGGTTGCATCAAGTGAGTCACTGTTTATGTGTTGTGTGTTTATCTCTTTTATCTTCTATCCTTTATTTTTTATTCCCTATCTTCTCTTTTACTCTTCTTTTATTGTTTTTATTCTTATTTTATTTCTATTTTTATATACACGTTTTTAATGTTGGGCTCATTTTTATTCTATTACTGTCATTTTTTATTTTACTACTGTTTTTATTGTCATGGCTGTTTTTATTATCATTACTGTTTTAATTACTATTAAGTGTATGCATGATTATATTGTACCCCTGCACAGCACTTAGGTCAACCGAGGTTGTTTTTAAATGTGCTTTACAAATAAACTTTGACTCGACTTGACTTGACTGTCCGCAATGGCCATTCACCTCTGACCTCTGCATCGACGAGACATTTTTGTCCAAGAACTCATTCTGTCTTTCTGGATCCTTCTCTGTAAACCCTCGAGACAGACAGACTTATTTTCCAGAATAATAAAACTCTTTGGCTGCAAAATGAATTGCATGCCTATGAGGAGAATTAACCATTTTCCCATTTTTTAAAACCTTTGTAGTATTTTTCTTAAACAGTTACATCTGCATCTCTACCTTTAGGTCCTCCTCAGTGCAGCAGGATGTCTGATTTGTAAATCATGGCCCTGTTTAGAGAAAGATTGATGGTAAAATAAGCATGTCTTGGGGCTTGACTATGAATGAATGACAAGTTACTATAGCGGAGTCTAACACACAGAAGCAGGGACATACCACCCACTGGTTCAAATATCTCACTTCAGACTAAAGATGTCTAACTTTAGGCTGCACTTCAACATCTCACTCTCCAGTGTGTAAATGCAGTGACTGGATTGACACAGAGCCCTGTACAGACATTTGTGTTTTTTCCGCCCACGCTTTGGTTCCTCTCTGATAGTTCCTCCTGCGACACACCGAGGTTGACATTTGTGACTGACAATGTCTCCAAAAACACTCAGACATTTTTTGAGCTCCCAGACAACCACGGGGCAAAAATCATGGCTCTGATTCTCCAAAATTGAAACGTTCTGTTGTTCCTCTTTCTGCTGCAGCTCGGCTGTCAAAACTTCCATCTTCCCCCCAACAACACACAAACCTAAGCTGGAAAATGTTTGGATAGCAGGTGCTTAAACCTAGCAGTCACGTAAACATGTATGCTTAACATCAGTGTAGCAGCTTCTTATTTAACCTGAAGAAAAGCCTCTGAAGCTGCCAGGCTCTTCTGCTTTTGAGATCAATTCATGCTGAGTGTATCTACCGGAATAAACCTAAACAGTCATCAAATCCTGAAGGTAACACACATAAGCTCCAGAGCTTCATTTGCACCACAGTCACAACAAGTGAACAAAACTGACCCCAAAACTCAACAGCTCTTAAGTGAACTTTATGGCAATTCACAACATTTTTCAAAACTCAAGAAAATTTTAGCATAGATTTAAGGACTAAAGTAATGTGATGTAGAGGTCAAGTTCAAGGTCATTGATTTTAGTCATACCTTGTGTGTAAACATGATACCTCAAGAATACTTTGAGATATTTTTCAGATTTTGCACAGATTCAGGAGTGACTCAGGTTAGGTCTAAATGAGCAGTGCAGCTGGATCCTCCTGATTTCATCTCTGGAATCAGTCAAATCCGTCCTCCAAAGCTTCAAGCTGGATGGCTGAGCTCAGTCTGCGGGGGCACCGCCCAATCAGCATGCTGTACATCCAGTGGATGTGCAGGAACACGCCATCAGTGATGTTTCCCGAGGTCATCAGGTCACATCATACACCCTCACTCAGGGTCTGGCCCACTTCTTAGACCTTTGATCCAAATCCCCCTGGATGCTCTCTCTGCAGACTCTATGGTAGACTCTTTTTTCAGCTCCTGTTACGTGAAGAAGGGTGTAGATTTTGCAGAGGGAGTGTGCAGCAGAGCCTCTATAGGGAGTTCGTGGCACTTGAACCACTCCTTTTTGTTGCCCTCTTCCATGCAATCCTCCTGTTAGCTCCTTCAAGAGAAGTTGTTAGGAGGAGGCAGATGTTAGCTCCACATCTCACCACCAGGAGGGCTCAGATCAGGAGGGTTTCTTCAGAGAGTGGCCACACTGTTCATGAAACAATGTGTGGAATGGATAGAAAAGATATTTTCACTCCTCTTCCATGAGGCTTGGCCATAGCTCCATTAAGATCTGGCTTTGTCCTGTACTGAACCCCTCAGCAGCAGGACCCACCTGTCTGTAATGAATGAGACTGACAGCACGATCATCCAGCCACCTTCAGGGTGTGTCTCTGAGAGGTTCTGCCCCCCTAAACGCTCTCTGTGGACTAATGACTTAATTCCTGTATGGCAGGCAGGACAATGCCTTTTTTTTATTTAACAGATCTTAATAAACGGAAGTCACAAAACATTCAGGTCTTATTTGTTTTCTTGTTTTTATCCTAAATGGACATAACTCTCGAGCCTTAAAGTGAGGTCAGCCCTTATCACCCATAATTCTGTCTGTCACATGAGGAAACTGAGGTATTTTGTCTTAGAGCTGTCCACATGGATTGGGATTCAGGCATATCAACACAATATGTATGCTACGGAAAAAATGACATCACAGCCCCATCTCTCGCTTCAACCTCATGCTGTAACCCTGACATCAGCAGAATCCCGTTTTGGCTGAAGCTCCTGAGCTCGTTTTGACTTTAACAGTAAAATCTTCTCTTCCTCTACGACCACTGTGAGCAACAAGAGGACACAGAGAACAGGGAGCATTGGTGGCGCAGTTGGATAGTGCGCTTGGTCAGTAATCTGGAGGTTGCAGGTTCAAGCCCAGCTCCAGGCGACATATGGCGATGTGCCCTTGAGCAAGACACTTAACAGTCCCTCCCCTTATTCCTTCTCAAAATGTCTTGCTTAAATTCACCCTGAAGCACTGTTCAGGTCAGAGCCAATAATGGTTAGCAACAAAAAGCAACAAAAAAATCAGACAAATAGTAGCATAAACAGCAAAATTCAAAACAAAGACAAAAATGACACATCACTGTATACACAGTACCAATGATGTTACTGATTTTCCCTTTGTTTTTCTATTCTGTATCTGTTTAATATTTCAGTTCCAAAGATGAACTTAAACCTGCCTGTTGTTCAGTTTCAGTTCATCACTGAAGCTCTTCCAGAATTAAACTCCTTTTATTGAGACACAGTGAAGTTTCATGTTGGTTCTCACTGGTTGTTTTTGAACATAAAAATTCCTCGGAGATGATGTTTGCCTTCTCTCAGTTGAAAAACCGGTAAGACTTTAGAATAATGATCATTTTTAAGGCATTTATAAGCTATAAGTAGATATTAGTAGATAATTAACTAATCATGAACAAACCACTTATAAACATTTGTAAATGATTATTGTATCATATATAAATGATTATTAAATCATTTACAACTTAACTTACAAGACATTTATGAGCTATTAGTTGATATTGAACTAATCATGAATAAACTATATATACATTTAAAAATGATTATTAAACCATTTATAACTAAAATTGCACATTTATTTATGATTTATAAATGATTAAAAACACTGCATCAACATTATTCGTTCATGATTTATTCATCATTAACTACTGTTATTTTTATGTGTAAGAAAACATTTTTTTAATAATATGATGAAATATTCTTTAACTACATGTATTGTGCTTTTCATGATTAATACAAAACCCAAAACCAGTGAAGTTGGCACGTTGTGTAAATCGTAAATAAAAACAGAATACAATGATTTGCAAATCCTTTTCAACCTATATTCAATTGAATACACAGCAAAGACAAGATACTTAACGTTCGAACTGGTAAACTGTGTTATTTTTTGCAAATATTAGCTCATTTTGAATTTGATGCCTGCAACATGTTTCAAAAAAGCTGGCACAAGTGGCAAAAAAGACTGAGAAAGTTGAGGAATGCTCATCAAACACTTATTTGGAACATCCCACAGGTGAACAGGCTAATTGAGAACAGGTGGGTGCCATGATTGGGTATAAAAGCAGCTTCCCTGAAATGGTCAGTCATTCACAAACAAGGATGGGGCGAGGGTCACCACTTTGTGAACAAATGCGTGAGCAAATTGTCCAACAGTTTAAGAACAACATTTCTCAACGAGCTATTGCAAGGAATTTAGGGATTTCATCATCTACGGTCTGTAATATCATCAAAAGGTTCAGAGAATCTGGAGAAATTACTGCACGTAAGCGGCAAGGCCGAAAACCAACATTGAATGCCCGTGACCTTCGATCCCTCAGGCAGTACTGCATCAGAAACCGGCATCACTGTGTAAAGGATATCACCACATGGGCTCAGGAACACTTCAGAAAACCACTGTCAGTAACTACAGTTTGTCGCTACATCTGTAAGTGCAAGTTAAAACTCTACTATGCAAAGCGAAAGCCATTTGTCAACAACACCCAGAAACGCCGCCGGCTTCGCTGGGCCCGAGCTCATCTAAGATGGACTGATGCAAAGTGGAAAAGTGTTCTGTGGTCTGACGAGTCCACATTTCAAATTGTTTTTGGAAAGTGTGGTCGTCGTGTCCTCCGGACCAAAGAGGAAAAGAACCAGCCGGACTGTTATAGGCGCAAAGTTCAAAAGCCAGCATCTGTGATGGTATGGGGGTGTATTAGTGCCCAAGGCATGTGTAACTTACACATCTGTGAAGGCACCATTAATGCTGAAAGGTACATACAGGTTTTGGAGCAACATATGTTGCCATCCAAGCAATGTCTTTTTCATGGATGCCCCTGCTTATTTCAGCAAGACAATGCCAAGCCACATTCTGCACGTGTTACAACAGCGTGGCTTCGTAGTAAAAGAGTGCGGGTACTAGACTGGCCTGCCTGTAGTCCAGACCTGTCCCCCATTGAAAATGTGTGGCGCATTATGAAGCGTAAAATACAACAACAGAGACCCCGGACTGTTGAACAACTTACGCTGTACATCAAGCAAGAATGGGAAAGAATTCCACCCGAAAAGCTTCATAAATTGGTCGCCTCAGTTCCCAAACGTTTACTGAGTGTTGTTAAAAGGAAAGGCGATGTAACACAGTGGTAAAAATGCCCCTGTGCCAACTTTTTTGCAATGTGTTGCTACCATTAAATTCTAAATTGATGATTATTTGCAAAAGAAAATAAAGTTTCTCAGTTTGAACATTAAATATCTTGTCTTTGCAGTGTATTCAATTGAATATAAGTTGAAAAGGATTTGCAAATCATTGTATTCTGTTTCTATTTACGATTTACACAACGTGCCAACTTCACTGGTTTTGGGTTTTGTAAATGATTTGTAATAAGTCAGTATAAATCACGCTAAGTCTTTGTTGCAGCCCAAGCATTGTGAAAAAAATCAATTCCTAACTGTATTATCAAACCATTTCTAGTCATTTACAACTTAATAGTGCTTAGTTTGTAAATGTGCTACTTTTAAGATTCATAAGTGATCTGTGGATTATTTTTCTCAATATGATCAACCTCATTAGTAAACTATCAGTGAAATACTTTAGATGTGTTAACCCCCCCCCCAACCACCATTTGTTTATTCATGTTTAACAAATGACTTGTTACACATTCATAAAACATTTATACACCATTTGCAGATGTTGTTGTGTCCCCTAATCTAAAGTGAAAACTATTCTCTATTTACAAATGTTTGCTAAGGTTTAGAAATGATTTGCAGACTTTTTACTCACGTCGTTTAAATGAGCTAGTTTTGGTTAAATTTAGATATAAAGCAATTTCTCACTTGTCTTGTTTAACAAATGATTTATTACACATTCATAAAACAACTATAAAGCATTTGCAGATGTTATTATGTCCCCTAATCCAAAGTGAACCCTGTTCATCGTTAACAAAGATCTAATAATGTTTGCTGAAGATTTGTAGACTTTTTCATCACATGGTAAATGTTGTAGACAACTTTGGCATCCATCCTTCTTTGTGACATCAAACAGTGACAGAATTAGGAGTACAGAGTATAAGAGTATAAAACATTTGGTAACACTTTATTTGAAGGGGTATACAGAAGACTGACATCACACCTGTCATTAACATGAATAAGGCTTCATGAAGGTTGTCAGAATAAAATAACCTCCAGTTTTGTCATATGACCACTTGAAATTATCATGTCATAACAGACCTGATCATCAAACAGAAAGACAAAGTTTAGTATAATCTCTTAACTTTAAATTAATGGTTGGACTTGACATTGACTGTCATTAGACAATTATAACGGACCATTGTAAAATGAGTTATTTCCTTGACCTGAAGTAAAGTGAAAGATTTTGAACTAGTTATTAAGATGTCATTAAGTATTATGATACAGTCAGATGAAATCACAGTAATACCTGTACAAAGCACCAGTTAAGAAATATTTCTTTTCTTCTATTATATTTATTCAAAAACACACAACATGATAACTTCCACAGACGAGCCTTAGCATATTTTTAACTATACTTTGGATAAAACAAACAGGATCATCAAACATTATTTGAAACTTTTCTCCCTACTTGACCTGATTTTGAACATAATGGAAAAGTCGGCCCAAAACACCATTATAATTGCGTATACCTAACCAGTTGTGCCACTTTATCATTTTGAGGTGAATCCTCAGTGATTCTGTGGTGCGATCACCTCTATGTTGTCAAATTTCACACTTATGTTTCAATATTCTGAGTATGAGCACCAGTCTCTGGGTCAACAAAGTTCTTTTAATGGCAGACAGAATCATGGCCATATCCATATTGGGAAAGCTGACCCTTGTAGGTACGCCAGTCATCAGTGAGAATGGATGTTCTGGGTCTGATATGCCTTTGAATGTGGCTGATGAGGGTTTGCCTTGATCGATCCTTGACGAGTCTCAGAATGGGTCCTCTGGAATTACCATCATCTCCAGCACCCCAAAAACCCACTGACGATCACAGCGCCAGGTGTTCCCACAAAGACCACGATGGTACTAAGAAATGGAAAGATAATTTACAGATATTTGAATTATATTCAAAGTACTTTCTAAATCTGAAAACTGTTACCTGAGCATGAACTCAAGCCATGTGTGAGACCTGGCAAAGAGTGATCCTCTGTGTACAGATATAGGGGAAGCCTTATGACTGGCTCCCAGTCACACTCAGGATTGAATTCAAGGTCTCCCTCCTCACCCACCAGTGCATTTACGGACATGCCCCCCTTTACATTCAGGAACTCTTCTCCCCCCAGGCCTCCTCACGCACCCTTTGTTCTGCTACCACGAACACTCTCAAAGTCCCCAGAACCAAGCTCCACACCATGGGTGATCGGGCCTTTTCCTCTGCTGCCCCGAGGCTATGTAACGCCCTCCCTGACCACCTGAGGGCCCCACAGTCTACAGAAGATTTCAAAAGAAATCTTAAAACCCATTTTTTTTAAAAAGCATTCAGCTAAATTCCATGGTTTCTCCATTCTTTGAATAACTTTTTATTTCGACTCTTTTATAAATTGTTTTAAATTGTTTTTATCTTACCCTGTAACACTTTGAGATTGCAAAACTGTAAAGTGCAATACAAATAAAATGTATTATTATCATTATTGTTATTATTATGATGTTTACATACCCTGAGGAAAAAGAAGATAAGGCGCTGAAAAACAATCATAAATATCTAAAGGGGCTAATCTTGAATAAATTTACATTCAGCAGAGACAAATGTGATAAGGACAGATTTATGATCTGGGTGTCCATGGGTTTGTGTCCATCATAAAATCTTATTTGTATCTGGCTGGATGGATACACTTCTGGATGTATGTATATGTATATATGTGTATATGGAGATTTCATATGTATTCGTGTATTTATCCAAAATGAAGAATATGGCTTCAACATAGTGTATTGTAAAGTGCCTTGAGATAACACCTGCTATGAATTGACGCAATAAAATTGAAGATGAATTGACTGACTGATATGGTAGTGTAGTGGTTCTTGCAGATATATCTGCATATCCCCTGCACTACACTACTGCATTAAATATCATATTATACACACACACACACACTTATATATATATATATATATATATATATATATATATATATATATATATATATATCTTTTCTCTGTAATAATTTAATAATTTATTGCCACTGGAACCCTAATTTCCCTGAGGATGTTTTTCCAGGGATTAATAAAGTACTATCTAATCTAGTCTAATCTAATATTGATCAAGTTAAAAGCTTGTATAAAGTGATGCTGATTTCGACTTCTGGCTACTCAATGAAACAATGAACAGTGAGTACAGCAGTGAAAACTGAGGCAGTACAATTGTCCAACACAACATTAATGGTATGATGTAAGCCTTGATACACTACATTGCTAAAAGTATTCGCTCACCCATCCAAATAATCAGAATCAGGTGATCCAATCACTTCCATGGCCACAGGTGTATAAAATCAAGCACCTAGGCATGCAGACTGCTTTAACAAACATTTGTGAAAGAATGGGTCGTTCTCAGGAGCTCAGTGAATTCCAGCGTGGAGCTGTGATAGGATGCCACCTGTGCAACAAATCCAGTCGTGAAATTTCCTCGCTCCTAAATATTCCACAGTCACCTGTCAGCTGTATTATAAGAACATGGAAGTGTTTGGGAACGACAGCAACTCAGCCACGAAGTGGTAGGCTGCGTAAACTGACGGAGCGGGGTCAGCGGATGCTGAGGCGCAAAGTGCGAAGAGGTCGCCAACTTTCTGCAGAGTCAATCGCTACAGACCTCCAAACTTCATGTGGCCTTCAGATCAGCTCAAGAACAGTGCGCAGAGAGCTTCATGGAATGGGTTTCCATGGCCGAGCAGCTGCATCCAAGCCATACATCACCAAGTGCAATGCAAAGCGTCGGATGCAGTGGTGTAAAGCACGCCACCGCTGGACTCTAGAGCAGTGGAGACGCGTTCTCTGGAGTGACAAATTGCGCTTCTCCATCTGGCAATCTGATGGACGAGTCTGGGTTTGGCGGTTGCCAGGAGAACAATACTTGTGGGACTGCATTGTGCCAAGTGTAAAGTTTGGTGGAGGGGGGATTATGGTGTGAGGTTGTTTTTCAGGAGCTGGGCTTGGCCCCTTAGTTCCAGTCAAAGGAACTCTGAATGCTTCAGCATAACAAGACATTTTGGACAATTCCATGCTCCTGACTTTGTGGGAACAGTTTGGAGCTGGCCCCTTCCTCTTCCAACATGACTGTGCACCAGTGCACAAAGCAAGGTCCATAAAGAGATGGATGACAGAGTCTGGTGTGGATGAACTTGACTGGCCTGCACAGAGTCCTGACCTCAACCCGATAGAACACCTTTGGGATGAATTAGAGCGGAGACTGAGAGCCAGGCCTTCTCGTCCAACATCAGTGTGTGACCTCACAAATGTGCTTCTGGAAGAATGGATAAAAATTCCCATAAACACACTCCTAAACCTTGTGGACAGCCTTCCCAGAAGAGTTGAAGCTGTTATAGCTGCAAAGGGTGGACATATTGAACCCTATGGATTAGGAATTGAGTGTCACTTAAGTTCATATGTGAGTCAAGGCAGGTGAGCGAATACTTTTGGCAATATAGTGTATCTACAATAGATTAAAATAAAAACAATACACAGCACAGCTAGCTATTCAGCGCCAAGCCTCTGCTTACCACCATAACCCATCGCTGGTTATCAGATAGGTTATCAGATCCATGCTTCTGCAGCATTTCATCCTCCTCCCCAAAATATCTCTGCATCCATCTAACTTTTCCTCTTTTGCTCCTGGTAGTATTCGCATGTCTCGTATTTATAAGAAGTCCTTGTAATTATCGAGCCATAGCACCAGTACTGAGGTTTCTACCCTCACAGCCTCTTACCTAAGTTTCCCTCAGTGTTGAGCTGTTTTTTTTTATTTGGACGGTCATTGAGCTCTGAAACATAATGGGCTCTAATTTTGTAGACCAGGCGCAGGCGCGGCGCACCTGCCCTGCGCTGTGCCTGCGCCTCGCCAACGGGGTTTGTCCAGGGCATTTTGCAAGTTTTGTGCACAGCGCAGTCAGGTGCAGGCAGGCGCACCCACGCCTCCATCCTTCCCACCAGCGCAAGTAGCAGAGAGGGAGGAGAGAAGGCGTGAGTGGGTTTAACACAGCTGAGCGTAATCTTCACCAATCAAATGAACACCTCTCCTCACCTTTAAATGCTCCGCAAGCCAGGCGCAGCGACAATTTCACCTCGGTGGCGGAGAAGGTCAGAGCCGCTGTCACTTTTACAGCAGCTGGGAGAGCGCAGAGACCACCGGGCCGCGCATCGGAGGACACGATGTGCGTCACCATGTGGACCACCTCGCGGGACAGATGTTATCTGTTCCTGTGTCATAAATAGGAGTACAAAATTAAGTGATAATTACATTTAAACACAGCAGCAGGCTAATTGTTACGCACCCGTCTAGGGGGAAGGTGCCTAACATATTTGAAAGGGAAAAAGGGAAAAAAGAAAATCACTCTCGGTCTCCAAATCTCAAATAACCAAACGATGATCAAGTTTCTCACAATTTATTTACAACAAACAAAAAAAACAAGCCAAAGGCAAAAAGGTATGTACAAAAAAAACAAACTTAAAAAGCCGAGATCTTAAGCCAAAAGGGGTACAAAAACAAAAGGCCGCGAAGGCTGGCACACAAACTAAAGATTTACCCCAAACTACGAGCGAGCTATCTAAATACAAAGAAAATAACCAAAAACTATACCAACTACAATTATTATACAATCAACAAAGTCACATTTGGAGGCCGACAGTGACGTGGAGCTGCTGCTGTCAGAAGAGACGCCGACTTCCATCTTCTGACTGAGGCTATTTGAACAGGAAGCCGTTCTTCTTGGGCCAATAGCAGGGCCGCTTCTCCCTCAGCCGATCCAGCACCTCAGCCAATCAGGCCCGGCCACCTGAGTACTGCCCCAAAGATCCTCCTGTGGAGAAGAGCTCTCACTCCACACGCGCTCTCAGACACTCACACACGCAACACTCCACAGGATAGAGCATCTCAACAAATATCTCAATATACGGTCAGGGCCGTAACACTAATCCATTCATCATGCTTGTGATCCACCTGCATTCCTGGTCTGTCATCGCCAAATAGCAGCACCTTAGGTGAAAATATATCTCCTCCTCATCCTCCTTGCAATAATGTACTCCATCTTTTTAGATCATGTTAAGAATAAAGATTAAAACAGAGAAATATGGGCAATCACAGGTAAATTCTAAGACACAAAGTGACTTACATTTATTCAGTCAGCGTCTCTCTCTTTTTTCTTTTCTTTTGAATTTCATGAGATGAGAGAAGCCTGATACCCCGTATCGGATGATGTGGCTGTTTGTGGTTGGCTGAGAGATGTGAACTCGTTAGTTTGCGTCACTCTTCCAGCTGCCGTCAGGTTGAGTTTCCATTATAACAAACGTCTCTGATCTGACATCAGATGTGACGGGACAATTAATATAGATACAAATGTATGTGCTGGTTCAGACGGTTACATTAAATAGTGGTTGTTGTGATTGTTTATTGCATTGAAATGTGCCTGACACTCTGGATACCTGCCGGTGAGGTTTTGGTGACGTGTGCGCACAGCGCACCTGTCAGCCAAATTACCACTGCACGGGGTGCGCCTCACCTGCGCTGAGAATAGACCAGGTTGGAGCTGGCGAGCTTTCAGCGCACCTTCCGCACGTTCTTTTGGCACGAAATTGTCACTGCGCCAAGCTGAATCTTTCGACACCTCCGCCTGGTGTGCAGTCACACCCATCTCAGTGCAGCCGGTCCACCAAATTGCCAAATTGGCTGCACACAGCGCACCTGTCAGCCAAATTACCACTGCACGGGGTGCGCCTCACCTGCGCTGAGAATAGATCAGGTTGGAGCTGGCGAGCTTTCAGCGCACCTTCCGCGCGTTCTTTTGGCACGAAATTGTCACTGCGCCAAGCTGAATCTTTCGACACCTCCGACTGGTGTGCAGTCACACCCATCTCAGCGCAGCCGGTGCACCAAATTGCCAAATTGGCTGTGCACGGCGGTGCACCTGACAAAATTACCACTGGGTGGGGTGCGCCAGGCTGCGCCACCCTGAGTTGCGCCAGGAAATTAGAGCCCAATGTGTTAGTTGAATTTATTACCATGTACATTGTTATTGATGTTTTTGACGGGTGGGGCAGTGAAAGTGAGTGATATACACGTGTAATCGAACTCACCCCACACAAGTGTTGCGCGCCTGCACCTTCCTGACTGAGAGAGGGAGGACTGAGAAACTGGAGCTGGACAGGTGCCAAAGGAAGAGAACAGAGCATCACCGAGACAAAGTACCCACAGAGTCATCCACTCAAGGTAAGTTAAACATGTAAGGACAGTTTAAGGACAGCTATTTTCATGCAAAATCACAAGTTTTTACAAGTCCTAAAACTCAGTTTCCTTCATGAACGTACCTGGATACCTGGAAAAATCATCACCTTCCCTTGAGGCTTTTATGCAATGGAAATGTTTACTACTCCAACAAGAGGTACGACTTGGCAAGGAGACAATAAAAAATCTGCTCAAATTATTTAAGTGTCTTTTACAGTACGATCTTTTAGTGAAAAGTAACCCCATAGCCAGAATGAAAGTATATTACACTGCATACAATTGACAAACACTGAATAAAATCTGGAAATATGTCACCTGAGCTAGCCATGTCCCAGAATCAACGTTTCTCACATGCAGTTTCATAGCAGTTGATGGAAAGCAGAAATGAGTTTGTAATAAAAAGACTCTTATCAGTAACTATATTTTAGACATCAATTAAACATACAACAGTACTGATTTTAATATTACGTGTTGGATTGCCACTAACACATTCAAAATAACATGCTTGTAGAAATTGTTTTCAAAGTTCTTGAAGATATTATTCCTCATGTTATAATACATTTCATGATCTATTCAAATCTTTAAAAAGTTTTAGAGGCTGTTTAATTAATAGCTGGACTGGATTTCCATTACAGATATCTGTGATTCAGTTTTTCTTGTCAAAATGAGCACATCAGATATCTGCAAAACAAATTACAGTATGTAGGGTTATATATGCATAGACACATCATGTGCATCTGCCTACACACGTACACAGGTTCATACATAAAAACATTAAAAAACAAAACATTTAACAAAATAACTGACCTTAAAATACTGGCAGTTGCACCCACCCCGTAGATTTATCTCCTAAAAGGCACAGTAGGGTGTTCAGTTATTGAAAAATGTAAAGTAATGATAATGAACAATATCAAGAGAGACAATATGATGCATCAGTTCTCATGATTTCTTAAATGTTGCTTTGGGCTCATCCAGTAGCTTATAGTTTCCTCTTTAGTACTTTATAACAGGAAACAAATGTGAATGAGTTCCTTAAAGTAACCTGCAGAGCTGAGAGTTTACTAATGTAGATGAGATGACATGGTGTTTTTTTTCTTTGCTTTTTACTACATTAGGTAGATGGAAACTCATAGGGCCTGATAACTTTTACTTTACGTCAGTGTTCCTCATTAATATTAATATTTTAATGTTTATTAAAAATCACTCTAATCTACTTTGCTTTCCTCAGGCTATGCTATGCTTTCTTCTTGATATGTCAAGTATGTCAATATAACTGAAAGATAAGAAAGGATTAAAATCACCTTGATGGTTCGTTGTGCATTGTTCACTCAGGTTGTTTCTGTTACAGTAGATGCATCCTCTGAGACAGGTAGGAAAAGTAAAATACTTGTTGTGCTGGTCTGCTGTGCATCCTTCCTGGCTAGAAATGATAGATTAAAAATGAACTATAACTCGCCTGGAGGGAGGATACACTGCTAACCAGCAGGGTAAGTAGAATCCTTTTTCATCAGCTAGTTATGAACCCAGTTAAAAATTATACAAAAATGTAGGCATAAAAACATTTTGTCTTTCATTTTGTTTCTCTTAAGTTATTACAACTGATGGAGTCGTCTGCCGCTATGAAGAAGCCATGAGGAAATTCACTAATTGTGGATCCATGAGAAGGGTCTTCACCAAGATGAACGTTGACCACAACACAATTGTGAGAACGGCAGAAATGTGCTTGCTATCACATTTCCAGACACCTTCAAGGAGCTGCTCCCAAGTGATGAAGATCACAATTCAAAGAAGATCTTTAAACTCGCAGAACACTGTAGGAGAGCTGTAACCAATGAGATGGCTGAAACAATCACAGCAAAGAAAACAAGGGGGAAACTCCTGCCAATAGTATTTAAGTACACTTAAGTGAACAAACATGACCACAAATGTGAGGACTCTTTTTTCAAAGAATAAGTGGTACTGTTTTTTTTTAATTGAGTTGCATCACTGCTAATTTCCCCCTGTGGGACTAATAAAGGAATATCTTATCTAAGTTATATACCATTAAAAGTGTGTCTTGGGCAGTTTTATCCCTAGTATAGTTTGGAATATTTTTGGGCCCTCTGTGTTGTTTTTTTAATAAATCTAACAGAATAGAAATACTTATTGACTTAACTGGTGCTTCGTACAGGTATTACTGTGATTTCATCTGACTGTATCATAATACTTAATGACATCTTCATAACTAGTTCAAAATCTTTCACTTTACTTCAGGTCAAGGAAATAACTCATTTTACAATGGTCCATTATAATTGTATAATGACAGTCAATGTCAAGTCCAACCATTAATTTAAAGTTAAGAGATTATACTAAACTTTGTCTTTCTGTTTGATGATCAGGTCTGTTATGACATGTTAATTTCAAGTGGTCATATGACAAAACTGGAGGTTATTTTATTCTGACAACCTTCATGAAGCCTTATTCATGTTAATGACAGGTGTAATATCACGATTATGACAGCGTAATGTCAGCCTTATGTCTACCCCTTCAAATAAAGTGTTACCAAATGTTTTATACTCTTATACTCTGTACTCCTAATTCTGTCACTGTTTGATGTCACAAAGAAGGATGGATGCCAAAGTTGTCTACAACATTTACCATGTGATGAAAAAGTCTACAAATCTTCAGCAAACATTATTAGATCTTTGTTAACGATGAACAGGGTTCACTTTGGATTAGGGGACATAATAACATCTGCAAATGCTTTATAGTTGTTTTATGAATGTGTAATAAATCATTTGTTAAACAAGACAAGTGAGAAATTGCTTTATATCTAAATTTAACCAAAACTAGCTCATTTAAACGACGTGAGTAAAAAGTCTGCAAATCATTTCTAAACCTTAGCAAACATTTGTAAATAGAGAATAGTTTTCACTTTAGATTAGGGGACACAACAACATCTGCAAATGGTGTATAAATGTTTTATGAATGTGTAACAAGTCATTTGTTAAACATGAATAAACAAATGGTGGTTGGGGGGGGGGGTTAACACATCTAAAGTATTTCACTGATAGTTTACTAATGAGGTTGATCATATTGAGAAAAATAATCCACAGATCACTTATGAATCTTAAAAGTAGCACATTTACAAACTAAGCACTATTAAGTTGTAAATGACTAGAAATGGTTTGATAATACAGTTAGGAATTGATTTTTTTCACAATGCTTGGGCTGCAACAAAGACTTAGCGTGATTTATACTGACTTATTACAAATCATTTACAAAACCCAAAACCAGTGAAGTTGGCACGTTGTGTAAATCGTAAATAGAAACAGAATACAATGATTTGCAAATCCTTTTCAACTTATATTCAATTGAATACACTGCAAAGACAAGATATTTAATGTTCAAACTGAGAAACTTTATTTTCTTTTGCAAATAATCATCAATTTAGAATTTAATGGTAGCAACACATTGCAAAAAAGTTGGCACAGGGGCATTTTTACCACTGTGTTACATCGCCTTTCCTTTTAACAACACTCAGTAAACGTTTGGGAACTGAGGAGACCAATTTTTGAAGCTTTTCGGGTGGAATTCTTTCCCATTCTTGCTTGATGTACAGCGTAAGTTGTTCAACAGTCCGGGGTCTCTGTTGTTGTATTTTACGCTTCATAATGCGCCACACATTTTCAATGGGGGACAGGTCTGGACTACAGGCAGGCCAGTCTAGTACCCGCACTCTTTTACTACGAAGCCACGCTGTTGTAACACGTGCAGAATGTGGCTTGGCATTGTCTTGCTGAAATAAGCAGGGGCATCCATGAAAAAGACATTGCTTGGATGGCAACATATGTTGCTCCAAAACCTGTATGTACCTTTCAGCATTAATGGTGCCTTCACAGATGTGTAAGTTACACATGCCTTGGGCACTAATACACCCCCATACCATCACAGATGCTGGCTTTTGAACTTTGCGCCTATAACAGTCCGGCTGGTTCTTTTCCTCTTTGGTCCAGAGGACACGACGACCACACTTTCCAAAAACAATTTGAAATGTGGACTCGTCAGACCACAGAACACTTTTCCACTTTGCATCAGTCCATCTTAGATGAGCTCGGGCCCAGCGAAGCCGGCGGCGTTTCTGGGTGTTGTTGATAAATGGCTTTCGCTTTGCATAGTAGAGTTTTAACTTGCACTTACAGATGTAGCGACAAACTGTAGTTACTGACAGTGGTTTTCTGAAGTGTTCCTGAGCCCATGTGGTGATATCCTTTACACAGTGATGCCGGTTTCTGATGCAGTACTGCCTGAGGGATCGAAGGTCACGGGCATTCAATGTTGGTTTTCGGCCTTGCCGCTTACGTGCAGTAATTTCTCCAGATTCTCTGAACCTTTTGATGATATTACAGACCGTAGATGATGAAATCCCTAAATTCCTTGCAATAGCTCGTTGAGAAATGTTGTTCTTAAACTGTTGGACAATTTGCTCACGCATTTGTTCACAAAGTGGTGACCCTCGCCCCATCCTTGTTTGTGAATGACTGACCATTTCAGGGAAGCTGCTTTTATACCCAATCATGGCACCCACCTGTTCTCAATTAGCCTGTTCACCTGTGGGATGTTCCAAATAAGTGTTTGATGAGCATTCCTCAACTTTCTCAGTCTTTTTTGCCACTTGTGCCAGCTTTTTTGAAACATTTTGCAGGCATCAAATTCAAAATGAGCTAACATTTGCAAAAAATAACACAGTTTACCAGTTCGAACGTTAAGTATCTTGTCTTTGCTGTGTATTCAATTGAATATAGGTTGAAAAGGATTTGCAAATCATTGTATTCTGTTTTTATTTACGATTTACACAACGTGCCAACTTCACTGGTTTTGGGTTTTGTATTAATCATGAAAAGCACAATACATGTAGT
This sequence comes from Cetoscarus ocellatus, assembly GCA_037902135.1. NCBI lineage: Eukaryota > Metazoa > Chordata > Actinopteri > Labriformes > Labridae > Cetoscarus > Cetoscarus ocellatus. The sequence continues at coordinate 334,559 of JBAMNC010001552.1, read as the reverse complement.
TAAAGAATATTTCATCATATTATTAAAAAAATGTTTTCTTACACATAAAAATAACAGTAGTTAATGATGAATAAATCATGAACGAATAATGTTGATGCAGTGTTTTTAATCATTTATAAATCATAAATAAATGTGCAATTTTAGTTATAAATGGTTTAATAATCATTTTTAAATGTATATATAGTTTATTCATGATTAGTTCAATATCAACTAATAGCTCATAAATGTCTTGTAAGTTAAGTTGTAAATGATTTAATAATCATTTATAAATGATACAATAATCATTTACAAATGTTTATAAGTGGTTTGTTCATGATTAGTTAATTATCTACTAATATCTACTTATAGCTTATAAATGCCTTAAAAATGATCATTATTCTAAAGTCTTACCGGTTTTTCAACTGAGAGAAGGCAAACATCATCTCCGAGGAATTTTTATGTTCAAAAACAACCAGTGAGAACCAACATGAAACTTCACTGTGTCTCAATAAAAGGAGTTTAATTCTGGAAGAGCTTCAGTGATGAACTGAAACTGAACAACAGGCAGGTTTAAGTTCATCTTTGGAACTGAAATATTAAACAGATACAGAATAGAAAAACAAAGGGAAAATCAGTAACATCATTGGTACTGTGTATACAGTGATGTGTCATTTTTGTCTTTGTTTTGAATTTTGCTGTTTATGCTACTATTTGTCTGATTTTTTTGTTGCTTTTTGTTGCTAACCATTATTGGCTCTGACCTGAACAGTGCTTCAGGGTGAATTTAAGCAAGACATTTTGAGAAGGAATAAGGGGAGGGACTAGAAAAGTTTGTTTTATTTCTTCCTACACCCTTCTCGAACTGAATCTGTTTTTTTAGGATTAACAGCAGTAGAAAATAATGTTTTAATAGCTATTTTCATTTGCTTTCCATTATATTTTATATAGATGTAAACATATATATGTATGTTTTCCATTATAAGTTGTCATCATTATTATTATTATAATTATTATATACCCCTGAACAGGGATTCATTGGCCGGAGTATGCTTTCAACTTTAGCCTGGGAGCTGGTTTGAGGGGAAAACGGGCAAGTTTAGCCCTGTAATATTTGTCAGATACCACTGACACTGCTGACCAGTATCCACTAGCATTGTTGTGCTTTTGTCTCCCCGTGCAACATCCACTGTGTATCCCTTTTCACGGCTTAAGGTAGAGTATACTGCATAAAGTCCAAAAAGCTCAGCATCATCATCTCTTGTGGATCTGGATGCATTTTCTTCAGCTTCCACATACTGAGTTTATGAAGCAACTTTCCCTTTTCTACAGGCACGAGCAATGTGTCCCACTTTGGAACAGCTATGGCACTTTTCATTTTTAAATCTGCAGTCCCGTGCTAAGTGCTTTTCATTACAATGGTAGCATGTTTGCTTCTCTCTTTTAAAACCTTTCTGGCCCCTTGCTTTATTATCATTTTCTCGCCTGAACTGGCCTTTCCTTCCCTTTCCAAAAAACGGATTATGTGAAAAGGCGTTTACCTGGTGTGGTTCACTGTGTCTAGAAAACTCCATTGTTTTTCTTGATGCAAGCTCCATTGAAACAGCAATCTCACAGGCCCGTGAAAAAGAGGGATCCTTTTCAGACAGCATCCTGCTTTGTACAGCATCAGAGCGCAGACCCTCATAAAACGATCTCTTAGGGCATCATCCAGGTGCTGTCCAAAATCACAGGTGGCTGCCAGCTGCCTCAAAACCACAACATAAGCCAAAACAGTTTCTCCTTTCTTCTGGTTAGATCTCCAAGATCTCCAAGGGGAATGATTTCTTCGTTGTTAAAAAAACTCAGTGGTCACTTCCTTCCAGTCCTCCACGTTGCTGTCCAGCTCATCAGTGTCCACTCCTCCTCTACTGTACGCAGTACAGTTGTCAGCTCATCATACTATGAGCTGGACATAGTATGCGGCGAAGGCATCAGGGACTGCCTTCGCTGCAGTCCCTGATGTGGCTCGCCGCACTCTTGCTCAAGTCGACACTTGGCCGGACAGCTCGAGCGGCCGTGACAGCTTCTACGAGGTGCGCACTCGTCAACACGAGATGAATAAAACTTTCATCCTGCAGGACTTCTTTACATTCTTTGGATGTACTGTTTTTAACAGAGACTTGGATAAACACCGGTGAGTCCACTGCCTTCTCAGAGTTGTTACCTCCTGACTGCACTTTTATTAACACACCAAGAGCCACTGGTCGTGGTGGGGGTATAGCAACTGTTCTGAAGAACTGCATTTATCACAGAGTGATATCAGACTGGACTTTCTCATCGTTTGAGATTAGCTGCTTCGAGCTACGACAGTCTGATCCAGTGATGTGTGCAGTCATTTACAGACCACCGAAGCACAACACGGATTTTATTAAGGACTTTTCAGATTTTATTGCTTTTATTCTGACTCGTTATGACAGGATTTTAATTGTTGGAGATTTTAATGTGCATGTGTGTTGTCCGTCTAACTCCTTGGCCAGAGAGTTTTTAGAGTTGATCGATGCTTTTAATTTGACACAGCATGTCTCTGGTCCAACACAAGTCCAGGGCCACACTTTAGGACCTCATTTTGTCTTATGGGTTTCCTGTTGACAATGTTGTTGTGGGTGATGCGGTATTCTCTGATCACAGTCCTGTCACTTTTGAAATGAGTTTAACAATGGAGAGGAAGTTGCCCGTCGTGCGCCATGGCCGTATCATTGCATCTGACACTGCAGCTGCTTTTTCACCTCTTTTTACTGCATCAGTGCAGAATGAGTTAAACTCTGCTGCACGCACAGACACGGAGCAGCTGATGAACTCTTTTATTTCTACCTGCTCTGATATCCTGGACACTGTAGCTCCCAGTAAGGCCATGTGCCCTAAACTAAAACAGGAGCCTTGGCTCAACGACATTACGCGTGCAGCCAGGCGTGAGTGTCGGAGAGCGGAGCGCAGGTGGAAAAAAGATCGTCTGGAGGTTTCATGGCAGATTCTGAAGGATAGCTGGAGAACATTTTCAGAGTCGTTGTTAAAGATGCAAAAACAAAGTATTTTTCAAACTTGGTTTTAAATAATGTCAGCAAGCCTCGTGTTCTTTTTAAAACTATTAGTTCTGTTTTTAATCCCAATCCTTCCACTTCACTGGAGATGACATGTGAAAAATGCGATCAATTTCTTAACTTTTTTAATGATAAGGTTGCTGCTATTAGAGCTGCAATACCCCTTTCTGGACTGCCTCTTACAGTAGCCCCACAGTGCTCTGCTGTTTTTAGTTCTTTTGAGCCAGTATCCTTGTCTGAGCTCACAGGGATAGTCAACAAGTTGAAACCCTCCTCCTGTGCTGCCGACCCAGTCCCTCCTCGATTTTTTAAGGAGATCTGGAACACCACTGCCTCTTCAGTGAGGGAAATAATCAACTGCAGCTTGCTTCTGGCATTGTGCCCTCCTTTTGTAAAAAGGCTGTTGTTGAGCCCCTAATAAAAAAACCTGGTCTTGATCCAACACTTCTGTCAAATTACCGGCCCATCTCAAAACTACCTTTTGTGGCAAAAATTTTGGAGAAGTGTGTTTTTGCACAATTGCAGCCTTTTCTTGATGGCAATGGCACTTTGGACCTGTTTCAGTCAGGGTACAGGGCACTTCACAGCACTGAATCTGCACTTTTAAAGGTTTTTAATGATCTCTTTTTAATGACTGACTCTGGTGTTTCTGCCATTTTAGTGCTTTTAGATCTGACGGCTGCTTTTGACACAGTTGACCACAAAATTCTTTTAGACCGCCTGAGAGATCGTGTGGGTGTCAGGGGGACAGTCTTGGAGTGGTTCAGGTCCTACCTGTCAGAGAGGTCTTTCTCTGTCAGGCTGGGGGACTCCTTTTCTACCTCCACCCCTCTTCATTGTGGGGTCCCCCAGGGTTCTATCCTAGGACCGATCCTTTTCGCTCTCTATCTCCTCCCACTTGGAGAAATTTTCCAAAAACATGGCATGTCCTATCACTTTTATGCTGACGACTGCCAGATTTACATGCCGATAATGAAGAACAGCCACTGCCCCCTGACACCCCTACTGGACTGTCTATGTGATGTCAAGGCTTGGTTAGCTGAAAATTTTTTAAAGCTCAACAATGAAAAGACAGAGGTGATGGTGTTTGGCGGTGCCCCCATCGACCTCGGACCCCTCACAGAATTTGAGCGTCCTAAAGTCACCAGCCTTGGCATCACAATAGACAGTGATTTTAAATTGGACAAACAGATCAGCAGCGTTTTAAAATCGGGTTTTTATCATCTACGTCTTTTATCGAAAGTCAAACCGTTTTTACCTTTTAACCTTTTTGAACAGATCGTGCACGCTTTTATTTCAAGTCGTCTGGACTACTGCAACGCACTTTATTCAGGTGTCAGCCACAAAGCCCTCTCTCGTCTGCAGTTAGTCCAGAACGCCGCAGCACGACTTTTAACAGGAGTCAAAAAGCGTGAACACATCACCCCAATCCTTTCATCTTTGCACTGGCTCCCTGTAAATTTTCGGATTGATTTTAAGATTTTATTGTTTGTTTTTAAAGCTTTGAATGGACTGGCCCCACAGTACATCAAGGACCTCATACAGATTTATACTCCAGTGCGCGGATTGAGGTCCGAGGGCCAGCTCCAGTTGGTTGTGCCTAGGACAAGACTTAAAACCAGGGGGGACAGGGCTTTCTCTGTTGTCGGCCCAAAACTTTGGAATGCCCTCCCCCTCCACGTCCGAACAGCCCCCACAGTGGAATGTTTTAAGTCTCGTCTTAAGACCCATTTTTATTCCCTGGCTTTTTAACCTTGCGTGAGTTTTGTGGTCCTCTGTGTCTTTTTTTTGTTTTACTAGATCTTTCACTTATTTTACTATATTTATCTGCTTAATTTTATTATTTTATTCATAGCATCATTTTAGATTTATGCTTCTATTTGATCATTTATTGATTATTGTTGTTTGGAAATGTTTGTTTTATTGATTCTATGTACAGCACTTTGGAGACCTTTTCTGTTGTTTAAATGTGCTATATAAATAAAGTTGATTGGATAAAGTGGCTAAGGTACCCCCCCTCCCCTGAACTGCATGACCCACTATCCTGGCCCAGAACTGACCTGCCTCAATGCTTATGTAACCCAGGCAATAAAATAAAATCCTGCTTCAGCCTTATACATTACTCCCGTCTCGAAATCTCATGGTATTTCCTGGTCTCGCGAGATGATCACATGGGCCAGTTGGCCAATCTGGTGCCGATATTTGCCATATCACGTCAGTCTGAGTTGAAGCAGAGCAAGGAGAGCATGATCCGAACGAGCTACAGGTAGGTTTCCAGACTTTTTCTTCCTTATTTCACTTGAATAAAAAATGACAGTAAGTGGTATATACTCCTTAACTTATAGGAGCCTTCTACCGACATCGAGAAGAACAAGTCGTGTTTGTGTTAGTGGAAGACTGGTGAGTTGAATTGTTTGTGCTAGCATTAGCCTAGCCGCCTCCATTCATTTTTAAGGGACGCGGTTAGTTTACACGTGGATGAATATTATGCCTGTTCCTCTCAAATTACTTAACATTAACTTAACAAGTGTCTTTAGATTTAGATTAATTGTCTGTACGAACAATTAATCATGAAAGTATATTGATGTTCTTAATTGTGTATTTAAAGTGCCTTAATGGGAAACTGTATTTATACCTTCAAAGGTTAATTTATTTAAGCCTTTCTTGAAGGACTTTACCATGAATTGAATGTCTATTTATAAACTATACCTAAATAATGTAGCAAATGTTATTTATCACTTTTTGGACAATGTGAAATGTAATTATATCATGAATATAGATAAATAGAAATGAATTAATAGTGCAGTTGGTGCTATTTATAAATTTCTGTGCACACTAGAATATAGATATTTATTGTTAAATGTACATTTAGATTTATTTGAATCTGGTCCTGTTCTACAGGCCAGGTTTTTGATCCCCCTGATGGCGAGCTGAAAGGAACCTTTCTAGGACCCAAGAAGGACTGAACGGTAGAGAGCCGCTCCCCTCCTGCCAGGCCGGTAGGGGGCTCTCTGTTACCCAAAAGACAAACTCGTACCCCACTCACTTCGGCCACAGCCCCCTGCAACACACATTTCCCCCATAAACTTTTCCCCCATCACTACTTCCCCTGGACTCAATGCAAACCCAGACATGTTTTTTTTTCCTTTTGCGCCTTATGGACTGTGGGCAGGCTGCTGGGTTTCAGTTGTGATTTTGTTCTGGGTGTGAGAGTTATTGAACTTCTTTTTCCCTTGTTCTAAAGCCCCAGTTGTTATTTATTTGTAATTGTGACTGAATTGAAATTGGAGTATTTTTCTAGATTTAATGGCCATTCCTAGTATCTATACACTGTAATTATTATGCACTGTGTTTCTTGTTTGTTACTTGCTTTTCTTTAATACATGGTACAATCAAAACGCGACTCTCAGTCTCTTGTCCACTCCCTCCATGAGCGATTCCTTGTCTTATAACCTAGCCTATTTCAACTATCTATGTCATATATTGTGTAGAAAATAAATTATAGAATTTACATAGTACTTGCCAGTCCTAATATAAACAATATTGACTCAGGTACTATATAAATTATATGGCGAGCTAGCCAGGAGGGAGTACGGACAGATCGGAGCAGATATCAGTTGTAAATCTTGTAAATTTGACGTTTATTGCAAAAATGGACATTTCTGAGAAACATGGCATAAAAATTCCAAACAGTGTTTTCCTCATATACGTGACACATGATGACAGTGATGATGAAGTAGTCGAATTTTTGAATCAATGTGGCAAAACATCTAACGTCAAGGTTATAACTGAGGACCGTGTATTAAAGGACTCAATCATAATCGAGTTTGATTCAGGCAATGCTTTGGTTGAATTGCGAAAACTTGTGCCGTACACATACTCTTGTCAGACTGACAAGGTGACTTATAATAATAACAATAATACATTTTATTTAAAAGCGCCTTTCACGACACTCAAGGATGCTTTACAAGATTAAAACAACAACAACAAAATCAACAATATAAAAAATCATAAAATCAACAATAATAAAAAACAACAGTAGCAAAGCACAACAGATAGTGAGAGGAAATGGGAAGAGCAGGTATGTTATTGTCAAGTGGGGTAAGCAGACCTGAACAGGTGGGTTCTGAGTCTGGATTATGACATCTTAGAACCTTCAACCATTTGTTCTGAGTTCTATGGAGAGTTAAAAACACAAAACTATTTGGGTGAATTAAAAGAATTGGCCAAACTCACAGGACAGGACTATGCTGAGGTCCTGAAGGGTGTGATGTCTCTACTGAGCCAGTCTATCACCGAACAAATGCCCATCCCAGCAGTGAAGACTTTCTCCAGATGCTGATGAGGAAGTGGTGCCATCTGCTCCCAGTACTGCTGTCCCTGTACAGGTGCCCAACACTGCCACCTTTAATCTTCTTCAAGGTACTGCAGCTGTGTCACAGAATTTAAGAGAGGAGTTGCCACAAGTACCTTCATATCCCAATGCCCGTGGGGCAGCAAGACCATCATTTCCTGCTATGACTTATCCTGATCTTAACCCACCAGGAATCCAGTGTTATGTTGTTGAACACATTGGTAAAAGTGAAGATAGTGCAGTCCATGTGTCCTCACAAAGACTGATCGTTTTCAGGACGTGTTCCAAGACCACAACACGAATCTGACTATGAAGCCTGGCGATCTGGAGCTGATCTCCTGTTGAAAGATCCTGCTGTCTCAGACTTGCAACGCTCCAGGAAAATACTGGAAAGTCTACTCCTACCGGCAGCAGACATGGTAAGGCATCTCATGCCAGAAACACCACCAAAGACTTACCTCCAGATTCTTGACTCTTGACTCTTGACTGGCATATGGAACAGTCCAAGACAGTGTTGAGCTGTACGCCAAGTTCATGGAGCTGTTCCAGGACGCTGGTGAAAAGCCATCTGCATACTTGCAATGCCTGCAGGTAGTGCTAAATTTGGCTGTGAAGAGGGGAGGAGTCCCAGCCACTGAGTTTGACCGACATCTGTTAAATCAGTTTTGTCGAGGCTGCTGGGACAACACACTCATATCAGAACTTCAGCTGAGGCAGCTTAAGTCCCACCCCCCATCTTGCGCTGAGTTGTTGCTGTTACTCCGTACAGAGGAAGACAGAGAGGCTGCCAAGGCTCAGCATATGAAGCAGCACCTCGGTTCAAAAGCCAGAGCTGGGGTACATGCCCAATTCGCCACTGCCACTCCAGAAGAGTCAAAAGTTGACGCACTGACTACCATCACTCAGCAGCTTGCTCAGCAGCTTGCTGATATTCAAAAGCAGCTGGCGTCCCTTACTGCTCAGTCCAATCGAAAGCAGCCCACTTCATCCAAGCCAACTCATGCCAGCAGACTCAGTGACAGCATGAACCCTGGCAAAACTACTCCTCGCCGTCTCAAAAGACTCAATCATCTTGACCAAAGCCTGGTTATTGTTGTAACTGTGGAGAAGATGGACACATAAAACCCAATTGTGACAATGATCTAGAGCCCTCACTTGTAGTCATGAAGAAAAAACAGGTCACAGAGAAACAGAAAAAATGAACAACATCAAACCCTCACAGTGCCTCGTCTTTAAACTAGATCGAGTTCCTGTTGAGGGGCAAACGGGAACTGCGGAGGTCCAGTAATGTCCCACTAAGCAGACACCATTGAAATGCATCGATCAGTCTCATTTCTCTCCCACAGAGACTATTCACCTGCCAAAAGGGTTAATCGGGTCCAGATGCACTGGCCAAGTCATCATAGCCGGTCAAGAATTTTCATGCTTGCTGGATACCGGATCACAAGTGATGACGATACCCGTTTCACTCTACAATCAACATTTCTCACTCCAACCTGTCAAACCCCAAGGTGACTTGCTACAAGTAGAGGGTGCCACTGGACAAGAAGTACCCTATTTGGGCTGCACTGAAGTGACAGTCATATTCCTGAAAAGAGTTCATTGGTGCTGATATGGACATGTGCACCCTAGCACTGAATTTACATAGTACTTGCTAGTCCTAATATAAATAATATTGACTCAGGTGCTACACTTACACACTACAAAACATGCACAGTATTCACTAGGCAGACTATGGACCCCTGAGGAGAAGAATAGAAGAAGAGTAAGCGCTCTTGCTACCAATGTTTATGAGTATATTATGAAAACATTTTAATATATAAAAATTATAATTTCTTTTAAAAAATAAAATAAAAACAATAACACTGAATCAGATGGTTTTCTTATTGCATTTACTATAAAAACAGGGGATTATTTACTAATAAATATCTTGGAAAACAATTGTCACTGTATGTAACTGGATCAGTGAGTTTATAAAACAAGAATAAAAAGCACTCCAGAGGCTGCCATCAGTGATGACAGAAATGGTCTTCTGCTGTCTCTTGTCCAGGTGTTACCGGTTCCTTTCATACTGAAGTTTTGTCTCCTGGTGCTGGGGATATCTGTGTAGAGACATCGTTCTGCCATGCGTTTTAAGCTGGATACGCCAGGAGTTTCCTGATCCTGCTGGACAGTATGTTGGCTTCTGCTCGCCCTGTGACAGAAGGACATGTGTCCTTTTGTGATGGTCTCCTCTTCTGTCTGCCTCTCACACTGGGAACACAGATCCTCGGGAATGGAGATCCTTCTGAGCTCTTCCACAAAGGTGGTCCTCAAAAACCTTTTAAAATACCAAGGTCATGAGGTCCCTCACATAAGCTGTGAATTAAAATTGCTCCTTAGTAAATAGTTTCATAAATATTTATATCTAGTATTTGAGGCTGATTTTTGTACTTTTTAAAACTTGTTTTCTATTTGTTCTTATTTATAATAAATCATCTTTATACTGACTGAATGTTGGTTCTGTGTTGACGGGCTTTGCCGTAGCTTTTCTTTTTTTTGACTTGCCAAATGTGATCCTGTATGTTTGATTGTCCTCTGCAGTTGCAGCCTGTTCACACTCTGCAGTTTCATTGAAATGAACTGCAGCCAGGTACAGTCTATAAAAAGGTAATGACAGTCTTTAGTTAAATGAATTCTATTTTCACCTATCATTTACTAAAAACTAGGAGGTATTATCAAAGCTGTACACTAAAAGCTGAAGTTTTTTCATATCAACTGACTCAGGGAGGTGATCCAACACTGTTACTTTTACAGATGGAAGTAGATTTTCCATCAATTTGATAAAGCGGAAACTCACAAGAAAATATTATTTCATTGGCTTCATTATAAAGTATGGCAAACAAAAAACCTGCTAAACATGGTGTGAAATGTTATAGGATTGCAGGAAGCATGGATAAAACAAGGATCAGTTTTTGTGTTGATGCCACATTTACACATTATCTGTTAAATATGGGAACAATTGGGGCAAAAAAGATGACATTTAACTTATATAGGTTGCAGGTGAATTTTGCATTAAAACAGTAACGAACTGTAGGTCCTGATGCTAGACTGAAACTAAGCACTTCTGAAAGTGTGTAAATGAAATAAAGTTTATGATTATATTCAGGATATGGCATCACCGTGAACGCTGTGACTCTGCTCACTGTGGGCTTTGAACTGTTCAGTAACAATATCAGGTTTGTGTATTTATTTTATGGTGTAAAAAGAGGATACGGACGTCCAGTGTTATACAGATTTGTATCTTTTTAAAAATCAGCATCCGAAACAATAAAGTAAAAGATCTGTTTTTTATTTATCAAAAGGAACTGAACGGGGATGCCATGTTTACAATTAAATGTTATAGGGGGCTTAAAAGATATATTATATATATTTAATTAATACATATCAGTAGCATGGACTTGTCATAGAAAAAAACTAGATAGGGCCTACACATATAATACACTTTTCTTGTTACCAACACTGGCTTTCTGAAGATCTGAGATCTGCAAATGAAAAGGGATCTGAAGATTATTGTGTCAAAATGAGGGATGTCACTCCAGTAGAGATGGCAAAAGTACCCAGATTCCTTACTTGAGTAGAAGTAAAATACCTATGTAAAAAAATGACTTGAGTAAAAGTAAAAAGTACTGATCCAAATATCTACTCAAGTAAAAGTAAAAAGTACAGGCTCTGAAATGTACTCAAAAGTACTTTTAAAAGTAAAAAGTATTTCTATTGCACAATTCAATGGCTGCAAAGCTATTAAACACAGGATAATTTATATGGAATCTACTTTAGCAATGTTATTGTCTGAACAAAAACTACCTGCCTAGTATCCTAATGTACTTGACTTTATAGTCCTTTAGGCATTTGTATCGTACACTTAAAGTTAACACATCACACTTCTGAACATTGAATTTTGGACCAGGAGTAGCTTCTAAACTATGGTGTCACAAATCATGCTCATAGGCCCATCTCTTAATCAACCTTTTTAATAGCACTTTTTTTAATAGCACATCAGGCAACAGTAGTTTCTCACTGTGCGGAGTGGCAGACCGGCTCTGACACACACACCACACGCACAGGCTTGCACACACACACACACAGACAGCAGGGTCTCCTCCTGCGTCTGGTTTATTCTAGTGGCTATACTCTGACATACTCTGATGGATGTTTGAAGACATTTTTTCCACATTTTCACCTAATGTATACACGTCCAGTGAAACAGCTCTAAGACCCACTTACGGGCCTCCAGCCACAGGTTGAGACCTGTGGCTGGAGGCTGTGTGTGAACCGCTGCACAAGTGGATTGTATTTGGAGCTTGATCCGTCAAAGATTGTTTTTATATCATGGACAATACGTGATGCAGAAAACCTCAGGATTAATTTATCATTTAGAAAACAGTGAGTGAGTGAAACAGAGGCTCAGAGCTGGACTGATGAAGAATGTTGAGTTATGATTCATCAACAGGCTGAATCGCCTTTTTTAAGTCTTTGTATTCACTTAACCGGGCACATGAGTTATCAAAACACCGTTTGAATTATAAAATCACACAAAGTAACTGATGATCCCTCACTGTCCCTACGATGCACATCTGTCTGCCTCTTTACCAAAGAGCCCAAACAGCTCCATGAACACAGCTGAGGACTGCACTGTAAAGGTAAATGAGCCTCTGTTTGTGAGTGTAACCGTTTCTCCACCTTTTGATCAGAAACAGGCCCTGTTAGTGTTTACATACATCAGAGAGTCAAACAGCTAACAATAGCTTCCTATTACTTTCAGTAGTTATGTTATTATCTGGGGAGGTGTTGAGCCAATTCACGCACATGTTCATCTTGATAATTGAGAGATAAGATTACAAAGTTACAAAGGATGAAGCACAGCATGTGGGTTTAGCTTCTTGAGCGGCTGTGTGGTTAAAAACAGGCCAGCTGACGCTAACGCTAACTAGTTTCACAGTACATCATAGCTTTATTTACATTACTGTCTCTGATTACATTACTTACTGCTCATGGCTCCGGGTCTTCATGAACACTCTTTATAGATGAAACTGCTCCTGCTCTGAGGAAAATCCAGCATCGTCATGCCCTGTGTTTACACAGGAATCCTCCATGAAGGGGCTAACACAGAGAAGCAGCAGAGGCGCCGGCTGGTCTGTGGGGGTGTGGCTGCTGCAGGCCGGTGCTTCAGGCTCGTTACCGGGGAGGAGCTGCTTTCTCAGGCTCGTCCAGGTAGAAGCGACTGAAAAAACCCGACGTCAGGTTTGAGGAAGTCTTGCGAAGATCTCGCAACGAGTTGTTTCAGAGGCAGGAAATCTGGGGATGTGAGTCATGTAGTGGGTGGTGTCAGCAGGAAGTAGGAATATCAGCTGTTGTTTTCACCTGGCATCTTTTTCTTTCGAATGAACTGAAGGGGTGAGGGGGGAAGTCTTACTTTTGCTGACCATTGCCTTTGCTCGAACCACAATGTTACAGTTCTGAAGCTCAGAAATCGTTTCACTGTTTGTTTTTTACATGCAATAAATCTACAAAACGTCACACAGCCTTTGGAGCGGTTTTTCTTGACCAGCCAACGCGTCCGTCAGGTAAAGTTTTTTCCCCTACTTAGCCTCTCTGCGGCTAACTTTGCTTTTATGGGATAGTCGTTCTACACGGATATCGGGAATAGGAGCACATCTCATGTTGTGGGACTTTCTGGAGGTCTAGAGACAGGTATTCAACTTAACAACATTATTTATAGGTATTAAATCTTGTATCAGCATGATATAACCCCTTTAAACTTTGTCTAATGGATCATGGGCACTAGAGTTCTTAAAGTTCTAAAAAAGGAGATTGAAATACACCATCAATGTTGTGAAGTGTCAGGGAGCCAGCAGCTCAGCCTTGAACAGGACACTTAACCCCAAAACTGTTTGTTAGCTCTTCTTCAGGAGCAGAAGCCATCACTCTGACATCTCTGTTGTAGTTCATGATCGTAGGCCCTGTTTGTGTATCTCAGCCTGTGTGTGTGTAGCATGTTTCAACAGCAGAGTGTAAAGAAGTGAGAGTCACTACGAGGGGTAATCAGGTAAAGAGAGAATGTAAGATGTAAGTGCCGTGGGTCCTCAGAGACATGCTGAAATGGTCATGTTTTAGTAAATATTCAAAGACAATAGAAAATAAATTGAGATAATTATTTTCTCATATATGATCCGATCAGACTTAAACTGACATCCTAATGTTTAAACACCACTTGGGTACATGTTTTGTCTTGTGAAACTCATCAAAGATGGTGGACTCACATGTCTTCTGTTTCATAGCGTGACCCATCATTCAAAGGCACATAATAATGCATTTATGAGTCTTCATTTGGACAGTTAACATGTCATATATAGACGAGATTGTTCCTCAAAGCAGAAGAACATTTTGAAAAAAAGACCCTCCTTTGTGTGAACTTGGCCTGAGCGTCACATTTTCCCCTTTTTAAAACGAGGTTAACATATTGATCCTTCTCCACTGAGGCTCTCTGAAATCTCCCTCTTTGTGTGTAGAAACAGATTTTGCATCTAGAATCACATTTTTAAATCCAACATTAAAAATAATTGGCAGACTGCAAAGTTGCAGAGGAGCTTCTCCAACACTTCAAATTGAGGTCACAGGTCACACTCAGAGCTTTTACATGCTCCTGTGTGAGGAGGTAAAATTTAACTTCAGTGTGACAGCCAATCAGGACGCAGAGTTTCCCTCTGCCATTGTAAAAGTGAAATTAACAGCATGAGAGAGTCGACTGGGTGACAGTGACAGTGACAGAACCAGCAGACAGAAACAAGCTGTTTGTCAGTCTGCTCAGATAACAGCAGTGGAGCTGATAGATGTTCGCTCGGCTCGGTTTTGGCACAAATGGAAGCTCATACATCTGAGTCCTGTCGGCCGGGTTATTGATGAGCGTCTGTGGACCCGTTTCCTGTTCACAGTGAGTCAGAGGAGGCCGCCTTCATCACCTGCTGTCTGACTGAGCACTGGAACCACAGCCACATGTTACACATCCAACCAAAGATGGACAGTCTGTGCTCAATCTGCACCACTCAAACCTGTTCCTGCTCCAACATGGACTTCATCACTGGATCACTTTTTTACCAACTGAACTTTTGGGAACAGATACTGTCTACAGTTTGGATGAGGAGGAGGAGGAGGGACTTTTCAAAGAATACAACATCGGCCAGAGTTTTGCCGATGTATGCCGATTTATTCTTAATTTCTCATAAAACACTAAAAGGCTGTTCGGTGTCCAAAGCTGCGCAGAATGATGACGTTGCAAAAGATGGCGGCGCGCGTTGTTGCAGCAGCTCTGAGCTCTACTGATGCTGTGTGTATGGATGATGGAGTGTATGGGGCAAAACTGGCCTACACTAGCACAGAGTTGCTGACTGTTGTTTTTGCCTGCAAGTCCGACATAGCGACTTTCAGCGGTCAAACAGTATACCGCTGGACATAGCGAGACCACTATGTCCGACTCCTGTATGCATCGAGCATACAGGAGTCGTCACCCAGCTGATCCGGGAGGCACGGGAAGGTAAAGGAGACCTGGCAGTCCTTTGGCTAGACCTCCCCAATGCCTACGGGTCCATTCCACACAAGCTGGTGGAAACTTCGCTTGACCGACACCACGTTCCAGGTATGATCAAGGACCTCATACTGGACTACTACAGCTGTTTCAGCGTGAGAGTCCCTTCCGGAACGGTAACATCTGCATTTCATCGGCTCGAGAAAGGCATTATCACTGGATGCACCATTTCCGTGATATTGTTTGCCTTGGCCATGAATATGCTGGTGAAGTCAGCAGAGGTGGAGTGCAGAGGCCCGCTCACCAACTCAGGTACGCGGCAGCCCCCCATCAGAGCATTTATGGATGATCTGACAGTGAGTACAACATCAGTCCCGGGATGTCAATGGATCCTTCAAGGCCTCGAGCATCTCATTAACTGGGCCCGAATGACCTTCAAGCCAGCAAAGTCCAGGTCCCTGGTGGTGAAGAGGGGAAGGTTACAGACCTGTTTCGCTTCTCACTTGGAGGCACCCAGATTCCATCGGTGGGAGAGAAGCCAGTCAAGAGCCTGGGCAAGATCTTTGACTGCACCTTGAAGGACACTGCAGCACTCCAAGCAACATCAGAGGAGTTGGGAACCTGGCTGACAGCTGTGGATAAGTCAGGGCTACCAGGGAAGTTTAAAGCCTGGATTTACCAACATGGCATCTTGCCACGACTCCTCTGGCCTCTGCTGGTCTACAATGTGCCAATAACCACCGTTGAGGGCTTCGAGAGGAAGGTAAGTTGTTTCCTGCGGAAGTGGCCAATGAGGTGTGAAAGCGATCTGGTTTACAGGGAGCCGGACCCACAGAACAATGATTGGTTGTGAGTCTAAAACCTCAAGCCTGATTTGAGTCTGAAATCTTTAAGGGGTGAGTCCAAGTCAAGCCTGAGGTCACCTCCAGAGTATGATTCTCTAACTCGAGTCCCCATCTCTGGATATTATGTGCTCCATTTCAGTTTTCATGGTTCAGAGGGATGTGCTGGGACCAGAGTAGAAACAAGACTGCTTACTGGTGTTTGGACACCAGCACCATGCTCAAGACCTTCCCAGGCCCAATATTGAGGCTATGGGTAAACTTTGATAAAACATGCATCACTCTCACTCTGTTAGTTCTTCAAGGTCAAGGAGACTGGACAGCAAGGGTCTAAGAGTAAGTTTTTGAGTGGTCCACACGTGCAACCTTCATTCTCACAGTCAACTACAACATAATAAAGTGGGAGTGGAGGGAGAAGACTTGTGCTGAATGGATTCTTTAATATTCTGCTGCGGTGATCCTGATAAACACAGATGACTCTTCTGTCTGTCTGGCAGCTAATTAGCATTTCTCTTTTATCAGGCAGGAAATTAATCTGACGTTCAGTCCACATATCACATCATCTCTGACACCCTTTACTGGTGGATTCAGTCAGTCCACTTTTAATGAAAGCTGAGCGCTGGATCAGAACTCAGCAGCTGTTCACTTCTGTTCACACAGCCATTTAAGTCTGGGATAAACCTTCAAATTAACTCCAACAATCCAACTTTATTTGCTCATAGTTGGTTATCCTTGTATGGATGGAGAGCGACAGACTGACAGACCTGAGACAGGCCGTGTATGTCTGTATATCCTTTTACCTGCTACACTCAGAGAGCTGTAAGGCTTTCTGCTGGGTTTTACCAAGAGAAAGAAAATCTCTGGTTCTTAAATTACATACTTGAGAGCACTTTCTCTGTTGAATCTCAACCCAACAACATTTTTGGATGTTTCTCAGAAAATGTAAAAAACAACTTATGCATACAACCTTCTTCCTGCCCTCTGTACTTTACAGTTTTTCTCTAATTGCCCTCCTCTCTCTGAACAGAGGAATCATGTTTTTTGTCCAGCTGTTTAAGATAAAAGACTCCTCTTCAGTTTCATGTTTTTTTCTGCAGAGGACTGTCCTTGTTAGAAATTTTACCAGAGAAATTTTCATCTTACATTCATTATTCAGTTATGATGAACAGAGAGTCTATGAATATATGCCAAGGGCTGTCATTTCAAAAGGACTACAAGTCTTCTCTATTGACTGTAAGTCTTTGGGTAATAAGACCTTTAACCTGGATTTCCAAAGCGCCTGTTGTCAGTGAAGTGAATGTTTCCCATGTCTCACAATTCAACTCGCTTTTGATTCTGAATGATTCAGGAATCATTCAGAATCAGCCAACAGTCAGAATGGCCACTGGCTGCTGCTCTGCTTCTTTTAACTCCAGATGATGGCGTGTGAAATTAATTCTTCAATGTCATTTTGCAGAGTCTGCATGCTGAATATGTGGTGCATGCTCTCTTTTACACAGGACATTGTAGAATCCAAAATGACACTTGTTTACCTGCTCCATAAAGAAACATCCTTAACTCAGTGAGCCAACCGACTAACATCTGCAGCACAGCTGGTACCAGCATGAGGCTGCGTAGATACACACTTGTGGGATGACAAAGGAAATGATTCTTACACGAGTCTCTTTGTGTCCCACAGCTGTGGTGTCAGGGCTGCAGTTTGAATCTGTGCTGCTGTAGCTGTAGCAGCACGTGGTCAGCAGATGGACGGTTCAGTCTGTGGGGAAGGGAGAACCTTCCAGAACCTTATCCCAAGGCTGAGAGGGCCAATCACATACATTACTGGCTGTCACGTTTAGTGTCAGTCAAGAGCTCTTATGTTCAGGACTTCAAAGTCAGGCAGAAAGATGTTGGGTTCAGACAGTCCTACCGCACTGGAACACTCAAGGGAGGGTTTTTCAGCAACATCCATCTCCAGGTCATAGGTTCAGGGGTCGGCTCGCCATCTCCTTCATCAAGGAGAATCCAGATCCAGATCCAAATCTAAGGAGGTTTCCAGGGTCACTTAAAACCCTAGCCTGTATAGAAACAGGGCTATTACTCTTAACCCCTTGACGCCTGAATTTATATACAATTATTTTAAAAAAATTAATTATTTTTGTTTTTGCATCAAAGCAGATGCCAAATTAAGTGGAGATTGTTCATTTGACTTTAGCACACTGAATAGATAGAAATTTGGGTATGATGCAAATTAGCGACAACAGACATTTAGGGAAAGTAATGTTAAACAGGTAGTAAGATAGTAACAACACATTTCTGATCTCAGGTATATTATTAATTGCATTTATTGCAACAAACAACTGTTACTACTTTCTCTGAAAGAAGCTGCTGTAACACCACAATTTCCCAGCTTGGGATCAATAAAGTACCTTTTTCTGTCCATCTATCTTTTTAATATCGCAGTATTACAGCACCACTGCAGCTATTTTCATCACCTGGGTTTGGGATATAATCATCATCACTGTCTGCACTGTCACTGAGACAGCTGTCTTCACCCTCCACGGGTGGGATCCTGGCTTGAAGTCTGGTTTTAGGTTTTCCATAAAACACAGATGGCTTCATTTATGGCTTTTCTGCATAAAGTAAAAGGCAGAAATTACATTTACATACCAGCATGCTATTCTTACAACGATTACAGAAATAAACTATGTGTCTTTTCCAATACAAAATGTGTGCAAGCGCTGAAAGCCATCTTTAGCATCAGACTGTAGCATAGCTGTTGGCTTTAAGTATCCATAGCAACAGAACCACTATGGCCGGATGTATCTAATTCGCTACAAACTGAAAACTTCAAATAACTTCAAAAATATCCGTCACAGGTAGTAAACACCGATATTTTAGCTGTAGAAGCAAACAATAAGTTGATGTGTATTTTTATCTTAAAGCAACTTACCTCAACTACGACAACTCCTCTCTTTAAATTCTGCATATCTGTCCACGGTAAAAACGGAAATGTCCGCTGCCTTTGGCCAGATGTAGTTCCGATTTTTAATGGTCCCCCAGGAAGTAAATGCTTGCAAAAGATTCCTTAAGTATGCATGGACTCGCATTGAGGGAACACATACACTATCTTTGATGCATTCTGAATGAAAGCAGTATGAAGCGAATTCGCGACAATCGGCGTCAAGGGGTTAAAGTCTTATAATCTACCTCTTAATGACCATAAATGTACATCATGATCTCATTATCATTACCGTTGTAAATTAATGACAAACTAGAACACCATCACATAAAATACCTTTTTTAACCGTACAGCTTCTCTTGCATCTATTTAGGTTTTTTTAATCAGCTCTCACATAAATCATGAATGAATGTTTTTTTTACCCATGAAATTAATGCTTTTATGCTTTTAACAAAGAATTTATTCCCTTCTCTTTAAATCTTTAAATAACAAAATAGCATGTAACTCTAAATAATGAACTGGAGTACAGTGCATGGTTTCACATATTATACCTCACAATCATCTATTTCAGATATCATTCATGTATTTCAGATGAAAATGCATTTTTCCTTCTGTGAACAACTTAAAATTATTCTTTACACATACTGTGCAAAACAGAAACACCTATTATTTAATAATGTCTTAAATTTTAAACTTTTAAGTGCAGAAGGTATTTTTCATTAGCCCTCTATAGTGACTCATCAAGCATGACTCAAGCTAACAGGACTAGCTTCACTAGCTTAGCTTAGTGTCCCTTTGCTAACTCACCAGGACGCTGCCAAAAGTTAAACTTTTGATAAAAAGACTCTGCCAATATGTCTTCACTCTTCTCCAACTGTCACCTGATTTAGTTCCAGCCTTTCTTTTATTTTAAGTTTTTTCTGTTTTTAAAACATTTTTTCTCTCCTACAAACAGCAAAAGTCTGCTCCAGACACTTCTCTTTCTGCAGGTGGGAGGGACTTAACGTCCCTAAGCCAATCATGAGTTAACATCTACTGAAATAACCAATGGTAAAAGACATGTAGTAAAACGGCTTTAAGTACGAGCTCACTTATCAGATGAACAACTAGTATTGAAATATAAAATGTGGCAAAACAAGCAGTGATGCATAAAAGAAGGAACAACGCCACCTGGGGACTTGCACCCCAAGATTTTAAATTACCAATGAAGTCATTATAAGACCTGGAGGACCCGCACTTCAAGAAATCCACAGGACAAGAGAACGTGATTTCAAAGAGTAGAAAAACTTTATTAAACCATGTTAGTTAAAAAGAGCGGACTAAATTACTGATAGGAGGATAGCGCAGCAAGGTGGCTAAGGCAGGGAGCGAAGCACAGCAGCACAGACCGAGTAGGGCAGAGGAGAGCAGCATCAAAGTTGTGATTTCCTTATATTACTCTATCACCGCTGTAGGTCCCCAGGGAAGCACCCGGTCCACACAGCCCCTGTCACAAATAGAATTCCCTTATTAATCTTAGGAGCAAAGGACGAGGGTACAGACCTGTCATACGACACACATACCAATCAGGCCGTGTGAGTGATCACCCACGAGAGAGAGGAGCGAGAGGAGCCCAGCCTAAACTTGATGGCCGCGGCAGCGATCGATCATACCGGCAGTCATGAGAGAGCAAGCGAGAGGCAATCTTGCACCTAAAACCAAGCCAAATGGCAAGCAGTTCAGCGTGATAGTCAAAGCATTCTACGTTGTTAGCAGCCACTTTAACTTACCTGTGCTGGTGAAAGCATGAGGAGAGAGGCGAGGCGACCCGGAAGTGATGGAAAGGCCAGAGCAAGAGGGACTGGGAGGCTGCCACTACTCCCTTTTATAGAGTGCCCCCGTCAGGTCATTGGCTGACAGGGACCTCAAATAAGCAGGGAAACGCAGCTCATGAGAGAGCAAGGATGAGACACATCATCCTGCTACAATCAAATTACAATTTTCTTAACTGGGTTACAATAATACAAGACTGTTTGTTATTTCAGCTCCTGCTTTAGCCTGTCCAGGAAAGACAGTTTCTCCATGTTGTTTTACCAAGAAATATTCTCCAGTTCTGATAAAACTGCTGCTAATGCTGGTAGCGTGCATGCTAATCTCTATACAGTTTGTAGTCTTGCAGTCACTTGTTGCAACTTTCACCTTAGTTGTTCTAGCGTAACACTTTGCTAAAAAGATCTGCCTGATCAGTAGTCAGTTACTTTACCTGTCGTCTGTGTTTGGTCCTCGCTTGTACTGAAAGTAGATTCTCACCCAAAGTGTCCCATGTCTCTAAAGCTGCTCAGAGGACAGAGGACTGTTGACAGTGGTCTGATGCTGGACAGGAAAAGATGTCTCATCACTTTGGCTTCCTGACATGTTTGGGTGTTTCTCTGGAGGAAAGGGCTGAGACAAAGGAACAGACTGAAGTGAAAGACCCACAGACTAAATCTTCCCGACATAAGAAACACTGAATTGATCAGGCAGATCTGCATTCATAAAGATTCCCATGATGACAACTATTTGGCCATTATACTTTTGGTTGTTTGGATTTTGCTTTGTTTAAAGTAAAGACTTGGGCTCACCATCCAGCTGATGATCTGTGTACCCCTCAGGCTATTAGACTTCTACAATATCTATATCCTTATCATCATCCAGTCGTTTATCAAGAACTGCTTCATTTGAATCAGCAGGGGAAAGACACAAATGCAGACTGAAACAGGTGGCAGGTGCATGTTCTGGTTTAATGTGCACAGAGATGCTCGAAGGCTGCAGACATGTGGGCAGGGGGGCAGCATTAATGTGGCAAAGAGTCAGAGGGAAAGAAATAAAGTACAGAGTCGACCTGAAAAGTGAAAATGGCAGCAGCAGAGATGAAAACACTTAAATAGTGAACAAAAAGAAAAATTAAAGATAATAGACAGCACAAAGGGATCTAGCTGTCTACAGGCAGCCTCCTGAAATCCTGTGTAAACACACATTACATTCTGGTTGTCTTACACGACAATAGTTTTATATATTTATATTTTAACTCAGCTCTGTTTGTACTTTCACTGAGCTGCATATGTTCAAAATGGCTGCCAAACTTTACAAAAATACTGTGCAGGTACTTCTAATAGAAAACTCACCCAGGTGCAAAACCTCTTCAGATTTCATGTGGTCTGGTTTACACCTGTTACCTGTTGCTTTGTGTGCCATCTGACCTGAGACAGCTGAGGCCACAGGTGTTATGCTTTAAGATGTCCTTCTTACATGTGTATCCGTCTAAAGCTGGTGGTGGACTGCAGTTTGTTCTTGTGTTATCACTTTTTCTGAGAGTAAAACAAACAAAATAAAGAACAAAAATCTAAATAACTATCAAAAATCTGTTAGTAACTGATGAGCAGTGGTCAGACTTCACTTCAGTCCACACCGATCAAGTCTTAAAAACCTAACAGCTCAGATAGTCTTACAAAACCTGACAAACTGACTGACACCAAGTCTTTGCTGGGTTTAAAATATTTTTTAAAGATATTGTTTAGAATTAATAAAATATTTTAGGTAATTCTTCATAATTTCAGGGCCTTTTTATTAAATGCATATACGTGTATTTCAGAAGTTTTGAAATATATTGCTTTGCATTGCCCCCCCTCAAAATCAGGCTCCTCCCAGGCTTTACCACATCTAACCTGTAGCTCTGCACATGAACATGCATCTGTCATGCAGGACCTCTTTATCTCCGACTGTTGAAACTCCCTCATGGTTTTGTCCTGAATCATTGAAGTCGTTGTGGATAAGAGTTGAATCAGGGACGTCTTCTGCCCTGCTGCAGTTTGAACACGCTCTTTGCTAATCCTTCTAAAAAATGAACTGAGAGTGGATCGGACAGCCCTCGCGCCGCTAACTGACAGCCAATTAGCCCAGTTTCTACACGGAAATTAAACAGACGCTATTTTTGGATTGTGAATGGATGTGACATGTTTGAATGCAGCTCTGCTGAAGGGCGCTCACTTTGAGTTTGAACTGCTCTGAAACATGGAGCAGATTTATAATTAAGAGCCTCTCTGTGTGAACTTCATATGAACAAAATAATAAAATAAATAATGTTTTATGGATGAAAAGCTCGGAGTATAATGGGCTAATGTTGTACACCTGTGTGCTGTCAAACAGGATTTATTCTTTTAGCTGGAGGGTTCTGTGATGCTTAATGTGGGTGTTCAGGCTGAGAGAAGAAGAGACTGTACAGGGTTTGTTCTGCTGTGAAATCTGGGCATCAATCTTCTGATGCTCCTATTATATGTGCCAACTTTCAAAAATACCCCTCAAGTAAAGTTTGGAGTCATTGGGCTCTAATTTCGTAGACCAGGCGCAGGCACGGCGCACCTGCCCTGCGCCGCGCCAACAGGGTATGTCCAGGGCATTTTGCAAGTTTCGTGCACGGTGCAGTCTGGCGCAGGGGGGCACACCCACGCCTCCGTCCCTCCTACCGGCGCAAGTAGCAGAGAGGGAGGAGAGAAGGCGTGAGTGGGTTTAACACAGCCGAGTGTAATCTTCACCAATCAAATAAACGCCTCTCCTCACCTTTAAATGCGCTGCGGGCGAGGCGCAGTGACAATTTCACCTCTGTGGCGGAGAAGGTTAGAGCCGCTGTCACTTTTGCAGCAACTGGGAGAGCGCAGGGGCCACCGGGCTGCGCATCGGAGGCCACGATGCGCGTCACCGTGTGGACCAGCTCGCAGGACAGATGTAATCTGTTCCTGTGTCATAATAGGAGTACAAAATTAAGTGATAATTACATTTAAACACAGCAGCAGGCTAATCCATTCATCATGCTTGTGATCCACCTGCATTACTGGTCTGTCATCGCCAAATAGCAGAACCTTTGGTGAAAATATATCTCCTCCTCATCCTCCTTGCAATAATGTACTCCATCTTTTTAGATCATGTTAAGAATAAAGATTAAAACAGAGAAATATGAACAATCACAGGTAAATCCTTAAGACACCGAGTGACTTACATTTATTCAGCGAGCGTCTCTCTCTTTTTTCTTTTCTTTTGAATTTCATGAGATGAGAGAAGTCGGATTCTCCATATGGGATGATGTGGCTGTTTGTGGTTGGCTGAGAGATGTGAACTCGTTAGTTTGCGTCACTCTTCCAGCTGCCGTCAGGTTGAGTCTCCATGATGACAAACGTCTCTGATCTGACATCAGATGTGACGGGATAATTAATATAGATACAAATGTATGTGCTGGTTCAGACGGTTACATTAAATAGTGGTTGCTGTGATTGTTTATTGCATTGAAATGTGCCTGACACTCTGGATACCTGCCTGTGAGGTTTTGGTGACGTGTGCGCACTGTGCGCCTGTCAACCAAATTATCACTGCCCTGGGTGCGCCTCTCCTGCGCCGAGAATAGACCAGGTTGGAGCTGGCGGGCTTTAAGCGCACCTTCCGTGCAATTTTTTGGCATGAAATTGTCACTGCGCCAAGCTGAATCTTTCGACACCTCCCCCCAGTGCGCCATCACACCCATCTCGGCGCAGCTGGTCTACCAAATTGCCGAATTGGCTGCGCACGGCAGTGCGCCGGACGAAATTACCACTGTGCGGGGTGCGCCAGGCTGCGCCACCCTGAGTTGTGCCAAGAAATTAGAGCCCATTATTTTGGTCGATTATTTCGCCCCTTTAATATAACCAATTGGTGTTGATTTTAATATCATTGTAAAGCCTGATTACTCATTTTTACAACGAGGTACAACTTGTCAGGATTCTGCATTCATGGAGTAAGCAGCACAGATAAAGGTCTTCATCCCCTGGAGGAAAGCCTACGGTTCCTCAGTGAAGCCAGGAGGAGGTCTTCTTGGGGTGTTGTCTTCTTGAGACAATATCCTGGTGGTCTGTCTTTGCCTTCAGCTGTCTTATGGCCCCGAGTGTGGAGATGGTACCAGAGCTGACACCAAATAATACTGCCACTCTGCGAACAGGAACACCAGCTTCACCAGAAGATTTGGAACTGCTCACACATTTCTCGGTGCAGCTCATCCCATGAATGCAATATCCTTACAAGCTGTGCCTGGTTATAAAGGTGACAAATACAACTCCTATTAGTTTTACTAAAGGGGAGAAATCAACAGCCAAATAACAGTTCCAAACTCTTTTTGAGGAGTATATCGCCCAAAACTTCAACGCAGGCTGCACTGAAACACTTTCAGTTTCATGTGAATCCAGGGAAAGGTAAAAACACAGACAGAAATGTTCTAAGATGAAGAGCATTGGAGGGGCTGAAGACATGGTTGCCGGCATGGGGGGCACTGGAACCTTTTGACCCCAAAGTTTTCTTGGTGGGCCCAGGAGGACCATTTAGGCTGAGGACAGAGGGCAGTGATTGTTTACACACTGGATTTTTTCTGACATCCTCGTATTAAAACACACTGTTAGCGTGCTGCTAGTGCTAATGATGCACTTTATGGAAAGCAGAGGAAACAATTCAGAGGATGAATCTGCAAGTCTGTCCTCTAAATCTTGCGCATCATTACAGTCCAGAAGAAGGACCCTACTGTATGCCCGGCACAGTGGGCTTCAGCATGAAGCAGAGGTGCTCACACTGCTCCAATAGAAAATCATCATGCACTCCTGTTTGAAGATGAGGAGTGGTCAGGAGCACTTTAACCCTCCTTAAACCTTGTCTGAGGTCTAGAGTCTGTGCTTAGAGTATTTCTGCTGTTTTAAGGAGGCAATAGAGAGACTGACAGACATCTGCGAGACCTAAACACACTCTTCACTGAGCTTAGACTTTACACCATGACGAGGTCTCCAACACTGACTGAGATTCATGGGAGGCCACACAGAGATGTCTGTTTCTGTTTGATGAGATATAGTTTTGTATGATACAGTCAGACTTTCAGCTGGAATAAACACATTTTGAATTGTTCAGAAATATCAGCATTTTACCAGACCCAGACTGAGACCTCACAGTGAGGCGGTGATGGATCATAATCATCAGAGTGCAGAAATGAAATCACTCTGAAAGTGCACTGAGGAATACTCTTTAATAAACTAAATCACATTAATTACATAACAGACCCAAGTTTCTAATCTCCTAAAATCCATGCATAACCGCCTCCTCCCTTTGATGGCCCTGCCCCCTCTGTCGTCACAGATGGACCAGGGTTATTCTATCGTCCTTCAGAAGAAAACGTGTGATAAGGTTAATAAATGAATCAGAGACAGTGCTCTGACTGATCAGACTCCTTCATCAGAGGATTTTGGTCTGCAGCTGATCCCTTTCAGGGTTGAGGAGGGCTGGAGCCTATCCCAGCTAACACTGGGCGAGAGGTGGGTCACACCTTAAACTAACAGCCAGCCAATCACGGGGCCACATAAAGAGACAGACACACTCGCACTCACCTGAGTCAGCAATTCATGTAATGAGCATGTTTTTGGTCTGTGGGAGGAAACCGGAGTGCCCTCAGAAAGATTTTTTTTTTTTTCTGCCTGTTCACTTCCCAAAGGTTTTCATGTGAGGAGCAGTCACTGTTGCCCTACCCTGAGCAGGATGCTGTTCTCTAATAAAGCATTCCAGTCATAAAAAGACTTTCACCTACGCTATTGAGATTCTCAAGACCAATAGCATTTTAGAGGAAGAGGGCGATTTTGAACAACTATTCTGTTAGTTTGCTTTTATGTCTTTCAATATTTTCAATCTATTCAATAAAACAGTTTTTGCAAGCGCTGATCGCCCCAGTGCTATCTTTCTCTCTCTCCAGTGTGCGAAATACCCCCTGAAAGCCTCAAAAGCAAAGTTTGAAGGGGGTCTCAAATGTTGTCAAAATATATAATTGTCACTTATGGTCACTGAAATGTTTTTACACATTGAAACACTTATACTACTGATTACTATCTTTGGCATTATAGGCCTTACAAATTTTACTCTTTTAATCATAGATTACAACTTCCTCAGGGACAACAAAAATTTATGCAGCTCTCTGCAATGGCATCTCACATATTCATTTTCAGCTTTCTTTCACAGCGGTAAAAAGTTTTTATTACACATTTCACACACTTTTAGCTTTGCTTTACTGCTTCTAACTACTTTTATGTCACATTTTCACATTTTCAACTTTGTTAGCACTGCTTTTACCTATTTCACTTCACAGTTTCAGCAGTCAGACTCAGCATTTCAATGCATTTGCTGGAAGGAAATGCAATTTTTCTAGTTCCTCTTCTTCTTCTTCTTCCGTCAGATTTTGACACCTTTCACAGCCTTCAAATTTGCACAGATTTTCACAGAAAAAAATTGAACAATGTAGCATGTTAATGAGACCTGTGCTTGTATTTTTCACGTTTAACTGTTACGGTTTTTACAGTAAAAATGATTTTCTGCAGATATTTTCCCATTGAAATGAATGGGAGACTTATGCAGTTCTGCTGAAAAGTGCTTCAACTTTCACGCTCTAAAGATTTGGCATACTTCCACCTACAAACTTCATTCTTGCTTTGACGGATTCACTGATCTCTCAACTATTTTTCCATGTGTTCAGCTTTTTGCTGTCTTCTACAGTTTTTGAGATATCACTGTTTAAGCAACACTAAGTTTTGAGGATTTCTCTGTTCTTAGAGCGTGTCACGTGACCTGTTAGAGCGTGAGCTTCACCTAAAGATTCCAAAATTTATAGCCTAAAAAATGCAATAAAAGCCTCAAGCTTTACTTCACAGATATGATTTATACATCAAAATGAAGCTACACTTCTCCTCTTTCAGCTGAAATTCGTTTCAACCTCGACATTGACATCATTTTGTCTCAGTGAGCTTCAGAGCCACGGGTATCCCGCAAAGACTTCCAAATGCGTCCATTGTAACTCTCCTCCCCAGAGAGCTGATCGCTTCACTTTGAAGGCTGTTTTTAAACTGCTCTCCCGTCAACATTTTCTACAGTACAGACATGAAACTTACATCAATTGTTTCAGCTGCTTCTTGTGATGCTCACGGTGCAGTCCTTCTTTTGATAGCTATCACGGTTTTGGCACAGCATTGGCCCGTATACCCGGAAGTACCCAGCTCGACTTCACCGCTCTGTACAAGCATACAGCATCAGTACATACTCTGCTGCTGTGTGGGCGGGTGTGACAGGATTCATTGGCTAAGCTGTTAGCTGAGCGGTTAGCGCATCCGTCATATCATCTGGAGACTGGGGTTTGATTCCTGGTAGAGGTTATTTTATACTATCATGCATATTTCAGAACATACGTAAACACTTGCTACTCATTACAATCTTTGCCATTTTAGCCTTCAAAAATTCACGCCTGCCAGCTGTCACGCATTGCTCGTGAGACACACACATTTCATTGGCGTATCACCACCTCCGTCTCCTCATCTTCTCAGTGTACAGCATCATGACACAGACATGCGAAAAGGATACTGGGAAATGTAGGCTGATGTACGCTGACACTATACGACAGCGCTGAGTCACACAAAACACTGCTCGCCATGTATTTTCACATCGACATTAAATGTGACACCACCTCCGTCTCTTCATGTTACTGCTTTGCAAAGTCAGCTGGCCCTTGTCCGCACTGTACAGCCTAATGACAGAGGAATGCGCAAAGGTTTGTGGGAAATGCAGGCCGACAGCTGATTGCTTCACTTTAAGCCCGTACACAATGTACAATTACTGTGCATCTCTATTGACAATGTGCAATTCATCCATGTGCAATCACTTACATTCATCTGCAATTACTTGGTGAATGTGTAAATAATCCTTATAGGATTTGCTTTTTAGTTTCTGTATTCAAGCCCTTTTTATATTTATACTGGTAGGATAATGTAAATACTACTATTTTTCATGCTATTTTTTATACCATTTTTATACTTATTCTTTATCAACGCTGTCCCCTTTGCTGCTGTAACACTGCAAATTTCCCCGTGGGACGAATAAAGGTTTATTCTATTCTATTCTATTCTATTCTTTAAACTGCTCTCCTGTCAACATTTTCTACAGTACAGACATGAAGCTTACATCAATCGTTCAGCTGATTCTTGGGATGCTCATGGTGCAGTCCTTTTTTTGATAGCTATTACGGTTTTGCCACAGCATTAGCTCATTAACCCGGAAGTCCCCAGCATTTTTAATCAACCCACATTAAATGTCACACTGCCTCCGCCTCTTCATGTTAGTGCTTTGCAAAGTCAGCAGGCAGAGCAGCTCCTCTTCCTCGTCCTCAGTCTACAGTGTCATGACAGAGAAATGGAAAACAATGCGCAAGGTTAGTGGGAAATGTAGGCTTTCACATTCATTTCACAAGAAAATACTACACGGCAGTGCGCTCGACTATGACAGCTCTGACGCCCGTGGACATTCTGCGCGGACTCTGCTCTACAGTCCGTCAGACTCTGGGTGCAGACGCAGGTATACGCCATATACCCACTAGAAAACGCCCCGAAATACCATATAACCACAACAAAATGCGCAAGGATACGTATAGCAGCATGCTTGTGTGACTTTCACTTTCTCTCAGCGTGTGTGTGTGTGTGGGCGCTCCTTCGTCTGCCGGTGAGCTTAAAGACGCAGATAGACGCGCATCGCAGGAACAGTGAGGGATCATCAGTCACTCTGTGTGATTTTACCATTCACACGGTGTCTTGACAGCTCATGTGCCCGGTTTAAGTGAACAAAAGACTTCAAAAACTGACGAGTCAGCCTTTCATTCATCAAAACTCTACATTCCTCATCAGTCCAGCTCTTGTTTTCACTCACTCACTGTTTTCTAAATAATAAATTCATCCTGAGGGATCCTCCATCACTTATTCTCCATGATATCAGAACAATCTTTGAAGGATCAAGCTTCAAATACAGTCTACTGGTGCAGCGGTTCCCAACCTGTAGGTGGAGGCCCATTGTGGGTCTCAGAGCTGTTTTCAGTGGACGGTGTATTAATCTGCTCAAATTGTGGTAAAAATGTCTTCAGTGTATGGAGGCCTTAAGAGGACAAACATCATCAGAGTATGTCAGATTATACCCACTAGAATAAACCAGACTACACACAAATATTACACTGTTTTACATTTCTCTACTCAGATATTCCTGTCCAGATGTAAAAATTCATGTATGTAGCCTATTATTACTTTGAGTTTGATGTTCAAGTATAGATTTGTTGATTTAAAAATGAAGTAGTGACAACTTTGACTTAGATGTTAACTTGAACAGATCAAGTTTCTAATGACATTCTGACCGTTAATGTCCACTCCTCATTGTCCTCCAATGAAAATCACCTCTGTTTATATTAATGTTCAAGTCAGATGCTTTTATACTGGATAGTTCTTAGTGTTGTGGACTTGTAGCCTACAAATTGATGCCAAAACATTTTTCAGTTACTAAAGGAAAATTAAATCTAGGCTAATTATGCAAATTCAGTTGCACTTCATAATTTAACCCTTTAAAGCCTGAATGCACAAATAATAGCCAGAACATTCATTTTTTTGGAGCTGAAATGTTTATTTCACTTCCTGCTGAAGTCCAACAAAACACAATTTCCATAACATTTAACAGATATATATTTTTAGCGGCAATGTTGCTGACTCTCCCTCCAGGGGCCTGGGTTCAAATCCTGGTGAAGGCACACAGTAAAATCAGCAGAGTAAAAAGTACAGTGATACAGTTTAAGAACATATAGAGTAAATGGCATGTCAGTACTTGCCAGTGTTGGTGAAAAATTTCAGTGTAAATATCACAGAGTAAAAAAAGTACTCGGGGGGCTGTAGTGTAAAGCCAAAACGACTCTAATGGACCTGAACTACTCCGAGAAGCTCCGCCCACTCCCACCTCGTGCAACGAACGCACCAGAAATTTCACTTCGCCATTTTGTCTTAGTCCGGACTGTGGTAAGTGTAGCCTGCTTTTCATTTATTTCGCACTATTTCTGATGCAATACGAGCAACATAAATCATAATTGAGTACATTTACATATTAAAATATTTCTTTCGAGTTGTTTGCAATTACAAAGCTTACTTAAAAGGATTAGGTCATACTGGTAGGTGGTTAGCTTAACTGTGCAGGCATCACCGACTGATGCACAATTGATGTGAATTCGGACAGTTAGCAGGATGTAAGGCCAATGTTTTCCTTTCATTTTGGGGAGCTATCGTCTTTTAACATTCACGGGATGCAGTGAATGATCTGGGGGCATGTCTTAACTTATCTGGAAATGACTCCATTACCGACAGCTAATTCACGTGCATGTGTAGTTTCTCCGCTGTAACTACATCGGCGCTCTCTTGCATCACTTCAGTGGATGTTTAACCGGACAGAGTCCTCAGTTTAGCGGCATATTAACATAAGAAGACATGTCTTTACTTTTCGAGGTAAGCTTTAGCGGTTGCCCGCTCTCCCTCAGCTGTTACTGTGCATATTTAGCCGCCTCTCCCGTTAAACATTACCAGCATGCTAGTCTGTGAGCGGGATACCCAGGATGCTCCCATGCATCGCTACTCTTCAGTTTAACCAGACGAGTCCCAAGAGTAGCGGTACATTATCGCCAGTGTTTACCTTACGGCCGCCGCGGCAGTCAGGTGAGCTCATCTGCATTTAAACTAACCGTCCTAGTTTGGTTTGTATTGAGCCCTCACATCACACCGCGATTGAACTTTTGGTCTCTTTACAGTTCATAATAACACATAGACGGTACCGGATCATCTGTGCTCTATTTAGGATGAAACATTAATCTTTCACACCACCGCCGCCCCGCTGCTCTCCGTTAAAGCCGATCCCGCTGCGGGTCTCTCATACAGAGCACCGACAGCAGACAGCCCCCTCACACACATGCAGGCTATGGGAGAGACAGACGCAGAGTCCTTGCATGTCGTTAAAAATATTTTATATCTTTAAATCGATTTCTTAAATGTGTGGTCTCAATTTTCCCTGCAAGTGGAGTCACACTTAAGAGAAAAATCTAGAAAGTACTGGAAAAAAATGTGGCAGCAGTGTGCCACATTTTTAAGTTTTCAAGTTTTACGTTCTTAGGCTTGTTCTACTGATGTAAGTAATTTCCTCTCGTTTTGGAGAGCAATAAAACTTGATATCTTGTCAAAAATACTATTTGAGATCCTGGCTTGTTGAGAAAGAATCAGTTACTTGTAACATAGTTGTCTTTTTAACATAATTGGAAAAAAAAGTTAGATGTACAACACAGGACTGTTTATAACAGTCCCACAGTCCAAGAAATTGTCTTGATTTTTGTCAGGGTCCCAGAGTCCTGACTTGGATTGTTTTAAATGTTTGGAGCATTACATTTACTGTTGAAATGTACCATTTTCAAATGTAAGATTTTGAAACAGTTCATCAAAATTTTCCAAATTATTCTAAGTAAATATACGGTGAAAAGAAATTTTCTCAAATTGAAAGAATACCCTATATGAGAACTTGCCATTTACACCTTGGTTTCGGGAGCTCTCCTCTTGTATTTTGGTTTTAAGCAAAAATAGGGCGTCCATATAGTACTACTTGTAACTCTTTCAAACTAACATTTTCAAGTTTGTGCAGGATTGAAAATGTTCTAAAGTAATATACTATATAAATTATCCTTTATTCTTTCAAACATATAAGGGAATTGTGTGTTTGCTGTCTTTCATAAACATATATTATGTGAGATGATGTGGCAATGGTAAATAACCAGTAAATATTAACATAACTTCTGTTTACCCACGTGTCAAAATGCTTTTTGCTGTTTCAGCTCTGAGACTTGTCAAAATCCATGGGCTTGAATAATAGTTCACCAAAATGAACAATCAATTTACGTATTTTCTGTCATTTTCAACAGGAGGTTAAACCACTGCTAGTTATGACAAAAAATATGGCTTGAATCAAATTTTCCTTTTTTTATTTTTAACATCAATACCAATTTTTACTTTGAATCCTGCTTAATAAAATAATAATAAGGACTCAAAGACTTGTGCTTTGATTTAGATATTTTAAATTTATTTCCCTCTGGAAAAATAAAAAAATGGGGTTAAAATGTAACCCAAAACTTGTCCCTAAATGTGCTGTTTTCTCAATCAAAAGACCCTATATCAATCATGCAATTGTATTAAAGATTTGTAATGTTTTCCACAGAATCAGTGCCAGACAAAATTTATTTGGACACTTAAATACTGAAATAGAGTAGGAGCTCTTTTTAACTCTAGCTTAAACTTTCATACCTGCAATGAAGTTTAAGAGAATCTAGATTTTCATTTATCACAGTTTTAATGTTCTAAAGACTAGATTATACACTCGATTGATGGCCTGCTTGAGTATATTTGTGTCATAGATCATTTTAAAGGTTCACCTTTTTTTTTTTTTTTTTTTTTAAACAGATAACATCATGTTGATCAAAACAAAAATCGGGAGTGACCAGAGATATGTGAAGATAATTGAACCCAGCCTGGATGAGTACTTGAACTCTGGTAAGCCATTAACGACACAGCATTTTACAAACAAAAGAATGGTGAATGAACACTAGTTTTGCAGTACTTGTGTAAATAAAGTTATTGCCATGTCTAATTTTCTGACAATTTTTCTATGAGCATCTTTATCAGTCACTGTAATCAAGGTC
This sequence comes from Cetoscarus ocellatus, assembly GCA_037902135.1. NCBI lineage: Eukaryota > Metazoa > Chordata > Actinopteri > Labriformes > Labridae > Cetoscarus > Cetoscarus ocellatus. Next base: position 301,221 of record JBAMNC010001552.1, on the reverse strand, counting down.
TGCTTATTAGTCAGGAAGCGTTTTTTTTCTATCCTCTCTTTAACGGTGTGATATCCTTTGGACTTTTCACCTCTCCATGCGCCTCATATATATATATATTTTTTTTTACTTTTGTGTATTTCATAATTGTATAAAATAAAATAAAATATACCGATGTTTAAAGTTGGACTGTGTGATCGTACATCCCAGATATGACAGGGTGCTTCTGAGGTATACCCTTTGTTGGTCTAAAGCATCTTATGTTGACTGTTTCTTTTCTTAAGCTTTCACAAGGTTCTCTATCCCACCTGTCACAGAAGGTGTCAGAGTTTTTGACGAGACAGGAACTGAGGTGGATGCAGATGTCTTTGAAGAAGTGGCACAACAATCCAATGCCGGTGTATTTACCATCAGATTTGACACTGGTAAAATCTGGCTTATATTTTCTTTCAGCTTAGTGCATGGAATGATAATTAAGACCAGTTAATACTTTATTGTTGTCTACAGTTGAAAAATTGTGAATGTTTTTTTTTTTTTTTTTTTTTTTTTTACACTGTCCTCTCACTCCTGACTAACATTTAGGATCTCAAAGGACAGCTCCGCCCAGCTGTAGTTCTGAAACAACTCCATCTGCAAGTCCACTGCTTGACGTCACAAACAGTTCCCCACTGGAACAATCAGCCTCTGAGAAGACAACCATCCTGGAACTCTCAAACTGCAGCTCTGATGATACAATCACCTTGGATGAGGATCCCAGCCCTGCTAAAAAACAGCAGAAGGCAAATGAAGATGCAAAAAGTGCAAGTTGGCATATCAAATTTCCAATGACTGTATTCTTGATTGTGTTTTAGAGGCATGCACTGTCTGTTGTCAAAGAGAATTTGGTTTCTGCTGATTTATCAGCTTGCCTTCTCTGTCCCCTCACAGGTAGTTGAAGTTGCACTGACCAAGAATCCTGGTGGAGACCGTATTATCAAGGAATACAATCGCACCAAAGGTCTGAATGACTCCTCACGGCATCAGATGGTCAACATCCTTGCTGCAGACATGACTGAAATTCATGGGTAATTCATTTGTCGTCCTCCACAGTAATTGCACAATTTGACATGTAAAACCATTTTTTACACATTTATGAGGAAGGTAGTGATGTTTTTTAGTTCTGTGTTTCAACTCTCATTTGTGAACATTGGAATTTATACAAAATTCACTGTGTTCCTAATAGGACATCACCACCAAGGCATGTGAGGGAGAATTATGCACGAGGCATAGTCGCCATGTTTCCTTACTTGATGGACCCATATTCCAAGAATGGCTATGTAGGCCTTTTTAAACTTAACTTTTCAAATATTTTTATTTACATATTGCATTTCTATTATCCTTATTGTGTCACCACTTAGAAATTAATTCAGTGTCAGTTTTAAACAACTGCTGCTTCCTTCATGTTTTATGACTACGTATTATAGGAACATTTCTATGATGTTGAAAGTGGCACTGGTTACTTGGCATGGAGGCTCAAAACCATCCAGAGGAAGAGTGCTTCATCAGAGAGCAGGGGGATCATCAAGTCAGCTGACGGGTGGGAGGGCCGACTGCTATGCGAGAGTCTTCTGTTCATCCTGAGACCCAGCTTAGCGAGGACCAATGCAGGGAAGCAGTGTCCTTCATGAAGTACTCATCTGATGAGGCTGCCATCAAGCAGAAGATGAAAATGATGTTTGGATATCGTTGAAAAATGGTCCTTGATGAAGACAGATCCTCAGAAGTTCTGACTGAATTCCCACGTTTCAAAGACATCAAAGGACTGGTGATTAAGAACAAATGTTAACGCAAATATTGTTGCCCGAAAGCTTTGGAGCAATGTGTCACTATCTTAACTTCCACAAAGTAGGTGCTCTCTCCTGCTCCTTGTTTTGCTGTACCCAATAATTTTTACAATCTGAAAACCATTTTGTTTGTGATTTTAAAACACCTGATTTCATAACCAAACATAAATTTCTGTCTATTGTGTGAAAGTCAGACATTTGATTGAAAGCTACTTTTTCTGTGATAAAAATTTGTTCCAAATGTTCAGTTAGTTGGTAAGTTTTTGGTACCATCAGGAAGTCAGAAGTGCTTCTCTTAAAACAGGGGTGTCCAAACTTTCTACATCGAGGGCCGCATAAAGAGGAATACATGGACGACTGAGCCACTTGTCGCGCCTCACTTTTAGTGTATTTAAGTTAAAGTTTTAGGGTTTAGGGGTGGGCTATCACCTGTCAACGGGCCCTTGTAACCCCGAGCTATCACTGAATATTCACACCTTGTCAGGGCGAGAATGACCTTCTGAGCAGCAGAGATGGGAGATACTGACGGCTTATCTTAACTGTCAGACACAAAACAAGAGTAAATTGCAAGAATGTTGGTGCTTGAAGATGAATATTGCAATATACTATGTAAATGAGACTTTGTGACAAAGAAAATATGGCAGAAAATGTCCATAATTGATGGTACTGCTGACAGCGGGCCGCATTTGGCCCCCGGGCCATAGTTTGGACACCCCTGTCTTAAAAGCAATGTGCCCAAGTTTTGAACTTTACACTCATCTAAGATCAGAATTTAGAATTCCTTGAGTTAAATATTTTATTTTAAATGGAAGGTTCATTGTGCTTGTAAAAAAACAATATGATGGTGATGACATCAACTTGGTTTACATTATGTGTTGCAGATTGAGCAAGACTTCACCTTGCATTTTGATGAGAACGTGGCTGCCCCGTTTTTGGAAAAGTAAGTCTGATCTATTCAAGACTTTTGTTTATTTGATGTAAAGTGAGCATGGATTTTCTGTAACTACTTACAGAATCTGTCTTTAAAAAATGAATCTCACTGATGCAATGATTTTAATGATGAGATGTCGCTATTTTCAGCTGTTGTTAGTTTCTTGTTGGTTTGATGAGGTATCTCTATACAGGTGGCCTACTGTATTCAAGCAAAAGGTTTTACAGCAGAGCAAGGCTCTTCCCACCACAAGTGACCTTGAAGAACTGATCCACTGTGCAGAAGCTACATCAGTTGAGGAGGAAATGGATGACACCCTTGCCTCTGGTACTGTTCATCATGTACTTTTGAGCTTTGACCATTTTCCTGTTTCAGTTCCTGAGCTTTTTGTTGTTTGAGCTGTTGATCTAAAGCTATGTTTTTAATATCAATCAATCAATCAATCAATCAATCTTTATTTGTATAGCGCCCATTCATAACAAGTGTTATCTCAAGACACTTTACAATAGAGCACAAAGCTCTTCATATTATGGATACACATATATGCATAGATACATTTATACATATATAAAATACACATATACATATATATACAAATATATACATCCAACACCCAACATGAATCCAGATAGCCAATCATGAATCCCTCCATCATGGCGGCAAGAAAAAACCTTCTGTTAAGCAGCAGGAAATCTTGAATGTGGACCCGTCTCATGATGAACAGCAAATCCGCACGATGCTGTGTTGGGTGTGTGGGCGAAGGGAGGGAGGTAAGTGGAGACAAGTGGACTAAAGTAAGAACTAAAGCTAGAGACAGATCCATGGACCAATCATAGACCTGTCGTCGTCAAATTTGTTTCTGCTGCAAACAAATTTATTAGAGGAGGATCCTCATGTCTATGTGGTTGTGGTGAAAATTTTATAGAAGTATACTCAATAAAAGTCTTACTGAAAAAAGGAATTTATGGTAGTGACGAACTCATGGGTGCCCAGACCACAAGTGCATCCCTACCATATTTGTCTCCGTTAAGTACAAATGTATTAATGGTAGACCTCTTGAGATGTGACACCTCATTTTCAAGAGGGATCTCATGTCCATGTGGAGCTAAAGATAGTTACTATAGATGTATCAACCATGGATAGAAAGATCCATGGTTGAGAGATGAGATGGCCAAATATGTGTTATGTCTGTAATTGTAGTTATTGAGGCTTCGTGACTCCACAGCAGCAGGCAGTCTCCACCAAGGATCCCAGGCCACCTAAAAGACAAGAGCCAGAGACGAGTACAGGAGCAAACAGAAAGGAAGAATGTATGAGCTAATTATACTTTTGTAATACAACATTTTGATCTTTGTTGGCAGGATGGGACAGTGATCTTTCCTCCATCCTCCTCCTCCTCCACTTGATTCCTCCCTCAGTCCAAGGCCGTAAAAGACCCGGCAAGGTGTCAGCTTCTCAAGCTGAGAAGCATCTTGTCGTGTTTAAGAAGGTTTGTACTGGTATTTACTTGTTCTTTTTTTTTCTTTAGTGTTTGTCGTCTGACTTTTGTATATTTTGTATGAAAATGGTTCTTAGTTTGAAGTATTTTATCTTTTGAGACAACCATAGTGACCGTTCTGAGACCTCCAACAAAAGAGATCTAAAGAAATAAATCTTTGAATACCAGCTTTTGATTTTCACTTTTTTCCTGATTTAGGGCTCTAATTTCCTGGTGCAACTCAGGGTGGCGCAGGGTGGCGCAGCCTGGCGCACCCCGCGCAGTAGTAATTTCGTCCAGCGCACTGCCGTGCGCAGCCAGTTTGGCAATTTGGTAGACCGGCTGCGCCGAGATGGGTGTGATGGCGCACCAGGGGGAGGTAACCACAGATTCAGCTTGGCGCAGTGACAATTTCGTGCCAAAAAACCGCACGGAAGGTGTGCTGAAAGCCCGCCAGTTCCAACCTGGTCTATTCTCGGCGCAGACGAGGCGGAACCCCGGGCAGTGGTAATTTTACTGACAGGCGCACAGTGTGCACACGTCACCAAAACCTCACAGGCAGGTATCCAGAGTGTCAGGCGCATTTCAATGCAATAAACAATCACAGCAACCACTATTTAATGTAACTGTCTGAACCAGTATATACATTTGTATCTATATTAATTGTCCCGTCACATCTGATGTCAAATCAGAGACGTTTGTCATAACTAACGAGTTCATATCTCTCAGCCAACCACAAACAGCCACATCGTCCGATACGGAGTATCCGGCTTCTCTCATCTCATGAAATTCAAAAGAAAAGAAAAAAGAGAGAGATGCTCACTGAATAAATGTAAGTCACTCAGTGTTTTAAGGATTTACCTGTGATTGCCCATATTTCTCTGTTTTAATCTTTATTCGTAACGTGATCTAAAAAGATGGAGTACATTATTGCAAGGAGGATGAGGAGGAGATATAATTTCACCAAAGGTTCTGCTATTTGGTGATGACAGAGCAGTAATGCAGGTGGATCACAAGCATGATGAATGGATTAGCCTGCTGCTGTGTTTAAATGTAATTATCACTTAATTTTGTACTCCTATTATGACACAGGAACAGATTACATCTGTCCCGCGAGGTGGTCCACACGGTGACACGCATCGTGGCCTCCGATGCGCTGCCCGGTGGCCCCTGCGCTCTCCCAGTTGCTGCAAAAGTGACAGCAGCTCTGACCTTCTTCTCCACTGAGGTGAAATTGTCACTGCGCCTTGCCCGCCGCGCATTTAAAGGTGAGGAGAGGCGTTCATTTGATTGGTGAAGATCACACTCGGCTGTGTTAAACCCACTCAAGTCTTATCTCCTCCCTCTCTGCTACGTGCGCCGGTAGGAGAGACGGAGGCATGGGTGCGCCTCCCTGCGCCAGACTGCACCGTGCACGAAACTTGCAAAATGCGCTGGACACACCCTGTTGGCACGGCGCAGACGTTTAGATGCCCCGCCTGCGCCTGGTCTAAGAAATTAGAGCCCTTAGAGTGGAACAAGCCTCCAGGAACACTTTGATGTCATCAAGAGCAGCAGTCAGCCCTACCTACTCGCTGTTGGGATGAAGAGGAGCTCCATCCATGAGTTCTTCATCATACTGGACAAGCAGGTCTTACCATGCAAATCAAACAGTTCTCTTGGAGCTTTCGATGAACTCTTTAAGGCACATTTTGTCCTTGGCACCAATTAAAATCACATGCTTCACAACATGTACACCTTCATACAAACAACTGTGTACTACATTGATATTGGGAAAGTTCAGGAGAGTCCACGTGTTGCTGAGGTCAGGGTTAGAATGCTAGACTGAGGTTAGACATGTTACCATGTATGGAGTGGTCAGCGTACATTGTGTGATGCTCATTTAGTAATGTTGTGATAATTTGAGTGATTCATTTCACTCAGTCTGACTTGCTACTATGGGGTTCATCTGTTTTGTCTGCAAAGCTTGTTTTATGAGCACAAACATGCTAATAAGGCACATGCGATTGATCCATGGTTTCTGTCCTGGTAAATCATTACGCCTAAATTGTGCTCAGATGGGATGTTGTCATGTTTTCTGTACTTTTTCAGGCTTTAGGAAACATCTAAATACAAAACATTGTGAGCAAAATGAGACAGAAGTTGATGATGTAGACAGTCAAAGTGTTTCAGATAATGCTGAACCACAAGATACTGAAGAAGCTGCCAGTAGCTCTCAGGTCCTACCATCATCCAGCATAAGAATTCACGATATGTGTGCATCTGCCATCGCGCAGCTCCAGGTTGCTGGGGTCGGCCAGTCTACTTTAAACAATTTTGTTTCATCTATGGAAGAAGTGGTGCTCGAGTTGCAGAACCAAGCCAAAGATGCAGTTTTAAAATGTTTATCTCCTCAGGATACTGGTACAAAATCTGAAATTGAGCAGCTGTTTGAAAAACTTGAAAATCCTTTTACTTCATTGAATACTGAGTCAAAACGAAAAGTATTTTTCAACCAGAAATGGTGAACAGTTGAACCTGTTGAAAAAGTACTAGGTGTCAGATATGAAAACAGAAGAAACAAAAGCACAGGATCATACAGTCAGGTTGTTGTGACTGATAGATTTGCCTACATTCCAATTTTAGAAACATTGCAATCTATTCTAAGAAACCCAAACCTATGTGACGTGTTTACATCTAGTCATACCCTCAAGAATGGTGTATATTTAGATTTAAAAGATGGTGTTTATGTAAAAAGAAATCTTCTATTTTCTAATGAACATAATGTACTGCAAATTCAATTATTTTATGATGACTTCGAGACTGCCAATCCGCTGGGATCCAAAAAAGGGGTGCACAAATTAGGGGGTATCTATTTCACTTTGAGAAATTTTCCACCCAAGTTAAATTCAGCTTTGGTCAATATACATTTGTGTGCACTTTTTCACGCCCAGGGTATAAAAACATATGGGTTTGACACCATTCTGGAGCCAATAGTCAATGACTCGAAAGTGCTTGAAACTGACGGAATTAAAGTTCCAATGTGTGAGAATCCTATTCATGGCAGTGTTGTGCAAGTCACAGGAGATAATCTTGGTATACATTGCTTGTTTGGGTTTGTGGAATCGTTTAGTGCTCGACATTGTTGACGTTTTTGTATCCTAGAGAAATGTGATTTTCAAACAGTATTCTGTGAAGATGAAGAGAGTGTTATTCTGCGAACTAAAGACATGCATGCTGAACACTGCCATACTATACAAAAAATTCCACAACTACCTCATGTGTATGGTGTGAAGCGTCCATGTTTGTTGAATTCATTGCAGTATTTTAACACATCCAACAATTATGCTGTTGATATCATGCATGATATTTTAGAAGGAGTTGCACAATTTGAGGTAAAACTTGTCTTGGAGTACATCCAGGACAAGTACTTGACTGCTAAAGATATAGCTGGAAGAATAGAATCATTCAACTATGGTTTCACAGAAAGGTGAAACCGTCCTCCAGCAGTGAAATTATTGGATGGAAGTAATGATTTGGGACTCAATGCAATTCAGTCCTGGTGTTTGCTGCGCAACATGCCATTAATATTTGGAGATCTTGTGCAGCAAGACAACAACTACTGGCATCTTCTAACATTGCTTTTGCAGATAGTGAATATTGTGTTTTCTCCAGCCCTAACAGACGGTATGACAATCTTTCTGAAACACCTTATTGTCGAGCATCATCAGCTTTTTAAGCATCTGTTTCCCTCAGAAACCTCTTGCCCAAGAATCATTTTATGATCCAGTATCCTAGATGTATACTAAATATCGGACCGGTTTTGCACATGTGGTGTATGCGCTACGAGGCTAAGCATAACTTCTTCAAGACCCAACTAAAAAGTTTAAAAAATATCACAAAGACGTGGGCTAAAAAGCACCAAAGATATATGGCCTTGCATTGGGAGTCTTTCAGCCAGTGCATGCTAACTGTTGGCCCTGGAAAAAGGATGCAACTTCATGAGTTCAAAGAAGGTCTAGAGGTTGCTGCTAAACTAAACGCTGCACTATCTGCTAACGTTCTTTCAGTGAACTGGGTAAAGCACTTTGGCACTGAATATCAACCTGGCTTGCTTGTGTGTGTTGAGGTAGTTGATGAGATGCCAGTTTTTTGTAAGATAAAAGATATTGTTGTAAAAGATGAGCAAGTCATACTTATTGGCTCAGCTGTGGAAACCATTTGTTTTGAGGAACACTACCATGCATTTAAAATCTTGTTAAAGCCATTTGAGGCACTTAGGATTTTTGATGTTAAAGAATTGTTCTATTTTAAGCCAGTGGATGTTCAGATGGCATATGGACGAACAGATACGTCCCTTTTGTAGTTCCTTATTGCCATCTACTTCAGGTTTGAACAGTGTTTTTAAGTCAGATGCAATGTCGAAGAGAGGTTGACAATGTTTTATGAAGACTCATGTATCTCTGAAGTTGAGTCAGGAAAGTTTTAAGAATAGCAAATGGCTAGCATTTCCTTGTTGTGATCCTGCCTCCATGTATCCCCCTATTTACTTTGGGAAATGTATGTTGAATTTTGGAACGTTGATATTCTGAGATTTGCTAAATAAAGATGCAAAGAAATAAGCTTTTTGGTGTTTGTTGTCTTTCACGGCCTTTTAATGTTTTTATTTTGGAAAGGTATGGTATCTTTTAAATACACATGTACATCTATTGCACACCATTTTATATGGCATTTGATTTGTTGAAACTTGAAGTGTCTTTGGGTAAAAATAACACTTAAAGGAAGTAAATTAAATGTGAAATTGTTTTTGAAACTGGCAGGAGTCAATAGTAAATAACACTGTAGAGAGTAATTCTTATTTAACTTTTAGTGTGAAGCAAGTTTAACACTGAGAAAGAGTTAATTCATAAGAGTCATTTTTGATTAACAATTAAAAACCTATAGTGTTAAATATATAAGTACCACTAGGAGTGTTATTGGCATCATAGAGTAAAATTCCATCAACACTTACAGGGTAATTAAGTCCACAATATTAACTCTATATAGAGTAAAATTAACTCTGAAAATGTAACTCTACCTGGAGAGTAAATTTAACACTCTGTAGATAAGGATCATATGTTCACTGACTTAGAGTTAAAATTGACTCTTTCAGTGTTAAATTAACACTGCTGATTTTACTGTGCAGTTGTACTTTTCAACTGTGTGTCCAATACAGACTGCTGATTACTACAGCTCCTTGCTGTATGCATCTGGCTGCTGTCCTCTCAGTCTGGATGTCACAGGCTGTCAGTGATTCAACCTTTCACTTCCATACAACTTTATTCTTTTCCTGTCTTTACAATGCAAATTTGATAACATATTTCACACTTCTACTACTGATTACAATCTTTGTCATTTTGGAACTAACACATTTTACTCTTTTAATCATAGTTTACAATTTCTTCATGGTGGCCAAACATTTATACAGCTTTCTGCAATTTCCTTTCACATTTATTCATTTTCAGCTTTCTTTCACAACTGTAACCATTTTTATTACACATTTCCCACATTTGCAGCTGTACTTTACTGCTTCCAACTATTTTATGTCACATTTTCACATTTTCAGCTTTGTTTGCATTGCTTTTAGCCATTTCATTTCACAGTTCCAGCATTCAGACTCAGCATTTCAATGCATTTGCTGCAAGGAAATGCAATTTTTCTAGTTTAACTTAGAAACCAAGGCTCCAGGAACAGCGCCAGGCTTTCTCCATTGGCAAAACTTCCTCCTCTCTGCTGTGTCTGTGAGCAGAACTCTGCATACCCCAGCTTTCAGTGCTGATTGGCTGTTTGCTTTGCCCTGACTCTGCGTGTAACCAGGGCATGTAACCAATCGGATGGTGCTGTGGGTGGGACAAAACACAGCCCAGGGTTACGTTATGGGATTCCATAATAAACCTCAATATTTTTTTGTGACGTCAATCTGGATCGGATCAGCACCAATTTTTTTTTTTGCTTCTTCTGGGACCAAACCACACCTCTGGTAAAAATGTGATATAAATCCATCCAGTAGTTTTTGCGTAATTTTGCTAAAAGAAAAAAGACAAACAAACAAACAGACCCAGGTGAAAACACAACGTCCTTGGCAGAGGGTATCAGTAAATAAAGTCTATTAATACAGAACCTTACAGGATCAGCACTGCACAGTGACAAAAAATATTTGAAAGGTCAATTATAGAGATGCAGCAGAAATAATATAGCAATCAATCAATCAATCAATCTTTATTTGTATAGCGCCAATTCTTAACAAGTGTTATCTCAAGACACTTTACAATAGAGCACAAAGCTCTTCATATTATGGATACACATATATGCATAGATACATATATACATATATAAAATACACATATACATATATATATATATACAAATATACACATCCAACACCCAACATGAATCCAGATAGCCAATCATGAATCCCTCCATCATGGCGACAAGAAAAAACCTTCTGTTAAGCAGCAGGAAATCTTGAATGTGGACCCGTCTCATGATGAACAGCAAATCCGCACGATGCTGTGTTGGGTGTGTGGGCAAAGGGAGGGAGGTAAGTGGAGACAAGTGGACTAAAGTAAGAACTAAAGCTAGTGACAGATCAATGGACCAATCATAGACCTGTCGTCGTCAAATTTGTTTCTGCTGAAAACAGATTTATTAGAGGTTAGCCTCTTGAGATGCAACATCTTGTTTTCAGGAGGGTCCTCATGTCTGTGTGGTTGTGGTGATAATTTTATAGAAGTATAATCAATGAAAGTCTTACTGAAAATAAGAATTTATGGTAGTGACGAACTCATGGGTGCCCAGACCACAAGTGCATCCCTACCATATTTGTCTCTGTTAAGTATAAATGTATTAATGGTAGACCTCTTGAGATGTGACACCTCATTTTCAAGAGGGATCTCATGTCCATGTGGATCTAGAGATAGTTACTATAGATGTATCAACCACGGATAGAAAGATCATGCTAATATCTACATTAACAGCTATAATGATTATGAACTGGAATGAAATGGCCAAATATGTGTTATGTCTGTAATTGTAGTTATTGAGGCTTTGTGACTCCACAGCAGCAGGCAGTCTCCACCAAGGATCCCAGACCACCTACAAGACCAGAGCCAGAGACGAGTACAGGAGCAAACAGAAAGGGACAGAGGCAGATATGGAGAGAGAGTGTGAGAGAGAGAGGAATAGAGCCCAGTGTGCCAGATCCCCCCGGCAGTCTTAGCCTATTGCATCTTAACTATGTGTCTAAACTATGGACTATGAGCTGGTCCCTAACTGAAAGCTTTATCAAAGAGGAATGTTTTAAGTCTAGCCTTAAAGGTAGAGAGGGGGTCTGCCTCCCGAACCGTGGTCGGTAAATGGTTCCAGAGAAGAGGAGCCTGATAACTGAAGGCTCTACCTCCCAGACTACTTCTAGAGACTGATGGAACCACGAGCAGGCCAGCATTTTGGGAGCGTAATGTTCTAGAGGGGTTGTACGGCACTACAAGCTCTTTGAGGTAAACTGGTGCCTGTCCACTGAGAGCTTTATAGGTGAGAAGAAGAATCTTGAATTCTATTCTATATTTAATGGGAAGCCAGTGCAGAGAGGCTAATACTGGAGTAATGTGGTCTCTTCTCCTAGTTCTAGTCAGCACACGTGCTGCAGCATTTTGGACCAGCTGAAGCGTCTTAAGCGACTTACTGGGACAGCCTGAAAGAAGAGAATTACAGTAGTCCAGTCTAGAGGTAACATAAGCATGGACTAGCTTTTCAGCATTGTTCTGGGACAGGATAGGCCTGATTTTAGCGATGTTACGAAGATGAAAAAAGGCTGGTCTTGAAATTTGCTTTATGTGAGAGTTGAAGGATAGATCCTGATCAAATAGAACCCCAAGATTTCTAACAGTTGTGCTTGGCGTCAGGCTTATGCCATCTAGGGCAGTTAAATCATTAGAGAAGGTTTCTCTAAGGTGTCGAGGGCCCAGCACAATGATCTCTGTCTTGTCTGAGTTAAGGAGAAGAAAATTTTTGGCCATCCAGGTCCTAATGTCCTTTAGACACGCGTCTAGTTTAGATAACTGATTTGTCTCACCTGGCTTCATTGATACATACAGCTGAGTATCATCAGCGTAACAAGGAAAATTAACAGAGTATTTCCTCATGATATCACCGAGGGGAAGCATATATATGAAGAAGAGAACTGGACCTAGCACGGAGCCTTGAGGAACTCCGTAACTTACTTTACTGTACACAGAAGACTTGTTGTTCACGTGTACAAACTGGTATCTATCAGATAAGTAGGACTTGAACCAATTTAGGGCAGTCCCTGTAATCCCGAGTAATACCTCTAATCTCTGTATAAGAACATCATGATCAATGGTGTCAAAAGCTGCACTAAGATCTAACAAAACAAGTACAGAGAGAAGTCCCTCATCTGAAGCTGAGAGTAGATCGTTAGTTAGTTTAACTAGAGCAGTCTCTGTGCTGTGATGAGCTCTAAATCCTGACTGAAAGTCCTCAAACAGGCTGTTGTCTTGAAGGAAGTCACATAGCTGATTAGCCACTACTTTCTCCAGGATCTTTGAAGTAAATGGAAGGTTTGATATAGGCCTGTAGTTAGAAGGTTTGATATAGGCCTGTAGTTAGCTAATGTTCCCGAATCGAGATTAGGTTTCTTAAGGAGAGGTTTGATTACAGCTACTTTAAAAGACTGAGGCATGTAGCCTGTTGATAGAGATATATTTATTGTCTCCAGCAGGGATGGACAAACTAGGGGAAAGACCTCCTTGAACAGTTTAGTTGGGATCGGGTCTAAAAGGCAGGTTGATGGTTTGGAGGAGGAGACAAGAGAATTTAGCTCCTGAAGGCTAATTGTAGAAAAACAATCTAACTCAAGTCTGACTACAATTAATGGTATGGCAGGTTCAGGTGAAAGCAGGGAGTTTTTAATTTTATCTCTTATTTTAAGAATTTTATCATTAAAAAAGCTCATAAAGTCCTCACAGCTGAGAGCTAGAGGAATCACAGGCTCAATAGAGCTCTGACTCTGTGTCAGCCTGGCTACAGTGCTGAAAAGGTACCTAGGGTTGTTTTTATTTTCTTCAATTAGTGAGGAGTAGTAGGCAGCTCGAGCATGTCGTAAGGCTGTCATGTAGTTATTATGACTTTCCTGCCAACTTATACATGACTCCTCTCTTTTTTTGGAGTGCCACATTCTCTCTAATTTACGAGATGCTTGTTTAAGTGCACGAGTTTCAGAAGTAACCAAGGAGCTGTTCTCTGACGTTTAATAGTTTTTTGTCTCAGTGGGGCAATTGAGTCCAAAGTGGATCTTAGTAGACTGGCAGAGTCATCAACAAGCTGATCCAGCTGAGATGAGAGGGGCTATAGCTAATATCACAGTTATCAGTTGGCCAATTTATTGAGTTTAAGGCAGCAGGAATGGCTTCTTTAAATTTAGCCACGGCACCACTGGACAGATTTCTACTCTTCACAATTTTGTTACAAAACACAAAATCTTCTAAGAGGATGTTAAAAGTTACTAAGAAGTGATCGGATAATAAAGGATTTTCAGGAAAAACTTTTAGTTTATCAACATCAAGGCCATATGCTAGAACCAAAACAAGAGTGTGATTGAAATGATGAGTAGCTTCACGAACAGCCTGAATAAAACCAACTGAGTCTATTAGGGACATAAAAGCTGAGCTCAGGCTATCACTTTCTTTGTCAACATGAATATTAAAATCACCTACAATGAGTATTTTATCAGAGCTTAGGACCAAGTTTGATACGAACTCAGAAAACTCTGATAAGAGTTCAGAATAAGGGCCTGGAGGACGGTAAATTATCACAAATAGGACAGGCTGGCGAGTTTTTGAGTCAGTATGAGATAAATTTAGAACAAGGCTTTCAAAAGAAGAGTAATTAGCCTTTTGCCTAGGTTTGATTTGGAGAGAAGAATGATAAATAGCTGCTACACCACCAGCACGGCCTGTGTCTCGTGGTGTATGAGTATTTGAGTGACTGGGAGGAGTGGATTCATTTAAACTGACATATTCCTCCTGGCACAGCCACGTTTCTGTTAGACAGAGTAAATCAATGTGATTTTCTGATATAAGGTCATTCACTAGTAAAGATTTGGATCTCAGTGATGTAATATTTAAGAGATCACATCTAATTATCTGATGTTTTGAAGCTTCTACAATTGGGGTTTTGATTTTAATCAGATTTCTATGATTGACTCCTTTTTTATTTGTTTTTGTGCTAACATCTATGTGACGTTTGGGTCGGGGGAGAGACACAGTCTCTAAAGAATAATATTCATCACTATAGCAGATACAGATAATAAAACAAACAGAACAGTCCAACAGATATGCAGAAAAGCTTTGGTTGTATGTAATAATAAAAAATTATAACAAAAGTAATAAAAGTAATAATAATAAAAGTAATAATGATTAGGATATCTGCTAAATAAATGAAAACAGCCTGGTTGTAGTGAGCTTGTTTTATCATGTAGCTTAACTTCTACTTTTCTCCATCCTGCAGCTTCAGTGCAGTGAAGCTCATTTTTTCATGAGCAACTTAACTTATTACACTTTTAATCCATCCTGCAGCTCCTCGAATATCCACCTGAGGTTTTTTATTTAGTCTGAAATGACACTAAATCCAAATGAAACCCTCAAACTGACACTGAAGGACCAGCAGTTTTGGCACACCTGCATTGTTTGTGCTTGGCGGCATTAGAGGCTCAGTGGTGCGCTACCTGTAATCAGAAGGCTGCGGGTTTGAGTCCAGCTCTGGCTGTCACAATTAGATGTGTCTTTGGGCAAAACTCTGTTCCATTAATGAGTGAATGGGTGTGAGTGTGTGGATGTGACCTGCAGAGAAAAACCACTTCAAGTCAGAAAGACCAGAAAAGAACTATGTAAGCCCAAGTCCACAACCAAGCCCACAGGTTTTGTTGGTACCGGCTCACAGAGGAGCACTCCCTGATGAAGGTTTAAAATGAACCCGTAGGATTTTCATGAACCCTGCTGTTAGGCCTTCTCGGGTGAACCTGGTCCATGGAGTGAGTGTTTGGCTGTTTAACAAAAGAAGAAGAAGTATGCTGCCCATTGATCTTTCCTGAGACTCTTTTCCACTGATGTTTACTCTGTGACTGATAAACACCACAAAACTAAAATTACAATATTTAATCATTCTTTAATGAACACATCTTTGTTAAAGAAAGCATTCACATTATTAAACCATTGTTAACACAATCAAGTGCAAACAAAAGACCAGTACACTGACCACTTTGCCCGCTTGTAACCAATGGGAGGAGTTAGCATGAATGCTCTTGAGGAATCTTCTGAACACAATAAACAAACCTTTCATGGGTTAATATTACCTTGTACACAGTCTTATGTTGTAACAATTCTGGCCTTATCTCAACTAATAAGTGAACTGCCACAACGCCAGGGCAGGTGGATTTACCATTGCCAACTACAAGAAACTAACCTGAGGCAAAGGAGTCTCTCCAATTCTAAAAGATACTTATTATCCAATATTTAAAATATAAGCAAGGTTTTCTAACAAACAAACACAAGAAGACCCACTTCTGACTGTTTTAACTTAAAAACATTTTGCAAGAGAGAATAATAAAAAAGAAAAGTAAACACAAAACGCTCCCCTCGGATGCGCACAAACACAAATCTTAAATAATATAAATAAACAAAATTTACTTAGTCCCAGAAACAAACAAGTGTTCTTGAACCACAGTAATTCCCTGTGTTTGAGTCCTGCCTCTGAGCCTAAACGAAACAATACAAGCCCGAAGACCTCTTCAGCTGGCTCCCAAAAGAAAAAGAGCTGGCTCCTAGAACCTCCTTAACCAACTTAGTTGGCTAAGTCCTTCCCCGCCTGGAGTAAATCCCTTTAGTCGGCTGGCTGTCAGATCACGACTGCTCCTCTCCACCATGACGCGTGTCACCGTCCTCCTGATGGTGAGTGGGAGGGATTGATTACCATAAAAAATGACGGCAACAAACAAATAAAAAGACTAAACAATAACAAAACCTTCACCCAAACATACGTTTACAAATGGCCATTTCCCTGTGCATATCCAGCTTACAAAAACACCACTGGCTCAACCCTCACTAAAACAGAAATATATAAACAAACAAATAATTTATACTCTATCTTGTAAGGGGCCTACAATAATGATTTCAAACTTGTAAGCCTTACAATGTTATCAGATATATTTTAGATTTAACTACTTTACTTACTGTCTTGATGCTGTGCTTTCTACAGTGCTTTCTCCATAAACGTCTGACTGCCTCTGACAGAAAAACTGCCAGCATGTGAACCAAAACATGAAAAAGGACCTGAAATTTACAAAGTAATTAGAGTGCCCCCAAGACAAGTGGTCAAACGCTGTAACTCCTCCAAAGAGCTGACAGTTTTAACTGTGATTCTTGCAAAGTGCATGGATGCAGGGTAAACATGTAAAATTGTCTATTTTAAACCTCGGAAGTAGAATCAGAATCAGAATCAGATTTATTGCCAAGTAGGTTTTTACACTTACAAGGAATTTGCTCTGGTGCTGTTGGTGCAAAGTACAAACAGACAATAAATAAAAAGATAATAATAAAAATAAAAATAAGGTGCAAGCATTGTAATAAGAATAATCAGAAATAGAAATATAGAATAAAATAAAAATAAGTAAAGTAATAAAATAAAATAGACTAAATATATACATAGTTATTTACAGTATAAGAGGGGTCGGCCAATATCTTGCCTGCACGCCTCAGAGTCCTAGAGGTGTACAGATCCTGGAGAGATGGCAGGTTACAGCCAATCACCTTCTCTGCAGAGCGGATGATGCGCTGCAGCCTGCTCTTGTCCCGAGCAGTGGCTGCAGGGTACCAGACGGTGATGGAGGAGGAGAGGATGGACTCTATGATGACCGTGTAGAAGTGCACCATCATAGTCTTTGGCAGGTTGAATTTCTTCAGCTGCCTCAGGAAGTCCATCCTCTGCTGTGCCTTCTTGATTAGGGAGGTGATGTTCAGCTCCCACTTCAGGTCCTGGGAGATGATGGATCCCAGGAAGCAGAAAGACTCCACGGTGAGTACTGTGGAGTCAGAGAGTATGATGGGAGCAGGGGGGGCTGTGTTTCTCCTGACGCCCACCACCATCTCCACTGTCTTCAGGGCATTGAGCTCCAGGGTGTTCCTGCTGCACCAGGTCACCAGATGGTCCACCTCCAGTCTGTAAGCAGACTCATCCCCATCAGAGATAAGACCAGTGAGGGTGGTGTCATCTGCAGACTTCAGGAGTTTGACGGACTGGTGACTGGAGGTGCAGCTGTTGGTGTACAGGGAGAACAGCAGTGGGGAAAGAACACAGCCTTGGGGGGAGCCGGTGCTGATGGTCCTGGTTTCAGAGACCTGCTTCCCAAGCTTCACGTGCTGCCTCCTGTCAGACAGAAAGTCTGTGATCCATCTGCAGGCGGAGGCAGGCACACTCAGCTGGGAGAGATTGTCCTGGGGCAAGGCAGGGATGACCGTGTTGAAGGCAGAACTGAAATCCACAAACAGGATCCTGGTGTAGGTCCCTGCTGAGTCCAGATGCTGCAGGATGAAGTGGAGGGCTAGGTTGACAGCATCGTCTACAGACCTGTTGGCTCTGTAGGCGAACTGCAGGGGGTCCAGGAGTGGGTCTGTGATGGCTTTGAGGTGAGAGAGCACAAGACGCTCAAAAGACTTCATCACCACAGAGGTCAGAGCGACAGGTCTGTAGTCATTAAGTCCACTGGGTCTTGGCTTTTTCAGAACGGGGATAATTGTGGAGGTCTTGAAGCAGGCTGGAACGTGGCATGTCTCCAGTGACGTGTTGAAGATGTCTGTGAAGACTGGAGACAGCTGATCAGCACAGTGTTTCAAGGTGGAGGGGAAGACAGAGTCAGGTCCTGCTGCTTTGCGGGGCTTCTGCCTCTTGAAGAGTCTGTTGACGTCTCTCTCCTGGATAGTGAGCTGTGACTCTGAGATGGGGGGGGGGGGGGGGGCGTCTAGAATGCCGGTCTGTGAGGCGCTCCAAGCCCCTGTTGGGGTGTGGGGTATGGAGCCGGTGTGATGAGGTGGGCTGGAGGTGTGAAGTGGGGGGATGGGGTGGTCAGTTGACTATTGTCTTTCAAAGCGACAGTAAAACTCGTTCAGCTGGTTTGCCTGGCGCAGGTCGTTGGTGGAGTGGGGGGACAATGGCTTGTAGTTGGTTATTTTCCTCAAGCCTTTCCAGACAGAAGCAGTGTCGTGAGCAGAGAACTGTTGTTGAAGTGTCTCTGAGTACTGTCGTTTGGCAGCTCTCACTGCTTTGCCAAACTCACGCTTAGCTGCCCTGAAGCTGTCTCTGTCCCCACTTCTGAACGCCCTTTCCTTCTCCAGCCTGATAGTGTGTCCCAAATCGCATACTTCCATACTCCATAATTAATATTTTCAAATTGAGTGTACTAAGCATACTACATACTCACTGGCTGAGTGCGCGAATTTTGAGGGTGTAGTGCTGTCCCAAATCGCATACTGCCAAGCGGCGTACTCACCGGAAATGACGACACGATGTTGACCTCTTCATCTTCTACACCGAATTGTGACCGGCTTGCAGCGCATTACTGCCCAATACAGCCAACATTTGCCCATGAAGTTTCACAGACTTTTGAATCATTTATCAAATATATATAATATCAAATGTTATATTATATCATATCAATACTTAAAAAGCAAAATGAATAATTATCGAGCTTTGCTATGCTGCAATCAGCACTAATTACAAGTTAAAAGACTATACAGTAAAAATGTACAAGTATTATGAGTTTGAGTTAAAGTATTACAGTAGTTTGACTGGTATATTGTTTACACCTATGACATCATGTACCTTTTAACTCCCAGCTCAACTGTTTGGCAGAGGTCCACATATCAAGGAATATTTAATGTGTTTGTTTCTGTCAATGTTTTAGGATACAGAAAAAACTGCAAACAAACCAAAACAAATGATATTTTCTATTTGTAGGATTTAAAAAGCCAAGTTATTATTACCATCATTGTTATTTTAAATACTTAACCATTTACTTATATATATATATATATACACACACACACATATACGTATTTATTTAATTTCTTTTTCATCAAAAACATTTTTGTATGTTTGTCAAACTCAATATCATCTAATTCAAGTTATTTTTTGCTATTTTATTTACAAACATTTCTGCCTTTTGTAATTGATTTTGTCCCAAATATTTGTGCATTTTTATGTCATCACATGATCAACTGTTAGCTTTTAAAACCTTTAAATCCCACAGCAAGAAAATATCTGGTTTTTGGTTTGTTTGTAGTTTTCGCTGTTCCCTGAGATGTTAACAGTATCAAACGATGATTTGATTTGTTCTATTTTTTAAAACATTAAATATCCCTGAATTTATTGATGACCTCTGCTGAACATTTGAGCTGGTAGTTAAAAGGTTAATATTGAAGCATCAGTGTGAGATCAGCATGTCACATGTACAACAACAAAAAAAAACAAAAAACACACCAGCATTAATATAATATAAATTTTATTTTAAAGACATTTGTTCTGCATTTCCCCAGCCTCCAAACCCCAGGCTGTACTGCCAGCTTAATGCCACAGTGCCACTCCTGGTGATGTACTTTGACGGGGGGAGTGACCTGGCGCTCCTCCCGCTGGTTGTCCGCCTTCCACTAGCGGAGGACCTCCCTCACCTGGGTGCAGGTTTCGCCAGGTTGGCTGGGTCAGCAGCCTTCAGCAAGGTGGTTGGCAGCATTGATGGCTACCATGTGTGGGTGAAGCCACCATCCCTGCATGCAGCCTGTTAACTGAACAGAAAGCTTTTTTATTCAGTTCAGTTTCAGGCTGTGTGTGATCACTATCACATCAGGCCCCTTGTATCCTCATCCGTCCCTAGAAAGAGCAAAACATATAACCTTACAGACATGGAACAAAGGGGGAAAAAAGACAATAATGACATGATATGCTGCAGATAATCCTCCGCAGCTGATACTAGCTTTATTCACAGGCTATCTACCGAGCTAAAGCTAGCTAATAGCTGCCGTATTTAGCGAGTTTTTACGAATGATCAAGCTCTCTCCACACTTTTAATACCAGCATCCTCTACAGCTAAGGTGAAAATTAATCCAATATTCACCACGTCACAATTAGTGGTGTAGAGTCAGACGTTTTGGGGGATCGGTGCAGCTGACTGAGGCGACCGAGAGATCTACGTAGGGCGCCGCAGCAGTTAAAATACACCGATAAAGTAAAATGTCTGAGTGGTGCTTGTGGTCATATAGTCCCTGTTCGGGGTCTGCTGACCCATTAGTTATTTTTATTTGCCCTGTTCTTCGGGAAATACTAGAACCTCGGCAGCTGTTAACCCAACTAGCGTTAGCATTCATGATAGCTGTTAGCCCAACTAGCATTAGCATTCATGACAGCCTACCATTTGCCGTACAAAACAAACAAAAAAAAACAAGTTACACCACAAATGTACTCAAAACGACAACAGCTGATGGTGCTTGGTGGAAACAACACGTGTAAAACACAACATTAATAACTTACATTTGTACAGCGCAGCAACATCCACTGTAGATAGTGCAGGGCCACAGCTCTCCACCTCTGCTGCTGCTGAAGGAATGAGTACGTTGAGTTTCCACAGCTGCATACTCAACATCCTGACCGATTTGAGTACGTCATCCGGGTACTTTTGCAAACTCATTTTTTCACATAATTTCCATACTTCTTTTTATTTTGACGCAGTATACTCAAATTTTTAAGTATTGAGTATGGAAGTATGTGATTTGGGACACACTGTGAGTGTCCTAAGTTTAGCAGTGAACCAGGGTTTGTCATTGTTGAAACTCACCCTGGGGTGTGATATTACACAGCTGTCCTCACAGAAGCTGATGTATGACGTCACCGCATCTGTATACTCGTTCAGACTGTTGGTAGAAGTCCTGAAAACATCCCAGTCAGTAGAGTCCAAGCATGCCTGTAGCTTCTCCACGGCTTTGCTGGTCCACTGTTTTGATGTCCTTACCACAGGTTTGCAGAGTTTTAGCTTCTGCCTGTAAGAATCAGATGGATCATCACGTGGTCAGACTCACCCAGCGGAGTGCAGGGCACGGCATGAAAGGCGTCTCTAACGGTGGTGTAACAGTGATCCAAAGTATTCTCCTCCCTGGTGGGGCATTTAATAAACTGTTTATATCTGGGGAGTTCGTGAGTGAGATTTCCCTTGTTAAAGTCACCGAGGACAATAATCAGAGAGTTCGGGTTTTTCCGCTCCACACATTGTATCTGATGGGCCAGAGCGCGCTGCGCCTCCTGTGCGCTGCCAGCTGGCGGGACGTAAGCGCCGACCAGAATGAATGAAGCGAACTCACCGGGCGAGTAAAATGGTTTACAGTTAATGAAGAAAGATTCCAGGTCGGCCGAACAGTGTTTCTGGATCACAGTCACATCGTTACTCCAGCTACAGTTAATGTAAAAGCAGATACCTCCACCTTTCTTCTTACCAGAGAGTTCGGCTTGCCGGTCCGCTCTGAAAAGTTGGAACCCCGCCAGCTGCAGCACAGAGTCCGGAGTATTCCCACACAGCCAGGTCTCCGTGAAGCAGAGGACAGATGAAGAAGAGAGGTCTCTGTTTTTTCCCAACCGTAATTGAAGTTCCTCCATTTTATTGCACAGAGCACGCACGTTGGAGAGAAATATTCCTGATAGGGGAGTGTGATGTCTGCGTCAGCGGAGGCGCACAAGCGCATCGGCACGTTTTCCTCTCCTGCGGCGCTTTCTGCATAGTATGTTGGCAAAGGTGAGCGCACCTTTGACCAAAATGTCCAATATGATGCCATGAATGTGGGAATTAGATCCACTGGAGTTGTAGCCCTGATGTTCAGGAGTTCATCTCTGGTGAAAGAGCTCCTGGTTGCGTGGCAAAAACTAAAATTATCGAACAAAACAAGACACAACAAAAAGCACATCAACACACCGTGGCAGCCGTCAGTTGCGCCATCTTGGATGTCTTCCAAGATCCATAGTGCAAGTTGTTTCTACAAAGAACAGTAAGTACAAAATAATCTAAATTAATGACTGCATTTAAAAAAGTTCCTCCATTCTTGTGTCTTTGCTTTTTCAGTTGTAGCCATGATGACGCTTTAATTTGAAGGTTGTTGTCATGAATACTTGTTCTTGTGTTTTTAGCATTGTTGCACCCGGTCACAACACATTAGATTAAGAATTTAACAAAAGAAAATGAGGAATATGTTAGTGTCAGTGAGAACAGTTAGCATGCACACATGTCTGACCCTGACTCTTGCATGTGAATTTATGTGAATATATGAAGATTTAGTTCCTTCATGCTGATTGTTTGTCAAATACAACAAACAATGGGGCTGCAGATAGGTTAATGTGTGAACAAAAAGAGGAGAGATGAGAGGGAAGATGGAGAAGAAGCAGGCGAGGAATGATCATGAGGAGGAAGCTGATATAATTTGCCTGTCAGAATTCATTAGGGCCACACTGGTCATACACACACACACACACACACACACCCCTACACACGCACCCCCCCACACACACACACACCCACACACACAGTCTGCTTTTAATTCCAGAATCTCATTTCAGATCTGATTAATTACTCTCTCACGCTTGACGAAGAAAATCAGCAGCAAAACTGAGAGGACTAACACACACAGGCTCGACCTCACACACACACACACAGATGGAACATAAATTATTCATGGACTTTGTTTTGTATTTTGTTTTTTGTTTTAAATTGAAAAGGCACCACAACTGCCTCACAATTAGTCTACAAAATAATGCTGTGTTTGTGTGCTGATCCTCACAAACACATCTATTCAGTCTGATACAAAACAGCATGTGTTTGGGCATATTAATCCTTCAGGCCGTTCCCTGCTGGACTTCAGATAACAGTGGATGTAAAACCTTGTCAAGCAATCAAGCTAAAGACATCTTTATTCAGGACAGTCTACAGATGATCATGTATTAAAGTGGTATGAAAACAGCCAGAGTAGGCACATCCCACTTTACAAGGGTCAAAATGAAGGTCCAGTAACATCACTGCTACATTTTATCAAGAAAATTGTCTTAAAAAAATCATTAGTTGTGGATTTTTCCCCTGTCCACAAATACTGACCTTGTGCAGCAGCTGGATCCTCCTGATTCACTTCCTGTAATCAGGCAGATCCATCCTGCCAAGCTCCAATCAACAAAGACTGTGAGTGGCCCAAATTGGGATAACCCAATCAGAGACCTATAGAGCAGGGGAGGTGGAGCTATGAGTGAAATGATAGCAGGAAGTGACTGCACCTACAGAGATTAGCATAGAAAGAATCAGATGTAGACTACATTTAAAATGAAAAACAAATATCAACACCACAAAATTCTCTATAGTAAAAATATTTTCACTTCACCTCTGACATGTTTGGACGACAGTTTGAAGTGGCTCACGTTCTGTACCGCAGTAGCTCCCGCCTACTACATTGTCTGATTGGTTGTAACAAATGTGACTGACAGAAGGGTCGACCTGCTGATATGCTAAAGGTTCTGTCCTCCCCAAACACTTTCTATGAGCTCTTTCCCAGATGGACCAGTGAGATATACTGAACGATCCATTTGGAGTGTCAGGTTACACAAAAACAACATTTCTGAAAAACAAAACAAAACAAAACAAAACAAAAAACGGTGAATCAAAACATTTTCGGCAGGACAAAATCTGACATGGTCAAACAAGTCTGGTGTTCCAGACCCTCACTGTGCATAGACCACTCCTACATCATGACTGAAGGTCCTTCAAGGCCCTCAAGAAGCCCAGTTGGGTCAGAAGTCAGCCCAGGGTCATTAAAAAACTGGACAGCTAGGACCTGGAAGAAGATTCTGTAGTGGTATGAGTCCAGTTTCAGCTTAGTCCTCCTCCTGCTGATGTTAGGGTCCAAAGAAGACCAGGCCAAGCATCATCTCCAGCAAGTCCAGGAGCTACAGTCAGACCTCTTGGAGCAGGATCATGGTTTGGGGAAGTCTGAGTCAGGCCTGGGGTTAATCATCTCACTGTCTGTGATGGAGCATTGAACTATGACAAGTACTGTGGCCCTCTTCAAATCCTCATGCTCCCTTCTGCACATGCTCAGTTAATGGAGGTAAAACTGGATGTTTCAGCAGGAAAACGCCCCTCGTCGCATATACAGGCCCCTCATCGCACATCCAGGCCCCTTGCTGCACATCCAGGCCCTTGGCTGAACATCCAGGGTTGCAGGAGCACAAGATCCAGGTCCTAAAGAGTCCATCTCAGTCCCCTTACATTAACCCCACTGAAATTCTTGATTCCATGAAATTTGAGTGAATTAAAGGAGGTAATTGAAGAAGAATGGGACGAGGTTCTCCTCTGCAGAGTGAGAGGCTGGTGGAGAACATGCATCAGGATCAGAGCTCTGCTGCTGCTGATGGCAGGAACTCTGAATATTAATGTGATGATGATGATGGTTCATTTATTTTAGTTCAGTTTGAACATGTCCTCTGTAATTTGGGTACTTTGACAGTGCTGAGAACCGACATGTTGAAACTACCAAGGATTTTACGTTAGTGATTTTTTATTGTTGACCATAAACAAAAAAATCATTGGTTAGTGTTTGATTGAGCCACAGCTTTAAAATACTAAGAACATATTTCTGCAAATATTTCCTGATATTTGAGTGTCATGATCCTGTCTTGAGTTTAGTTAAGTTTCACACAGATGAAGCCACTTAATTTTCCCAATGTCCTTGGCAGAGTCTTAGCTGGTCTGGTTCGTGACAGGAGAGGGCCCCTCCCCCAAACAACAAACCAAAAGGCAAAACCTTATTCTGACCCTCATTGGCTGGAGGTTGGCTGGTAACCAGCTAGTGCTCGGTTGGCATTTGGCTGGGAGGGGAAAATTGAAGTGGGTGCATCTGCATGCCTATGTTTGGTCTGTGTATGTGTGCAGTTGTACGGTCTACTACAGATCTGTGATAGACTTTTAATCAGTAGTTTACCATGTTTCAGATAGGTGTGTTACTGTTACTTTTCAGTCTCTCAGACATGTGAATGCTTTAAAATCAATTGGCTTTTCCTTATTTTTAATGTTTTTCTTTTATTTTGCCTGACTCAATAAAGGCTTTTTACATTAATCCTTGACTCAAGTGAGTGTGTCTGAAGACAGCCCTGTCAACCTTTCTTTTACTTCTCAGCTGGTTAGGGCTAAACAATGTTTTACTTCATTGCCTAATTGTGTATTAGACTGCAGGAACACAGCTATAGCTTCGGCAGTTAGCTGCTACACAACATTTGACAGACTTTGGACAGACTCTGTTTTTGAAAAAGGAATCTAGGGTCAGTTTGGTACTTAATATCTTAGTGTATCTGAAGTCTTCATGTTTGGGGAGAAATTTTACTTTTAGCCTAACATGTCCTATTGTTGATTCAAGTGTTGCCTGCAGGAACTATAATAATTCCCATCCCATCTCTCGCTCTGCTTTTGTTTCTTCTGCCACCCTTTTTATCATGAACGACACCATGGGCAGCATGTCCTGATTCTAATGCTAATGGGGCTCTGATCTGGACGAATATCAGAGGATTTCAGGTCCAGTCACCGTGCCTTAAAGAAATGACAGCCTTTGCATTTAATGAAGAAATTGAAGAATGAATTTGAGTGTCATGCTGTGCGACATGCCGGATGAATGTACCTACAGGATGTTCTTTACATGTGATTAAACTCCCTGATCCTTTTGTGCTCTGCAGTTTTTTTCTCCAAAGACTTGACATATAAATTGCTAGCATGCAGTGCTAATTCTCAGTCTAAGAGGCAGGACTTTCAGTCGACATTGTGATAATGACATCCATGTGAGGTTCAGACACCACTGTGGAGTCATTTTGACCACAGGAGACACAGGTCCCTGCAGAGGACTTTCAAACTGGACTGGGATTTTTTTTTTTTTTTTTGGACAGGAGATGTGGGTAAGGGTTGTTTGAAAATAAAGTATTACCACAAATCTTGAATTGATTTATTGCTGTTTCTCAATAGTTCCCAGAGTGGAGGGTTAATGGTGATTGAAGGGCTTTCAGGGCGACGCAGTGACATCCCTCATCGTGTCAGAGTTCAAACTCTTCATGCACTACAGCTGATGTGGGACAACTTTGGCTAAATAAATTAATAAATAGTGTCATGACAAAGACGAGGAGACGTACGGGTTTAACAAAAAACAAAGTGATTTATTACAAACAAAGGTTACTTAAATCATTAACAACTGAAAAGGAACAGCTAAACTAACAAAGACATTAACTAAATCAAAACATGGTGTGCCGAGGAATCATCGTGCTGGGAAGCTGAAAAACAGCACAGAGCTGTAGAGCAGAGCAGAGCAGAGAGAAGTGAAGGTTTCACTGCAGCCTTATACACCTGGTGGAGTGGCCAGATCCACCCAGGAGTTGCAAACCCAACCTACCAGTCTGCAGGGGAAGACAGACAACAGCACAAGACAACACACAAAACAACAGCAGGCCCTGGAGGCAGGAGGCCGTCACAATAGTGAAAGCAAAAAAAAAAAAAAAAAAAAAAGGGAGCAATAAGGTGCATGTATGTTGTCTTCTTCTAAACTGAAGAGCGTGGATTCAGCCTGAGATAACGTGGTAAGCAGTCCTCTGTGCTGGACAAACAGTCCACACAGTCGGACGTCCCCCTCACCCCTTTGGTAGTGCCAGTCACCACCTTGGTGCCGCCCCTGCACACGTCAGTCTGGGAGCATCAACCGTACCAATCACAATCCATTACCACGGTGACTCTCACTAACACCCCATAGAAATTAATTCTTTCTGGTTTCATGCTCCATTATGAACCCTTGACCTACAACTGAACAACTCTCAATGAAGAAAATCATTTCTGCTCATCCCTGGAAAAAACATTTCATGTTATATTTAAAGGGCTGTTTTAAATGCTGCTGAGGACGCTTTTAATCCCTTCCATCGTAATGGAAAATAAAAATGACAAAGGTAAAATAATAGGGTAAAAATATCTAAAAAAAAGTAGAATAATCTCTGAAAATGACACATAATGAATTTAAACACAACATCAGAATTGGAGTGAAACAGCTCTGAGTCCCTGAGGGAGCAAGGGAAGAGAGTTTGGGTCTTCATAGATATCGGCCTTATTCACACTGAAGAAAAGCTGATAAGAGAAGAAAAACGTGAAGTTGGGGAGAAGAAAAACAAAACATATAGAGCGAGAGGGTGGCACAAAGAAACCCTGCAGGGTTTAATAAGAAGAGGAACTGTTTCCACCAGGAAAAACAACAAAACAGAAAAAGGCCATTATGACAGAAGATAGGAGGAGGCCAGGAAGCAGGGCTGAGAAATAAATTGACAAATTTGGTGGAGACACTGCCAGCAGGCTGAGCCAAGATTCAGCCGGTAGAGCTGCACACGGGGAGATGAAGCTAACGTCCTCACTGTGCTCATGCAGATTGGAGCAGGAGGAAGTCAGTGCCATTCATTCTTCCTAATTGTCTTTCTCATGAATATAGGAGTCTGAGACGGTGGACTACTGGAGCGGTAGGAGGGGTGAGGAAGAGTGAGAGATATTACTGTCTGTATCAGAAACAGCCTCCCACCAGCCTGCTTAAATATCATATGAAGTAACACTTCAGTGAGTAAACCCATTCATTCACTTGATAATGCAAATGGATAATCAGCCAATCACATTGGTGCAACTCAGTGCATTAAAGCTCAATTTAGACTTACACTATGAACAACATTTTCCGATGTATGGGGAAACATCAAGGTGCATCGAGCTGAGTGAGGCCACACAGATCCAAGTTTACATACACTAGGCAATGCTCACAAATCTTAGGCATGCTTAAATATTTCCAGTGTTTAATCCATCACGCTTTAACACCAGAGAGTTGACCTCCGCACCAGTGGTTCGTGGTACTGCAAGATTTGGTTCTTGATCTGTCACCAATTACACTGCCAAGGTCAGTGAGCTGTTCAACAGCCTCCATGTTCTCACCACCCACAGGCAGAGACTCAATGGCAGCATCCAAGGCATCCCTGAATGCCTGGATCTTTGTTAAAACCCAGACCTGCAGTCCTAGCGGTTCAGCCTCCTTACTCAGCAAAACAGGAGCCCCCCACAAGGACATCCACAGGAATAAGGAGGGATTTACCCCTTATCAGGGAACAAGGGTCCCGAAGGCTTCGTGATGCTGCCTTTATATGATGTACAGCAGGTCTAATGGCTGCAGCCCCCTGCCTGGGTCTAAGTGTATGTGTGCGATGCAATCTAACCCCCAAATTCCACCACGGCGCGCAGCCCTGTAGGGAGGGGGGCTGATCCCCGGAGAGCCCCAAGCTCTCATGCGAATAGCAATGTCACGTTAATAAAACATGTTATGGACTGAGAAAAGAAGTAAACAACACCTCACTTCGCTTCTCCAAGGTCCCTTTGCTAGTCCCAACCACACAGCTTTGTGATTTATTTCTTTTCTATCTGCCTATATCCTTGTAGAAAGGATCTTTGGTGTCATATATACAATGTTATATATTTCTGTACGTCTACGATTCACTTTTCTTCGTCCATGGTGTCATGTTGCCTCTGGGACCCTCTGACCAACTGTTGACCTGATGCTTGTGCCTCCGGTTGTGACATAATGACAACCTATTGAGAAAATTTACGTTCAAGTGTCCATGCATTGTCTTTTATTTCGAAAGTTCCGGATACTCCACACGTTGACTTCCTGTCTGGTGCTTTCTCAACGACAGTGAATTTATGAGGTTTTGAAGCAGCTGCGCAGAAAACAGACCTGAAGCTAATCTCCAGAGCCGTGATGCGCTAGCGCTTCAGCGACGTGGCGCTGGCGCCGCAGCGCCACAGCGCAAGCAGTGGAATTTGTCTGATAGACTAGAGTGGGAGCGAAGGGCTCCTTAGTACAATTCAAGAGCGTGGCGCGGCACTTTCGCGTTATGTGGAATTTGGGGGTTAGGCAGCAGAGGTGCAAACCCTACAGCCCCGGGCTCTGGAATCAGTGGATGCCAACCCCTCCAGCTGTGCTAGCAACTGCCATAGCTAGGCATTACACTGGCATGGATCAGTATCAGCACCAACATTGGTATGGATATTATGGATATTTGGATCAACCTGCTCACCACTATTTGCTACCCTCAGTTACAGCTGCGCTCTTTTAGGGACAGCTGTTCTCTCTGCATGGTGTCGGAGAACTGAGAACAGCTGCACGTGGTGAAAAGGGATATATATCTGCTCTATATGATGATTATTCAGTGCATAAATTTGGACAACATTTTAGCAGCAACACGCTCTGGAAGGCCAAAGTCCCCCAGTATTAGCATCTATCCATGAGATACATCAACTTTGGTGAAGGTTTTACACCTAGAAACGCACATCCCCAGAACTTAAACTAAGACGGATGACAACAGGACCAGAAGTGCACAAACTGGTTGTTTCTCAACAGCCAATAGAAAAAGAAAAAGAAGAAACTTTGAGGAGCTAATGTTGACAGAAATTAGGAAATATAAACATCTGTGTGACCCTGCAGTGAAAGAAAAACTATAACATGAGTGAAGCTCAGCAGCTCCTCTTCGTGGTTCTCCATTCTGAGAACATCTTTCTTCTTCTTCTTCTTCTTCTTCTTCTTCTTTGGCGTAACCAGTACAAACAACAAACTTTCTTCTTTGAGGACTTCATGTAACCATGCTATAAATGTGACTTTTTGAAGACACTGCCCCCTACAGTTTGAGAGAATATCAGTTTGTGGCACTATGAGCCGCACGGAGCATAAATACTCCAAATTTTTCTGCATCATGTGGCCGAACATCCATCCATGCTGGAAGCATAACGGAGCCCTGATGGTGTGGGGGACATTTTCTTGGCACACTTTGAGCCCCTTAGTCCCACCTGAGCATGGTCTAAACCCCACAGCCTACCTGAGGATTGTTGCTGACCATGTCCATCCCTGTATGACCACAGTGGACCATGTTCTGATGGAGACTCCTGCAGCTCCATGTTTTTAAGCTCAGACTGGTTTCTTCAACATGGCAAGCCCCACAGTCACCAGATCTCAACTCAAAAGCATACCTTTGCTCCATATGCTGTTCGTCTGGGTAGAAGGTTTTTTTTATTTGGATTTTGGTCATTGCAGAAATCAAGGTCAATGGGAGAGAAAAAGTTTCTATCAGTAAATTACTTTAATAATCAGAACAATCTGTACGCTGCTCTAATATTTGAAGCAGAAACACAATCTACAAAATCATCTGCTATGAAACTACAACATTACTGGTTGAGGATGTCTGCCTCCCAGTTTAATTGTAATGGCACTTGATGGGGATTCACCCCCCTCGGTGAGAGTGGCCTGTCCTGGAACTACACTGTAACACAGTATGTAAGAGCTTGGATAGGTTTGGAGGCTGTAGATGAAGCTGACTTCCTTGGGCACTGCCTGCTGGTTACATAGTTGATACTGCAGCTGAGGAGTTTGAACCCTGAAGCTTTATCTACTAAAACACTTGATCTAAATACACCTATGACTGAAGTAAGGTTAGGGTAGCTGCTGGTGCAGATGAGTGGTCAAGAATGTTGGATGGAGAAGTGTTGATCTGGCATGAGCTCCCAAACCTGACCTGATCCTTCAGTTTAGGCACTTATGTCGCAGCTCAAGGGTGTCCAAGCCAAGGCCCAGGGGCCAACTGTGGCCAGTGGCCCATTTCGAAACAGCCCCAGACAGCCCCCATAAGGTCCTCCTAAATTTAGACCACATTAACATGAACACTGTGCTTGACTGATGAAGAAATAAATAAGAATTATTTGCAAGTAGCATAAATCAAGCTAATTTTCTGTAATCTGCCTCATACTAAGGTCTGCACATCAGAGTGTGCTGATCATTTTCATGACTTCATCTACACAGTTTGCTCTTGTTTTGTGTCTGAAGGTGGATGTGATCAGCATCAGCCTTTATCCTCTCTACTACACAAAGCATCACTCTCATCACACTCAGTGGTCACTCAGGGCCCCCTGAACTCTCATAGGCTGAGTGACAGAAATCCTGTCACTGTCAACTTTGATAAAATAAGGTGAGGTGCATCAACCGGTCATCTTTGAATTTTTCTGTATTTGGCCCTCAAAGAATAGTCTGGACATCCCAGCTGTAGCTTCATTTTAATTGCTTCTCTATGCACAGGTGGATGCAGCCTATATTCTGCTTCATCCTCAGTTTTATCCACAGATACTTCGAGAATTTTCCTCTTCTTCCAAGGTTACTCAAACTGTTTCCACCTGTTTGTTCTGCTGAAAAGTTCTGCAGACACCCAGAATCAATCGATCAATCTGTGCTGCCAGTCCTCCTGTGAAGTCGAACATCACTGAGGACATGGACGCTGCTGGTCTCCGTCTTTGTTTCAGCTGAGGGAAAACTTCCTCTGACAAATACAGATGGATTTATCATGAATAATGAGTGGCATGAATCATCTGTCATGTTGATGATTAAAATGTGCTGTGAATG
Source organism: Cetoscarus ocellatus (assembly GCA_037902135.1). Classification (NCBI taxonomy): domain Eukaryota; kingdom Metazoa; phylum Chordata; class Actinopteri; order Labriformes; family Labridae; genus Cetoscarus; species Cetoscarus ocellatus. Next base: position 269,421 of record JBAMNC010001552.1, on the reverse strand, counting down.
TTCTTACCTCTGTGACAGGGGGCTGATTCAGTCATTGTAATTCAGAGGGCAGAGAGAAAATTAGAGAAGATTTACCAGAAAAACTTAAAATAAGAATTGATGTGCTCCAAGTCTGAGGAATGAAAGGCCGTTTGGCTGCTGGTTCTTCACTGTTTGAGTAAAAAGGAAAATGGAAGGAACACAAATTTACCTGTCGACGTCCTGACTCTGAGAGCCTCCTGCAGAAACCTCATTCAAAACAAACACAATTACAAGTTAAGAAGAAACGCAAAACAAATGATAAATGAAATATAACAACAACAATAAAATAAAAAATGAGGACAAAAAATCACAAAAATACAAAAATAAGATAGACCACAACAAAATAAAATCAACAAATAAAAAAAATGCAAGACACAAAGTACAAAAACCACAAAACAACAAACCAAATATAAAAAAAACAAACGAAAACAGAACAAATAAGAACACAATTCCAGTTTAAAATAACACAACAAATAAAACAACACAACAGCAGGTTAGGACCAAGCAACAAACAAACACTCAACATTAACTAAAAAAACTATGAAATCACAATAACAAGTTAAAAACACATCAACAGATCAAAACACAACAGATGAAAATATTTTTATCACAAAACAACCAAAATACAACAAATGAAACACTTAAAAAAAAAAAAAAATCAACAAGTATGAGCTAAAACAACAAAGAAAAGCTTATGCCTATAAAAACACAATCATATCACAACAACCAAAAACACAACAGCAAATTAAACCCCCACAACAACAGTTCAACAGTTTAAAATCACAACAACAAATAAACATTAAAGTACACTAACAAATAGAAAAAAGCACTACAAAAAATAAAACACCATATAATAGAATTAAGAAATAAAAACATCACAATAAGGAGTCAAGACTAACATAAATAACACTTCAAAAACTAAAAAACAACAGAGAGAATACTAGAAGAAATACAAACAAAAAACACCATAAAATGACAACAAAACACTAAAACATGACAGAAAATAAAATCACATCACCAAATAAACAGTATTAAATCACAAAAACAACTAAAACCACCAACTATATACACTCTTAAAACAAAACTCAAAGCACAACAATAAAAATTAAAAACAACATGAAATCACAACAGCTTAAAACATAACATCAAATGAAAACACTATGACATCATAACATCTTTAAACACAATCATCAAAAAGAAAGAAATAATAATAAAAAAAATAAGGCAATGAAAACACAATTAACAAAACCACTTTAAAATCACAACTTAAAAATGATAACATTTCTTTTTGAATTGAATTTGAATTAGAATTTTATTTCGAACATGTATGCAAAGAAATTCACATGCAAAGAAAAAAAGAAATGAAGTACACATTCGAAATGGAGTAGGAAGAAGTCAATACTTTTTGAGTTCCTACCCCTTATGACTGTTCCTCATGGGTCTTCTAAAAATAAATTCTGCTATTTCAAATACAGCAGTGGATGAAACAATGCAACCTACAAAAACACAATGACAACTAAAAACACCACATCAACTTATTAAACATATAATAAACACAAAAACAAATAAAGAGATCAAAAAATTAAGTCATGGTTGTTGGTGCCAGACGAGCTGCTCTCAGTATTTAAAAAAGCTGCTGCTCTACACCCAACCGTCTTAAAGGCTGATGGTCTGAAAAGAGAAAATATCCAGTGAGCAGCAGTCCTGTCCTGGAAAATGCTTCAGTGAGGTGAAAGGTTAATGGCCAAATAACCACTCGTTAAAACCGAGGTTTGCGAAGACCATTTCTGAACCCACAACATGTTGAATCTGAACTCAGAGGGAGGTGGCACTCCTGTCAGCTAAGAACAGGAGCCTGAGGCTCCGTCACAGGGGCTCAGAGAAGATTGTAAAAGTGTCTCCTGGTCTGATGAGTCTGGACTGCTGCCTTTGATACCTCAGCAGCTCCATGTCTCAGATTGTCTCAAACTGGTTTCTTCAACGTGACAGTGAGTTCATCACAGTCACCAGATCTCAATCCAATAGAGCACCTTTGGGCCCTGGTGGAGATTCAGCATTCAGCATGGAGATCTGGACCAACATCTCTGAGGAATGTTCCAGCACCTTGGTGAATGGCTCCCACAAAAGCATTAAGGCAACAGGGGCTCAAAATCTCACAAGCAAGCTGTACCTAAAATAGTGGCCAGCGAGTGTGAGGTGTTTGTAGTGGTCCACACTGCATGAAGTGGAGACACGAATCCTGCCTCTCCTCAGGGGTGAGCAGAGCTTTGGCAGAGGTGCTGGGCTCTGAAGCTGCTCCAGCAGGAAATCTGCTGCTACATTTGGACATTTTAGAAGTCTGGAAATCAAATAATCCTTCGACTTCATTGATTAGCTGCTGGTCGTCCTGGACCTCTACACTCTGACAGGGGCTCCAGTGTCTAAAAATATGCCCCCCCCTCCGTCCATGCTGGTGAGTAGGGCTGCTGTAGTCCACACTGCAGTGTGGTGTTAGAGCTGCAGTCTGGGCAGTTTGGAGGAACAGTTTAGAAGTGAGTCCTAGACCACTGAATCAAGGCTGACTTACCATTAGTGGCTTTTCGATTCTGGCTCCTGTCCCACTGCTGGTAAAGCTCCAAGAAAAGCAAAATCACCAGTGTGTTGTTTGTTCTGTCCTGCACTTTCATATCGGGGCTCTAATAAACATTGTGGCGTCCAGAGAATACTGGCAGCACTTCAGACTCTTTCCTCACTACAACATCCACTGATAGTTTCTCACTTCAGAGGGGGAGTGCTAAAGAGGAGAAGCTGATACACACTCAGGAGGAAAAACAAGACCAGAATTTAAACATTACCTCAAACTTTCTGGAGGCATGAAGTGACCCGAGCTGTACATTGGTCTCCATGGTGAGGGGGAAGCTTTGAGTGTCACACAAAAACACAGTGTGAGATTCAGCACCCGGCCCTCAGAGAGTGGGATGTAAATGAAATGATTCTGTTATTGATCGGACATCTGCAGCCTGCAGCGGTCACTCTGATGCTGAGAGGTATGAATAACCCATTTATCAGAAGAGGAGGGTCAAAAACAGTCACATCGCGGCTTACCTGCACACACAAATGTAACAAGAACCAAGACAGGCCTTTCTATCCATCTTATTTTGCTCTTGTACAGATCAAGCTGCTCCTAATTTCGCCTCCCAGCCAGTGACCAGCCAACCTCCAGCCAGTGGAAGGCCCCTAGGGCTATAATTTCCTGGCGCAACTCAGGGTGGCGCAGCCTGGCGCACCCCGCGCAGTGGTAATTTTGTCCGGCGCACCGCCGTGCGCAGCCAATTTGGCAATTTGGTAGACCGGCTGCACCGAGATGGGTGTGACAGCGCACCAGGGGGAGGTGTCGAAAGATTCAGCTTGGCGCAGTGACAATTTCGTGCCAAAAAACCGCACGGAAGGTGCGCTGGAAGCCCGCCAGCTCCAACCTGGTCTATTCTCAGCGCAGACGAGGCACACTCGGGGCAGTGGTAATTTGGCTGACAGGCGCACAGTGTGCACACGTCACCAAAACCTCACAGGCAGGTGTCCACAATGTCAGGCACATTTCAATGAAATAAACAATCACAACAACCACTATTTAATGTAACCGTCTGAACCAGCACATACATTTGTATCTATATTAATTGTCCCGTCACATCTGATGTCAGATCAGAGACGTTTGTCATAATTAACGAGTTCACGTCTCTCAGCCTACCACAAACAGCCACATCGTCCGATACGGAGTGTCCAAGCTTCTCTCATCTCCTGAAATTAAATAGAAAAGAAAAAAGAGAGAGATGCTCGCTGAATAAATGTAAGTCACTCGGTGTCTCAAGGATTTACCTGTGATTGCCCATATTTCTCTGTTTTAATCTTTATTCGTAACGTGATCTAAAAAGATGGAGTACATTATTGCAAGGAGGATGAGGAGGAGATATAATTTCACCAAAGGTTCTGCTATTTGGCGATGACAGACCAGGAGGTGGATCACAAGCATGATGAAAGGATTAGCCTGCTGCTGTGTTTAAATGTAATTATCACTTAATTTTGTACTCCTATTATGACACAGGAACAGATTACATCTGTCCCGCGAGGTGGCCCACGCGGTGACGCGCATCGTGGCCTCCGGTGCGCAGCCCGGTGGCCCCTGCGCTCTCCCAGTTGCTGCAAAAGTGACAGCGGCTCTGACCTTCTTCGCCACTGAGGTGAAATTGTCACTGCGCCTCGCCCGCAGCGCATTTAAAGGCGAGGGGAGGCGTTCATTTGATCGGTGAAGATCACACTCGGCTGTGTTAAACCCACTCAAGTCTTTTCTCCTCCCTCTCTGCTATGTGCGCCAGTAGGAGAGACGGAGGCATGGGTGCGCCTCCCTGCGCCAGACTGCGCCGTGCACGAAACTTGCAAAATGCCCTGGACACACCCTGTTGGCGCGGCGCAGGGCAGGTGCGCCCCGCCTGCGCCTGGTCTACAAAATTAGAGCCCCATGTCTCTTTGTGTCTCCATGGGATGGTGCCGTCCCGAAAGATCACATAGCCTCAACCTTTTCACTGGCTCTTAGAGTAGCCACCAAACCAACAGAGAGCAAACCTGACACCACAAATTCACACAAAAATGGACTTAAGTTTATAACTTCTAACATTCAGGGTGGGGAGGCCCCGTCACGGACCTGCCAGGGACCAGCCAAGACCCTATCAGGGAACGAGGGAAAGTGGCTGCTTCTGTACTCATCCCTGGTTTTTGTCTTGTAGGCTACCCTGAACCACTGCTGCTGTGGACCAACGTAGCTTAAACTATCACTAATATCTGGCCTTTTAAGCCCCATTCCCACACCATTACAGTTCCTAATGTTCAGTCAATTAAGATACACCATAGTTCCAGCAAATATCACACATTCATTACTACAGCCATGCCCAATCAAATCTATGCTCTCCAATATTAGAAGGATCTCTCTGTCCATTGTTGTTATGGTTACACTACCATGATGACTGCCTTTAAAACCATGTACAGAGATCCTCACATGCAGTGGATAAGAGAGGATCTGGTCATCCTTTCAAAATAAAACACCCTTTCATTTACATAATCCATTAAATGGTAATTATATGAATTATTCTGATCTCTCTGTGGCCTGGTACCAGTCCAGAGCCTGCTGGTTCCAGCTCCACCATTAGTTGGTCGAACCGGCTGTCAACTTGAGCTAACTCTCGTTTCTCCATTTGGACCAAACAAATGAGTATTTGCACCAAAATCTGCTCACTGAGCAACTGGATCAGTGTTAATTTTGTTGACTTTTGTTGGACTATTGTAATTCTCTTCTTTCAGGCTGTCCCAGTAAGTCCCTTAAGACGCTTCAGCTCGTTCAAAGTGCTGCAGCACGTGTACTGACTAGAACTAGGAGAAGAGACCACATTACTCCTGTATTAGCTTCTCTGCATTGGCTTCAATAAAATCTAGAGCAGAATTCAAGATTCTTCTTCTCACCTATAAAGCTCTCAGTGGACAGGCACCAGTTTATCTCAAAGAGCTTGTAGTGCCGTACAACCCCTCTAGAACATTACGCTCCCAACATGCTGGCCTGCTCATGGTAACATCAGTCTCTAGAAGTAGTCTGGGAGGTAGAGCCTTCAGTTATCAGGCTCCTCTTCTCTGGAACCATTTACCGACCACGGTTCAGGAGGCAGACACCCTCTCTACTAGTCCTGGGCGATATCTCGAGATTTATAATTTATAAAGATATATTTCTATACGAGATATAACATGGGACAGTATTGTTTATATCAATATACTTCGTTTTGCATTAAAATAGCATTACATTTCTTCCTATGGGACGCAAGTTCGCACCTATTTCTCCTCTTCTCTCCTCTCCCTGTGTCCATGTCTCACAGACACAGCCTCTGTGCTCTGCCTCCCTCGCTCTGTGACCTGACAACCACCCCTCCTTCGCCTCCACTCCAGTGTGGCTAAAGTAGCGACTTTCTCGCTAAATCAAGCGACTTCTCAAACCCTCTTTGCCACTTTTTTGTCAAAAGGGAGTAGCTGTAGCAGACTTAAAATGGATACTTGTAGGAAGGCACACACTCAGGCAGGAATCAGGATCAGCAGCCTTTAATTTCTGTGAGGTAGCAGAGAGGGTACATATCACACACACAATGGCAGCAGCACGGTCTCTCTCCAGAGCAGAAGCTGTCCCATATCTCTTCTTTTTTTTTTTTTTAACTGTTTAGAAAAATAATTCCAACAATATGAAAAAAAAAAATCACATATTGATAAAACACAATGAAACTGTCATTTTCAAAAAATATAATAATAATACCAGGTAAACATAAACATTCTTTCAGTATAATAAAGAACTTTAGAATATTAATAATAATTTCAACACACCTGTGATGTAGCAGAGAAGGCACTTATCACACACACACAGAGCAGTACGGTCTCTCTCCCCTGCAGCGGGTGAAACAATATGTAAATGAGGCGAGACCTCCGATCATTTTAACCTAATTTTAACACCAAATTTATTGACAAAACCCATTTTAAAAGTCACATACAGACTCAAAATAAGTTCACACTTCATTTTATGTAATTTAAACTAGATACAACAACTTTTACCCCCACTAGCTTACAGTAAAGGGAGAGAGCAGAAAGACGTGTCTAACCAGAGCAGAAGCTGTCCCGAATCTAGCGGGAATACGCAGCTCCCTCGTGTATGTGTTCCCGAGTGTCTCATTAATTAAGTTCCTCCCCGCTACAACAGGTAATGCGGAACTAAAAACTTTTTTACAAAACCATTTTTTCAAATATAGATTAATTAAACACAGAAATAGCCCTGTCTTAGACCATCAAAAATTAGTTTTGAGAATGTTCAAATAAAATAGCAATATAAATATTTCATATACAATATTTACTCAGCTACGTAGTGACAACTCTGACTACTTTTTGGGGTGAAATTGGCAACTTCTTGGCACTTTAGAGACTTGTAAAAGCATGTATCATTCTGCAGGAACTGTCCTCATCGATCAGCGGATCAGCCCTTCTTCCGTCTCAGAGCGCTCTCAGGTGGTCAGGTCTCACAGCAGCGCCAACAGCTGCAGTCAGAGCAGAGGAGAGCCACCACTCCATGTCCACATGCTCTCTGTTTACAGGATTGTTGAAATTAGCACAAAGAGATGCACGTAAGTCTGTTTACAAATTCTATTATTTGCAGAACTGTCAACCTCAGTGGAAAAGTCTGTTTACTGTTACTCAGAATCAGAAATTAGAATCAGAAATACTTTATATGTCCCCAAGGGGGAAATTCCATTGTTTCAGTTGCTCTTATACATCGTATTAGCAGTGAGAATATAAAAAATACATTAAAATAGATAAGAACATAAAAACTAAGTTAAAAATAAGAGAGCGGTTAGCAACATGAGTTATTTTGTTCAATTTGTTTTACACATTTTGATGATGTGCAGAGTGACCTCTGTTAATAACAGTGCCTGTGTGATATTTGGCACATGGCTTGTAACTGACTGTTTTTGTTTTAAGGGTTTGCCTCTGAGAAAAAACAAACAAAAAAAACTAACAGGGATGCTATGCTATAATGCTTTGGGGGAAACCCAAATTACATCATAGAAAAAAATCAAGTATTGCCGTTCTGGTTTGATTGTATGAGTCAAATCGTCAGCTCAAGGCTAAGGCAAAATATCGAGATATATATCGTATATCATATGGCCAAAAAATAGATATTGAAAAAATGCCATATCGCCCAGTTCTACTCTCTACCTTTAAGGTTAGACTTAAAACATTCCTCTTTGATAAAGCTTTCAGTTAGGGACCAGCTCATAGTCCATAGTTTAGACACATAGTTAAGATGCAATAGGCTTAGACTGCCGGGGGGATCTGGCACACTGGGCTCTATCCCTCTCTCTCTCACACTCTCTCTCCATATCTGCCTCTGCCCCTTTCTGTTTGCTCCTGTACTCGTCTCTGGCTCTGGTCTTGTAGGTGGTCTGGGATCCTTGGTGGAGACTGCCTGTTGCTGTGGAGACACAAACCGTCAATAACTACAATTACAGACATAACACATATTTGGCCATTTCTTTAGCCCCATTCCTGTTCATAATCATTATAGTTGTTAATCTTATTTTACCTAACCTTTATTTTACCAGATAAAAGACCCACTGAGATCCAGATCTCTTTCACAAGGGTGACCTGGCCAAGAGGTCAGCAGCAGAAAAACACATTACATGGTAGTGATACCCATAGGAAAAATGTGTTGCTCATCTGTTGTTCAATCTCATCTCCTGAGATCAATTTGAGCTTCTCATATTCGTATCATTCTGTGATCATTTGTTTCTGAATTACTTCTCCTAAGGGTCCCTTAGGAGCAAGAGATAAGCTAAAAAGAGATAAGACATCACTGAGACAGAGGAGGTTGAGTTGAGAAAACCATTTGAGCAATACTTGAGAAGTGGGATAAACAGATGAGATCTCATAATTGTATGTTCCTGATCTCACTTATGTCCTGGCTATTTTAAAGGAGAATTAAAGAGAATAACATGAGATGAATCTGAGACTTTTATGAGATGAATCTGAGAAGTGTGAGCCTTAAAAGAGATGTTGTCGTTGTGTGTCCAATGTCTCTTCCATGTCTTAATTATTTCTCTTAAATGTCTTACTGAAGCTTTATATGAGAATGATATATGAGCCATATTTGAGAAATATGAGAACAAATTGAGAATTTAATTTAAAGATGACTTATCTTTAGTGATAGAATAATTGTACATAAGTTGATCCCACATTTGCTTCTATGACTGTTTTTTCTGTGTAATTATTAATCTTTGTTTTTCACTGATGCAGGGACTTTCTAACCGATACCAGGACGTTCTGACCTACGTGCAAAGCTGTGTAAACGAATCCTAGACCTTGGACTTATACACCCACGCAGATGAAAAACTGTTAGAAGACATTTTTGACACGTTGCATTTGTGTGTTTTTCCCCCACCCCTTTAGATATGCAACGTAATCAATGTGGGTAGGGATTTCCTTAATAAAAAGAGAGGAAACGCAGAATGTGCTTCAGAGCGTGTTGAGATTTGTAACTGAGCATATCTCTGCGTTCTCCTTGCAAGTACAAATTTTGCCCGTTGTCTTTGTCTCATTTGTGTCTCTTTTCTCAGTTTCAGGCTGTTTGAACCTGACATTTACTTGGTCCTTCGAGCCGGATTCCAATACACCTGAAGGATCCAGCGGGTAGGTTCGAACTGCAGTATAAGACCGTGGCCACGGCAGGCCGCCTGGGTGCGACCTAAGAGACCCTTTTTTTTTTTTGGGACTGGACTTCGCCTCCCTGTCTGGATCCTGACGGTTGACGGAAATCCGAGGGGAAAAGACAACGGTGGTGAGAATGTTTTTAATTAAAAAGGAGTGAATGAGAGAAATTATTATCGTGGCTTGAAAGGACGGGAGGGTCCGTTAAAGCCTCTAAAAACTTGCTTGGGACGGGAGGGTCCGTTAAATCCTCTAAATTGGCAAAGGTTGCACGGGGCCGTAAGCCCGTGGGAATAAATTTAAAACGCAAGATAAAACCCTGTGAATACTAGTCAATGGCAGGTAAATAAATGTAAAACGAAGGTACTGTTTTACGGAGTGAAATAAAGAGTATCCTAGGAAAGTGTTCACTCAACGATTCAAGTCCACGATAAATAGATAAATAAATAAAAACAATATAATAAAAGAAGTGATTGTGAGTGTGAAAGGATTATTAATACCACTAGGTATTGGTAATCATACCAAAGCAGTGGGACGGGAAGTGATAAGACCCTTGTGGATGCACAGGCAAGACGCTCCACTCGAAAGAGTTGAAGTGAGACGTACCACAACGGTAAATTGATTATCACCCCACTGATAACATCCCAGTCTATAGGACACCCTAGGTGCTTGAAAGACTGGACTAAATTTAGGAAAAAAAAAAAAAAGATGGGTAAAAGTAATAGCAAATTGAAGCCAAGAGATAAACTGCAATGTAATGACTGGAAATTTGTCGAAAAATGCTGCCCAGATAAAATCCAAGCGTTAGATAAGTGGATAACAGATTTTGGATTTAATGGACAACTAAAATCCCAAAAATTAATAGAATTGCAGGATAAAATTAAACAAAAAACAAAAAATGACCCAAAAAAGATGAAAAAGATACATTACGAAGACATTGAGATATGGAAACAAATCGCATTAAAACGAGAAGAGGGCCTAAGAAAGTCAAAAAGAGAAGCAAAAGATAAGTTGGTTAAAGAAAAACAACTAATGTTTCACAAAAAGGAGGATGATGAAACAGGTCCGAGAGGTAGACGAAGGACAGAAGTGCAAGTGATGCAGGAGGAAGTAGAAGAAGGAGAGGAGGAAGGAGCTGCAGGAGGGCCAGACAGACTGTATCCCGATCTGAGTAAAGAGTTGCATCGCGAGCCACCCCCTGCATATAACACAGACAGTCCATCTGGCCCACAAACCAGGTCCAAGCAAACAGATAAAAGAGGTTGGTCCACAAAATTAGGAGCAATTTTTACCCCTCCCAAACAGCTAAAAGGCCCAACCTCAGATCAAGCTGACGTGTTATATCACGGTGCCTCAGCTCCAAAAACAGAGGACATGTATCCAATGATTCAAGTTGCAAATCCAAACACAGATGCAGGTCAACCCGCGACCATCTTAGTTTATAGAACTTGGACTATGGAGGACGTAAAAAAGGCTGTAGATGGCATAACCTCGCATAAAGAAGATGTAAAACTCTTTGCGGAAGGCATGGAAAACATCAGAAAAACTTACCATTTAAACGGCTTTGAAGTCCAGGAAGCTTGGATGGCCAAGCTAGGCCCAGATTGGCATTATGTGAGCGGAGATTGGAGCCCTAATGTTGCACCACCTGGACGCGGACTGTTAGCGCATGACAGCCCAGCATTGAAAACTGCTGTCGAAGCGCTTGAGCGTCGCACTATTGATCGTTTCAGCAAAAAAGCAAACTACACTGAAATTGGACGTGTAAAACAAAAAGACGATGAGCCTTTTGAAGAATATAGGCTCAGGATGACAAAAGTCTTCAAAATGAACAGTGGATTGACAGAAGATGCCGATGACAATGGTACATACAAGCAACAATTAAAAAATGCCCTCCACGCAGGCTCCAAAGAGTCTATTCGTGGATGGGTAGACAGACACCACATTAGCATGCCCACCTGTACACTGGACGATTACATAAACCATGCCATTCATGCGGAAAAAGTGATAAAAAATAAAAAAGATAAAACCGCCACGAACACGTTTTATCACGAAGGCGGACAGCAAATCTTTTATCAAGGAGTCAGAGGAAAAGGGAACTTTAGAGGAAGAGGAGGTAGAGGTAGAGGCCGAGGTGGAAGAGGAGGCGGACAAAACAGACAAAACAGACAAGGCACAGGCACAGAGTGTTGGACTTGTGGGAAAGAAGGGCATTTTGCAAAAAACTGTCCCTTTAGACGAAACGGAGAACAGACCCATTACTCAGCATGACTAGACCTGTACTGGCCCGGTGAAATTTATCTGAACATGCAAGAAATCTTGGCTGCTGTTGAAGATAAACCGGAAGTCACTCTTGAAGTTAACGGTAAAACAGTAACTTTCTTATGTGATTCAGGGGCCTGTCGAACCACGTGCAGAGAATTGTTCCCACATTACAAACCTGGGGGTAACCAAGTCGTTGTAAGATCCGCAAATGGGAACATAAATTTTATCCCTGAATCTGAGCCAGCATGGATAAGTGATCCTAAAGGTCAATCATGCCAATTGACGATACTTCTGATGCCAGGATGCCCTGTGAATCTGTTGGGACGCGATGGGCTAGTTGCTTTAGGCCTAGCGCTAGTATCCACTCCAAATGGGCGACTTGTGGTAAAACGGAGATCAGAGCTAATGAAAGGAGACATCTATGTCCTCCAGGGAGTAGGCCAACCGTATTATTACTACCCGTTGGATATACCAAACAAGCCCCCGACGTCCACAGGCTCCGCCCTCATGGCGGAGGGCAGGCAAGCTATCCTGATGGAACAGGATAAAATGTCGGACAGTGAACTACATGTTACTATGTGGTTCAAAAGAGCCCAGGTCCTGATATGGACTATGAGACTAAACTGAAGAGGGTTACACCCACCACCCTCACAGTAAACTATCTATATTCTGATGTAGAAAACACAGCAGTCGCAGGAGTGACGTTGAAGTCAGAATTGGATGAGTTGTACAAACAATACGTGCCACCACACATCTCCCTGTACAAAAGTAAAGACAAACAGTGGAAGGACCTAGGCAAAATGGTCCAACAGGGTGAGATGGCACGAGACTGGATTGCCACGTCAGTAAATACTTGGGCTAGTGCATCGACGGGACTGACAAAAAAAGCATTATTTTGGACAGTCTCAGCACAGGAAGGAGTTCATTTGCAAACTCCTGTAAATGAAAAGGATCACTGACAAGCTTTCCTTACTGAAGAAGAGGAAAAATGGTTGAGTACAATTCCAACACAGTTATGGTCCCAAGGACCATCTGATGTAGGATTAATCAAAGGAGCACTTCCTGTTCAAATTAGACCAAAAACAGAATATCGACCATGCATTAAACAGTATCCTCTTAAACCAGATGCACGAGAAGGTATAAAACCAGTAATAAATGATCTCATAGCTGCTGGCGTGCTTGTGCAATGTGATGACTCACCATGCAATACTCCTATTTTTCCCGTAAAGAAACAAGCTCCATCTGTAGGATGGCGTATGGTACAAGACTTGCAAGCAGTAAATAATGCAGTAATACAAAGAGCTCCGTGTGTGCCAGATCCCTACACACTTTTAAATTCTTCAGACCCAGAGGCTAAAGTATTTACTGTGGTTGATATCAGTAATGCATTTTTCTCAGTACCAGTAGATAAGAACAGTCAGTTTTGGTTTGCTTTCACCTTTGAAGGGAAAAGATACACATACACCAGATTACCTCAAGGGTATTGTGAGAGTCCTACAATTTATTCTCAAGTAATGTCTGCTAGTATGGCTAAATTTCAACCGCCAGAGGGAAGTCAAATTTTGCTTTACGTCGATGATGTATTACTAGCGTCACGTGACTTAGAGACATGTAAAAAGGACACATTAGCGCTTCTAAACCACCTAGCACATGAAGGACATAAAGTCAGCATGAACAAATTACAACTGTGTAAACACGAGGTCAAATATCTAGGCCATAATTTGAGCGCAGGAGGCCGCACTATTGTTGAAGACAGGAAAACTGCTATTTTACAAGCACCAAAACCACAAACAAAAAGACAAATGATGTCATTTTTAGGTCTCACAAACTATTGTCGAAATTGGGTCCCAAATTATGCAGAAATCACAGCACCCTTACAACAAATGATGTATGATCAGGATTTAAAAATGTCTACACCTCTCACATGGAACGAAAAAGCAGACATGGCTTTTTGCAAAATAAAACAGGCCTTAGTGTCTAGTACAGCGCTAGCATTACCAGATTACAACAAACCGTTTGTACAGATGGTTGATTGCAAAGAACACTATATGACCTCAGTTCTAGCGCAGCAGGCCGGTGCAAAACTAAAACCAGTTGCTTATTTCTCATCTAAATTAGACAGTGTTGCCCGTGCACTGCCACATTGCGTAAGAGCAGTAATTGCAGCCTCTATGGCTGTAGAGATAAGTGCTTCAATAGTGTTGTTTCACCAACTGACATTAAAAGTACCGCATGCTGTATCTGCACTGCTTCTGCAAACCAATATGACTTTTCTGTCACCAGCTAGACATCTGTCCTGTATGGCAACACTATTATCACAACCACATCTTACTATAGAAAGATGTACAACACTAAATCCTGCAACCTTAATGCCTCTTCCAGATGATGGCGAACAACATGACTGCCAAGAGCTGGCAGAACAAAGTGCAAAATGTAGAATTGATTTAAAAGATCAACCCCTAGGAGTAGGGACGATTCTCTTTGTCGATGGCTCATCAAAGAAAAATGAATATGGCAAAACCCTGTCAGGATATGCGGTGGTTACAAAAAACAAAGTACTAAAAGCTGCAGCCTTACCATCACACTATTCAGCACAAGCAGCAGAATTAGTGGCCTTAACTGAAGCATGCAAAGAAATGTCAGGAAAAGATGTAACAATCTACACGGATAGCCAATATGCATTCGCTACAGTTCATACTTTCGCACAATATTGGAAAAACAGAGGTATGATAACATCCACAGGTAAACCAGTAACTCATGCTGCACTTTTGACAGATCTTTTAAATGCTGTCCAATTACCAAATCAGGTGGCTATATGCAAATGCGCAGCTCATACATCAGGAAAAGATGATGTTTCTCTTGGTAATACATTCGCTGACAAAACGGCTAAAGCAGCGGCAGCGGGTGAAATTGAAATACTCCTGCTGACTAATAACACTATGATTGAACACAATGTACTTAAAGACATGCAGCAACAGAGCCTGCCGACAGAAAAAACTTACTGGATAAAACATGGTGCCAAATTACAAAATGATGTTTACATATGACCTGAAGGGAAACCAATCCTACCAAGAAATCTGTATAAATGGGTGGCCATATTGAGCCACGGTGTTACACATGTCTCAACAGGAAGGATGGTAGGACAGATACAACAATATTATACAACCTATGGATTTAACCTGTATTCAAAAAATTTTTGTAGAGCATGCCTAACGTGTGCACGACATAATCCGCAGGGAAATTTAAGACCAACTAGAGGAAAGTTTCCCAAACCACAATACCCATTTCAAATCATTAACATGGATTTCATTGAACTAAACAAGAGTGAAGGAAAAAAATATTGTTTAGTCATAGTTGATGCATTTTCAAAATGGGTGGAACTGTTTCCAACCAAAAATCCAGATGCACTAACAGTAGCAAAAGCATTATGTAAAGACATCATACCTAGGTATGGAATCCCTGAAAGGATTTACTGCGATAACGGAACTCATTTTGCTAATCAGATAATTAAAAAGATAGGAGAAATGTTCCATATGGATTTAAAACACCATTGTGCGTGGCATCCTCAGAGCGCGGGATTGGTTGAGAGGACGAACAGTACCATAAAAAACAGGCTGAAAAAATGCATGGAAGAAACAAAAAGACCGTGGACACAATGTCTAGATTTAGTCAAATTATATATGAACATTACAAGCACCGCAGGTTTGACTCCTTATGAAACATTGTTCGGAAGACCTTACAGACTTCCGCAGTTTAAAAACATCTGGGAAACTAATGACGAACCTACACTAGCTGAGTATATGAGAAAAATTCTAGAAAAGCAAAAACAAAAAGTTGACGCTGAGACTCCTTCTGTCTCCCAGCAGGAAATTCAACTAGTAGAGCCTGGAGATTGGGTCCTGGTGAGGAGCATCAAGAAGAAACATTGGCATTCACCGAAGTGGGAAGGGCCTTATCAGGTTTTGCTAAGTACACCTACAGCAGCTAAGATAGCCGAAAGATCCACCTGGATTCATTTGACACACTGTAAAAAGGTTATCTCTGTTGAAAGCTCCGTCAGGGAAGGTGAGCAAAAGTCTGATGAATAGGGTGGATTTAGACGTATAGAGTCTGGATAGACCCAAAAGTCAGTGAAGGTTTTAAAACAGGTGAACCTGATTAGTTAATCTGATCAGTTAACCTGTGACACCAACCCCAGTAGAGGAGTCTATTCACCAGTTGATAACGTTTACAGTAATAAGTAGTGTATAATTTAAGATGATTCCCAAATGGTTACAGTGCGCTATCAGGTGTTGGGCCCTCTCAGTCTTTTTTATATTAATGTTCCTCTTTATATGGTATCTCTGGGAACCCCCACAACATAGTAGCAATAACTCTAAAGTACAACGAGACAGACGAGCTACCAGCAGACGAGCAATCAATGATATCGAAATAACTTTCACACAACAATTTGAAGACGTGATATGTCATTGCAAGACCAAAGAAGGAGCTATTACGTCACTTAGCATAGACATTAAACCCTGTGAGAATACAGTAAGACGAACTCTTGTTACAAATGTACCAGGTATGGGAACAGCTTCTAGATATTGTCTCGGTTTTGGGGCAAGTCAAACTTCAGCAAAGCACCAGACGGAAATAACTCTGAATTGTACCTTAGACACGATTCAAATGGAAGGGATAGTTTATTGTAAATGTATCACCTTTCCTCATGGTATTGAAGAAACATTCATTGCATATAATTGTAGTAAGCCTAGTACAGTTGATACACTCATTGAACCAAATATAACGATCATCCCCACTGACCAAATTACACCCACCGGTACTCCACCACCTGTGAGTATTACACCCACCGGTACTCCACCACCTATAAGTATTATTCAACCACTGAATCCAAACAAAGAAGAAAATCCTTATTTAGAAACATTTGAGGCTAGATGGAATAGAACTTTAATTAACATAGTTCAACCCCTAGGCTTAAAACCTGATGACTGTATTATTTGTGTAGTACCCAGACATAGATATGTTGCAGTCGGAGTAGCTGCAGAAGATGATTCATGTGAAAGTTATATCATTGTTAAAGGATTCGGTAAACTGTATCTTACTGACATAAATACCCTTTTGTTGTTGCACATGGATAAATTCTTTACTGTATTCTCCCGAAAGATTTGCTTAATAGACTGTATTTTACTGTTTATGCAAAATGAGAACTACATGCAGCAGGTCTGGAACTCAGAATGCCCCCGACCCACAATGACACACCAGGAGCTGCAATTAGAGCCCCCAGTTCAGGAGTGCCCGGCAGCAAAAACTGCCAAGTTCTTCTGCCTAGAGGTGGGTTCTGCTGATAAGAGATTATCTAGCAGCTACCGTGAGAAATGTGTTCAGTGGATGAGAACAGCTGACGACTCAGCTCGGGGTAGATGGCTGGGTGAGATCTATGACAGACTGGATTGGACACCAGACGTGTTCTTTGCATGTGGTCCAAAGGCAACATTAAGAACCAAACCTGGGGAGAATGAAGAATGTGCAGTGGTTATGCTGGCCGAAAGGGTAACAATTATCACTTCAGATAAAAATCAGGTATCGAGAAAGAAAAGAGAAGTTAAATTGAATGGTCTTGGTATTCCGGATGGTGTTCCACCTGAATTTGAGGCAATTAGAAATTCTGCAGGGTGGTCTATATTAGGCGCCCTTCCATTTCTTTCAGGTATAACTGACGATACACAAACTAGGTGGATTAATTATATTTATTATAACCAGCAAAGACATATCAACTCTTCAACTAAAGCATTAGAGGCCATTGAAAAGAAACTAACTGATATCTCTAGAGCTGTGTTAGAGAACAGACAGGCTCTAGACGTTATACTAGCTGAAGAAGGAGGCCTTTGTACATTCATCAATGCAGACGAAGGATGTTGTACCAATATAAAGACATTATCTGACATGACAAATATTTCTCTTGCAATCAAGGAACTTAAAGTTATCCAACAGGAATTTGCAGACATAAATGCTATGTTGAGCAAGAGCTGGTTTGACAACTGGCTGGCAAAACATTTCGGACATTTTTCGAATATAATTCCATCTATTTTGATTCCAATTGTTACTGTGGTTATTTGTATCCTACTTGCTTGTACATGTATACCATGTATTGTTAAAAGTGTTAAAAAAAAGATGGTAGAAATAATGCTCATTCACACTAATGAAATTTACAATATGTTACAGCAAGCAGAGGACACAATGAGCATGGATGAGGATGAAGAAGGTATAGGTTTGTTTGCGCTTAAAGGCTATTCTGAATTATAAAATTACTTGAATCTTCACATGAGACTCCTATCATTGTCCTTCTGAGTGTAAATAATATTTTGCTTCATGAACATGACCTAGCAGCTAAAAATCTTAACCAGAAGTGGCTGTATAGCGATTATGAGAATTTGAGCAAATATGTGATAAACAGGAGGGAAATGATAGAATAATTGTACATAAGTTGATCCCACATTTGCTTCTGTGACTGTTTTTTCTGTGTAATTATTAATCTTTGTTTTTCACTGATGCAGGGACTTTCTAACCGATACCAGGACGTTCTGACCTACGTGCAAAGCTGTGTAAACGAATCCTAGACCTTGGACTTATACACCCACGCAGATGAAAAACTGTTAGAAGACATTTTTGACACGTTGCATTTGTGTGTTTTTCCCCCACCCCTTTAGATATGCAACGTAATCAATGTGGGTAGGGATTTCCTTAATAAAAAGAGAGGAAACGCAGAATGTGCTTCAGAGCGTGTTGAGATTTGTAACTGAGCATATCTCTGCGTTCTCCTTGCAAGTACAAATTTTGCCCGTTGTCTTTGTCTCATTTGTGTCTCTTTTCTCAGTTTCAGGCTGTTTGAACCTGACATTTAGTAATTAGAATGAGCTGTAAAAACAACACTCAAAATTTAAAAGTTTAACACTTTTATTTGGGTAATACTATTAATACAACATAGTGGTGCATCAGTACACCATTAGTATTTGGGTAGCAGCATTTACACTTTTTTTAGAAATTAAAACAAAATACAAAAATATAAAACGTAAAAAAGATACAAAAATAAAAATAATTTAAATACAAAAATAAAAATTCATTTGTCATGTACTCACCCCTTTGCTACTGAGAAGTCAGGATGTAGTTTTTTAATCCTTAAAACCTAATCAAAAAAAAAATCAAAATCCCTGAAGCAGCGAGATAAAGAATTATTTTTACTTTACTTTACTTTTATTCAGTATTGTCCGTGGTTACCATAGATTGTTTGGAAAAATAGTGTGACAAAAAAAATACACTTGACTTCTTCTAAGCAAGGGGGTGACTACATTTTCATTTTTGGTGAACTGTTCTTTTAAGTTAAACAGCAACTATTTACAAAATTGGAACTGTGCTGTTTACACCCAGAGATCCGTCTAGAACGGTGTGTAAGCTATGTCTATCGAACTGGAGTAAGCACAATGGGAACTGTGTTGTATTCTAAAAAACAATCTGGCTTATATATAGAAAATGAACACTATTAGATTATAAGCAATGAACAAACTGACCAGCACTGCTGCCTCCACCAAGCAGCTTTATCTCACAATAAAGACAAATCAGTACAAAAATCCCTGTACCTAGATGGTAATCCGGATCAGCACCAAAATTTAAACATGTCTTCCTTGTCTTATTATCAACATTTCCTATATATGTCATCGAAATCTGTTCATTACTTTTCAAGTTACTTTGTTCAAAATCAAACAGACTGACTGAAAGACAGATAAACGCAGGCGAAAACATAGCTTCCTTGGTGGAGGTAATGAATTAGCAGAAATTACTTGCCTATTCTTGACATGACCTCATCGATCCTTCTCGCTTCACGTATGAGTCTTTCAAAGTCCCCCTTACATCCATTGCATGGTGTCCATGCATTTTTTGCCTGCTGTCCATACGGGGTGTTGTCCTTGTCAGATGAGTTGCCTGCATCCCTCCTGTCCAGTGCCAGGCAAGCTGCTTGTCTGCTGTCAGGTGGACTGACCCCAGAAGCTGGTGGGCCAGCTGCATGGCCTCCGCTGGGTGATGGACCAGAGGTGTTGAGGCCATAAGGTAATTGGCTGGCTGTATGGCTGCCATAGGGAGATGGACCAGAGGTGTTGTGGCCATACAGTGATGGGGTGGGTGTAATGCCTCCATAGGGTGATGGACCAATGGTGCCCCCTTTGGTAGAGCTATCATAAAATGACATCAAACCATAAATTACATTTCTGAAAACACAAACTGATCAGAATCAATATGACAAATAACTACAAATAACTAACTGAAATGACCAGCATTAACATAAAGAGGGTAGATGCTGCCTTGACAACATGGGCTGAGACACAGAGAGAGTGAGAGAATTGAACTGACAGTGTGTGAAGGTGAGAAGGTGAGTGAGGGAGAGAGAATTGAATTCAGAGAGTGTGACAGAGAGAGAGAGAGTGAGAGTGTGAGAGAGGGTAAGAGAGGGTGAGTAAGGCAAAGAGAATTGAATTGAGAGTGTGAGTGTGAGACGGTGTGAGAGAGGGTGAGTAAGGAAAAGAGAATTGAATTGAGAGTGTGAGTGTGAGACGGTGTGAGAGAGGGTGAGTAAGGAAAAGAGAATTGAATTGAGAGTGTGAGTGCGAGAGAGTGTGAGAGAGGGTGAGTAAGGAAAAGAGAATTGAATTGAGAGTGTGAGTGCGAGAGAGTGTGAGAGAGGGTGAGTAAGGAAAAGAGAATTGAATTGAGAGTGTGAGTGTGAGACGGTGTGAGAGAGGGTGAGTAAGGAAAAGAGAATTGAATTGAGAGTGTGAGTGTGAGACGGTGTGAGAGAGGGTGAGTAAGGAAAAGAGAATTGAATTGAGAGTGTGAGTGTGAGACGGTGTGAGAGAGGGTGAGTAAGGAAAAGAGAATTGAATTGAGAGTGTGAGTGTGAGAGAGTGTGAGTAAGGGAAAGAGAATTGAATTGAGAGTGTGAGTGTGAGAGAGTGTGAGTAAGGGAAAGAGAATTGAATTGACAGTGTGAGTGTGAGACGGTGTGAGAGAGGGTGAGTAAGGGAAAGAGAACTGAATTGACAGTGTGAGTGTGAGACGGTGTGAGAGTGAAAGTGTGAGAGAGAGTAGCTGTTCGAAACCGCAAATAGTGAACTACATAGGGAATGAACGAACGAGATTTCGGACAATACACTGAAGTTTTCTGAACATCATCGCGTCATTAGATGAGCAGGATACTCCTGTGACACAGGTGGATGCACCCAGCATCATGTAAACAAACACTCAGGAGGATAAGTAGCAAATTTTGAAGCTGTTTACAACCATTAAAGACGTAAAAAAGCTATGCTACGAACGTGTTAAAGATACTTTAATGTTTCATACATTTATCAACAAAAGCAGCACTGATTTGTGCTGTAGCAGCCATCTTTCTCTTCTTCTTCTTCTCCTCTGGAAAAACACGATTACATTGCATTGTGGTATGGGAGTACAATATAGGGTACATTGTATGTACACTCACATTTGCTGCGCATTGTGGGTATTTTATAGTGCACTGAATAGTGAATGAAATTATCGAACACTATAAAATGGTGAACACACTATGCAGTGCACTATATCCGTGACAGGGAATGGTTTTGAACACAGCCAATGTGTGAGAGAAAGTGAGAGAGCGAGAGTGAGAGACACAGTGTGTGAGAGAAAGAGAGTGTGTGTGAGAGAGAGAGAGAGAGAGAGAAAGACAACGTTTATTTGGGCATAGCAATTTAGACTGGTATTTTTAGACCTCCTTTGGACCACAATTTTATGACTATTACACCCCTTCCCATCTCTATTTGCAACATAAAGTGTACATCACTAAAATATTGAACTATATCAGTTCACAGTATTAACTCAACACTCACCAGATTGCTCATTTGGAGGAGGGGAGCTCTGCAGGTCCTTCATTTTCTGAGTGGGAAACTACTTGCTTTTGTCCATCCTGTTAATGAAAAAATAAATTTAGGATCATTAAGTATAATATAAATAGACACTATTTTAACTTAATTCACTTCATATCTCTGGGGGCAAGAGTTGGATCAAAATTATTAAAAACCAAACCAAATTGTCTTGTTAGTTTGTTACTGATTGTTAGTTTCATAACCTTTAAAATTACCAAGATTAGAATAATTTTAAGGCTGTGAACCCCTATTCTTGCGCAAGCTTTTGCAGAAAATTACAGATCTGCAAGGTTACAACATGTAGACCCATAACACGGTGTGTTGTGAACTTGTTGATCTGCTATTTCATCAGAGATGTTTAGTGTAGAGCAAAAATAGGAGGGTGGCCTACAACAAGGCCCTAGAGGGACTCCAGTCAACCAAGTGAAGTTTTAGCTGAATCAAGATGTGACCTTAATTTTTTCATCAAAAGAAAAATTAAATCATGATTTCTCAGAATTTAACAATTAAAGAAACGGAATAAATAAATAAACATCGGGCTGTGTGTAATCAACATTTCAATCAGAGTTATCACAAGTGCACTGTACATCAGTGGTTCTCAAACCACCACCATTTTAATTTCAAGGACCCCAGTTTGGTATGCATTGTAGAACTAGTTAGAAAATATTTTTTTGCCTGGAAATCCCCATGAAAGATTCCATAGCTGTGGGCATTTATTGAAAACAGCCAATCTACAAGCTCACTAACCTACAGAGAACTTGCAGATGTGGCTGTTTCTTGGGCTAGGACTATACAGTAACATGTGGTCATGGTTGTTCCTCACTTTACAATTTTGACTTACCCTTCATCTAAGACACATATCTTAATATTCATTAATAATCGGATAACGTTAGTTAACATTAGCATAAGACACAGAAAATGCCCTTTGAGTAAGTTATTAAGCACTTTTTTTGGGTAAAAATAAAGCATTCTTGCAAGTATTTGTCATATTTGTAAATGCTTAAAACAGTGTGTAATTACAACAAAAGAAAAAAGGTTTGAAGTTTTTTTCTTTTAAGTTTGAAGGTTCCCCTTAATAAACAATTCTAAATTGTACAACACTTTTGAGAAGACAAAAACGAAACTTAAACTATTTTATATTATTTAGCCATGTATTAAATCAAAAATACAAAAGATTAACTAGGCAGAAATATGGCAAAAGAATGGAAGAAAGGCAAGAAAAAACTCATTTTATTATTTACACTATGTTTACATTATTTACAAAGAAAATACTGATATACCACTGATAAATGACTCAAATGTGTGTATCTGAATCGTCTCTCTGGTCTCCAGCTCAGTCAGTTTACCTCCACTACCTCCCTCCCTTTACCGTAATGTATTTGGATAGTGTGGATACTCGAGGAGTTATGGTAGTTTGAATCACGCTGTTCCCGATGACAAGATTTTTAGAAGTTTTATAAAATACCCCCGGACATAATATTACAACCAAAAAGGAGGACATGTCTACGCAAAAAACGGACAGAGGACTGATGGTCACCCTAAGTTACTTTTTGGACAGACGCCATTACCCAATTCTACCTTCCAACAGAGGGACCGCTGCCGTCATATCAGTCACATATCTCATTACATGTCTCACCTTATGTCAAAATAATTTCTTTCAGCTCTTCACAACGTTAGTAGTTGACAAACTAATATAGTTTGCGATTCTTACCTCGACTTGCCGCAGCTTGGGCCAACGGACACGTCCAGAACTTGGCGGCCTCTTTTCCCGCTGGTGTAACAGTCGTCTTCTCTTTCTCTGTTTTTTGGCAGGTGGAATCCGG
Organism: Cetoscarus ocellatus; assembly: GCA_037902135.1. Taxonomy (NCBI): domain Eukaryota; kingdom Metazoa; phylum Chordata; class Actinopteri; order Labriformes; family Labridae; genus Cetoscarus; species Cetoscarus ocellatus. Next base: position 246,113 of record JBAMNC010001552.1, on the reverse strand, counting down.
CAGTAGGTGGAACAGCGCCCCCTCTGCTCTGGAGGACATTTTTGTGTTCATGGAAACGACTTCTCATTGCACGCATGCGCATTAGGGGGCAGGACTGATGATTACGTTTGCAAGAAGCAGCACGTCCTTTATGCAGGATAAAGAATAATTAAGTGGAATTGGAAGTGATAAGATAAGAGAAACTTTATCTGTTCTTCATGGAAATCAAAATGGTACAAAGAAATTAACAGAGAAAAATGGAAGTGGAACAATTAAAGTTGAGGCTTGCTAGAAAATGTATTTCCATTAACTGAAGACCTGATTTGATGGAAAACCCTATTAGTGAACAAACACTTGATGCTCCATCATAATATAGAATTTTACTTTCACAAAAAGTTCCACTGTATATTCCAGTAACATGTGTCTGTATTTATACAGTATTGGAGTGTCAAAATGACCAGACAAAAACCTGGAAAACCATGGAGAAGGACTGGTAAAGAAGAAGACCCAAATAAATGACCAGGAAAGACTGCACAATTGGTGAGTAGCCTGACATAGCTGTGTTGCAGCAAACTTGCTGATATTTAATACTTTTTTTCCTCCCTGCAGTCATCCCTCCCTGCAGCCACCAATGTTCATGTCGAGACTGATCAGCAATGTTTAGGTAGGGTATGAAATGTGTGTGTGTGTGTGTGTGTGTGTTGTATGTTCAGAATAATTGATTTATTGATTATTCAAATAGTTTTTAGTTTCAGCCCTACTTTGAACCTTTCGCCTTTAAGTTGAGGCTGTTAATAACATAAGCCATGGTACTTTAATATAGGTCACCCTGTGGCTGCAGCCTCATGTTTGGTTTGCTGCTGTGGCATTCCACTCATTATTGGCATTGTCTGTCACTGTCAGCCTGTATCATATACTGTATATCCTTCCAAACTCTGTCCAGCTACTTATTCACATGAGGTCCCTCAACTTCTCATTGTTATGTGTGTATTGTGTGTATGAGTTACATTCAACACTGTGGGTTATGCGTTACCACAAACACAGTAAGAGATGTAAACATAAACTGCTACAAGGTGATCAAGATGTGGGGAAAAAAGGGGAATATGCATCCATTAGCTGTATTTGTATAATGGGTTCCATTTCTGTCATCTTTCTTCTTGTTTTACACATTTTCTCTTTTTCCATTTTCTTTTTATCTTTTGAATTTCTTGCAAGAAAGTTTCTCACAAGAAATCTGTTCTTCGTCTAAGCGAAATGTGACTCTATCAATATTTTCAAGAGGGTCCTGATCCAGAAAAATGTGTGAACCATTGATGTGTGTCCTCTCCTCTGTCAGGAGGAAGCAGCAGGGGATCAGCAGGTTGTATCAATAGCTGTTGCAAAGTGCCTTTTGATCATCATGGCAAATATAAACTGTCATAAAGTAACTGATAAGACCCTCAGTGAATTTCTTAAAATGCTCAATCGTCTTTGTCCTGGTAGTCTGGATAGCTTAATTGGATGCTTTAACAGTGTTCAGAAGTTCAGTTACAGTTTTTCATCCACTCTGCATCATCCCTTATTGTATTGCATAATTATTGCAGTAATTGCTTTGGGTCATTAGAAGGTGAACAATTAGAATATCTGTTTTGTGGTACCAGTATCAGAAGAAATATCCTTATCCTTCACAGAGGTTCCAATTGAGGCTCAAATAAGGTCATTGTTCTCAAGTCAGGTTTTCAAGAGTAGCTTAACTTTAGATTAAACAGGAAGAAGAGAGAGCCTAACAACACTGAAGATATATATGATGCAAAGTTAACACACAGCCTGTACATGGGGTGGTCCTCTCAGTGACTACCCCCACCAGTTTTCAATGTGGCCTTTTAATTGTCTAATAAAAGAATTGAGCTTCATGGAATGCACAAAAAGAGAGAATATGATAGACTATGGTATGGGCATTCAAAACCATCCATGTTAACATTTCTTAGACCACTTTTACTGTTTTATGCACTTTGCTGTGAATTTTGTCAAAAAACAACCTTGTATTTATTTACATATCTACAGTACTGTCAGAAAACAAGTTAATGAAATTAACAGCACAAATTGAAATTAATGTGTTAGATTACTCATGTAAGAAGTCATGAAATTTTATAAGTTGAACATTCTGAAAATAAACCATATATCTCATAATTTATTTGCCTGAATTGATTTATTTTTTCCTCAATTTTTAGTATGAGATAAACTGAGAGATGATTGACGTATAATCATGTGTCATATTGAGATTCATTTGAGAGCTTGCACTACTCTCATTTTTCTCTATGATGAGATGCTAGAAAAGAGACAGCTGGAAGAGAATCTGAGAACTCAAGTAGTGAGAGACAGATCCATGTATATTTCTCACTGAGATAGATATGAGATAGTGCTTCCAAGTAAGGATATCAAATTGAGACATTTTTGAAAGCAGCATTATATGTCTCATTTTTCTCTAAACTGAGATCTGTAAAAGAGAAAGCTGAGAGAGACTTTGGAGAACTCGCATAGTGCTCGCTGTGAGACTTATTTCTCAGGAGGGAATTTTGAGAAGAATGAGAAAACCACTTTGGTCTCGATTGGTGCTTATTTATATCTAGGAGATGTAAATGTGACATAAAGGAGATCTCATCTCCAATTTTGCTTTGCTATGGGTGTATAGTTAGAAAACACATATTTTGTGAGTGCAAGGTTTTGCGATAAAGTGTGGTAAATTTTAACATTAATAGCAATTCAGAAACACAGGCACAAAATTAAATTTGTGATTTAACACAGCACATTGTTCAATGGTCTCACGCTGTTTATCCATCATCATGGACCGAAAGGCTCCAAGTGAAATCAGTTCTGAGAGCTTCAATTCAGTTTGTGAAGTGTTCCACGCTGTGGGGGCAGCAAAACTGAATGCTCTCTTCACAGTTCAGTAATGTAGACATTAGTATGATGTCCCTGTCCATGGTTGATTATACATCCATAGTAACTATCTTTAGCACCATATAGACATGAGGTCCCTCTTGAAAATACTTAGATGTATATGTGTATGTTATATGTATATATGTATCGATGTATATATGTGTATCCATAAACTGAAGAGTTTGTCTTCAGCCTGCTCTATTGTAAAGTGTCTTGAGATAACACTTGTTATGAATTGGTGCTATACAAATAAAAAAGATTGATTGATTGACTAATTATTTTTGTCATAGTTTTCATCAACAACCTTTTTTCCCCTGACAGTTACTAATGAAAACAAGTGCACATGGACAAAAACTCAAACTAAATTAACTGACATTTTCATCAACAAATAAAAACTAGACTAAAATGTTTGACAGAGACTTATTCCAATCAGTCCTAATTTGGTCATGTAGAAAGTAGAGACAAGTTAGGAATATATCCAATCACAGCTGCCTTAGCTTGGTGGTGGTGGGATAAGTTGTGGAGCGATCCAATCAGAGCTCCTCTCTTTATGAATTGATATATTCATGTAGAGCAGGTTCACTGTTTGTTGTCAGTTCTGGTATTGTAACTGAGATGCTCTGCCAGGTAGCCTAAATAAAGGTGACTGCATTTCACACAAAAGTTCAATTTGTTTCTGTTCATTTATACATTCAGACTTTACTAACATTCAATAAAGGGTTATTAGATGTTTGATTTTATCCAAGTGTAAAACATGACTTCAGAAATTCAAGGAAACATAAAACATGCCTTACCCTTTACACTTCATACTTTAGTCGACTAAACTTACAGCAGATTTCATCGACTAAAATGTTGTGAAATTTAATCAATTATAACTAGACTAAAACTAAAATAATTCAGATGACTACATTATGACTAAAACTAAAAGATGTTTTAGGCAAAAAACTATAAATAAAACTCAATTAAAAAGTGCTGTAAAAAAATAAAGACTGAGCTGGATCTTCTTAGACTGATGTCCTGTCTCCCTGTTGTTCTTGTCACTCTTGTATAAATAGACAACAGGGAGGAGGAAGCTCAACAGTGAAGATTTCCTGGACTGTCTTTCCATTAGCAGAGGTTGTCAACTGGTTTTACAAAGTGAAGGTAGCAGCCATCTCTGATTTACATTCATACATTTACATTTGTGCTTTGCTTGTGTCCTCTCCAGAGAAAAACTCATCAGGAGCAGTTTAATGACAACCCATTGAGTCAGTCGCATGGCCTCCATTTCTCCAAACTGAAAATGAAAGCACAAGATGTTGGTCAGGGCGAAAACTGCACTTTTACATATTTAAGAGATGTAGTGTGAGTGTGAGGGGCAGTTCTGATCTAAAAGCAGGGTTAAGATCCTCGATGTACAGGCTTGTTTTACTTTACATCACAACATGAGTCCTCGTTTTTACCAGTGATGCAGAAGGCTGCAGCAGAATTTGACTGATGTTGTAGAAGATCATCTAAATAAACTGTTGGGTCATTTTCCTGAAGACAGGACAAATCTGCCGGCTGCTTCCTTCCCTTCTCTCGCGACTCATTCATGAAACAGAGCGGGCAGTAATCATGATTTCACGTTAGATGGCCGGCTCACACGTGAACCACGCATGAAGATTGCAGCTCCATCAGGATGAACTGTGGATATGAAAAGACCGTCTCCTGCTGCGAATGAGCTGCTCACCTCTCATCAGCTCGCCGTCCACATTAACACACATTAAGGAGAAATAATGGGGGTAAGAGCTCCTTAGCCTGAGCCTGAGATGGTTTCTGCTGGTCAAGGGTAAAAGTGTGTGACTGCTGAGCTGATTTGAAGCTTTTACCTTCTGCCGTCCAGGTTCACCATGAAAGAAAAGATGGTTTTATCAGAGGGTGACGGAGCCGCCTGGAGAGGGAGGAGCTGCTCTGGTGTTCATGAAGTTACATGATGAACATCTCCAGTGCCCAGTTGTTCAAAGGGTAATCTGGTTGGATTTTGGATAATGGACTGAATCAGATCTTGATAATGGGTTGTTCAAAACCAAAAATGGATTCTGAAATTGAATTAGATCATGTAATCCAATCCTGGTTTTTAATTTGGATCAATCCTCAGTTTGTGTTGTTCAAAACTTTTTAGTAGTGGGATAACTTTGATCCAAAAAATCAGGATTATTCTGATCCCAGCAGTTTGGTGGATTCAGGGTGGACTTCAGGTACAAAATGTAATTTAAATCAAATTCTAACTGGTCAAATAAATAACATTTATCATGCAGTAGATACACATTTATTTATTTATATTTTTTTGACTGATTTTCAATACAGTTGAAATTATAAACTACTTAACACTAAATACCAGTAAGGTAGAAATAACATAATCCTCTCAAAAGCTGTCAAAATCGAACAAGAAAGTATTCAATTCTAACTCTAATTGGAAACTTGATATTTACAGACACATCCAGAAATCCTTGTTCAAAAGTAGTTTCTGACAATGGCATCCTTTACTGCATGTCCAGTCACTGTCTCACTCTGAAAGAAAGTCAGAGGTACGCCTACATTTTCAGCAGCTCAGGTGTATCATTGACCTCATCATGGAGAGGGACATTCTGCTTTGCATCACTATTGTGCAGGACAAGACAAGCATGTATGTTTCATGCTCCTTGGAGTTCCACTCACAAGTATCTGAGGCATGCAAAGCACCTCTTCAGAACTCCATTTAAACGCTCAGTAGCACACATTGAGATCCTCCTGAAGCAAAGCTTGGTCATTCCACAGAAGAAGAAATTGGATGTGGGTGTTGTTTTTTTTTTAATGTTTAAAGGTTGAAATTTTAAGTTTGAATTTGAAGCACATGGAATGTTTATTTGCTTTTTTCATTTTTTGTTGGACAGATATGGTCTGGCTGTCAAAAGATATTGAAAATGGGGTATTTGTTTCTTAAAATAAATACACTACTACTTGTTTTTTTTTATACCTAGCAGCCTTCAGAGTGATATGAACTCTAATTTAAGCAGTGTTACGACCGAGGTCGTAATATGTTTCGTTTGTTTTTTATATAAATATAAGTTTGTTTGTATATTGTTGTTGTCTTTTAGCATGGCTGTAGTGTACGTGTGTGTGTCTAAGTGTGCCTGAGGTTTATTGTCTGGTATGAGCGCCTACAGGAACCTTCTTCTTTAACAGGGATTGGTTGATCCATCACCGTCGGATTGGCTATGACTGAGGCTGGGCGGTATATATGAAGAGCCATGATGTCAGCAGGCTGCAGGGGAACCCCCATCTCCCTCCTCTCCCAACCACCATGCCACGCTGCGCCACGTCTTCTTTTGTGTTAAGATTTGTATTCCATTTAGATTATTCTGTTGGTATGAAGTAGGGGTGACTTCTTAGTTCGATTAATCTAATTTTCTAGCAACCCCTAACTAAGTTAATTTGTAACTTAGTTTCCTTAGCTCCTCATATCATCTTATTTTATTTTCAGAGTTGTTTCTGAGTTAAGTTTGTTGTAACCCTGAGGTAATTTCGTTATTTGGAAATTTTGGTTGTCTTTTTGTGTAAATAAATCATTAAATTTGTTTTTCTTCAACCTCTTGTGTTCCCCTGGCTGCTTGCGATTTGGGGGAAATGGGTTATCATGTTGTGTTCTGGCTTCCCCTAAACGGGACATAACAAGCACTCATTAGCTGCATTTGGTAATCCGGAAGAGTTGGATCTGGATCAGTTTGATCCAATCCAACTTTGCTTTGAAAAATTGTGATAAAAGTAAGAAGGATTACGTGATCCTGGACAGCAAAAGACAGGGATTTCAAAATCTGGATACTTTTGATCCAGATTACACCTTTTGAACAACTGCGCCCTGGACGTTCTCCTCAGGAGACGATGAGAAGGTGACCCTTTGGTTTGTTTAGATGATAGAAGAGACTGTTCATGAAAATCTGTTTCAAATGATTCTGGAACAAATTAAAGGGAACAATTTTTGAAGTGTCTCCAGACATATCCTGTGTTTTTCCTTTTAAACAGGAGTCAGGAGTTTCAGGACACTTTTGGCTCACATTTTTGTCATGTTCAGACCTTAACCTGCTGAGCTGTCTCTGATCAGTGGAGACCATTCCTGCTCTCATTCTCATTCTGACGATGGTTTCTGACCGTCTGTTCAGTCTCTTTCAGGTTTTCTGCAGTTTTTGATCTTCATTGTCTAGGACAATCATTTCATCCATCACCTCATCCTTCATCCCTCCCTGTTTTTGGTCTTTGGGTGGAAGCCAGAGTGCCAGGAGAGAACCCATGCATGCACGGGGAGAACATGCAAACTCCACACAGAAAGTCCAGCAGAGGGCTCGAAGCAGCAACCTTCTTGTTGTGAGGCACATGCACTACCTGCTGCCCAGCTGTGCCACCCACCTAAGTAACTAATAAAATATAAATGAACAGATAAATAAATAAGTGAAGATAAAATAATATAAATAAAATTATATGTTGAAGAGTAGAAAACTTGTTCTTGTCTCTGTGGTTCATTAATATTCCCTGTAAATGAAAAAAAGCCAGTATGGGTCAAAATATTTTGTCCTCAAGTTGATTTAAGGAGAAACAGAAATGGAAAAGCAGCGTTAGGTCAGTAGACTACAGTTTGAGTGAAGAGTCCATGGTCTGTGACAGAAACAATTTAGTTTAAGGAAAGTAAAAATAATCAGACCAGCTGTGGATGGACTCTGTGTTTGAGGAGGTAATCTCTCAGCTGACCCATGTCTTGGCACAGACCAAGAAACAAAGGATTTTTCCTACAAGGATTATTCCAGTGAGATCCACTATTCTACTTTTTCTTTTTTTCTGGTAAACCAATTCTTTTGCAGTTGCTCGCCCTTTTTCTGCCGTGTTTTTCTTCCTTTGAGTTGGATCCCTTTGTTTTTCTTGGGTGAATGAAAAGGGGAAACGTCACCGGTTTGGTGAGTTCCTCTGAACTGAACAATTCAAAAAGATTATTTAGAGTGAACTAAACTGAATAAAAATATATTTTATTATCTAACTTAAAGGCAATTTACAATCACAGAAGTTTAATTCAAACACGTTTTTGTGTTAAAAATTTTTTCATTGGGTGAAAATGTGGAATTTGTACCTTCAGGAAGAGGGACACAAAAAGGAGACAAAGATTTTAAACTTTAAAAACTCCTGATTTGGTCAATATCGTATTTCTAGAAATGATTCTTATGAGTTGGAGTTGAATGTTAATTTTGGAATTTAACTTTTTTTTTAATTAAAAAAAATAATCCTTTAAGGGATTTAACGTCAACTTGAGGAAAGTTTGAATGTTACACATGCAGCTCAGGTTCAGAGTGTGATAAGCTGTGAGGAGTGAATGTAAAAGAAGAGACATACTTTAGGAGAAGGCTGTACATCTGTGATGACCCCATGCAAAAAGCCAACATGATTTAAAAAAATCAGTGAAAAACGCAGTCGTCTTCAGCATGAACACATCATCAGGTATCTCTGCTCTGCTCACTCACCTGGGCCTCTGATCTGTCCTCAGCTGGTTCACATCACACCAGAACTTCAGCTGGTGTTTCTCCTCAGCTTGATCTGTTTCCACGCAAGTTTCCGCCAAGTTTATAATCAAACATCTGTTGAAAACTGTATCATTTTGGATTGGAGTCTTGGTGATGTTTGCTCTGAAACATGATTCTACCTCAGAACAGAATAAAACAGTTTTATGAGGGAGATTAATAAGGGAAATATAGTTAAGAGATAAAACTGTAAATTCACTTCTAAAGGGTCTAAAGGGTCAGTATATTTCAGACTGAACAGAAACTCCAGACACTGAGGGGTCAATTTAAATTAAACAAGGACCTCAGGCAACACTGACCCCCCAGTAAACAAGGCTGATAAAATAGTTTATTGATCAATCAGAGTTTCACCCTGTTAACTGATATCAATGCTGTTGTCTGGGGAACATTTCTACACGCCACTGATGTACGAATTACATTATACATCAGTAATGTGATATTATACCTCTGTGACTCTGTTATTAAGGCTCCAAGCTCAGTCACTATAAAGGGAGCTGCTCAATCAAATATCCACTCATAATGCCATTTTAACTTACAATTCATTTATATATTAGATATTTGGATAATTGCTTTACCTGTACATTTTAGTAAAACCAGCTCAAATGCACCAATCAAAAACAAGGATGTGAATAAGTGCTTTTTCACAGTGATGAGGATCAGCTGCTTTAAAGGTCCCAGTTTGGTTGGATTAGTGAAAACAGTCAAATAAATTCAGGCTTTCAGGTCATTAAAGGGTTAAACCGACAAATCCCCACTCTCTGTTTAACTCTGAAGGCGAGTGGCGTCCATATCGACCCTCCTCTCAGAGCACTTCCTGTCTGCTTCCCGCCGCTCTGACCACACACTCAGTTTCTGTTTGAGAGGGCACCCCGCAGGGCATCATGGGAAAGGGCTGCGTGTGTGTGTCCAATAATGACGACTAACTTTAGGGGTTGGACTGAGGGGTTTGAAACCAGTTCACTTCACAGCATGAGAGCTCATGACACACACACAAACACCCATACACCCCCCCCCCCCCCCCCCCCCACACACACACACACACACACACACACACACACCTACATCCCCCACCCCACTCCAGTCCGACCTTAATTTTGGCTCTAAGATGGCTCTTTTTTCAACATGAATATTTATTTTGAGCCCTTTTGACCAGATATTTAAATAATTCACTTTCTTCCATTCAACCCGATGAAACTCATATTTTTGTATAGAGGACCTCCTGGACATTTTAATTGGTGCATTTGTTTTTCTTTCTTGCAGCGTGTTACTTTATTTGCAGCGTGTTTCCATGTTTCGTTCTGATCTTTGGTCGTGTTTCTGCTCTTGCAGTTGTTTTCCTCTTTTTGAACATATCAAACTGTTGTTGCCCCCGTCAACCACTGAGGTTTTACCCCCCCCCCCCCCCCCCCCCCCCCCCAACGACTGTTTCTTGATGAGTAAACACAACTTTTCCTCATGATCCTCTATACTGACAACAAAAAATCCAGTTCACTAACAACAGATAAATCTTGCAACAATCAAGCTTTTGTTGAGACACTGCCCAAAGATGAGAGACACAAGGAGCATAAACACACCGAGTGTGTCCACGACTGGAGTCTGCAGCTGTCTGTGTAAGCGTGCCCGTCTGTGTGGAGAGCATACCTGAGCCATGAGAGTACCATCAGCTGTGTAAGACACTGAGCCAGTGCAGGCAGTGGATGCAAATACGATGCAAACTTGGAGCTCTTGGTGACCCCCAGCATTAAAATATGCACCTTATATACCTTATTTATACCTTAGTCAGTCCATCTTAAATGGTTTAAGGGGTGTTTCCTTAAAAAAAAACTATTTCCTGATATTGACTTCCTGTCACAGCTCCCAGCTGTTCATTCGAAGAGCTGGCTGAAGTTATCAAGCAACAGACAAAGGCAGTGCTTAAATGAGGTGAAGCACATTTTTATTTCCTTAAAAATGTTAATATATATTTCACCTTCATCCCAGGGTACCAAAAATATCCTGGCTCAAGGTTAAAGAGTCTGAAGAAGTCCTCACTAAAGCAGGAATACAAGGACACACACTCCTACAGGTTTTTAATTCCACCTTCACTCAGTCGTAACAGTCACAAACACTCTCCGCTCACACTCAGGTTGTAAAGAGGCTCTTCTCGACTGCCCCCCCACAGCTCGTTAGCGACACCTCGTCTCGTTGGTTGCCTGGAGACGGTGAGTCATGTAAACAGTCAAACTGAATAAGTGAGAGCAGTTTCATTGATTTGTGTTTGAGGTGCAAACTCGAACAGTTCCTCCTCTTATCTTTTTCCTTTCTTTGTGGTTTTGATCATGTTCCCCACTGAGGCGCCACTCTTCTTCAACTGTTCTTTTTTCACACTTGTTGCTTTTTATCGCCTGGGGATACGGTTTGGTAAACAGGAAACCAGCTTCCTTTATCGGCCTTGGTTCCTGGAAACAGACAAGTAAAAGCACTTCATGTTTCTGTTCTTCATCACTCCCCTCTTCCTCCCTCTCTGTCTACTAATTAAATGCTAATATGCTTTAAGGGTTGAAACACCAAGTGGTGAATTCTGTTTTCATCAAAGTAAAGTAGAGATCAAAGACAGAATAAGCAGACATGAAGATAACTGAAGATGTCCCGTAACATTTACAGATGTGTCTCCTCTGTTTTCATTTCTGACCCTAACCACAGATTTGTTTGGGTTGGGATAAATCCTGATTGATCCCAAACCGAACAAAACCAAATTTAGCACACTAAAACCTCGTGGTTTGGGGATGTCAGCAGGAAAGAGAGGGTTGCAAGTAAATCATGATGCATAAAGTGGTCTGAAGTGGAGCAGGAGTGCAAAAAGCAGCAATGGAGGCAGTCCGAGAAAGTTCATTATGTCTACGTAGATTCTGACTAAGGCGGAACATGTAAAGGTATGAGCCAAAAAACCTTGTCTGTTAAAAAGAAAGTATAAACAGCAGCAATGGAGGACCTCCATAGTTCTCCAAGAAGCATTGTTTCAGCAGTGAACAAATCGCTCTAGATCCACAGCTGCTTTGAACATGGCGAGGTATGAGTTTCATTTTGGGTTTTCATTTTGGCCAATTTTTATGATCAATCAACAGACTGTGGTGCTTTTAGCCCCACCCTTTAGGGTCAGTTTGGTATGCACTCCATCAGAGGGGTGCCAAAAAGTGGGACGGCATGGGTCTCCTCAGTGGTGCAACTACCTATTTTTTGAGGGGTATGCAGACCCAACACAGCCCCCCCCACATCTGCCTGTTTTTGTGTATAAATACTAACCATGAGACTTTGATTCAGACTTTTATTCTAAGTTACATATTACAGCTGGTGATTAGCTCAGTCAAAAACAAAAAAGAATGTATAATAATAACCACATCTTCTTTTCCTTTTCTAACTATCTTCCAGGGGCCAGACAGGAAGCTTTGGGGGGCCTGACTTGGCCCCCGGGCCTCCAGTTGATGATCAATGGTGTAAAGCCTTGAAAAAAGCATAACACTCCCACTTTAAGTCATGACATCTGAACAGTTTGTACTCATGGACTACTTGAATGTAAAGGAAAGTGAAATAATTCTTTTAGATCATGTTATAACTGAGGTTTAAGAATAATCTCTCAGGAAATTCTGCTTATTCTTTATTTTTTACATTGCAGTTAACATTTATTTTCTCTTTATCATTAGGTCATAAGACACAACTATTATAACATCCTCTACTTTAATTATTAGTGCAACATTCCCCCCTCTATAATTCTTCATTATCCACACAATGGTATGATGATATCTGAAAGCTGGACTATTACATCCCAGAAATGTGATTTATTTCTCAAGGGTGCTCACTTTCAGTTTCTGCAACCACCATATCTGGACCTAGGAACAGGTTTTAGGGTAAAGCTGGCTCTGTGATCTGTTGAATCCTGACTGTATGATGACCTCTGACCTATTTACTCTCTGTCTCAGTCACTGTTAGCAGCAATAGAGTTTCTATTAAAGTAGCATCTGATCATAAAAATGTACTTTTATGAAATTTTTCAGGGGACCAAAGGATTTTGAAAAAAAAAAAAGACTCAAAACAAGGATGTGCCAAAGGGGGTGAGTTTGTAATCGGTCATAATCGTCACATTACCACGCGAGAGAGAGAGAGAGAGAGAGAGACAGAGAGAGAGAGACAGAGAGAGGGCGCGGGGACAAAGCACCCGGAGGAGCCGGCATGAAGCATGTCTCTCCTCTGTAAAACTGTCGGGTCAATAAGTGAGGTTTATGAAAGTCTGAATGCATCAATCAGCTTCTTTCCTGCCTCATGATTTTAACACAGAGAAGTGAATCTTAAGTAACAGTAAAAACTCGGACATTGAGCCGCTCAGATAACCGTCCACCGGTCCACGTGAAACACAGCACGGTGAAAAAAGAAAAATTGAAAAGCTTTTTTTCATCCCTTTAAAATCTTTCTCCCTCTCCCTCTTCCTTTTTCTGTTTTGTGCCCCTGATAGCTTTCTTTTTGCCTCTCCATCTTTAGCTTTCTGTAATCTGCCAACACGATTCAAACGAAAACACTCTGACTCCAGCACACTCTCCAGGGGGCGCCCTCTGGAGAGAGAGGAGGTGAAGAAGAAACAAAGGGTGCCCTATCAGTCACTGACTTGCCTGTTCTTGATCATACTATTGACACATGGATAAACTGCCGTTCATTACAGTAAACACAGATTTGAAATAATTTCTTCCCCATCACTTTGGCGCCCCTTCTAGCGTGGCGCCCCTATGCGCCGCATATAGTGCATACCCCCTTTTTGCGCCACTGGGTCTCCTCATTTGACAGTAGAAACAGCAGAACTAAACTGGACTGCTTGGTTTTCAATGTGCAAATGACAGTGCTCAATGCAATATAAAAGTTTACTTTATTTTTCATAGATTTCCTTAAAATGTAAAAACAGAGGGTTTTACCATTAAATATGACTGTGTTATAAATTAAAACCTATAACATACTGAGGTATTGTTTGTCGACTTACTCTGAATGTCTATTGCCTGTAATCTATAATCTTAAAACACAACATAATTTGCACAAAAAAATAACTCAATGCTTTTTAACAGTAAAATACTGGTAATACTCCCTGTATTACATCACTCAAAACTCATCAATTAGCCTTTTTTGGTGAGAAACTATTGACTTTACATAATACTATTTCCACTTAAAACATCCACACTGTAAAATAAAACAAGTTGAGTTTACTTTAAAAAATATGGAAACTCATTGCCTTTGAAAAATCCAGTAAAATAAACTTGATTTCTGTAAGTTCACATAAGTTATTTAAGTTCACAGTAATAACCCTAACTTAATTACTTTGAGTAATTAATATTTATGCTTACTTATGTTTAGTCTGCAATACAAATTTCAAAATACTTATTCTTCAATACTATTATTTTTAATTATACTTCTTAATTTTGAGTGTGCATTACTTGAACTTATTTATCTGTTTTAAGTGTTAATTTTTGTGCCTGTTTATTGAATGTTCAATATAAACATTTATTTACTCTAAAGAAATTAAACTAACATGTTAAACCTCAAAACAGCTGTAAACACATGGAAAATTAAAACAATATCCTTAAAACAAAATAAGAACACTTTGCAGTTGTGTCAGCAGCCATTAAACATTTATTTTATTTAACAAACTCTTAAACCATATTTAAAAAGACTTAAAATGTCTCACCAAAACAGGATGATTCTGAATTACAGATGAAGATGAGATTTTTCAGTGTGAGAAGTTTCACTCATTGAACAAAGTTCAGTGTCTTTTCCGTAGATTTGGGGTGGGCCAAATGTAGTGTCAGTGCAAGTCAGACCAAACAGAAGTCAAACCGCTTGAGGCAAGTCCTTCATGTTGTCCATGGCAATTCCTCCCTCAAGACCAGTGGCCGTTGAAAAGGGCTGGAGGTGTGCGGTGTTATGGTCGGGCTGAAGATGGTCTTCACTCACAACAGAAACAGCACTGCTCCCCAAGCCAGAGTCTCATCACTCGTGTACTGCTGAAATAACAGACATATCGGTTGTGATATTGGGAACAATCAAAGGTGTAAGCTTTTAGAAATACATTTTTTCCTTTGATTTTAACACTGAGCTCCACATTAAAATCAGCACAAATTAAATGATGCTGCACTGAAAGTCAAATCTGTTTGAGTTAAACAGATTTAAATCAAAATGAAACTGGCGATCATACAACTCTTCAAACATTTTATTATACGGATTCTGATTAGACAGTTACTGTTCAATGTTTCTTTATGTTTTATGAGTAAGTGCATATTTAACGCTAGCTCATGTACAAATTATTACATATAGGACTCAGAGTTAATTAAGATTTAAGGAGGTGCCATTCAGAATAGTTCAACAATATAAAACAACAAATGATGACCATGACATAAAAACAATAACAGTGTTTTAAAAATGTTCTATAGCATCCAAAAGATGAGCGTTTAATCCTCAGGTGATTTTAGGGGATTTGTCTGCTCCTGGATCCCGGAGGGTTAGTTTCTATTTCAAGTATTGTTTACAAATTTGCAATTCAGGTCCTGCAACAACCCTACTTATTTGACAAAAGTACTCACGTGGCATGCCTTGAAGAAATCACCAGGGTTATCTCCAACTGCAAAGGGAATCCATTTGAAGACAACAGAGTGCAGAGCAGTCACATCTGGAAACTCTGAGAAAGACAGAAAGGATCACTTCATAGTTGAGGGGCTTCACATGAGTCTTTGATATAGTACCTATGTTGAGTAATCAAATTATTTACCATGAGGTTTGTGCATGGCATTAACTCTGCAAGTTTTTGTCCAATGGCTCCATTTCTCAACTTGAAGTGTCCAATAAAAGGGGGTGTGTGCTGGTCCAAAGCCTCAATGAACTTTCCTTCAAGAATTTGGTTGAATTCTGCAAATACCTGGACCAAAAAGAGAGAGAGACTGGGGAGAGAAGAGGATGATAAACATTAGTAAAGTAACCTAGGTGAAAATCAGCTGTGCAAACTAAAAACTGTAATGCCTCCTAAAAAGCCTTTTATGTGTTAAAGTCTGCATACAGGCAAGTAGAAATGATGATTGGTGGCCAGGTTTTCACAACTTCACCTCACATGTACTGATACAATTTAGAAAAGTTTTAGTCTTACTTTTCTCCAAACTCTTCGCTGTGTAACGTGGTCAAGTTTGATGCACTCTGCACCCTCGTTGTGAACAAGTGTCACGGCGGACTCTCGAAAGACCTTTAACAATTTTTACATTTAAAATGTTTGTGTGTGAATGACAGAAATAAAGATGATGATAAAGTATTAATGCACCAAAATAAATACCAAATAACTGATTAAACAAGATGACAATATCTAAAGGAACTGACTTAAAATGCTGAAATAATGTTATTGTCATGTGACAAATGCTGTAAAATAATCTGACCAATAACTCATGGGGAGATGAAATCTGCTTGTTCGATAACTGTTCCCACACTTGATTTCTTAAATAGTTCTGCCATTTTTCCAGGAAAAGGCAGATATACATAACAACCATAAACTATAAAATTAATAATGATACAATATGATAAATCTGATTTTTGATGATACCAGTCATAATAATATCAGTTTCGATCAGAGACCAGAAAGTGAAATAAATCAGAGTAAAGATCATCACTCTTCACTCTGATGTGGGAGAGGACTCCTGTAAACAAACTACTCTCTGTCACTCTATATTAGCAGACTGTTCATGAATTATCATTGATCTCAGACTAAGTGAAAATTATCCCAAATATTGTTCATCTTAAACTGACAAGAGTGGCAACACTGATGACCATTAAATTACTAATTCAGATCCAATTATTTTAATTTTAGTTTGTTTTGTACATTTCAGAAGGTCACATTGTGGCATTAATATAAATTTCAGTTCAATTATTAACCAGATAATTGTTTCAGCAAGTCTGAACCAGAAATTATTTATATCTTGAATAATTTCTGTGTATTAAAATAATAATATTTCAAAGTTGTCAGATAAATGTTAAACCGCTGAATGACCTTCAAATATGTACAAAACAAACAAAACATAACTTATTAGTGTTAAATTTGTAATCTAATGTTCATCAGTTTTGCCACTCTATCAGTTTATGATAAACATTAATATTTGGGACACTTTTCACTCAATTTGACATCAGTAGTTATTCATGAACAGTATGCTAATATGATATGAGGGAGTATTTTCTTTGCAGGGGTCCTCTCTAATGTCACAGATCAGACTGCCCCTCTCAGATAAGTATTTTTATTGATTCATTCCACTTTCTGGTCTCTGACATTATTATGATTAGTATAAATAAGAATAATATCTGTCTTATTGTACTGTATCAATATTAGTTTTATAGTTTATGGTTGTTATGTATATCAGCTTTTGCTGTAAAAATACATAACCATTCAACAGATAAGCTTGTATGGGAACAATAATCTAACAAACAATTATCGAACACCCCTTTTAATTATAAGTCAGATTATTTAATGGCATTTATATCCCAAAACACAAAATACATCATTGTTTTAGCTCAGTTTCCTCTGGGATTGTAATCTCTTATTTGATCAATAGTTTGGTAAATTATTTTGATGAATTAAGACTTTTTCCTCCTAACTTCTGTTGTCTACCACACTGCATTGGCGCACAGTCATACCCGCTGAAATGATGCCCACATGTGAGAAAATGAGCTGCTGCAGGGTTTTCTTGCTCATTCTGCCTTTTTCTTTATTCTGCAATATCGCACAGAAATCTAGGGTCATCATACTATTATTAATGTGCATAGCTTTTAATCATGCCTATTTAATAAATATAATCTCTGAGGCATTACTAGTTCAGTGTGTAGATGGAAATACAAATACCTTTAATTACTGGAGTTATGTAGTGCTGGCCGATCACCGTTAGTTTCTGCCTGAATCAGGGGCAGAAAGAACATAAATATCAAATTACTTTCAGCAAATCATGATAAAACCTTCAGAAATGACACTTGTCTTAAAAACATTTAGAGGAATGATCCTGTATTATCATGTGGTAACAATGTACAGATTAATTCTGAAAATTTGGGACATTCAGAATTTTGAAAGGCTCTGCTTAAAGTCAAAGACAGAGGGAAAATTAAGGGTCCTGAACAGAGGCTTATGAGCTAATATCACTACTTCATGTCAATAATCACCTCATGTCATTTACTGCACCAGAACATGGCAGCTATTTTTGCACCTTCATCATTCCCTCTTGCACCTTATTCTCATTACTTACAGTATTAATTTGCACCTTACCTTTATTATTTTATGATATTTTTATCTTATTATTTTATTTTATTTTTATTCTGCACCGTACTTTATTGTATTACACTGTTTTGCACTGACTGAAGGGCTTTTGCAATTTCGTTGTACTTGTTGCAATGACAAATAAAGTTCTATTCTATTCTATTCTAAACATGAGCCATTTCTTCATTCAAATTAGCTAGGGCAATAAAATTAAGTTTTACCAAAAGAGGAACACCAGGGGATGATTCATTACCAACCTTTTAAAAATCTTACTATGAATCACCCAGAAAAATCCACAGGTTTTTTTAGTAGACACTTGTCAGGTAGGACATGGTCATGGATCTGTTGAAGCCAAACTGGGTAAACAGAAATGTAGACATCTCACAAATTAAGACACAAAGTGACTTTAATTTGAAGTATTTTAAGGATCCTCTACATTTTGGAAAGCATAAGTCTCAATCAACATTCAAACTTCAGATAAAATTAATCAGATATTTGGATGAAAACACGAGATGGCTTTGATTTTTTAATTATCCTTTTCAAAAGAACTTCATCCAACAATAATTAATAAGTAAATGTTTTGCTGTGTAGCCTTACGTCTACCATAACAGCTTTACAAAGGTTATACTGCACACACTCTCAGCAATGACACATGGTCACTGGTGTCAGTTCAGTGACACTGAAACTATGAATACACTAACATGAGACATTTTCCAGATTCATAAGAAAACTTAAGTTTTTCTAAATTTAAAGTCATGACCAATATGAGCATGCGCGTGCTGTGTAACTACAGAAAAGCTAAAAAGTGTTAACCTCACCTGAACAGGTGGGACTACATACAGTTGGTTGCAGACAGACAGCCGTGGTGCATGAGTAATATCAATAACTACAAGTCCAATAAAAGAATTCTCACGGTGGAAATAGTTAAAACACAAACATATTCGGATATTAAAGACTACTGAAAAGTTTGTGTGTTGATATAGGCCTGCAGTAGGTTTCTGTCATGAGCTTGCGATGGTCAAACTTTAGCTAGCACATCAGGACTCATTTTTTCTGTTTCACTGGCAGTTAATGAAGCCTTTTACCGCATTCCCCCGAAAAAACTTAACTTTGTACACACACGCTGTTGTAGATAATCTCTATTGTGTAAAATTCAGAAGTGAATTTAATGTTTTACACATTTAACTTTTGAAAGTTGAAATAGCCTGAGCAGATCCTGTAACAAAAGTAATGTTTAAGTTATCGGCTCCGCTAAATCTATACCTAGAAAGGTCGTCACTGTGTCACTATATCACGGATTTAAAGCAGAAAATTGATTAATATATTCTTTACTCACCAAATAACCGCAGCAGGGAGGAGTCTGGCTGCAGCGCTGACCACAGGAGCAGTAACGGTTACGCTGCTGCACCTGGACTTGCCCAGACACGTCCCGACAGCGCCAGAAGGAGGCGGAGTGATCTGCGCGCCAGAATGATCCAGAATAGTGCTGGCAGAAAGTAGTGCCAGACCGAGGCGGAGTGATATGCGCATAACTGAAGGATGAAGGACAGTATCGGCAAAAGCCAGCAGTGGGAATCCTCCACAGAAACAATACAAATATTCAAAAGGCTGAAAAGCAAACAAACAAAACCATTTTGAAACCAGATGCCTTATATTTTCAATAACTTGAGCATTTAGCCTACAATAAGCTGGTGTAGATAAATTAAATAAAATAAAGTAAATCAAACTTCATATGCTATAATAGTATATTATTAAGGGGTTCAGCAAGAAAAAATATAATGCCTTTAATTTGGAAGAGTGGTGAGTGAAAAACTGTCCTGTCAAAAAGTGGTATTAGCTGAAAAATAATGGGGGGAACAAATAACAACATAAAAAAAAAATCAGACAAAGAACGGCTCGCATTTCATGACTGTTTACTTTCTCCTCACAAAATATATCATATAATATTTTAATATCTTATCGTCCAGATTTGAAAGAGAAAATAATAAGCATTTTTTTAAAACTTTGATCCATTTATCGAATGAGATGATGGAATGTGGCCCAAAGTGTAGGCTAGAGCAAAAGCGATTTGCTGCTCTATTTATATGGGCAAAACAAACAAACAACAACAACAACAAAATCAAACCCCCCTGAGGTTATTTCAAGTGACTTGATTGATAAAATGTGAAGATGAAAAATAGATTGTGAAAGTCGATATTTTCAGGAAAACACAGTAGCCTGAATTTAACGGCCAAAAACTGTTTTCTTTTTTCCAAACAGGAATGCAAAAATTACGGTATTAGCTGTTATATATTACAACATATTTCTGTTATCAATACAAGGTTAGTAAACTTAACAGTGAGAAATTGTAATTTTTGCAAAAAATTAATGCAAAAATTACAGTACTGGCTGTTATATGAAATACAGCATATTCCCGTTATAATCACAGTTCAAGGGTATTTAACAGTGAAGTAATGTATTTTTTCAAGAAAAAGAGTGTAGAAATTACGGTTTTGACTGATATATTTATTCACAGTGTTTCACCGTTCCAAAAATTGTATTTTACCGTTTTATAGTTTACAGCTTTTTACCGTCATGGTTTTACAGTTTTTTACTGTAAAATTTATGGACTTTTTTTACAGTGTAGAAACTAACTTGAGTAGTCTGTCTAGTTAGTATGTTTTAGGGCTATATAATGTCATCAATCAATCAATCAATCAATCTTTATTTGTATAGCGCCCATTCATAACAAGTGTTATCTCAAGACACTTTACAATAGAGCACAAAGCTCTTCATATTATGGATACACATATATGCATAGATACATTTATACATATATAAAATACACATATACATATATATACAAATATATACATCCAACACCCAACATGAATCCATATAGCCAATCATGAATCCCTCCATCATGGAGGCAAGAAAAAACCTTCTGTTAAGCAGCAGGAAATCTTGAAGGTGGACCCCAGTCTCATGATGAACAGCAAATCCACACCATGCTGTGTTGGGTGTGTGGGCAAAGGGAGGGAGGTAAGTGGAGACAAGTGGACTAAAGTAAGAACTAAAGCTAGAGACAGATCCATGGACCAATCATAGACCTGTCGTCGTCAAGTTTGTTTCTGCTGCAAACAAATTTATTAGAGGTTAGCCTCTTGAGATGCAACATCTTCTTTTCAGGAGGGTCCTCATGTCTTTGTGGTTGTGGTGATAATTTTATCGAAGTATAATCAATAAAAGTCTTACTGAAAATAAGAATTTATGGTAGTGACAAACTCATGGGTGCCCAGACCACAAGTGCATCCCTACCATATTTGTCTCTGTTAAGTATAAATGTATTAATGGTAGACCTCTTGAAATGTGACACCTCATTTTCAAGAGGGATCTCATGTCTATGTGGAGCTAGAGATAGTTACTATAGATGTATCAACCATGGATAGAAAGATCATGCTAATATCTACATTAACAGCTATAATGATTATGAACTGGAGTGAGATGGCCAAATATGTGTTATGTCTGTAATTGTAGTTATTGAGGCTTCGTGACTCCACAGCAGCAGGCAGTCTCCACCAAGGATCCCAGACCACCTACAAGACCAGAGCCAGAGACGAGTACAGGAGCAAACAGAAAGGGGCAGAGGCAGATATGGAGAGAGAGTGTGAGAGAGAGAGGGATAGAGTCCAGTGTGCCAGATCCCCTCGGCAGTCTAAGCCTATTGCATCTTAACTATGTGTCTAAACTATGGACTATGAGCTGGTCCCTAACTGAAAGCTTTATCAAAGAGGAATGTTTTAAGTCTAGCCTTAAAGGTAGAGAGGGGGTCTGCCTCCCGAACCGTGGTCGGTAAATGGTTCCAGAGAAGAGGAGCCTGATAACTGAAGGCTCTACCTCCTAGACTACTTCTAGAGACTGATGGCACCACGAGCAGGCCAGCATTTTGGGAGCGTAATGTTCTAGAGGGGTTGTACGGCACTACAAGCTCTTTGAGGTAAACTGGTGCCTGTCCACTGAGAGCTTTATAGGTGAGAAGAAGAATCTTGAATTCTATTCTATATTTTATTGAAGCCAATGCAGAGAGGCTAATACAGGAGTAATGTGGTCTCTTCTCCTAGTTCTAGTCAGTACACGTGCTGCAGCATTTTGAACCAGCTGAAGCATCTTAAGAGACTTACTGGGACAGCCTGAAAGAAGAGAATTACAATAGTCCAGTCTAGAGGTAACAAAAGCATGGACTAGCTTTTCAGCATCGCTCTGAGACAGGATAGGCCTGATTTTAGCGATGTTACGAAGATGAAAAAAGGCTGGTCTTGAAATTTGCTTTATGTGAGAGTTGAAGGATAAATCCTGATCAAATAGAACCCCAAGATTTCTAACAGTTGTGCTTGGCGTCAGGCTAATGCCATCTATGGCAGTTAAATCATTAGAGAAGGTTTCTCTAAGGTGTCGAGGGCCCAGCACAATGATCTCTGTCTTGTCTGAGTTAAGGAGAAGAAAATTTTTGGCCATCCAGGTCCTAATGTCCTTTAGACACGCGTCTAGTTTAGATAACTGATTTGTCTCACCTGGCTTCATTGATACATACAGCTGAGTATCATCAGCGTAACAATGAAAATTAACAGAGTATTTCCTCATGATATCACCGAGGGGAAGCATATATATGAAGAAGAGAACTGGACCTAGCACTGAGCCTTGAGGAACTCCGTAACTTACTTTAGTGTACACAGAAGACTTGTTGTTCACGTGTACAAACTGGTATCTATCAGATAAGTAGGACTTAAACCAATTTAGGGCAGTCCCTGTAATCCCGAGTAATACCTCTAATCTCTGTATAAGAACATCATGATCAATGGTGTCAAAGCTGCACTAAGATCTAACAAAACAAGTACTGAGAGAAGTCCCTCATCTGAAGCTGAGAGTAGGTCGTTCGTTACTTTAACTAGAGCAGTCTCTGTGCTGTGATGAGCTCTAAATCCTGACTGAAAGTCCTCAAACAGGCTGTTGTCTTGAAGGAAGTCACATAGCTGATTAGCCACTACTTTCTCCAGGATCTTTGAAGTAAATGGAAGGTTTGATATAGGCCTATAGTTAGCTAATGTTTCTGAATCGAGGTTAGGTTTCTTAAGGAGAGGTTTGATTACAGCTACTTTAAAAGACTGTGGCATGTAGCCTGTTGATAGAGATATAATTATTGTCTCCAGCAGGGATGGACAAACTAGGGGAAAGACCTCCTTGAACAGTTTAGTTGGGATCGGGTCTAAAAGGCAGGTTGATGGTTTGGAGGAGGAGACAAGAGAATTTAGCTCCTGAAGGCTAATTGTAGAAAAACAATCTAACGCAGGTCTGACTACAAGTAATGGTACGGTAGGTTCAGGTGAAAGCAGGGAGTTGCTAATTTTACCTCTAATTTTAAGAATTTTATCATTAAAAAAGCTCATAAAGTCCTCACAGCTAAGAGCTAGAGGAATCACAGGCTCAATAGAGCTCTGACTCTGTGTCAGCCTGGCTACAGTGCTGAAAAGGTACCTAGGGTTGTCTTTATTTTCTTCAATTAGTGAGGAGTAGTAGGCAGCTCGAGCATGTCGTAAGGCTGTCACGTAGTTATTGTGACTTTCCCGCCAAAGTATACGTGACTCCTCCCTCTTATTGGAGCGCCATATTCTCTAATTTACGGGATGCTTGTTTAAGTTCACGAGTTTCAGGAGTAAACCAAGGAGCTGCCCTCTGACGTTTAATAGTTTTTTGTCTCAGTGGCGCAATTGAGTCCAAAGTGGATCTTAGTAGACTGGCAGAGTCATCAACAAGCTAATCCAGCTGAGAGGGGCTATAGCTAACAAGAGATAAGATAAGATAAGATATCCTTTATTAGTCCCACAGGGGGGAATTCCAACACATCACAGTTATCAGTTGGCCAATTTATTGAGTTTAAGGCAGCAGGAATGGCTTCTTTAAATTTAGCCACGGCACCATTGGACAGATTTCTACTCTTCACAATTTTGTTACAAAACACAAAATCCAGACACAGTCTCTATAGAATAATATTCATCACTATTACAACTGTCATCAGAATCAGAATCAGAATCAGAACCAGTTTTATTGCCAAGTATGCAACACATACAAGGAATTTGACTCCGGCAGTTGTTTTCTCTAGTACAAGGAGGTAAAAAAGGAAGAAAAAAAAGAAACAAGACAAAATAAAATAAAGGTAAATGTAAAAATAGAGGATGAGATTAAATAAATAAAATTGAAAAGAAATATAAATGAACAAAACTCTTAACAAATGCAGTGTATGTAAAAATGTACATCAGGAATATATACAAGCATCCAGGAATATCTACAACAGATGGGAGGAAGTGCAGCTGTGCAGTGAATAGTGCAGCTATTAACTGTTTAAGAAGGTGCAGCTGTCATTAATAGTGTAGCTCTGAACTGTTTAAAATGGTGACTGCAGATGGGTAGAAACTGCTCCTGTGCGGGCTTTTACTGGTCCGCAGGGCTCTGAGGCTCTTGCCGGATGGGAGCAGTTCAAAGAGTCTGTGAGCAGCGTTCCTCATAATGTTTCCTGCCCTCCTTCGAGTCCTGGAGCAGTACAGGTCCTGGATAGAGGGCAGGGGGGCACCGATGATGCGCTCAGCAGTCCTCACAGTGCACTGCAGTCTGGAGCTTTGTGGCAGCTTCGAACCACACAGTGATGGAGGAGCACAGGACAGACTCGATGACTGCGGTGTAGACCTGCAGCAGCAGCTCAGGGGGGAGTCCATGTTTCCTCAGGAGCTGCAGGAGGTACATCCTCTGCTGGGCCTTCTTGAGGATGGAGCTGATGTTCTTCTCCCACTTCAGATCCTGAGAGATGATCGTGCCCAGGAGTCTGAAGCTCTCCACAGTGGTCTGTGAGGGGGAGCAGGGCGGGGGGTGTCTCCTAAAGTCCACTACCTGTGAGGATTCAGTGAATCCTCAGCAGTCTGCTCTCCCCCTCCCTCTCAGATTCTCTCCTTTCCCTGCATGGGCGGAGTCCACCGCTAAGCAGCTGCAGCACCTGTTTCCTGTTCACCTCATCAACTGCACCATTTAAGACGGCTCCTGTGAAGCTCTCGTCGCGGGAGAATTGCACACTTACCCTCGGTTTGTGCTAGTCTCGTCTCTAAACTCTGCAGCTCTTGCTGTTTTGGCTCTCAGCCTTCTCTCCCCTCCCAGGGGTGTATTTATGCCTTTCGAGGCCTTGTTGTTTCTCTGTGTTTTTGGACATTTGGATATTAATCCTCTGCCTCTGCTCCCTTTTTTCCAGGTCTCCACGAGCCCTCACCACCGCTACCTTTGTTCACTGTTTCAATTATCTGTGTTTGTGCTCAGGAGCCCGTCTACAATAAATCCTGTTCAAATTTTCCTCCAGCTTCTTCCTTTGAGCTTTTGGGTCCAACATTAAAAACACTAGGATCATATCCTGACACTACCATCTCCACCGTCTTGAGCGTGTTCAGCTCCAGATTGTTCTGACTGCACCAGAGCACCAGCTGATCCACTTGCTGTCGGTAGGCAGTCTCATCACCGTCCTGGATGAGACCGATGACGGTGGTGTCATCTGCGAACTTCAGTCGCTTCACAGAGGCGTCCGTGGAGGCGCAGTCGTTTGTGTAGAGAGAGAAGAGCAGTGGAGAAAGGACACATCCCTGGGGGGTCCCTGTGTTGGTGGTTTGAATGTCCAAGGTGACCTGCCCCAGCCTCACCTGCTGGCTTCTGTCAGTCAGGAAGCTGTAGATCCACTTACAGAGCGAAGGTGGTACAGTGAGCTGGGACAGTTTGGAGCAGAGGGAAAGCTGAGCTGAAGTCCACGAAAAGGACGCGTGCATTGGTCCCAGGACGATGTGCTGCTGTGCCCAGGTGCTGCAGAATGTAATGCAGCCCCAAGTTGACAGTGTCGTCCACTGATCTGTTTGCCCGGTAGGCAAATTGCAGGGGCTCCAGCAGGTCGCTCGTGAGGGACTTCAGGTGGGCCAGCACCAGCCGCTCAAAGGTCTTCATGACTACAGATGTCAGGGCGACAGGCCTGTAGTCATTAAGTCCTGAGATGGTGGGTTTCTTTGGGACAGGGATGATGGTGAAGTGCTTCAGGCAGGAGGTGACCTCACCCAGGGTCGGGGGGGCAGGGGAACTACAGAGAGGGGAGGGACGGGTGTGAAGTGGTCCCTCTCGAATCTGCAGTAGAAGTTGTTGAGGTCGTCAGCCAGGGCTTTGTTGTCTGCATCTGCAGCAGCGGGGGCAGGGCATCTCCTGTAGCTGGTGATCTCCTGCAGGCCTCTCCACACTGATGCTGGACCGTGGCTGAAAACTTGTTTTTCAGCTTTTCAGAGTAGCTCCTCTTGGCCACTCTGATCTCAGTGTGTTCCTGGCCTGCGGTACAGAGCTCTGTCCCCACTCCTGTAGGCATCCTCCTTAGCTCGACGAAGGCAGCTGAGTTTTGATGTAAACCAGGGTTTATTGTTGCTGTATGTCCGGAAAGTTATGGTTGCTACATCTATAGTAACTATCTCTAGCTCCACATGGGCATCACATGAGATCCCTCTTGAAAATGAGGTGTCACATTTCAAGAGGTCTACCATTAATACATTTATACTTAACAGAGACAAATATGGTAGGGATGCACTCGTGGTCTGGGCACCCATGAGTTCGTCACTACCATAAATTCTTATTTTCAGTGAGAGTTTCATTGATTATACTTCTATAAAATTATCCCCACAACCACACAGACATGAGGTCCCTCTTGAAAACAAGTTGTAGCATCTCAAGAGGCTAACCTCTAATAAATTTATTTCCAGCAGAAACAAATTTGATGACGACAGGTCTATGATTGGTCCATTGATCTGTCACTAACTTTAGTTCTTACTTTAGTCTACTTGTCTCCACTTACCACCCGTCCTTCGCCCACACACCCAACTCAGCATCGTGTGGATTTGCTGTTCATCATGAGACTGGGGTCCACATTCACGATTTCCTGCTGCTTAACAGAAGGTTTTTTCTTGCCGCCATGATGGAGGGATTCATGATTGGCTATATGGATTCATGTTGGGTGTTGGATGTATATATTTGTATATGTGTATTTTATATATGTATCTATGCATATATGTGTATCCATAATCCATAATATGAAGAGCTTTGGCTCTATGGTAAAGTGTCTTGAGACAACACTTGTTATGAATTGGCGCTATACAAATAAAGATTGATTGAAAGATGTCACACAAACGTCCTCACAAAAGCTGATGTACGATGTCACCATGTCTGCCAAATCATCTATGTTGGTGGCTGCAGCTTCAAAAACACTCCAGTCGGTGGAGTCAAAACAGTCTTGAAGTTCCTGTTTTTCTTCACTCGTCCACTTCTTTACTGTCTTGGCCTGGCAGATTTTAGTTTTTGCCTGTAAGCTGGAATCAGATGGACCAGACAGTAGTCAGAGCGTCCCAAAGCTGCACGGGGTACAGAGCGACATGTGTCCTTTAAAATTGTGTAGCAGTGGTCAAGAGTATTATTGTCCCTGGTGGGACAATTAATACATTGCCTGTATTTTGGCAGTTTGTGGTTTAGTTTTGCTCTGTTAAAATACCCCAGATTAATAAGCAGAGAGTCTGTGTGTTCTCGTAAACACGTGATCTGTTCAGCCAGCTGCTGCACAGCCTCAGTCACGTTGGCCTGAGGTGGGATGTAAACACCGAGGCTCCCGCGGTGAATAAAAAGGCTTACAGATCAGAACAAGGGACTCTAGATTTGGGATGAAATATCTATTAAGCACTGTGACATCTGTACACCAGCCTTCGCGGATGTAGAAACATATTCTGCCGCCCTTTGATTTCCCAATCAGCTCCGTGACGCGGTCTGCGTGCAGCAGCTGGAACCCTGGCAGGTTCAGTCCACTGTCCGGGATAGAGTCACTGAGCCAGGTTTCCATGAAACAAAGAGCCCCAGAGTGACCAAAGTCTCCGTTTGTCCTGCTTAGGAGAAGTAGCTCGTACATCTTATTAGGAAGAGAGCGGACATTGGTGAGGTGGATCGCCGGGAGCGCAGTGCGGAAGTCCCGTTGTCTCAGCTTCACGAGTGCGCCAGCTCGCTTTCCCCGTCTGCGTCTCCTCCAGACAGGGACATAGCAGTTATCATAGTGATGAACACAACTGTCATAACAGTAATGGGTGGAAAACTGTGCTGAAGTAAGCGCAGAGGAGCGTGGAGGACTGCAGCTCTGCAACATGGTCTCATCTCTGAGAGGTCATAGGTCAGACTCTGCCATGTTTTTAGATAGGAGAGATGCACCAACGAAAGTAGGATGGATGCCATCTCTTCCTATCAGAAGGATGTCCAATTATCAATGAAGCTCACATCGATTGCTGGACACCACCTCGATAGCCAGCGGTTGAGTGATGACATGCGGCTATACATGTCATCACTGGTCAGATTTGGTAAGGGGCCAGAGAAAATTACGGAGTATGACATTGTTTTGACAAACACACTGATTCGATGTTGACTTTGGTCACTTCCGACTGGCGACGTTGGGAGTCATTCGTGCCGACATGGAGGACTATCCTATCAAACTTACGGTTACTTCTTGCCAGCAACTTCAAATTTGACTCGATGTCACCCGCTCTGGTCCCTGGGATACACCTAACTTTGCCCGCTGACTTCGCTATCTTCATGTTTCTGACTATGGAGTCACCAATTATCAGAGTTTGTTCCTCGGTGGGCGCGCCGCCATCACTGAGGGGAAAAGGCTGTTCGATATGTGAACTGCATGGTGGGGTACCGAGTGGGTCTTTGACTTACGGCTATACTTGCCATGGACAGTGACCCAGTAATTACAAGCCAGGGGAGAAGCTAAGCTAGCGCTAGCACAACCTGTACAGGCTACGTCCTGCTGGCTAGTAGCTACAGCTGCATAAGAGGGTTTAGGTTCAGTGCGGAGCAGCTCCTCCAGATCAGTGACCCTCGCCTCCCGAACTAAGAACATGCTACACTTCAGACAATTACCACTATCGCTAAAGGAGGACGAGGAGTAGCTAAACATCTGACACATAGGGCAGGAGAGAACAGGAGAGGAGAGAGAAGCCATACGTAGCAGCTAAATGCTAGGCTAGGCTAAGCTAAGATAGGAGCAGAAGAGAGTCGAACTGAATTGCACCGCCTCAGAGAAGCGATATTGTTTTTACTAAACCTTAGTACGTTCGATTGAATGTTAATCAAACACAAGTGTGTTCAAGGCTTAAAAGTCAGAGAAAGAGCACACTACAAACAGCGATACAGTATGAAAACAGGAAATGACGAATACGCTCACCAGGAAGTGTAAATCCAGCAAATGTGCCATTTGTATAACATATAAACATGTCTAAAGTGTCCCTTGAAAACACATTAAACCTAGTGTCCTCTTCAGTGGTGAGAACGCGCTGTCTGTGCCCTTTTTTTCCTTTTCACCTCTGCCCCTGAAAAAGTCTGTGCACGCCACTGTGGCACGTAGTGTGTTGTGGTGTGTTGGTCTATATTTTGCTATTTTGGCAAGCAGGTTTTTCGAAACCAAGTGAGGAGGACAGGTCATGTGCATACAGGGGTGTGTTGGACTTAACATAGATCAGGTCAATTAACTCTTACTCCCTTTAAATCAGTGAGCTGGGCAGCTGGCATTTCACTGCTTACACAGCGGGTTTACAGAATTTCAGCTGGATCATTTAATTCCAGGTTTTTGACCCTGAGTACTCAAAGGGGAGGGGGGCGGGGGTGCCTGCTGATAACAAGAAATATCTGAGCATTTGGAGCCTGTGCCACATTAGACACTGTTGAACACTGCAGGGGTCACATGATTAGAAATTGCAATGATGGATGATACATGACTGCTTGAATGTGTCTGTTTTGGTCTTAATGGACTAATGTGATTATTTTTAACATATTGAGCTCTAGGCAAAAAAAAAATGCCAAATAACATGTAATATGAGAGAGAGGATCTGGACACCTTCACTCACGTCACGCTTGACTGAACTTTTGACAGGTCTCCACGCCCCCCCCACAAACACATCTCCAGCACTATGTAAATGAGCGGTATGCATTCTTTATAGCCAAACAATGACAGAGGCTTATAGGCTACGATATGAGAACTCACTGACCCCGTGCACACACACACACACGCACACACGCGCACACCCCCACACATCTCCCCACACACCCACACACACACACACACACACACACACACGCATCTCCCCCACACCGTATGTATTCTTTATAGCCGGACGATAACACAGGCCTAAAGACTGCACAGATAATAGCAGAGGCTTACTACACAGCAGGTATAAGACAAGGAAATAAGATAGAAACTTTTGCGCTGGGTTTTATAACAACGGTGAAGGCATCCTTGCATGACCCGCGGGAATGTGTGAAATAAAACTTTTTTCATCCATAAATTTCAACGGAGGATCGGGTATAATGAACCCCTTATAACAACGGGTGAAGGCATCCTTGCATGACCCGCGCGAATGTGTGAAATAAAAACTTTATTCATTCATAAATTTCAACAGAGGATCGGGTATAATGAACCCCCGCTCGATAAATAACCGTCCTAAAGGACCCAAGACCAGTTATTTCTCGACGCGGAGCTTCATTCGGCAGGATGTTTGGCAACAAGAGACGCGATCAGCGAGGACCGATCTATCCTGGTAAGTGCACTATTTTTTGTGTATGTTGTTAGTACACGCGTAGTTTAGTTTCTTATTTTATTTTACGGCGATTTTCCATCTTTTTTTTTAAAGTTGTGGCTGCAGAGTTAGCTGACATCAACCTCACACAATCAGAATTAGGTACTGTTTGACTCAGTTTTGTGTTTATATTTCACTATTTAACAAACCCTACAAGACTGCCCATTAGAAAAAACACACACACAAAAAAAAAAGATGTAACAGAAAATTAAACCTGTTCTTGCAGATCTGGTAAAGTCTATGATGTTTCTGACGATTTTGACCAGGAGGACCTGGAGGACATTTCTAAATTCCCTTTGGAGGCTTCTCTTCCGGGTCCTTCCAGGGTAACACCAGCCCGTCCCCCGACGAGAGCAAAGCAATCTGGTAAGAAAATATATGACTCCTCATGAGTTTTATCTGTCTGTACACGCACGTGAGTTTCATTGCTTAAAAAATTAACTTACAGAGCGGGTAGAGGCGACGCAACAACGGCCAATACTTTCCAACGTTGTGTTCCACGGCCCCATCAGCAACGTCGGTCCTTGTAGCCCGAGAGAAGGAGACGTGGGGACGGCGGGACGTCTCGCAGCAGCCGGCCCGGTGGAAGGGGGCCATCCCGGGGTAGACGGATCTCCAGGCGCCGCTGGAGGAATCTCCGATCCCGAAACCCGACTGGGACCCTGGGCGAAGAAAACCATCACCACGCAGGCCGTCGTAGTTTATTATTTTGTTTTAACACAAACCTCGTAGTTTTTGAGCGGGGAGCACTCGTCCTCCTCACGGAGCGGCGGCCGGCGTTTGAATGAACGCGGGGCTTCCTCGGTCCCCGGAGGCCCGCGTCGACGTCACGGTCTGTGACGCCGTCTCGCGTTCTCATTGGTTAATGCCTGTCGCCGTTTGACGCCGTCTCGGGTTCTCATTGGGCTAGAGCCCGTCACGGACTGATGACGTCCAGCGCCCTCATTGGCTAAAAAAAACCTCTGTTTACATTCTCACAGCCTGAGAGAGAGAGACATTTCTCACAGTCTGAGAGAGAGATAAGGGGATGATGATTTAATTTTTTAAAATAAGATATATATATTTTTTATACCGTTAAAAATACGCTCTTTTATTCAAATGTACACGGTTTTACTTGCATTTGAAAGAATAAAGTATTTCTTGTTTTTTTTATTTCAACAGAACCTCAGCCTCTAATTTCAACGTGGTCTCCTGTGACACCGCCAGAATCCTCTCCTGTGACACCGCCAGAATCCTCTCCTTCTTTACCCCATAATGGCCCGGCTTCTCCATCGCCCGCTCCATCTTCTCCCCTGAGATTTTCCCTTATTGTGCCGTCATTTCCAGCAGCAGTGGCAGAAGCAGCACCAGCATCCCCCGATTTCATACCACCTACACTCGACGAATTCATTCCTCCGGCTGGGAGATCCAGCCCCAGCCCCAGCCCCAGTCCCCAATGAAGTAACCCCACCGGCCAGAATTAATGCGAGATCCAGCGCCCCCCGGGCTCCGAGGAAAGCCTCCTCTTACATCAGACGGAGGCGGTTGATTCAGAGAGCCCAGCCAATGCTCGCCCAAACCCTCTTTCCCGGTAAGACTTTATTTAAATAATGAGGACCTTTTTTTTTCTACAATGTTTGGGAGTCTTTTTTTTTGTTATACGTCCAAAATATCTTATTCCTGATTTCTGCGTCAACAGATGCGGGGAGGGGAATAAGGCGAAACGCCCGAAGGATCACAAGGGCTGAGCAGAGGAGTCCGAGGGGGCAAGCCCGGCGAGACAACATGGGCGAGTGCGTGGAAGAGGCTCTTCTAATGCTCTGTCGCGTAACCGAAGTCTTTTTCTCCACCTTTACATCCGTTTGTGACAAAATGTGATCTGATTTCTTGTGGGTGACATTTTTAAAAAAAAAAATAAAGTATGGATAGAAAAGTAGATACCTCGCTACCCTCCTGTTTAGTCCCTGTTGAAATAGAAGAAGCTATAAAGCAACTTAATGTTATACCAGGTTCATTTTTAGATCAAATAGGTAACCCTTACATAGATGAAAACACGGGTAATAATTGTGACGATCCTTTACAGGCTATAGAAAATGCCCTTCAGATTCTTAATCGCAGCATCGATCCTTTACAAGCAATACAAAATGCCCTCCAAAGTCTAAATCAAACCTATGTATTTTCAGACCATCAAAATGAAATCCCATCTCCCTCAGAGGGTACGCCCGTACAAAGCCCAGCGGCTCAAGAGGGCGGGGGTTTAGGGGAGAGATCAGACCAGCACAGCCCAGCACAGACCACAGCAGCCTCACACAGATCCTTTAACACAAGCTCAGCGGCTCTAGAGGGTGGGGGTTTAGGGGAGAGATCAGACCAGCACAGCCCAGCGCAGACCACAACAACCTCGCACGGGCCCTTTAACACAGAGCGACTCAGGCGCACCCTCACAATCCCTCCCCTGGGAGAAGTGCCCGATATTGCAACATTTTACAGAGACATAGTGGGACAAATTCAGGAATTGGCCGACGAAGCACGGTCAAAGGCCAACAGTAATGATGTGGTACAGCTTGAAGTGGTGGGTGAAAATATACGAGATCACGTCGCCGTTACTGCTGACGACGACGGCGGAAACATTCTTCCCGCTTTTGAAAATTTGCTGGATCGTTTAGTGCAATCCAATGAGGAAATTGCCGCGGACCAGAACGTAGAATTAATCGTCCAGGTTGTCCAAAACCCTAGGGGTGGGGGGAAACGCAGGCCGGAGAAAACTTTAAACTGTGAAATCCTCAGTAAGAAATGACGTCAGTTGTACTTTGTTGAAAATAGGAGCGACCAGCTGTGCTTTGCCATCAACCTGGCTCACGTCATTGATCCTAACCTGACAGATGGCGAGAGCGAGAGAGTAGGGAGGGAGTTGCAGCGTCGCGCGGGCTTAGATTATCAAACCCCCGTCACTTTTACTGATATAGGTAAATTTGAAGAGATTGTCGGACACAAAATTGTGGTGTTGTACAGAACAGGTCTCGATCAACCTCTCTGTCATTTCGAGACCAACTTCTCAAAAGCTTCAAATCCCCTGTTTTTGTTTTTACTAGATAACCACTACTACGGGATAAAAAATATCAAAGGCTTTCTAGGAACAACATTTTTCTGCAATTATTGCTACAAAGGTTTCAATTGCTCCTTTGTGCATACCTGTAAAGGCTGCTGCCAGGTCTGCAACGACCCCACCTCCCACAGAAGAGCTCAGGCCCCTAAAATGTTCAGACTGTAATAGGATGTGCAGGTCATCGTCCTGCCTCTCTAGACACAAAGAGGCTAAACCGGGAACCGCTTTTAGTTTATGCGACCTGGTCAAAAAATGCAAAAGTTGCGGGCTGTGCTACTACATCAGCATGCGCACCGGTAAAAATTTGCACCGCTGCAGTATATTAAAGTGCAAAGTCTGTGGAAGTAAATTAGAAGCCAACTCACGCGAACATCGGTGCTACACTAAACCCCTCCCTCCACAGAGGGAGCATCCCGAGTTGGTTTTTTATGACTTTGAAACATTCGTCAATGAGAATGACGAGCACGTCCCCTTTCTGATATATGCCAAAACAGTGAAAGGTTTAGAGAAGGCATTTTACGGTCTGGACTGTGTAAAATCCTTTCTCATGTACTTCAGAAGCAACAGATTTGCGAGAAATGTTTTTGTGGCCCATAATGCCAGAGGATTTGACAGCGACTTGGTCCTGAGAGGGCTGCTGAAGGAGGGTGTAGCACCGCAGAACATTCTCATGGTGGGGAGTAAGATCCTGAGTCTTCAGGTCCCCCATTATCATCTAAAATTCATGGACTCCCTCTCTTTCCTAACCATGCGCCTTAGCGCTATGCCTAAAGCCCTAGGCTTCACCGATCAATCCAAGGGATATTTTCCTCACAAATTCAGCTCAGAAAACCACCTCGATTATGTAGGAGCATTTCCTTCACCCACACACTATGGTGTAGAACGCATGACACAGCAAGAACAGAATGAGTTTTACAGCTGGTACAACGACGTCAGTCAGGGCACCTTTAACTTTAGAGAAGAAGCCGTACGTTACTGTAAAAATGACGTTGACATTCTTTCCAAGGGTTGCGCTATCTTCAGAAAGGAGTTTTTGGATGAGACGGGCATCGATCCCTTTAGCTGTATCACCATCGCTTCAGCCTGCATGAAAGTGTTTCTAACCAATTTCCTGTCTCCTAATACCTTAGCCATACCCTGCCCGGACAACTACATGCGTCGGTGTAAGAGATTCTCAAACGCATCCATCCAGTGGTTAGAGTGGGTAATGTACAAGCAAAACATCTTTATTCAGCATTCGTTAAACATCGGAGAAAACAGCTGGGCCGTTATTTTGTCGACGGCTATGCCGAGATTGACGGGGCTAAATACGTCTGGGAATTTCACGACTGCTTTTTCCACGGCTGCCCCCGGCATTTAAACCATGCCGACACGTGCCCTTTTCAGAGGTGTGACGTACGGGGAACTTTACGCGGCGAGTGAGGAAAGGGTGCAGGCCTTAAAGTCTGAACACGGTGTTTCTGTCACAGTCTTATGGAAACACGAATGGAACGATCTTAAAACATCGTGCGAGGAGGTGAAACAGTTTCTCCTTTTTTTACCCTTTTGTTAACAGTACATGTCCTTACCCCCTAGATCACCCCACCATCATCCACAAGGATTTCGGGGACCCCAGAGACTACTTTGGGCTCATCAGGGCCACAGGTTTACCCACTTCGTGAGCTCTTTTTCCCCGTGTTACCCTACAAATGTTTGGGAGGTAAACTAGTGTTTCCCTTGTGCCGTACCTGCGCAGACGCAAACTGTCAAGAGGGTCCCTGCACTCACGACGACGAGGCTAGAGCTTTAACCGGGGTCTGGGTCACCGTCGAGTTTAACGAAGCGCTGGAGGTAGGGTACAGGGAAAACTCACAGAAGTGTGGCACTTTGATAAAAGTAGCGATACGGTGTTTGTAGACTACACGCACACATTTTTAAAAGGGAAGCAGGAAGCCTCGGGTTATCCCCCCCGAGGCAACGGCTCGGGAAAGCAGGGAAAAATACATCAGGGACTACCGTACCAACCAGGGGCTCCAGTTAGACGTAAAAAAAATTGAGGTAAATTCCGCCAAAAGACAGGTAGCCAAACTGTGCCTCAACAGCTTCTGGGGAAAATTTGCACAGAGAGATAATCTGCTTCAGACCAGCGTCGTTGTCGAACCTGAAGATTTCTTCAGTTTTCTGTTTTCAGGTAAATATGAAGTGTGGTACTTTAACGTTCTCAATGACGAGAAAGCTCTGATTCAGTGGAGGTATCGTGGCATCCATCCTCCAGGTAAAACGAGTAATATTTTCATCGCCGCATTCACCACCGCATACGCCCGTCTGAAACTGTACAGCTACGTAGAAAAGTTGCAGGAGAGGGTTCTTTACATGGACACTGACAGCCTGATTTATGTGGTGAAGGAAGGTGAGACCCCCCTAGAGACGGGGAATTACCTGGGGGATCTGACGGACAAGCTGGGGGGCGATAGCATTCAAGAGTTTGTGTCTGCTGGTCCAAAGACTTACGCCTACCAGACCAGAAATCAGAAAAAGGTTGTAATGCGAGCCAAAGGCATTACTCAGACCAGGGAATGCAGCGAGAGGGTAAACTTTGACAGCCTCAGAGAGCTGGTGGGGGCTACCTGCACGGCTCTAGAGAGGGCCTAATTGAGATCCCGCAGCATAACATTGGGTGCGATAAAAAGGGCATCACGCTGAAAAACAGGACATTTCTAAAAAGGTTCAGGGTGGTGTATGACAAGAGACGTCTCTTTGCCGACGGGACAACTCTGCCATTCGGCTATTAAAAAAAAAAATCTTTAGAGGGGTTGTCATGGAGGAAATTGATTTTGAGCCCAGGTTTATCTTTCCTTTCTCATGTCTGATTGTGGGTCCTAGCGGGTGCAGGAAAACCTATTTTGCAAAAAATGTATTGGAAAACTGTGAACATGTTATGGATGTTGTACCTGAAAATATTGTTTGGATTTATACCTCTTTTCAACCTATGTACAGTGAACTGCAAAAAATGAATAAAAAGATTAAATTTGTCGAAGGTCTGCCTGATTCTTTTGAAGATGAAAAGTTGTTTCCTTCTGATAAAACGCATTTAATCATTTTAGACGATGCAATTTTTCAAGCCTCTGACCATCCTGAAGTGGTTAAACTTTTTACTCAGTATAGACATCACAGAAACATGAGCGTTATGATGCTGACTCAAAATGTATTTCACCAGGGTAAATACAGCCGCACCATTAGTCTGAACAGCAATTATCTAGTCCTGTTCAAAAACCCACGAGATAAGTTACAAATAAAAATATTGGCTCATCGGATTTTTCTGTCTCAAAAGGCATTCTTTTTAGAGAGTTTTGAAGATGCCACCGGAGACGCTCATGGGTATTTAATCGTTGACCTGACTCCTGGGTGTCCAGAACGATACAGACTGAGGACGTGTGTACTTCCCCACGAGAGGTATACGGTTTACGTCCCCAAAACACATGCTTAGATCACCATGTCGGCGCGTATAAAAAGAAACGCCCCCTTACTTAAAGCTCTATACTGGGCTTCACCCAAGAAACGTAAAGACATACTGCTTCGTAGCTCTCCTGACTTTATCCAGGCGCTGTGTGAGATTGCTCTGAATCTTTTAAAGGGAAACATCCAATTGTCACCCTCTCAATTAAAAAAACTGAAAAGGCAGAAAAAAATAATCAGACTGCTGGCCAATAAGAAAACCAGTTTAAAACGTAAATGGCTGGCTCTTAAGAAGCAGTCGGGCGGGTTTCTTTTACCTCTGCTTTCAGCGGCAGTCCCTTTTATCGGGAATCTTATAGGAGGATTAGTGAGAGGAAACTGACTTTTTGAAAAAAAAAAGACCTTGAAGAGGGCGCAAAAGATGTATCTCGTCTCACCCCAGCAAATCAACAGGTTATAACAACCAACCACATCCGTCAGAGAAACTGCAGAGGGGGAGTTGGATGAGAGGATGAGAGCCGTATTAAACGACCCGGGCTTAAATCCTTATGAAAGAATTAAAAAGTATGACGCTTTATTGCAAAGATATTTTACCTTTGCAGAGCAGGATCAGAATGAGCAGCATCGAGTGACTTTGACTCTGCAGCGTGACTGGACGGGAGAGCGGGCTGATGAGAGCACTGGGGACGACGCCCCTGCCCCTGCTCAGGACGGTGTGCCATCCGGCGGGAGGGATGTTGAGGATACGGCCGATGAGATTCTGAAAAGTCTACCCCCGCGAGATGGCAAAAATGCAGCCTATATCGTCAAGAAACTGTCCAAGAGCGACGGTGGATGGAATTCAAAGGGCGAATTTATTTATAGGGGGAATGCGGTGAAAAGGTTTCACATGATTGATTTATTCAAATACCTTTCATTCCCTCATAAAAAATCCCACACCTCACCGCCCGCAGGCTGGTTAAAGTTTCTCAATCGGTTGTCGGAGCTGAACATCCCTTTATCTTCAGTGAGTAACCCCCAGGCACGTGATCAATATCGGCGACTCAAGACGGATACGGACGACGTACAAGACACGCCTTCTCACAGTAAAAGAAAAAGGACGCCGGTATAATCCCTGCGCTGGATTACACCGCGAGAAGAAAAAGAGGAGGAAACCCCAAAAAGCCGAGAGACTAGATTACAGAGAAGGAAAAAACAATTCACGCTCTCTCCGCAATGGATTTCATCATAAATAAATGTAACGCGCACAACCTGTATTTTTTTTGTCTTTCATCAATAAAATTGTTTATTAATCATATTTTTTAAGCGTACAGTTGTTTTTCTTTCATGGAAAGGGGGTTACATCTCTGAAACA
Organism: Cetoscarus ocellatus; assembly: GCA_037902135.1. Lineage (NCBI taxonomy): Eukaryota > Metazoa > Chordata > Actinopteri > Labriformes > Labridae > Cetoscarus > Cetoscarus ocellatus. The sequence continues at coordinate 207,790 of JBAMNC010001552.1, read as the reverse complement.
TTTTTTTTCAAGGTTTAACAAATGGTAGGTAGCACATTACAAGTCAAAAAGTGAAAGCGCTTCAATACATAAAAGATGGCAAATAAATAAGCAAAGACGTTACAAATCAATATATAAAAGAAAGCAAAAACAGTACAAAGCCATATATAGAAGATAGCAAAAGCGGTACGAATCAATACATAAAAGATAGCAAAGAAAAAGGTAGTAAAACACTTTAACAACGGACTACATATTGAAAACATTTATATATAAAAAGGTAACCAAAAAAACACAGAGTTACTTGCTACAACAGTCTTTAAATAGCTGGAAAGAGCAGTTCCCCTGTTTGGATGTTTTGGTAGGTTTCTTGATGCAGCCTTGATATTTCTTCACAAAGTTGTATACCATCAGGTCATTTTTTATCACATCGGGGTCATACAGCTCCAATACTTGTTCAAAAGATAATCCGCAGGCCCAATGGTAGAGGTAATAAACGCAGTGATGACCGCAAACCGATGATAAAGGGTGTTGCAGTTGACCGCTGTGGTATTTGATGTTTTGAGAATATTTTTCCAGAAACTTTAATATGCTTCGGGGGTAATAAACAAACTTGGGCGGAAATCCATAAGAGTCGAAAAATGTGGCTTCCCCATCCTTTTCCAGCGTTAGAGATAACCAATGTTCCCCGGGCATGTGGGCCGGATGTGTATTCACGATAAAAAATGCAGGGAGGCTGAAAGACCACGTTAACAAGGGCAGTTGATCAGAAGGCCACACTCCACAAAATACATCTCCCAGCAGATTGTGCAAAAGGCTCTGCAGTTGGTGAATATCCATGTTCTTCTAGTAATAATCCACCAGCACTTGTCTTTTAGAGTCTATCTCCAGAATAGAATCATAGCAGGCATACACGATTAGAGTGGTGGTTTGTGGAAGGGGCACTCTAAACCTCATTTCCAGTCTTAAATTACCGTTCGAGGCGGGAGAAAGTGCGTCGTTGTCATCGGCGGGATTAAGATTAAAAGCAAACAGGGAATACACGTTGTTAAATCCTTCGCGATCGATGCTCAGGGACAGATCTTTAAGATGTCTCCCAGTAGCCAGAAATACGTTGTAAAACTCTCTGACGGCCGAATCGTTGTTAAATTGTGGTTGGAAAGCCTTGGCAGGAATCTGTCTGCCATCCTGACAGAGAGCTAAATATTCAATGTCGCCGTGGATGAAATTGAAGGGTGAAAGGTCCCTTCTTCCTGTAAAAGCCTTGTGATGCACCATACCCAATACCCAAAACCACATACTTGGGCATAGAACCCAGAAACAGGCTTTCCTGGCTACATATCCTGGAGTGTTCGGGGATAGAAAAAGTCTTCACGTTGACCCTGGAGAGGGGGTACAAAGCATTTCCTTCATTAAAGCGGCGGCGTGACCCAGTCTCACGGCCGGTGAGACCGATACTTTTTTCATAAAGAGAGAGGCCCCTAGTATTCTCAGGCGGAAAGTAGAGTCGCGGGCCCCAGTGAGGCAAAAGGCGTCGCCGGCCCTGGTCAGCTTAATTCTCAAGTCCACGGAATTCAGCATGAGTCTCTCGCAGAAAAATATATCCCCGTGGAGAGGAACGAGAAGGTGTACCTCTCTGGACCACCCCGTAAATTCGGCTCTCTTATTAAGACCGGCGTTTGGTCCGTTACCCGTCACTATAGAGTCTATCGCGCCGGGGGTGTCTTTGTAAAAAAGCCCGGCGCTGAATTGGCTCTTTAGGGTATCCTCTGAAAAGTTGAGAAGAGTCTCGATCATGGCGCGGTAAGGATGCGTGGCGCTGGACTGTGAAATCAATCTGTCTCCCAAAATAACATCGCATTGATCAAAAATTGTGTTCAGAGGATAATTGATGAGGCCTACAGCCGCATCGTTGGCCAGATCAGTCCCGTCCGCGTTGGTAATTTTAACACGGAGGTGCAACAAGGTGTCGTTGAGGTCCAGATACTTTTCACAGTCTCCTGGAATAAAAAATTCAATGGGCCCGCCGTCGGTGATGGCTGCTACGGGAGAGATTTCTGTGTAGATTTTGTCCTCGATAGAAAGTTGTGTCATAGGCGCTGAGAATAAATCCAGCTCCGCCAGGGTACACTCTGGGGATTTTTGATGTAAGAGAGCCATGTTTTTTTTTTAAAATATATCAGAGCTCCCGGCAGACTTCCTCTTCCCTCGCGAGCTTCTTCCTAGTGACTTCCTTCTTTTGACGCTCGAGCGTTTATTGGAGGTCGAACACCTCCGGATCCCTCTTGTTTCTGCTGGTTGGTCAATCGTCCTACAGCCTGGCTGAACATGTCCGAGGCGATGTTGCTGGCCGCTGATTTGAGATGGGGTTTAGCGATAGCGAGGACTTTCTTCAGCAGAGGGGATACAAAACGGAACAGCTTTGAAAACAGAAAGCCGATACCGCGACCGTACATGACAGGGGCTCCGTAAAAACCCGGCAAATCCCCTCCTACTTGCCTCTCATAATATTGTACAAAACGATGAGGATCTTCTCTCAAGCCCGCAGAGCCATTTTTTCCTAGTTTGTGATGCGGCTTTTTTTATAAATTATTATTATTATTTGAAAAAAAAAAAACGGAGCTACTCCTAACGGCGGTTAGTCACCTTCTCAGGTTGTTTTGACATTGAATGATGTTGACGCGATGAAACGGGTTTTATAGGCTGTTTTTTTTTTAAGCAACCGGTGGAGTGGAGCGGCCGGCCCGGTGGAAGGGGGCCATCCCGGGGTAGACGGATCTCCAGGCGCCGCTGGAGGAATCTCCGATCCCGAAACCCGACCGGGACCCTGGGCGAAGAAAACCATCACCACGCAGGCCGTCGTAGGTAAGGCAAACATTTATTCCAAAGTTTATTTTTTTTTTTTAAACACAAACCTCGTATTTTACTCTCTGTGTCGGGTTCTTTGGGCTTCGGCCTCCAATCAAAGTAGGCCACGTCTTGAGGCAGGTTATACCAGCTATGCGGGTATGAAATCTCGGTCATGGCGACCTCCCATGGTCCCTCTAAATCTATATGTTGTGCTAAATCCACGCGAAAATAGTCCCTTGTATTATCTTTAAAAACATTGAGGCTGGCGTTGGAGGGTAGGGTGATGTAAAACCCCTTATCCTTTGAACCGTACATGATTGAATGATGAGCTACTAGGGTGTGTCTCGGTGTTTTATACAGCTTTTAAATCCGAAGCCTTCACTCAGCTGTTGAATTTCTCGGGCCAATTCTTCCAGCGTACAAGGACTTGTTTTTCACCCCTGACGGTGCGTCGCCCCAGAATCTCCTCTACATGAAATACTTTGTCTCGAGTTAATTTTACCTTTTGCAGCTCCTGCTCATAAAATGATCCCTGTATGGGCTCACCGTCATAATCTTTTAGTTTATACACGGGAGGAACGCGAGGAATACAATCAGATACTGTAAACACTTCGTCAGTAAAAATCCTAGTGTGGGAGTAAAACTTCATATTTTTTATCAATCACCCCCCTCAACTTGGATATCCTGACAAGATCCCCTTTTTTAAGCGTCATCTTTTGATCCCCCTTCTGAGATTTACCATACAGGTTTTCAAACACTTGCGAAGCAGTTTCTTTAGTCACTTGCATAGGGGTCATTTTAATACTGCTGTGATAGCCGTGATTATAGCTTTTTACCAAGTCTTGCAGGACATCTAGGTATCTCAAAGTGTTGTTCGCCGTAAAATATCTCCACATTCTACTTTTTAAAGTCCTGTTAAATCTTTCAATCACAGAGGCTTTGAGATCACTGGCTGTGGAAAAATGTATGATACCGTATTTTTTCATCAAGGCCTCAAAACTCTTATTAAAAAATTCTTTACCGGCATCCGTCTGTAGCTTTGCAGGCGTCTGACTCTCCTCAAACACCAATTCAAAGGCCTCTACCACACAGGCCGCAGTTTTTCTCTTTAAAGCCCTTACATATGCCCTCTTGGAAAATACCTCTATGACCATTAATAAATAATTATAGCCATCATTATGCTCGGCTAAAGCCTGCATATCACACAGGTCGGCTTGGAATTGGTTTAAAGGTCGCGGGACAAAAACTCTGTTTCTAGCAAAATGTATTCTGGCGGGTTTGTGCAAAGTGTATGCATCCTGCTCGGATAAAAAATCTTTAACATCCTCAAGCATGACCGCCTCTCCTGTTTCGCCCCGCACCCCCTGACGGAGTCTTTCTATGCCCCCGAAGCTGCCCGGATGGGCGGGGTTGTAATACACCTTTTTCATGAAGTGTTTCACAGACATGCTGAAAGCCGAATGAAGAAAAGAGACTAAACAGAGGATCTTTATTCTTTATTTTATTGAACATCGGCAGGGGTTTGTAACAAGATAGAAAAAACAAACATTTGCAAGAGAAAACAAAACTAACATTTCATCGTTACCCAAGTTTGAGAGAATTAAACACTAACATTTGTACAGCAAACTAACATTTCATCATTACCCAGGTTTGAGACAATACAGGAAAATCTAGAGTATTGTAGATGACCTTGTGTAATTCGCCAAGCTCGGCCGAGATATTTACAGTTTGCTTGTTTTGCAAAAGTTTGACGACAACATCAACAAACAAAGCATAAAAACTGAGCAGATGATGGGGTTCGACAGTTCTTTTTGCCATTTCTTTTAAAATGCCTTCGAAGGTGTCTGACAACCCAGATTTGCACATTGATACGGTGGTTTTTACCATATTGCTCCACACCGCTGCAAAGATAGTCCGGATTTTATCGAGCAAGTTTTCCAGTCTTTTGTCCACTGTATTTTCAATGTTTTTGCAAGTCCAAACTCTGTTCTCGATAGCTTTTCCAAGAAGCTCAATCAACTCCCGGGTGACAAAAGACTTCTCACAATACGTTGAAAGACATGATGCAAGTTTCGTCCGAACGTGTCCCATCGCCTATAGGGTCTTGGCTATAGTCGTGACTTTTTTCGGCTCCACCCGGATGTGGTTCCCGGTTAAGTAGCACTGGATGGTGGGCACAAAGTTTGGGGTGTGGAGTCTCCTCATCAGCCGAGGAAAGTTGTTAACGTAAAAGTCTTCTTCAAGTACTTCCAAACACCCGTGCTGTATTTGGCTGGGGTGGTTGACTCGACACCCATGGCAGGTCTCTTCTCTGTACTTGGCCAGAGTGATTTCGAGCAGGTGGTACACGACGGCTTTTATCGCTTTCAGAGCAGTGTCCGACACCCAACCATCAACCTCGTCCTCGTCCTCGTCCTCCTCCTTTGTATCTCCTGGTGTGGGGGAGTTGGGTGGGGTCGGATAGGGAGAGGGAACCTCCTCCTCTGAGGCCCGGGTTGAGGGTGGGGTCAGATTGGGAGGTGGAACCTTTGAATCCTCCTCCTCTGAGACCTGGGCTTAATCAGCGGGCCCCTTTGGGGCACGCGGGGCGGATGGGTCGAGGGGTCCGTCTACCTCTAAATGCTCGGGCGGCGGGGTGAGTGCTCTGTGGAAGGGTAGAAGAGAAGGCGGTCCAAGGAGGGTGGTGGTCATGTGTCTGGGCTCTCTGGTCTTCCTCTTGAGAGTACTCATGGTTCCTTCGGCTTATTTCCTTAACCCGGAATGATGCCCTGGCTGGTAAAGATGTATTTTTATAGCGACTTGTTTCTACAGGGACCGTTGTGGGAGGGGCCGTGGGTGTGGTCTAGAATGAGAGAGGTTTTTTAACCACTATAGCTTCGTCCCAGTTTCGACAGCTGCGAAAGAGACAGTCAATTTTTTCAGAAATTTGTTCCACCTTTTCTTTCCAAGCGTCCAAAAGAATGGTCAACAGCGTGCGAAATACTCCGCAGTCAGAGTTGAAATGATCCAGGACAAAAAACTCTGTGGGCCCGCTACTCCTACCCTCCGCAGAGGTTCGATGACTAGTGCGGAAAAACCAACGAGCCGCGCCCGAGGCTTTGGTGAGCCAAACGGCCATAAACGTCATTTTTTTAACCAGTTGCTCTCTGGGGTAAGGATTCACCATTTGCATAGGAATCTCTTCTTCGTGCTCCACCAGATTCTTTGGGTTCATGGTCCTCAGAACCCCCCAGTCTTTGGAGGACAGGACTGCCATGTCTGTGGCGGGTGACCGTACTTCCCCTTCATCCTTTTGGTAGAAACATAATTCTCCGGTCTCGTACTTGAAAATGTACCCCCAACAGCCTCGCACTCCATAGGGTTCCAAAGACCATTCCTCCCATAAAGAATTGGAAGGAGGGGTCTGAGTTCGGTGGAGATGCACTACATATTTCCTGGAGCCGTTGGTGCCAGACTCTGGGTCTTCTATAATGGTGACGGCGGTCTCTGCAATGATCCTTGTCCCACAAGCGCTCGGTGGATCCCACTTGATGAAATTAGAGGCTGAGGTTCTGTTGAAATAAAAAAACAAGAAATACTTTATTCTTTCAAATACAAGTAAAAACCGTGTACATGCTCCATACATTTGAATAAAATGTTTTAACGTTATAAAAAAAGCACAAGGCAAAAAACATTTATATCTTATTTAAAAAATAAAATCATCATCCCTTATCTCTCTCAGGCTGTGAGAAAACGTCTATCTCAGGCTGTGACAATGTAAACAGAGGTTTTTTTTAGCCAATCCGTGACGGGCTCTAGCCCAATGAGAACCTGAGACGGCGTCAAACGGTGACGGGCATAAACCAATGAGAACGCGAGACGGCATCACAGACCGTGACGTCGACGCGGGCCTCCGGTGACCGAGGAAGCCCCGCGTTCATTCAAACGCCGGCCGCCGCTCAGTAAGGAGGACGAGCACTCCCCGCTCAAAAACTACGAGGTTTGTGTTTAAAAAAAATAAATAAACTTTGGAATAAATGTTTGCCTTACCTACGACGGCCTGCGTGGTGATGGTTTTCTTCGCCCAGGGTCCCGGTCGGGTTTCGGGATCGGAGATTCCTCCAGCGGCGCCTGGAGATCCGTCTACCCCGGGATGGCCCCCTTCCACCGGGCCGGCTGCTGCGAGACGTCCCGCCGTCCCCACGCCTCCTTCTCTCGGGCTACAAGGACCGATGCTGCCGATGGGGCCGCCTCCTGCCGAATGAAGCTCTGCGTCGAGAAGTAACTGGTCTTGGGTCCTTTAGGGCGGTTATTTATCGAGCCGGGGTTCATTATACCCGATCCTCCGTTGAAATTTATGGATGAAAAAAGTTTTATTTCACACATTCGCACAGGTCATGCAAGGACGCTTTCACCCGTTGTTATAAGGGGGTTCATTATACCCGATCCTCCGTTGAAATTTATGGATGAAAAAAGTTTTATTTCACACATTCGCGCAGGTCATGCAAGGATGCCTTCACCGTTGTTACAAAACCCGCGCAAAAGTTTCTATCTTATTCTGTTGTCTTATACCTGCTGTGTAGTAAGCCTCTGCTATTATCTGTGCGGTCTTTAGGCCTCTGTTACTGTCCGGCTATAAAGAATGCATACGGTGTGGGGGAGATGCGTGTGTGTGTGTGTGTGTGTGTGTGTGTGTGGGGGGAGATGCGTTTGTGTGGGGGACATGTGTGTGTGTGTGTGTGTGCGTGCGTGCGCGGGGTCAGTGAGTTCTCATATCGTAGCCTATAAGCCTCTGTCATTGTTTGGCTATAAAGAATGCATACGGCTCATTTACATAGTGCTGGAGATGTGTTTGGGGGGGGGGGGGGGCGTGGAGACCTGTCAAAAGTTCAGTCAAGCGTGACGTGAGTGAAGGTGTCCAGATCCTCTTTCTAATATGGATTATCACTGAAAAAAGAACTCAAAAACAAAACATGTGCACGTCTCCAAAAGAGACAAAAGGGACTGAAGGGTTAAACAGAACTGAAGATCCTCGACCTTGACCATCATGAGTCTAAACTCTTCTTCTAAACCAAGGTTCATCATGAGCCAGACTGACCACCTTGTTTCTCCTCTCAGCAGCTTCTGTTTCATCTTGTCTTAAATGAATTCCTGCTGTATCTGCCTCTGTTTTCTGCCTCATATTTGTGTTTTTATTATCTAATTACTTTGTGCGGTTGGCGGCGTCTGTCAGGATGGCAGGCAGCAGATGGAGGTTGACGTCTCAGCGTGGAGAGAGGAGACGAGCTGTCAGATAGTTTATCCTGCGGCATCCTCGTCCGTTAACAACCGGATCACCACAGGCCTCATTCATCGTCCTCGTCAGACGGCCGACAGCAGCTGGCAGCTCGTCAGTCTTCATCCAGAGGAGACAGCCGAGCTGAACCACAGAGCGACAGAGGAACCAGACTCTGTGGAGCACCACTCCTCAAGGGCGAACTGTGCTGTGAGAAGGTGCAGAGGTCCATACAGAGACAGTTTCTCACCAATAATCCACCATACACCAAAGAAGATGGACAGAGGACCATTAGTGCTCAGAAATGTTCTCAGGCTCAATTCCAAACAGAAAACTCACACTCATGGACTTCAGGGCTTCCACAGTAAGTTCATGAGTGCTTGATGCAGTTCTGCTGTGAAATCAAATGCAACATCTGTCCTGCAACACCCGCCCCTTAGCAGCAGCTGCTCCAACGGCCCCACCCACAGCTGGGATCATTAAAGATTCATTATGTATATGTATTGTAAGCAGCACAAGATAGTTCAATGTCTTACTTATTAGCCTACACATGCAGCTTTTGGCTGTATTAGCTGTACAGAAATATCAAAATAAAGCTGTTCAACAGCAGTATAGTATTAACAGAGACTGCTGGGTTGTTCTGGTGCTGCAGAAGCCAGCTTAATGTCCCATTGTTATCATTTCCAAAACCACTCACATCGTCCGTTTAGAATTTATCAAGGATGAGTTTTATTCAACGTTCAGGTTTCAAACACAAGTCTGTCACAAATAAGTATCTTATTCATAATTTTACATGGCATAAACGGTTACTTACAATTGTGCGCCTTCTCCTCTGCCGTTTTTTTTTTTTGTTTCTTCTTCCTCTATGTGGCTGTTGGAGTTTCCTGCTGAACAGTGTGAATTGCATTGTGGGATTGTGGCTAGGACAAATTCACTCAAGTTACGTTCGGTAGCAGACTTGGTAAAAAGGGCGGGGCCAGTTCACATTCGGGTACATGAACTGAACTTGTTTCAATGTGGACTTCAAAGTGGAACAGAACTTCGGCTTTGATTGATGACGTATCACGAGTCTGCAAGTCCAGAAGTACACATTTTGAGAAACACCCACGTGGAGTTTGCATGTTCTTCCTGTGCATGTGTGGGCTCTCTGCGAGCACTCCGGCTTCCTCCTACAGACCAAAAACATGCTCATTAGGTTAGTTGGTGACTCTAAATTGCCCTTAGGTATGATTGTGAGCATGAATGGATGCCTGTCTCTCTATCGGGCCATGTGATTGGCTGGTGACTGGTTCAGGGTGTACTCCACCTCTTGCCCAATGTCAGCTGGGATAGGCCTCTACCCCCTTCAGCCCTAAAAGAGGTAAAGATGGATGGATGGATAAGAGGAGGAGCTTACAAGGAAATCACAACCACCAAGGAAGCCACAGGAGGCTTCTGTCTGCAATAAGCTTCAGTTCCTCCTGACGCGTCGACCATGACTGTTTCCACTGAATTCATGTTTGATCATGTGTAACTACAAGCAGCGAGAGAAGAGGCGCTGATGTTGGTTAAGATTTTTGAAACCTTCACGTGTGCAAAGCTTTACTCACAGGTCATTGTATAAATCGCTAACGTGGTCGTCCAGCCCCTCTTCAAATACACATAAAAGCGGATGTAAATTGAAGCGGTATTTTTCTGTAATGGTGATGTTAATAATTAATGTAATCATTCTATATTTATTAGGGAGAATACAGTGTGCTCATGCCTCCTCAGGCCCAAAAATTGCCCAATGACTGTCATTTTATTGTTTCCTCTGCCTCGGCCTGTAGGGGTGCAGCGTCCTGTAAGGCAGGGAGGGGGGAGCCATGAGCGTGACGACATCAGGCGGTTGTCATCACACTCCTGGATCCTGTTTTTCTTTTACTGAGGATTGACAGTTTTGGTGTCACTTTTGGTTGAGCAGTCTCAAGTCCTGCCTCTCTGTGAGGGGATGGAGCTAAAATTCAAGATGACATGCTGCATAGCAGGCATCCATTAGAGGGCATCAACAGCGCTCCTAAGATCATCAAACACCGGATGTCACAAGGCTTCATCCAATTATATTACAGTCTATGGAGACCAGCAGGAAGTGAGTCAGATCCGGACCGCATTTCTTATGTTGAGGAAAAACAAATAACAATACTAATAGCTTTTCTTGAAAGGATATTTTCACTGCACTTCACATGTTTTGGAGAAGTTTGTTCTACAAAGAGGCTCATATTTTGTTCATTGCAATGGAAGCGCCCGCCTGCTACAACATCTGATTGGCCCGTAGTGATGGTGACTGACTGAACGATGGCCCAATCACCTGCTGGATATGCGTTTGACAGGTTCTGCCCTACCTAAACACTTTCTGCAGGCTGTTGCCTGGATGGACAAGTGTAAAATATGCTGTAAAGTATTTACTGAACAGTCTGGTGTCAGGTTACCCATGTTGGGAAGAGTGAAATAAAGTGACAGAAGAGACTCAGACAGAGAAAGAATACAGCTGGATCAGGGGTACTTGGGAGTACTCAGAAACTAGCTGAACATAAGTGATTGTGAGCAGTCATTTAAATTAAATATATTGACTTATGTAAGGAAAAGTGTGGCCTCTTAGATCACACAAAGATTGTCTTTGTTTGATTGGTGGCTTAACGGATAAACCCTTCTGGTTATGATCCGAAACACATGCCTGCTTTAAAAGTTTCTAAATGAACTCAAAAAATACAGAAAAAAAGGTAGCGAACCACTGAATTAGACTAATATCTCATCTCTATCTCCAACTAGTTCCCATTACATCATTCATTATTATTTGATTAAAACTTTAACGCTGATGGATAATTAATAATGATAATAATGGGGCATCGGTGGTGCAGCTGGATAGTGCGCTTGGTCAGTGATCGGGAGGTTGCAGGTTCAAGCCCAGCTCCGGGCGACACATGGCGATGTGTCCTTGGGCAAGACACTTAACCCCAAGTTGCTCCCACTGCTGCGTCAGTGGTGTGTAAATGGGCATGAAAGGTTATGAAAGTGTTAGCTGATACTGATGGATAACTAACAGAGAAACTCTGAACCATCAGTGAGTGAATGTGAGAGCGAATGGGTGTGAATGGGTAAGTGTGACCTGCGGTGTAAAGCAGCTTTGAGTAGTCAAAGACTAGAAAGGCACTATATAAGCTCAAGTCCATTTACAATTTACTATTTACCATAATTAAGAATCAGATGTTTAGGTTCCATGGTGTCAGTTTTGGATCTACTGTTGATGCTCAGACTGTAAACCAGCCTTCATCCCTGCACTCTGCCTTGGCTCAGTTAGCATTAGATGTTACCTCTGCACAGCTGTACTTTGTCAGTGTGAAAAATAAAACAGTGAGACTCATCAGTTCAGACGCCAAGGACAACATGTTCCTCTGCCTTCATCTCTGCTGCTTATCCGTCTGCCTCTGAGCATCTTTGAAGCACGCCCCGGCTCACTCTGAGGCCTGATGGTTGAACGCAGACTCAAATCCTCTGCAGCCAATCTCTGCTGGCACCGTCTCCGCTCTCCACCCACGTGTTTGGCATTCGTAGACGGCTCTGTGTAACTCTGTGATGGAGCATATGTCACTCTTATGTTGCACAGCGGTCCAGCAATGACAGTACTCTTTAGATGGATGTGGTTTAAGATTAAACTTCTCTGCAGTCCTTTCAAATAACCTGACACGTCATCATCGGATGTGTGAGTGCTGAATCTGCTCAGTCCTGTTTCACACAAACTTCTCCTGCCAGCTGCCATCCTGCCTTTTCAGGTAACTTTTTGTTTACAGTGTTTCACGTTTCCTCCACAAAGCTCCAGAGTTTGGAGCTCCTTCATGATGGTCTGTCAGACACTGGAGGCTCTCGTCCTATCAGCTGCTCAGCTCAGAGTGATTTAAACCAAACTCTGCTGAGGATGTAGAAGACAGGTCACTCCAGTCTTCACCCTGTGTGTAAAAACAGCCAAAGAAATAGTAGCACCCATTTTTGTCCCAAAAATCTGGACGTCTTGATTCCCCCTCTGCAGAGACATATGAGGGAATCTCCTGTTTCAGACCCTGTTTTACCCACCAGGACCAGAAGGGTCCAGGAAAAGCAGCAGTACTGGATCCAGCTCGTGACAGCGATGGGCCTCTGGGTTAGTGGTCTCACGGTTCATCGTCTGCGCCACCAGCTCAACTGTGATTTGTCCTGCTCCTCAGTTTCCACAACAGTTTTTCTAATCCCTCTTTCTTCCTGTGACTCTGGTTCATAAAGATATCCTCTCATACCCATGACTGACGCCGTGTTGTTAACACTCAAAATCCCTGTGTTAGTTCAGTTTCAGTGAAGCCAGTGTTCGTTGTTTCTTGTGCAGAATGATGACCTGAACAGCTGATAGGAGCATGATGCTGACAGAGAGATACGCAGCCAAAGCTTAGGTCTGGGAGCACATGGTGGGTCGGCACTTTGTCATTCATCATCCCTGACGACTCGTCTGCACCACCAGCAAGGTTAACCTATTTCTTTAATCAGGGTTTATATTCCAGGAAGTTTGAAGGCGCAAGGGTGCGAACCCTACGCCCTGAGGCTCTAGAGGCAGGGGAAGCCAACCCCTCACTGCTGTACCAGCTGCCGTGGCCCATATGTTGATCAAAAATAGTTTCAAATGCAGGAGCCTTGTGGAGGAAAAGTGAAACGCCGTTAAGAATTTTACTGCAGTGTCTAGGTGAGCTGACAGTCCCACTTTGAGGCCTTTTGTCTTGTGTCCCTGCAAATATTCAAAAAACTCTTAAAGTCCCAATGTTGGACAGTCCCTGTCCCCATTTTAACCACCTGAAATAATTTACCAAAACATTTCAGATGGCTTGCAACACTGATGTGTCCGTATACAGATACCTGAATATCCTAATGCCAAATCCAACATGGATTTATGTATGAAAATGCAGTATGTTGTTGATTAAACACTATAAAAATAACATAAACTCAATGTGAAAATGCTATGTAAAATGCTATGATAAATTATGAAAAAGATGACATTACTGATAACATTACGCTAATGATCAAATATCATGCATGGATAAAAAAATAACATTTTTACGTGAACAGGGCTGTGAGTGTAAAGATATTATATGTGCAGAAGAGTGTTTGTGCTGAGAATATGATTTTTGAAAATAATTCTTTCATTGTTATTTTTGATTTTGAAAATAGGAATAACAACAATAGTAATGCATTTGAAATTTCATTGAAATGAAATTAAAAATATGTTGGGGATATTGACGATGCACAAAAGTGCACTGATAAAAAGTCCTTTCGTGTCCTTAGCATGTGGGTTCACCATAAAAGTAAATTGAAAATCTGGTTGACTTTACAATTAATTGTATTTACTTTTGTCATGGACCTCAAGAAACCTCACTTCAAAAAACTATCCCTTTAAGGTGAGTATTTTTTTTATTTGAATAATTATGAAAATTAATGTTATGATCTCTGTGTTTGTTTTTTGCCTTTTTCGATTTGTTTTGTCGTGAAGACTAAGAACCTACAAGGAGCTCACTGTGTATGTCACTTCATGAATCACCTGCACAGACAGAAACATAAAAAAAAAGACCTCACATTTTGCTTTTGTATCAAAACTTTATTTATCAAACAAAAAGAATGCACCATTGAAATAACATTTCTATAAAAAAGGACCATGGGACTGTTCTACAGTGCATTACAAAACCAGCAATTGTATACAACATTGTGGATAGAAACTGCGCTTAACTGCATCTGAATCTCATCATCATCATCACCCTCTTTATTTATTCTCTATCACTCAAATGAACTAAATGTACACTCTTAAATATTGCAGTCACTAAGCTAATTTGGTTATAATGACTCTGGGTTGGACGTTTTTTAGAGGATGGAGTATTTACTTGGAGCTGTCGGCTTGTCCATCCAACAATGGCGTTCTGGAAATGAAGTAATTGTCTGTGTGAGTGGAGATAAGGGCAGTTTTAATTTGGACCCTTCCACCCAGATGAGATGAGGTCAAAATCATCTTTACGTTTTTTTTTCTTCCCTATTATTTCCTTTTCTCAGCCATCTGTGCCAAGGATGGAGGCGATTTCAAAGTCGGACCATCTCTGACCAGCTTCCCTTTTTCTAACTGTGTAATTCGTCCCGAAGTAATTCGTTCTGATCCTCAATGGTTCCAACACAGGAGAGAAGCACCCCAAAGAAAGACGTTAATAAAGTTTCCCTTTGAAATGAGGAGCATGGAGCTCCCCCTGCTTCACACCTTATCGGATCGGCTGGTGCTTCTGAGTTTCACACAGTCACCACCTGACGGGGCTTCAGATAGAGGACGGGTGTTTTCAGAAGACAATCACCGTGAGATTCTGCATGTTTTAGATCATTAAGGACGGATCACTCTTTCTTTCCTGCAGAGGAGCATTACATCCAACATCGACCTCCTGCATTTAAAGAGGCCACTTAGCTGGGGTTTATTGGTCAAGGATAAATTTTAGTGATGCATTTGAGAGCGATTTGGGAACCATCCTTTTTGGTTCAATCAAGGACAACCAAATGAACAAGAACTTATAAATCCACTTTTTGACATTGAAAATTCAGACGTGCCTCAAATCTGCAAACTGAAAGAAGTGGGAGCCCAAACAACATGATTGGCTAGTGAAGCCATTTGCTTAAGTTTAGAATGCAGACAACAAAAATGGTGAGGAGGAGACATAAATGGACCAGAACTGAGGCAATTTTCAGTAAAATTCATTCAATTTTTGGATGGTTTCATCTGCAAAGTGAGACACAAAGATCTGCCTGATTAAACTGCCTGAAACCAGACAAATGTGTCATGCTGAACAAAAGCAAATAAGCAGAGCTGACCCTTTGCTGGCTCTCTGACTGATTTGCTGACCCACTAATCAGAGATCCCCCTCTCATAAACACTTTAGCACGGGGGAGTCCAATTTTTTTCTTGCCGAGTTCCACATAGAAATATGTAAGTATGACTGCACAACATTGATATTCTGTGCTTAAAAAAATTAACAGCCTCCATTTCTATCCATTAATGGCTCCACATAGAAAACAGTCAGTAACTGTAAACAATTTTGGGGTGGCCTTTCATATTTCTGGGGCCCTAGTTGGCTTGGAGCCCAGCGTCAGGCTGATAGTGACCCTCCAAGCAGCAGAGAGGAAATGCTAAAGGGTCACTCCCACCCCCAGACCCAAAACAAGAGCAAACTGCACAATGCTGACAGACTTTAGGGGCTTGGTAGGTGCCTCCAGCATTATATTCTTGTGTGGACCAAATTTCAGTTATTTTTTTGGAAACTGCTGTGGGTCAGTGAAAGTGCACTGGGGCCACAGTTGACCCCAGACCAGTTTGGACACCCTGGCTTTAGCACGTTTAGAAAGTGTTTGGGGTCTAAAGCTAAAGATGAATTATGAAAAATGCCCTCTTTTGATTTGACTCTGTGGACCACCACACTGACTGTATGCAGCAGCTCAACATCACAGGTCAGAATGTAGAACAATCCAAACACGCTGCTGCACTTGATCGTGGCCTATGAATCTGAAATCAGATCAGTCTTTAACATCAAAAAGGTCATCATGGCTCAGCTGAGTAAAAATACTGTGACAACCTCACAGCACAGGAGGCAGTAGAGATGATAGAGCTGCACGCCCCCCTCAGCTCGTGCCTTTTTGTCACAGTGAATAGACAGACACGCAAAAGGAGAGGAGCATTTGAGAGGCTGAGAAGTTTGAGAAACATTTTAAAGTGCTGAAACCACAATATGAAAGTACTTCACCTTGAGACTCAAATGTCCCACATAATCGCTGATCTCAAATGCATCACATTTAAACCAATAAAACACTTTTTAAATGAGATTCTACAAAAACTGTACTCGACCTCAGCTCCATGCCAGGCTTCACCCTCGTTAACAATTGAAGGAGCCCCATGCTTCATGTGGCTGGTGCTTTGTTAGACCCTCATATCAGGCTTTAAACCACAGATCGAGGTGATACGTCCATCATTATTAACATTTTATTTAAAACTGCATAGATGTCATCAATCTACAATTTAAGACCAAGAGATAACAAAGAATGAAGGTGACTGTGTGTCCTCAGGGTGAAAAAAAAAATTATAAATGTAAATAAATGCGTACAGTAATACAGAAAATACTGAAACCTTTAAAGCAATAAAAAAATAAAAAAAAAAGAATGGCGCTTCAGTCCTCTTTTCATTTTGTTCTTTGCTAAACTAAATTTACATTTGCTGAAATATCACGTTATAAATAATAGTTTTAAAGAGCACTCAAAATAAAGTGATAATAATAACAATAATAATAATATATTAAATTTGATTATAAAAAAGTTACTACTACTCTAGTGGAACTGTACACTGTAAAAAAGCAGCATTCTGTAATGTAGTTCTGCTGCAGCAACACTTTCTTCCACACTCACACATGAGAAAAATGAGGGGAAATAAAAAAATATCAAAACATTTGTCAGGATGAGGATGAGGTGAGGATGAAACAGAAAAAATATTTGATCGAAACAAAGATTAGGAGTTTGGTTTGAGAGTCTGTGTCTGTGTAAAGAGACAAAAACAAACAAAAAAAACTGTTTGCTGAGAAAGGAATCTCTTCGTACTCCTCTTTAACTGCTCTGTGTTTTAAGCCTAACTTATGTCACAGTCCAGGTGAAGGAAGTGCATATTTGTTATTTTGCTTGCATTACATATTAAATTTTGCATGCTTGTTTTGGATGTATTTTTCATTTTGGAAGGCTGGTCAAAGTGTTTGTCTTTGGAACAGTCAGAATAATTAACAGTTGGGGTTTGGGAGCTTTAGTTGACTTTTGACTTTAAATTGAAAAGTTCTTCAACTCGTTCTACCAGTTTATACTAAAACTACTCCTCACGGAGTGGGAAGTGTCAAACAGTAATGTGTTTTTAATCAGACTTAACAGATTAAAATAATCAAGTTTGTTTTTTGATCAGAGTTTTGCTCCAATAGTGTCATGATACACTCAGTGTGTTACATGCATGGTTAAATTGATTTAAGTTACAGCTTGATTTAGAATTTTTATTTAACCTTGCACTTTTTTTTTAAAATGCAACAGGTGAGAATAAATGTTAGCTATGCAAGTGTGTCCAAATGTGCTGTAGGTGGCAACATACTCCTTTAGATAGTCATTATTGAACCTAGTCTCTGCTGACTTTGCCAACAAGTTAGCTAGCAGATAACAGGTTGTTAGTCCTCTGCAAAACAATCAAACAAATAAACAAACAATAAAAAAATAATTTTAAAGCTCTGGAAATTTCATGCATACACTACATTTTACTTCTGGTGCATATATGACCAAGTATGTCCTCGTTTTTAAGTTGATATACTGATTCTGTTTTCTTTAGCCTTCAGGCTGTCTGACTGTCTGGTGGGCTCACTCTGTGGTGCGTGTGCAAATGTCCGGTCCATTTTGGGTTCAACTGAAGGGGGAACATGCAGATCATATAAAGAGCTTGTTGCCTTCGCCCGGGCTCACATATTTGATTTCAATTACTGCTTAACTATGTTCATGATCACAAATGTTAAAAAAGGCTCACAGCTTCATACTGAACACCCCTGATCCACCTCTATTCTCTTTGTGTCCAGGCCCTCTGTTGGAGCTCCTATCAGTTCAAGGCCCCTTCCTCACTTGGGTCTAGAGGCGTGGATACTCTGAACTGCCATATAGAGAGACGGACAACCATTCACGCTAACCCTCATACCTAAGGCCAATTTGGACTCATCACTCAAACTAATGAGCATGTTTCTGGTCTGTGTGAGGAAGCAGGAGTGCCCAAACATGCACAGGGAGAACATGAAAACTCCACACAGAAATGCCCAGACTGACACAGGGATCAAACCCTCTTGCTGTGAGGCATGTGCACTACTTGCCGTGCCACCATGCTACCCCAGTAGCTCTTAATTTAAGTGAATTGTTTTTAATCATAACTATCATGGTGGACAAACGTGGAAGTTTCATGAACTTCTCTTGCCACAGATCTTCATTTCATTGGGAACCAGCAAGATGCTAACCTCAGGCTGGCCTACAAAAGTACGCCAACCCTTCACCACACTGTTGGCTCTACAAAGACTGATGTTTGCTTTCAAGGGCTTGGATGAAAATAGATTTGGCATGTATCTCCAGGACAGTGAGGAGCGGTACCTCTGGTGTGGACTTACAACCCAAGATGAACTACAGTAGCAGTAACTTGCTGCTGTGTGCATTTAAAAATACTGGAATTTGGAAGTCATCCTGACAAATAAGAGATTGCTTTGACTCCAATGTTCGCACATATTTTAAACCCCATGTTCTAGTAGTACTTGCATAATAATTCAACATGTAAACATACTGAGTGTTTTGATACTGCTTTATAAAAATATATCAGATTATTCAGATTGAATCTGTGACTTGATGGAAAAAAGCTAATGGAATAAGAAGTGATAAGAAATTCTCTTCTTGAGAAAAGAAGAGAAATCCTGATCAGGTTAAATTTTACTGCCTAAATAGCCAACAATATGGGAACCAGACACATTGATGTCATTTGAGGCTTAGTGGCTGATAATAGAAGCTTAAACTCTCTGAACAAGCCAAAAAGATGGAGAACTCTGACTTACTCCACATAAACTAGTTCTGGTTATGGACTTTAATTCAAGCGTGATATCAAGATAAGTGGTATTTTCATAGTTTTAGAAGCCCTTTATTGGTTTAAGAGAAACTAACTTTGATAGAAAAAAACTTCTGAATATTTTTATTTTGTGTCACCCAAAGTTCTGTCCAGGAATTATTTTGATAGACACACTGGCAAATTTATGAATCTGATTGTTGATATTTGAGCAACAAAATGATTCTCACCACCTTTAGATGTACTTAATCTTAGTATTTTTTTCACACAGCTCCTGAAACGCTCGACTGAAGTAAAGAACCTGTTCTCTATCAGCTCTGTCTGTTTTAAAGAACAGAATGGACCGTCTCATCTGTTCCTGTGTGTTTGCTGTGCAGAACAAACAACTTCAGATAACACAGAGCACATGTGAACATTCACAAAGACTTGAATGAAGTGACAAAGAACAGACAAAAAGAAAAATGCTTTGGTGAAAAGTAAAGGCACGTAGGATGTCTTGGTTATCTCGATGGCAACGAAACTCAAACAGATGAACTGTGATGAATAAAATTGCTGACACTCTGAGATTTAGACTGCTAGCTGGTGTTTATGACAATCCAGGGATGTCGATACCTTTGTGTCCTTATCTGAAGTGTTTATGAATGACTAAGAATGACTTTTAACCCTTCTCTTTATTGCCCTTTAATCTTTCCCTCAGAGCATATTTAAAGAAAAACTGGCCCTTGAACAAATGTGGCTGATGATCCCTAAGTGCAAGGTTGGCTGTGGGAATACCAGTAAGATCAGGTTTAACCATACCAAACCCTACCTCCCTGCTGAGCCAAACAGAAATGCTCAATGGAAACACTACATTTGGTACCTTTCCCAAATTTTGACGGTAGAAATGCAAATAACTGCAAAACATGAACGCCAAAACAAACTGGACTAGACCACTAATAGGAAACTTACCATTTGCTATTTCTAATTAAACCCCAACTTAATAATCTGAAACTCCCATTGCTACCCATGCCTTCTGATGTTGTACTCCATGGCAGATCTGGTACCTCCTATTCACCCTTAACTCCAATTTGGGAATCATTTGAAGTTGATCAAACTGATCTGCTGTGTTGGGCTTTATAGACCTGCCAATGACTATAAAGTCTGTCAGACTGCCTAATATAACCACCATCAAATGTACCAAGAAGGTCAAATGGAGCAATTTGTTTGGCCTAAAATAAACACCTCAGTGATAACGTCCATTTTATTAGATATGAGTTTTACCCTTTTGCAATTATCTCTATAATAAATTAATTCGGAGTCCTTTTCCTTTGTTGACCCAAAATGTAAAACAAATAAAATCCTAAACTGATGTGCTTTCAATGACTTTAGGATGGAAGAACAAATACTCCAGAAAAAGGCATACTGAGCCTTTTCTACTTTAAATATTCACATGATTTGGGTCTAAACTTACTAAAGGCAAAGTTAAGACGTACAAAATAGATCATGAAAACTCAAGCAACTATTTTAGTTCTTAAATCCTCCATCAAATGTTGTATCAAAACCAGTACTTTGGTGCTTTTGGTAGAAGCAGTTGGTGGCACCAATTATAATTTCAAGTGCTCCAAAAATATCTGCAGTGGAGGAGGGAACACGTAACTCAAAGAGCTCCAGTTATAGCACATGGTCTTATGATTCAGAAGGTGTCAAGGAATCTTTAAACACAGATTCAAAATAGTTGCACCTGTCAGTTGAGAATGATGTTACCAAAATGATGCCAAAGTTGGATTAGGTTTCTGCAGGAGATGTTAAGTTTGACGTCTTATGGGCTTTTTGACCAAAATAATTAATAAAGTGAGACAGAAAAATTAGTTTTTTATGCTAGTAAAAGCTGTCCTGAATCTGTACAGTTTCCTTTTTGTCATCTACGTGTGTTAACAGGAGCTCAGCGCATTCAGAGTTGTCATTTACTGGCTGTGCTGGGGCTGTTAACTCCCTCAACCAGTTGGGATTTGTCTGGATCCAGGGCAAGTTCAAGCCTTTGCAGGTCAAATTTTCATTTTTACCAATTAAACTGATGGATGCAGTGAACAGAGATATAACTGTTAAACTAATGCTTGATTTAGCAACAGTGCTAGTTAATAATGTTCCATGAGAGTTTAGATTTTGAGAGCAACAATGTTCTAAACTTGCAATAAGGTCATTTAAAGGTGGTAATCTCCGACTTAAATCCTCAGCAGTAAGAGGAAGAATGCTTGTCAATGTGAGATTTGGCATTAACTGTTCAAACTAGATTTTCTGTCTGTAAATGAAACTGCGGTCTCACCTGGCAGAGTTGGATTATTCCATCTGCCTTTGCTTTCTGACAGAGGAGAAAGCGTCTCGGAGCTTTGAAAGCACTCGGCTCAGACTGGATGTATCTCCCCGAACAGGGTGATGAGTGATCCCCACGCCTCCTGCCCGTCTGCATCCCCTCACCTTTCCTCCCCCGCACGTGCTCAGCAGAGACGTTACCTTTCCATCCCCTCTGTCCCTGCGACTTTCCCCCGCCGCCGTAACGACCCA
This sequence comes from Cetoscarus ocellatus, assembly GCA_037902135.1. Lineage (NCBI taxonomy): Eukaryota > Metazoa > Chordata > Actinopteri > Labriformes > Labridae > Cetoscarus > Cetoscarus ocellatus. Next base: position 186,509 of record JBAMNC010001552.1, on the reverse strand, counting down.
CCGAGCGTGAGCTTGAATCATAATAGTTGAAACGGTGTTATAATGAATTCCCGGCTTCATTCCTCGGTGCCCTCTCGCACACGTACAAACCACCTCTGAATATCAATTCACCCCTCTGGCCCCCCCACCTCCTGTGGGCTCCTTTCCTTCATCACTCAAAGATAAAGGTCTGAAAATTACAATATGGTGACTCTGGTGACACAGTCAAATGCGGAGCATACTGATGGCCTGTTTCTCCCTCAGCTGATTAATGGATCATTTTGTCATTTTAACTTCCTGGCTTTTTGCACACTCAAACAAAAGTCCCACCTGCACATGTTATCCAGTCACAAACCTGCCCTGCAAATCATATTCTGAATAGAAATCAGGAGTGGAGCTCACGTGATTCTAATTTCTGTCCCTTTGGAGTTCAAAAACCTGTTAAAATGAGTTTTATAGTAAAAAATATATCGCTTCATCAGTATTCTCACACCAGCTCTCACTCATTTGTTCTGGTTATATTCACCTAACATTTGAAGAGCCAAATTTTGGACACTCTACGTGATGATGCCCTGACTGAACTTGTGTTTTGTCCTGACACAAAAAGCTGCAGGTTTTATTCCACCAGTGAAAGTGGATCCTCATTTGCCTTTCAAATGAAGGAAAACTGAATATTTGAACTAGGGAATGTCTTTTATACTTGAAAATAATTGAATTATTAATCCGATGCAGCCTTGTATTGTGAGTTTTGAGGCTGATGGGGATGAATTTTCATGTTGACACATGACTTTTGGAGCAATTATTTGCTAAAAAGGAGGAAAAAGAAAAAGGCAGCAGACAGCAGATGTAAAAATAATACTTTGTGGTGTTCTTTGTATTTTTGTCCAATTTTTACTACATTTTTGTTTCTTTTTTGTTTCTTTCTTTTTTTTGTAAAAACTCTCTGAAGTAAACTCAAAATGAAGCTGGGATTTAGCAAATATCCCATGTGGGTGATAAAGTCAGATGTGTCTGATGAAACTGAACATGGATTCATTGTCAGTCTGTCCAAATACACACACTTGCCTCCAATCAAACAGGTGAAAAAATAAACAATTGCAAAAATCATTCCCAATAGCATCACCATCAATCCACTACCATTTCCAACCCAACAATCATGCTATGGTATCAAAAACTTGATCCATTATTGGAATGGCTAGGCCATCCTAATGCTGAGCGTTTGTTCCGATGGCAGCTCAAGCTCTCGACAGTCCCTCCTGTAAATCACAAATTCAGGATTCCAACAATTCATGCAAACTCAGCTGATCATTGTATATTCTGTGAAGCAATGCAATGTTTTGTCCAATCACCAAGCTTTCCCCGGCAACTTTGGCCGATATTCTCAGCTCCTGCCCCACAAAACTAACCAGATACAGCAGATGGACTGTTGAAGATATTTCACTAGTCCATCTGGAAGAGAGCCCATAGAAAGTGCTTGGAGAGGGCAGAACCTTTCACAAGCATATCTGGCAGGTGATTAGATGATCCTTCTGTCAATCACATTCATTACAGACCAATCAGACAACGTAGTGGGCGGGAGCAACTGCGCTCCAGAAGGTGAGTCACTTTGTAAATTAAACTTTTCGTCACACATGTCAGAAGAGGACTGAAAATTTCCTAATTATAGAGAAGTCCAAGTGTTATTTGTTTTTAATTTAATGAAGAAATGCGGTCCAGATCTGATAAAACTTATTTTGAAGCTGTTAGCATCTATTTTATCGCTTTGGGCTACTCACACTCATTGTAGATTGGAACTTCGCAGGATAGATCTGCCTGATTACAGACACTGGATTGCACTGCAAGGTTACTGTGCATCAACTTCAGACTAAAAACAGATTTTCTACTAAACTGATGGGCACTGAATTTATAAGAAGCAGTTTCTTGATTAACTCTTTGTACATTGACTGATCAGATTGTGATGTATGACAGGTATAAACCCTGTACAGAGGACGTCTGCTGTGTGAGGGGGCTGGCTGTAGCCTACAGGTCATAATTTAGTTATAATGAGATCTGGTCCAATAGTCTTTAGCCTGTTACTGGGGTTTGTTAGATGTTAATATTTTAGACTAGAATTAATGTTTTTTTTATTTTTTTGTAACGATACTCTAACACCAAAAAAAGTAGTATGTAAGAAAGTATGCATATTGTTGCAGCAATCATGAAGAATAATCCTGGAGGGTCTGTCTAGAGTTTGCTCTCCATGACCGTATTGATATGCACTCAAACATCCTGGTTTCCATCATTTCAAGGATATAGCACTTACATGCACACAGAGAAACCTGGTTATTAATGTCCATGAATATGATAAATACTTATATCCTGATTTCTGAATGCACAGACATCATTGGAGTTTGTGTTTTCAAACCAACCAGGGCAAAGGTGTCAGAAACTGCGATGAGGTGTATACATCACAGTATCCAGGTTTCTCCAGAGTTCTCCAGTGGGCCACCTGGTTTCTTGAATCCAGCACCCTCGTTTCTTGAGCTGGGATGTCATGTCTAATTACTAAACCAAAATCTTGACCAGGATACTCAAGTCCATGTTAACACAGTCCATGTTTCGATGTGCATGTCAAGCTTTGTTTTCTTGTGTACCTCCTTCTTGTTAGAGACTGCGACCTTTCTTAAATGAGGATATCATGTTTTATTTTAACCTTGGTTTTCTCTTAATTCCCTTATTTCGAAAACTGTGACTTATCTTGAGTGCTCAGAGGACAGAATGCAACCTTTAAACAATGCTTCCAGCTACCATTGACCAAAGATGGACAAGCCTCTCAAGAGGACCAACCTCCATATGCCATCCACAGCCTTACTTCATCCATCCAGAACAGGATGGGCTCTTCCAAATCCAGATTTCACGTACACTTGTTCCTTCAGATGATGGTTTTACTGACTCGGAGTCCATGTAAGGAACAACAACTGACTTCAACAAGGACCAGATAAAATGAGGGTTACAATACGCTTTCCATGAGAGGAATTTGGCAATGATGCAGGTCCTTGTGGGTAAAGACCAGAGTTCGCATGGGTTCAGGAGAGTAAAGGCTTAGTCAAGAGCAGCAACAGACTGTGGGAGTCTTAGGAGGTTCCTATACAGTCTTGTAAGAGCTAAGTCAGCTGGAATCAGATCCAGTGGGTTCAAACTCATCTTGTAGGTCTTCACACTTGATTCTGTTCGGCACAAAACACTTTTTAGATCCCTTTATATTTTTCTTTCAGACCTGGGATCCAGGGATGACAGGGCTTCACTTGCAGATATCTTTCTCTTGGTGAAATGGTGGGGAAGAAAGGGAATAGGACGGTTTAGGAAAATAGAAAATAGCAGGAATGATTACCTCATATCACTATAACAGGCAATCTTGGATCCAGGTGAGAAAAATAAAGTACTGGTGAAGCTTTGGTGGGTGAAAATGTGTTACCTACTTCTGAGAGTAGGCTCTGGTAGTGTTACCAAACCACTTACACACCTCATGACTGCACAATGCTGGCATACCCCAACAAAAAACAACAGATGAACAGAATATTTCCAACGGTGATCGTGAAAACAAGTGAGGTACAGTCACAGTAACTGGGCTGTGGATAACCCAGTGGAGGAGAACGCTAATAAATACCACAAAGAAGTGAAACAGGATGGGATCACTGACTGTCTCTCTTTTTTTGTGATAATCCGGTCATCCTGTGTCATTGAGTCAAGGCGCTAGGCATAGGGTTTTGCTAGTTTTGTGTGTTGAGGTTGAAGAGTCTTGAACTCCCAAAGAAGCCCTCCCAGCTTTGTCCTGTTCATGGAGTTGATGCTGTGCTGCTGAAATGTTTGTCTTCTGTTTTCCTTGTATCCAAAACCCGGTCCCAAACAGTGAACACTGGCAGAGACCAGCAGAAACCAAACAAAATAAACCCAGCACAGATGGAGGTCTGATTCCACAGATGTGTCTTCAAACCCTGATTGACTTGTTGCTGTCCTTTGTTAATATACAACAGATGACATCGGGACTTGAGGAAAGGGTTCCAGACTGGACCAGAGCTGAGGACTGGGCTGGAGGTGGAGGTTAGAAGGCAGAGCCGGTGATGGCATTGAGCTGCTTCATTAGCCCCTCTAGACTGGCCATCTGCTCTGAAAGGTCGTCCTGCTCGTAAACCTGAAAGACAAAAAATGATGATAAGCTTCTCATTACCTGTCTGAATATCTGTCTGGTGACTCAAAAGGCTCTTGTAGTCTGCCTTTTTAGGGTGCATGTAGGTTACTGCTGATAAATACCTTTACAATGAAACAATGGACTTCAGAAAATATGGGACAAAGTCAGTGATGTCAGACTTTTTTTTATTAAAGGAGATGTTACACCACATTGAAATGTCTCAAAATGACTTGAATAACCTAGAGACAGTCAAAGAAGAAAGGCCTTAGCCACCAGACAAACCCTGTACAATATCAGTTCTTCCTCTGATTATAAATAAAAACAAAAAAAATTACCCCTCAGATGTAAACAAGTGTATTTCTGCTGTTAACATAGACAGAAAATAGGGCACATTGCTTAATTTCTACAATTTGGCATTGGTTTCGCTCCCCTTATCCCTACCCTTTATGGAAATCTTAAATTGGGGACAGTACCTGTAACTTTTTCCCAATCACCTTTGGTAAGGTGTCAAGCAAGTTGAGCCAAAACTAAAATGTAATACAAGGACTCTATTGGCCATGGATTGGTCAGAGAAAGCTGGTGTTTTTAATTGAAAAAATGCTGCAGTATGGTCTGTTGGGCTTGCTTACTAATGTAACAGTGGTATGACATCACACTGGTAGCTTGCCAAGGGGGAACGAGCCTTTTCAGGCTGCTACTGATGATAGGGAGAAGTCCTGATGCTGTGGAGGCATAGTACAATCTCTTTAAACAAACACCAGGGAGTTTTCTGACTGAACACCAGGTTAAATGAAACACAGTCAATGCTGTCACTTGTATGAATGTGTTTCCAAGGACACAATCCTCTCTGAGTGTGACGGCTGCACTTACCCCCCGCTGAGACTCTGATGGCTGTGTAATGCGTGTTCTGTCCGCCTATACGAGCTGTAACATCTGATCTGCCTAAGTGCCTCCATCCCTGTGAGAGAGACAGTCAAGTGCACATCTCCCTCTCTCTCAGTGTGTCCTATTGAGTGTGGCCTTCAAGCAGAGTTTGTCTTTGCAGTTGGAACAAAAAAGAAAAATTCAATATTCTCCTCAGCACGCAGCAGAAAACCAATAAAGGCTCAGTGGAAATATTTCTCACACTTAAGCTGAAAGGTTTGTGTCAATGAACAAAATGGTCATGGACTAAAGCGGCATTAGCATCGAGTGTACAGTTAAAGTTCAAGTCCTCTCATAACCCACTGATCCCAAATAATTACAGACCTCCAATAAACCCACAGACATGCAAAGACTTTGGCAAAAACTGACAAATATAAGCTGCAGAATCAAGTGAATCCCTGAAACATTACTGTTGGTCTAACCTCCCCTTTATCTGTGTGATTATAATAGAGAACAGATGCTGAATAATGATAATTATGCTACATCCAGTAATGGAGATAACATATATGTAAATATAAGATATATATAAGATATAAGGTCTACTAGTCCCTCATCACTTTAGTTACTGCTAAAGACCCATTTCTTCTCTATGGCCTTCAATTAAACTAACCCAAGCCCTCTGTTGTACTGTATATTGAAATATTTCAGATAGTTTTAGATTTCTTTTTATTATTATCATGTTTTTATGGTTTAGTTTTTATCTTGTTTGCCATCGGCCTTTGGGCTTTCTCATCCCATTTGGCCATTTTAGTTTGTTAGTTGTACTCCTTACGATGATTCCCATTGCTGTTTTTCTATCTTGTTGATCTCTGTGGTTTCACACTTTGTTCAGAATGATGTTTTTAAATGTACTACATAAATGAATTTTGACTTGACTTGACTTGATGAAGTAAAATTTGGTTTGTTTACATTGATAGGCTAAAATGGATAATTTCATTTTTCAAACAAATTATTCAGAGGCATTTTGACCTGAATTCTGACCTACTGATTGAGTCAAAGAAACTGAGAGAGACATTTGGCCTTGAGTCATAAACCTAACAAATGTATTCTGTTTTGCTGTCCGTCAAGGGAAGACTCTTCACTGATTTGACTGCCATACCTCAGAATATATCTTACATTACAAGTTTAAAAAGCCAGACAAAACAAGGCACCTCAAGACCCTATTCATTCGAGTGTTTGGTCAGAAACTCTGTCCAATAATCAACAAGGACAAACTCCAAGGCCTTGCTTTTCTCTGGTAAAATGCCTTCATTTCATCACATGGTCATGCAGACCTAAAAACAAACTCTAATGCTTTTTGGCATCAAACCAAAGACAAGCTAACAGATGCTCAGGGTACTGGAGGTACCCCTTTTAAATTGGACTGGTACCTGTTCAATTACAACACAAGATCAGTTTCACACCTACCACATTTGGTCCAGACAAACTCTGGTTTGCTGTCTTGGAAAGTTTGTTTGATTTGGGGTGATGTGAAAGCCTCCACAAACCCCAGCCAAAGAACTAAACTTCGGGGTCCGTTCACTTCCAAGCAGACCACAGTTCAGTTAGCAGTAGGTGTGAAAGTCACACGAACTCAACAAGGACCAAACAAGGCAAACATACAAAAACAGGGCATTGTAGCTTGAATCTAGCAAAAGACTCATGTGCTGGACTTTTCCCTCCAGAGAGGTCTAAACCTGCTGATCCAGATTCTAAAAATCCAACATGCAGCGTGGTCCAGTTAAAGCTTTCAACCTAAACAGAGAGGGTCATGTTATCTGCTTCAGGACAACATGGAGCCCCCTCCAGTCCTGTATGGATTTTTAGATTGCCTCCATTTAAAACATCAGTGAGGCTCCATCACAGCGGGACACGGGACAGTTACACATCCTGGATCCACCAGCAGCAGCTGGTTCACAGTAATACTGTCATGAGCAGAACGTGGACAGTCCACCTTATTGGTCACTGGACACCAGAAAGTGGTCCAAAAAATCCTCTTTTAACATTAGAGGAACAATATGCAGAACTTTGTAATGAAATGTTCATTTCACTTTAAAAATGACTGGTTGTAGGTCATGTTTATATTTTATTTGTTTAGTGCCTACATTAAATACAAAGTCAGAGAAATCTGTGACTTTTCTTAGCTGTAAGGGAACGTGTCTCGTGGCAACTACCATAGCAGGGCATGAATATTGTTGCAGTGGAAACACAGCTTTTCCCAACAGACTTTAGCCATGGCCAAAAGTTTTGAGAATGACACAAATATCAATTTTCACAAAGTCTGCTGCTTCAGTGTTTTTAGATCTTTTTGACTGATGTGTCTATGGTAAACTGAAGTATAATTACAAACATTTTATAAGTGTCAAAGGCTTTTACTTGAGTTTATGCAACAAGTCAATATCTGCAGTGTTGACCCTTCTTTTTCAAGACCTTTGTAATTCCCCCTGGCATGCTGTCAGTCACTTCTAAATCCTGACTGATGGCAGCCCATTCCTGCATAATCAATGCTTGGAGTTCGTCAGAATTTGTAGGTTTTTGTTTGTACACCTGCCTCTTGCAGATTGACCACAAGTTCTCTAATGTCTGGGGAGTTTCCTGGCCATGGACCCCAAATTTTTCGGTTTTGTGCCCTGAGTCATATAGTTATCACTTTTGCCTTTTGGTCAGGTGCTCCATCATGCTGGAAAAGGCATTATTCATCACCAAACATGTTTTTTGGATGGTTGGGACAAGTTGCTCTCAGAGGATGGTTTGGTACAATTCTTTATTCATGGCTGTATTCTTAGGCAGAGTTGTGAGAGAGCCCACTCCCTTGATTGAGAAGCAACCCCACACATGACTGGTGTCAGGATGTTTTACTGTTGGCATGACAGAGGACTGATGGTAGCCTCACTTTTTCTTCTCTGAACAAGTGTTTTTCTGGATGCCCCTAACAATCGGAAAGGGGATTCATCAGAGAAAATGTCTTTACCCCAGTCCTCAGCAGTCCAATTCCTGTACCTTTTGCAGAATATCAGTCTGTCCCTGATGCAGTGGCGTGCACAGACTTTTTCAAGGGCAGGGGCGAAAAGGAAAAGGGCACATACAGCGCGTTCTCACCACTGAAGAGGCTCCCTTCAGGCGCGTTCACATGTTTGCAGTTCACTGATAATCTCTGGTATGCCTCCATGTCCATGTCGATTACCTCCCCCCACCCCCTCCGCTAAAGACACCGTAGGTCACCTATTTGATTTCAAACCAGCAAATTTCGTTGAAAGGTGAGGGATTTTCATGCCTGGCATTTTAACACCATATTAGCACCAGAAAATCAAAACTGGTTCTGTGAGATAGTTCTGGCTCAATATAGATCAAAAACATAATTGCAACAGTAATGTTCCATAGTATTTCTTGGTCCTAACAGTCTTCTGGAGTTTAGTGTGGTTTTTCCACTTAAGAGGGCAGTTTAGTGTGTTTTGGGTCAATGTAGCCCAAGTAGAGCTGGTTTTGCAGAATTTGCATGGAGGTGGTATCAGGTGGTGGGGGGGAGTCGGGGTGGGTCATGGGCAGTGTTCAGCAGTGATGTAGCAGAGGGAAAGAAACTGTTCTTGTGGCGTGAGGTTTTAGTCCGGATGGACCGCAGCCTCCTGCCTGAGGGGAGGGGCTTGAAAAGTTTGTGTCCAGGGTGAGAGGGGTCGGCCAAGATCTTGCCTGCACGCCTCAGAGTCCTAGAGGTGTGCAGATCCTGGAGAGATGGCAGGTTACATCCGATCACCTTCTCTGCAGAGCGGATGATGCGCTGCAGCCTGCTCTTGTCCGTCCTGCAGGGTACCAGACGGTGATGGAGGAAGAGAGGATGGACTCTATGATGGCCATGTAGAAGTGCACCATCATAGTCTTTGGCGGGTTGAATTTCTTCAGCTGCCTCAGGAAGTACATCCTCTGCTGTGCCTTCTTGATTAGGGAGGTGATGTTCAGCTCCCACTTCAGGTCCTGGGAGATGATGGATCCCAGGAAGCAGAAAGACTCCACGGTGAGTACTGTGGAGTCAGAGAGTATGATGGGAGCAGGGGGGGCTGTGTTTCTCCTGAAGTCCCACTACCATCTCCACTGTCTTCAGGGCGTTGAGCTCCAGGTTGTTCCTGCTGCACCAGGTCACCAGATGGTCCACCTCCAGTCTGTAAGCAGACTCATCCCCATCAGAGATGAGACCAGTGAGGGTGGTGTCATCTGCAGACTTCAGGAGTTTGACGGACTGGTGACTGGAGGTGCAGCTGTTGGTGTACAGGGAGAACAGCAGTGGGGAAAGAACACAGCCTTGGGGGGAGCCGGTGCTGATGGTCCTGGTTTCAGAGACATGCTTCCCAAGCTCAGCTGGGAGAGCTTGTCCTGGAGCAGGGAAGGGATGACCATGTGAAAGGCAGAACTGAAATCCACAGGATGACAGATTGATCTCCAGCCTTGTCCCCATCAACACTCTAATCTGTGTTAACAGGAGAATCACTGAAATGATGTTAACGGGTTCTTTTGTGGTGGGGCTGAACTTCAGGGGAAATGTTTTTGGGATTAAGTTCATTTTCATGGCACAGAGGGACTTTGTAATTAATTGCAATTCATCTAATCACTCCTCATAACCTTCTGGAGTATATGCAAATTGTCATCATAAAAACTAAAGCAGCAGACTTTGCGAAAATCAATATTTGTGTCATTCTCAAAACTTTTGGCCACGGCTGTACACCTAATTTGTTGACCAAACCCCCTCCACAGCTCGTAATCCCACTGCCACACTCCTCCAACCCCCACCTCCTTATCAGGGGCCCAGTAAGGGAGATAATCTGGTAAGTGTAGCCCATAAGGTTGTGTGAACTATTCCAGGATGGGTGTCAGCGGCTCAGTTCAGAGAGATGCTCAAGTGAAGGCTGAGGACTGGAGCCCTGCTCTGGCTGTCACATGTCGATGTGTCCTTGGTCAAAGCACTTAACCCCAAATGGCTCCCACTTCTGGGTCAGAGGCATGGTAGTTGATATTTATGCACACCTTGTATAGAAATCCCAGCTACCATCATGGAGTTATGATAAGACTGCCTTTTGTCAAGCAGACAAAGCCTGGCGAATGATGAGTATTATAGCCTCCTGCCATTAGTTGGGGCTGTGGCGATGGTCTCTATTCTTGACATCCGGCCCATTGTTGCACTATGACCTGTAAATACACATCCAGCTTAATAACATCATTTAGCCTGGTGCAGCTAAGCAGTATTTTGAGTGATTAAATAAAGAAAAAGTTGAATTTAGGCTGCTCAGATGAAACTGGCACATATACAGGGGCAGACACTCCAGAAGGACGATGGAAATATTTCACTATGGTCCATCTGGGCATGACCCACAGACAGTGACTGGGAGGGGCAGAGCCCTTAAAGGAAATGTTGAAGTTGACTGGATTAATGTTTGACTGTCACATTCATTACAGGCCAGCCAGAGGTTTGACTCTCTTCTTGCTTTCAGCATAACTAACTCACTTCTGTCATGACTGCCTCTTGGTCCCTAAAATGAAACTGCGAAGTCTGGCCACTTTCTGAGCAGGAGCAATCGTCACAGCTTGAAGATCTGCTAGATGGATTTGTCTGATGACAGACATGGGATCTGGCAAATCCAGCTCCATTACATGGTGAATTCTCATTAAAAAGGGCCAGATGATCAAACATTGAATGATTCTGTCAATAAGACAAATGCTTTGTTTTTTTTTTTCTAATGAACAAACACATATAAATGACTTACATAAAAACTGATTATACCAGTAACTATATTTCAAAACTCAAATAAAAAATCTTAATTTAATTAGACACACATTTTTCAAGTCAGTCTGAGATACCATTTTAAATATCAAACACAGGAGTGTTCAGGTAAATACCACACATGTAAGAAAGGTCCATTAAGTCATATTTGCTGATTTTAAACCTTTCCCGCATGGTGTCAACAGATATTTGAAATGCTTCTATACCATTTAGGTTGCAAACTACCAGGTGGTGAACTCGCAAACCATCGTCTCAAGTTTTCTAATAATATGATCTTGGCGTCTTTTTGTCATATTGAGATATGTCATTATAACTCCAAAATGGCCAACTTAATAAGATGTTAGGAACACTTTTACAAAGATTATAAAAAGACTTTCTTTTATATTATATTCTGTGACCAAAATTCATCCATCCACTCCAGAGGATGTTCTGCCTGTATTCAAATTTCACCTATTTAAAATGTTGGTGCAATTTACAAGTAAATAGGTTAATTAAAGAGAAATATTGAATATACTTCAGATTTTGTCTTTGATTTCAATGCTAACATTTTATCTATCAGGTCATTTAAAAGCAGAAGTCCATGTGAGGACATTAAAGCCTCTTATTGTGCAGGGGGACGGTGCATGGACTTTGTCCAAATTTTGTGTTACTACAGTGTAATTACACTGACTGTAATAACTTATTCCTCTGAAATATCATGTTTTCTCTCAGAGTTGTTCCAACTGAGTGTAAATGGGTTTGAAAGAAGCAGAAATTCTTTGAAATTCTGTGAATGTGTAGATGTGACATGAGAAAAGTACTACAGAAGCTCAGATCCATCCACCACAGCGTAATCTGTGTCCATTCTGCAGCTGTGCGTCTCTGAAGTGGACATTAGAAACAGCACGTGTCCACTTTATCTGAGTAAACTCCAACAGCGTGACCTTTTGACCTTACACTTTCACTCTGAATGAGACCATGAAAGCTCGACTCAGCCTCTCAGTCTGACCTCTTTTCTCCATCCACAAACAAAAACAGGTGTTAGAAATCACACCAGAGCACAAGAGCATCACAAGGCCCACTGAGCCCTGATCTCATTTGTTGACCTCTAACAGCTGAGTCAGCGAACGCTTCATCGATGGGATAAAACCCCGCAGATGCACGGCCCTGGTGTCTGATATCCTGTTATCTCTGATGACCTGGACTCACACCGTTCAGTAATCCAACTGAAAGTCATCCCAGCACGCCGAGGGGAGGACGAGCACACTCAGACTGACACTGTTCTGGATCTGAATTGTGAGGAGGGGAATAGATAGATACAGAGATAGATAGATTACTTTATTTATACCCAAGGGTAGATTTGTCTTGCAGACAGAGTGATTGCATTCCACAACACAAACCACACACAAACAATAAACAACTCACTGCCGGTCGCTGTGTGCGCATGCTAGAGTTACATCAGAAAGGTTATAAACTCAGGCCGGTTTGATGAGGTGACAGATGTGATGTATCATAGTGTTAAACTGAGACACCAGAGACAAGATCCAGATCAAATTAAGACAGAGGACAAAATACTGACACTTTTTCAACAAAAGGAAAAATTACAAGAAAATATATTTTGCTCCGTTGCATCTTAAGAAGGTTCTCAGTAGAGCTTCAAAATCCCCCCAAAAAATGGGAGCAAGAGACAAAAAATTTGAGCAAGAAATTTACTAAATCAGCAATTAAACTGAAATAGGCTGTTCATCAGCTGTTCAAAAGTTTTAGCCACAGTCTGTATAAGCCAAAATCTGCAGAAAAATTTTATTCTGTGTCATTTTCTGTCAGGTATTCACGCTGTCATGACCTCCTGATGGCAAAGGCAGAAAAGCTTTCCCTCTTTGAACGCAGTCGGATTGTTGAGCTGCAGAAGCAAAGCCTCTCACAGCGCACCTTTGCTGCTGAGGCTGGACAAGCCTCAGCCTCAGGGTAAGACAGGATCTTAGAAGAAATTCAAAATGACTGAGGGTTATGGAACAAAAAAAGTCAAGTGGTAGACCAAAAAAATCTCACATTTGCTCAGCCAGAGGATCCGACTGGCTGTCCGTCAAGACACAGGATGATCCTCAACCCAAATGAAGGCAGTTACTGGTGCTGACTGCAGCCCAGTAACCATCAGACGGGATGTGAGAGGGTGGGGCTTAAGAAACAAAAAACCTCCTCAAAGTCCACGTCTCCTGCAACGCCACACAACAGCCTATCTGGACTTTGGGAAGGAGCCCTCATCTGTGTGATAATGACTGAGGGCCCTCATCTGTGTGGTCATGACCGAGAGCCCTCATCTATGTCGTTATGACTGAGGGCCCTCATCTGTGTGGTCATGACTGAGGGCCTTCGTCTAGGGCAGTCACAACATCAGACTTTCACCTCATGATTATAGTGGCTAAAAAACATCTTGATAATTTTATTATCCCGATATTTACAAAAAATCTGAAAGTGCAAGAAATAACAATAAGAAGTACAAAAAGAAGGTGATAATGAAACAACCAATCGATAATGCAAAGTGTGTCAGCCTGATACTTATCTTTGACAGGGCTTTACATGCTGCAGTCAACCCACAGGCAGTCAGAACTGAAGCATCTTTAAGTGCAGCTGAGGATCAGTTTGGACTTTAACAGGTGAGAGACGTTGGTTTAAAATCATATTTAAGCTGTTGTCTTAGTGATTGAAAGAGAGTCGACATCGATGGACTAAAGCAGAGTCTGTGTCAAAGCGTAAAGATAGTCAGCGATGTTCAAACAGCTGTTTCTGTTGCTGATCTTCAGACATCAAACCCATCGGGTGGATGGTGGGCCATGTGGTGTGTTTGTGTCAGAGAAATCCCTGCTGCGCTGCTCTCACTCCCCCATCCACTTGGCGGCTGAGCCATCTGCTCACACCGTATTACCCCATGTCTAATTTTTTATTTTTCATCCAGCTTGAATCAAAAGTTCAAAGTTCATTTGTTTGTCAAATCATCAGCTGTTAGGAGCATATATACTCACTTAAGCACAACCTGTGTGGCCAATCACCCTGCTGCTGCCATACTTTAAATCGGGTCTTTGCTCCTCCATCTCCTGCTCCACCTCAGGCACCTCCTGCCGCCTCATCAGCATCCAGGTCCAGCTCCTCCGAGGTCTGGCCCCTCACGCTGAGAGCTGATCAGAGGTCCACTGCCCCTCTGATCCAGTATCCCTCACCACCAGAGTCTGGACTAGGGATGTAACAGTTACTGGTAAAATTTAAATTACCAGTTAACAGAGTTTGATTACCACACTGTGTCAATAACTGTGTCAATAACTCACGGTGATGCTGCTCATGTGTCTGCTCCTCGGTAAGGCAGCCGCGAGCTCTCACAAATGGAGGGGCGCATGTGCAGTTTGCATTGTTTGGCCTCTGAAAGTGAAAGTATGGCCACGGCGTTTGGTGCCCGCACAGAGACTACAGCGGAGATATTTCCTCCTTGAAACAGACAAAGTCTGAAGTCTGGTTGAATTTTGGATTTTGTGGAGGGGAAACTGATTGAAGACGGTCGCCCTGTCTAAAACATGAAGCTGTTGCCGGTGACAGAAAAAGACGTGCGTGATTAAAACTACTGTAACTCCTCGAGTAAGTGAGCTGACTGAGACGGAGAGAGTGAGAAGATTCAGAGAGCCACACCTGAGTGAATTATAGGTGGTTTATCAGTATTTTCTGTGTAAATAGTGTATAAATGTTGTAAATAACAGCATTAGTATCATTATGGAGCGTGATCTTGCCGTCCTTTTGCTGTTTATTTGACTTGTTTTGCCGTATTTGGTAATTGATCGTCTTTTTCCATCATAGTTTGTGTTTTATGGATTTCATCAATTGTAATTTGGAAATATTGGAAGAGGAAATGTGGAGGAGATCTGCCAGGGAGAGGGGAGACCAGAGGAGAGTCACTGAAGGGGGCTAACTGGACAGGAACTGCCTCAGGGACTATCGTCAGTAAAAAAAACGCCTGAACATGGTCTGATATAGCGAGCTGTAACATGGACACTAATCCTGGAGGCAAACAAAAAATTTGAGTGTTATGTAAAATAGGTTGAGTTTATTTTTGGTCCTCTCAAAACTTTGAACATGTTCATTTACAATTGTTTATGAAGAGAATCCTGTTTAACGTTTAAATCCCTTTTTTTCTTTTGTTGTAATTACACACTGTTGAAGCATTCATAACATAATAATGACAAATACTTGCCAGAATTGTTTACTTTTATTTCTCATGAAAAAAGGGTGAAAAAAATTTACTCGTAGGACATTTCCTAACACATTTATTAACAAAAAAGATAAAAAGACCTCTTATATTTATAATATTTAAGGGGTTAAATGATTTCAAGTGTGTGTAAAAGTACTTTTTGAACATTTTGAGCACACTGCAACAATGCCATGATAATAATGATAACCGTGATAATTTTGGTGACAATAACCGTGATATGAAAATTTCATACCGTTACATCCCTTGCCTGGACTGTGAGGGGGAACCCTCTCTGCCTCAGGACCCTGTTCTCTCCTGATTAAAGTACAATGATTGCCAAGTTCAGTAAAGACAGCTATCGTCCATACAGGTGAACTGCACCTGGCCTCATCACCATGGTAACGTCTGCTGTCATGGGTTTAAAATGAAACGTTACACATCATCTCCATCTTCATCCTGATCAATATTCTGCAGCATCAGTCAGCGTAGGACTTTGACCCTCCTTCAGGATAAATCTGCGCTCTAACTGCATCGTCAAAGCGCCATAGTGCCACAATCACAGCTGGCTGACCAGCTCTGAGCATCTTGGTCAGAGTGTGTGTTTGTGTGAGATGGATGGGCCAGAGGGCTGATGGGAAAAGACTAGATCAATTACAGAGATAGAACAGCAGATGAAGAGAAGAGCCGCTGACCTTTACCTCCCCTCTTTATCTCTCTCTCTCCGCACACATCTCTCCATCTCATTTTCTCCTCCTCCTCTCCTTATCGCTGTTATTACCCCGCCTGGGATTGTCTCTCCCTCCTCTTCCTCATCTCCTCCCTTCCATCCTTCTCCCTCTCCTTCCTCACACCTCTCCCTCAGTCTGGTATGAATATTTAACCACAGCTGTGTCCCTCCACATCATCTTCTGTGGTTTAGCTCGTCCTTCTTTGCCCTCTGCCTCACCCGTCCTCACCCCTCTCTTCTCAATCAGCCTCTTCATCTTCCTCTCTGCCCTCCACATCCTCCTCTTGCCTTTATGTTATTTCCTTTTCACGGTACTCTTTTGTCTCCTTTATTTCCTTCCTCACACCTTCTTCTGTCCCGTCTCTTCCTCTTATCTTCCCCCACATTGTTCTCTTTCTATTACACCCTCTTCCTCACCTTCTCCTCTTCCTCATTATTATAACCCATTTCCTCTTCAGCTCTTTTCTTTTCTCTCCTCCTCCCTCTTAATCATTCCTGTGGTCATTTCCCTCTCCTTTTCCTCATTCCCCTTCCTCTAATCTTCCATTTTGTCTCCTCTCGGATCCTCACTGGACAGTTTCTTTAAAACATGTCAGACCACAGACATGAGGACGGTTTCAACAATTTTCACTAATATTTTACTACTCCAAATGCACTTTACCGATTGCTCTAAGCTGGTGGGTCAGCACCCAAAAGGGGGTCCTGGAGCAGTTTTTAGTGGGTCAAAATGTTCACCCTCTGAACTGAATTTAATGTTACTGTTGTTAAACTTTTCTTTCCTCTTCCTTTCCTATTTCCTTCACTTCCTTTCACCCTTCCTCTTTTTTTTTTTGGTCTTTTTCTGCCTTTCCCCTATGTTTCCTTTCCTGCCCTTATGTCTCCTATCCTTCCTGTGTTTATCTTTTTCTTTCCTTTCCTTATATCCATTTCCTTTCCTTTCCTATTCTTTCCATAACCCTTTTCCTCTCTCATTTTCTGAGATTTTATTTTCTTTTTCTGTCCTTCCCTTTTGTTTCTACTTTCCTAACCTTACCCTTTCCTTTGTTTATGTTTACTTTCCTTTGGTTATGTTTCCTTTTCTTTCCATCTTTCTATTCCTTCACTTACCTCTTTTCCTTTAACTTTTTGTGTCCTCTCCTTTCCTTTCCTTTGTTCTCCCTTCCTCTCCTATTTTTCCTGTGCCATTTTGTCCTTCCCCCCTGTTTCCTTTCCTATCCTTTTGATTTCTTTTCTCTTCCTTTGATTTCCTATCCCTCCTGTTGTTTTGTTTGTTTTTCCATTCCTGGTCTTTCATTTCTTTCCCTTCCTTACCCATCCTTTCCTTCCTGGTCCTCCCCTTAACCCCTCTCTTTCTTACTTTATTTCCTTTGTTTTCTAATTTCTTTTTCCGTCTTCTCTCCTGGTTAATTTTCCTTTGCTTTTGATTCTTTGACTTTCCTTTTAATTTCTTTCAGTTGCGTTTGTCTCCTTTCAATCCTTACCCTGTTCCCTTCCCCCCTTTTTTTTGTTTCCTTCCCTTTGGTTTCCTATCCTCAATGTTTGTTTCATTTTTCTGTCCTGTTTTCCTGTCCTCTCCTGTTTTTCTTTATCTTTTCATCTCTTTCCTTTTGTTTCTTTCCTGCCCTTTTGTTTCCTTTCCTTTGATTTTCTTTCCCCCATTTGTTTCTTTTTCTTTCCTGATATATTTTTTATTTTTTTCCTTTATTTTCCTTTCCTCTACTTTCTGTTCCTTTCCTTAACCCCTTCCTTTCTTACTGTATATAATTTGTTTTATAATTCATTTCTCTGTTCTTTTATGTGGTTTCCTATACTTTGCTTATGCTTCTTTTATTTCCCTTTATATTGATTCCAGTTGCTTTTGCCTCCTTTCCTTTGAGTCCCTTTTTATTCCAGTCCTTACCCTGTACCTTTTCCTCTACCTTTGTTTTCTTTCCTTAAGTTCTTCTCTGTTATGTTTGTTTCCTTTTGTTTACTTTCCTTACTTTTGACTTCCTTTCTTTTAAGTTTTGCTTCCTTTGTTTCCTTTCCTGGTCTTTAATTACCATGCCTGATTTGCCCTTCCTTCTGTTCCAGTCCTAACTTCATGTCCTTTTTTACCCTCTTTGTTTTGCTATTATTTCCTTACTTTTCCTTCCTCCTCTTTTTTGTTGCTTTTGTTTCCTTTCCTCACTCTGCACTTTTTCTTCGTCTATTGTATTTTCTTCATATTTGTTTCCTTCTGTGTCCTTTCTTTTCTCTTCTTCTCCTTTTATTCCGTCTACTTTTGTCTATATCTTTGTTTCCTTCCTGTCCTTTTGTTTCTTTTCCTTTTCTAACCTTTGATTTTCTCAATCCTGCTGTTGTTTCCCTTCTTTTTTCCTTTCTTTCATCCCTTTCCTTACCCTTTTGCATTCTTCTTTTTTTTTTTTTAGTCATTTTTTTGTTGTCCTTCCTCTTCACGCCCTTTCTTGTGCTTTTGTTTCCCTCTCAGATCATCTCAGACTGGTTTCTAGGGCAGGACAATGAGTTCACTCTAATAGCTTTCACAGTCACCAGATCTCAATCTAATAGAGCACCTTTGGGATGTGGTGGAGCAGGAGATTCTCATCATGGAAGTTCAGCAGCTTGTGATGCAGTCATGGAGATATGGTCAACATCTCTGAGGGATGTTTCAGCTCCTTGAAGAATCTGTGACATGAAAACTTAAGGAGCTCTGAAGAGCGATAGGGTGTCCGGTGATTGTATTTACCTCTCCTGTCTTTCTCTCAGATTTGTCGTCTTTCCTCCACCCTGTCCCTCCTCCTCTCGTCTCCTTCGTCACGCTCACTAATGATCTCTGTTTTATTCTGGCTGTTCAGACTGAAGAGGAGGAAGCAGCTGTTTGTGTTTGTATTTATTCACAACGCCAAGCCTTCCTCTCTCAGACTTTATCTTCTAGCCCTCATATTTTTTGTCTCCGTCTTTGTCTTTTCAGATTTTGTTTCGTGCCTTTCCCTCCTCTGTGGATATTCAAGGACAGATTTGCTGTGACTCATGTTACAACATCTGACACTTGCTACACCTCCGGCTGTCTCCTTCATTTTTGTTGCCCCCCCCCGCTGAGCTGAGCTGAGCGGGGCTTGTTGTTTCCTCTTGGGAAGACATTTTGAGTTTCAAAACATGTGTCCTATTTTTTAAACACATTTGGGGTCTTGATGAATAATTAGAATAAAAGTTTGCTCTAGTAAATGACAGACAGTTTGTTCGAGCATGTTAGTGGAGGAAATGAAAACTTGTGGTTGATGTCCTCATTTGCCATCATGATTTCAATCCTGGTCTTCGAAGCCTCATAAAACTAAAGAGGACATTTGACACCCAAAAGGACATGTCCAGGGGGGTTGTGCTCCCTCAGCACCCTCTTCAGTTCGAGAAGCTTAAATAATTTTAGGCTGTTCCCTATTTGAAAAGTGACTAGACAATAGTCAGTGATCAAACCATAACCTGTTAATACAAAAAACAGAATACAATAGATACACACCCTGTTCTCAATGACATGGAGATGTTACGTAAAACAAAAAGAAACACTTTTCCACGCTAAATGAATAAACAAAGACAAGATATTAATGTCCAAACTGATAAATTTCCTTGTTTTTTTGTTAATAATCACTCTTTTTCAAATCGATGCTTGCAACATGTTCCAACAAAGCTGGGACAGGGGCAGCATCACCTTTCCTTTTAACAACACTCAATAAGTGAACGGAGGACACTGACTGTTGAAGCTTTGTAGGTGAATCCTTTCACATTCTTCTTGATGTTCCACTTCAGTGTCTCAACAGTCCCGGGGTCTCCATTGTTCTTCATAATGCTCCTCACCTGTTCAGAGGAGACAGGTGTGGACTGCAGCAGGTCAGTCTAGTCCCTGTTCAGTGGAGACAGGTGTGGACTGCAGCAGATCAGTCTGGTCCCTGCCGTTGTATCTCGAGCAGAATGTGTCTTCATGTCTCTGAAATAAACAGGGACATCCCTGCTCCTAAACCTGTATGTACTTTTCAGCATTAATGGAGCCTTCACAGATGTGCAGGTTACCCATGGGGCACTAATAGCCCCCCATACCATCAGAGATGCTGTCTTTTGACCTTTGCTCTGATAACAGTCTGGATGGTCCTTTTCCTCTTTAGCCCAGAGGACACCATGTCCATGATGTCCAAAAACAGTCTGAAATGTGGACTCAGACCATAGCAGACTTTTCCACTTTGCCTCAGTCCATCTCAGATGAGCTCGGCCCAGAGAAGCCGGCGGTGTTTCTGGGTGTTGTTGACATTTGGCTTTGTCTTTGCATGGTAGAGTTTGACCTTGACCTTGTAGATGTAGAGATGAACTGTGTTAACTGACAATGGTTTTCTGAAGTGTTCCTGAGCCCACCTGCTGATATCCTTTACAGAATGATGCTGCTTTATAATGCAGAGCTGCCTGAGGGATCAGAGGTCACGGGCATTTAGTGTTGCTTTTTGGCCCTACTGCCTACATGCAGAGATTTCTCTGATTCTTTGAATCTGTTGATATTATTTTGGACTATAGATGATGAAATACCTAAATTTCTTGCTACTGTATGTTGAGAACTGTTCTTAAGCTGTTGGACTATTTGCTCATGCAGATGTTCACTAAGTGGTGAGCCCTGCCCCATCCAGGCCTTGAGATGGCTGACCTTTTGACCTTTGACCTTTCAAAGACGCTCCTTTTAAGACTGTAGCCCAGAAATCAGCATCAGGAGCAATAGAGAGATCTTCTTCCCATTTATTAGAGGGTAATGTTATGGATTTGTCAGTCTGTAGTATTATTATTTTCTATATCTTGGAAAAAGGTTTTTGGGGAAAAAGGATGTTAATAACCAGGTGGTGGAATGGGACCAGGGTGTTATTATGAAAAATATGTTTAAGATGTGTGATGCCTTTTTCAGCCCACGCATTCAGGTTAAGTGGTTTTTTATTACTTAGAAAATCAGGGTTATGCCAGATTGGAGTTAAATTGGATGGTGCAAGGCTAGAGTTTGTGATTTTGTGGAATTTCCACCAGGCTGTCAGTGTTGAAGCTATTGTTCCTGCATTGAAACAAGGATGATGCTTGATGGTTTGACTGAGGAATGGGAGGTCTGAAAGAGTTATGTCTTCCCAGATAGTTTGTTCTATATCTAACCAGGTGATATCTGATTGAGTTGGATGTGTCCATTTGTATATGTATTGCAGTTTATTTGCCAAAAAGTAGTGTTGGATGTGTGGGGCATCTAGAACTCCTTGCAATTTTGGTTTTTGTAGAGTTGTAAGTTTGATCCTTGGTGTTTTGTTTTTCCAATAAAATTTAGGGGGGGGGGGGGGGGGGGGGGCAATCTTGTTTGGGTTGTGACCCCTCTCTGCCCACCTCTTACCTGCCTCACCTGCCCTCTGTTTTTATTGCACCACGACATCCACTCGTTTGGGGCAGGCAGAGAGAGGGGGGGTCGGAGGGCTCCCACTCGACCTGTTTTTCCCCAGTTTTAATGCACCACATCACACTTAGAACTGCACTGAGTCATGGTGAATGGATAATGTATCTTTGTCGGGGATCAATGATACAGAATAGCAGGGGAGGGACTAGGGGTGGATCACTAGTTTAGGCTTGGTGCGGCTGGTGGGGTCCGGCCCTTTATGGCTGGGACTCTGTACTGGGGAGCCCAAATCTATCTAGTGGGATGGTGTCGGTGGCTCTCGGGTGTGGTTGGGCTCCGGTGCCTGCGGGTGGGGGCCTGGGGCAGCTCCCAGGGGGCGGATGGGCTCTGCTGGGTTTCATGTTTCTTGGTGGCCTGTGGTGCTGGATCCGTGGGCCTGTCGCTCGCTGGGGACCTCGGCGTGGGTGGCTGCCTGTGGGTTGCTGCTCTGTGCTGGTGGTCCAGGGGCCTCCTTGGTCTTACGGGCATCAGTTTCCTGCGCTTCTCTTGGCCCTGGCTCCTCTTGGGGGAGGGGCGTAAGCTCGGCACCGCCACCGTACGCCCACATCCCGCCCCACCCAACCTTGCTGTGACTGGCATCCAGACCAACATAAGATCGGCCGCGGACCCCCTTCTGCCGGGGAGGGCCTGGTCCCTGGGGGATTTGGCTCCCAGGGGGCTGGGGACCTCTAGCCTGCCGTGGGGGGGTGGGGGTGGCTGGACGCAGGGGGTGGGGGTGGCTTGGGGCCGGGTGGACGGGTGGTTGGAGGGGGCAGGTGCTGTCTGCGGGGGGCCGCTGCCTCCGATCCCCTGGTGGTGTCCTTGGTGCCTTTGGGGGGAGTGGGTTGGTGCCCCTCTGGATCCTGGGGCTGTTTCTGGGTCCGGTGGTTTTTGGGGCCCGTGTGGTGGGCCTCGGGTGCCCTGGTGGCTCGGGGGAGCCCTTGGCCATGGTCTCCCTGCGTATGGACAACTGCTTGGGTATTCGGTGATCACCTCACATGCATGCCTGTACAGATACTCAAGCTCCTGTCCAGAGTTACCGTAAAGAAGTGATTTGTTCCGTCAGAACATGCTGAGTCGGGCATTCTCACACAGTATCTCACGTCCTCTGATGCTTGCTCCTTCCCTGTCCCATCCCTATGGGCCCACCCCCTACTATCAAGACCCCACATCTCTGGTGTCCCTGGTTTCTTACAGCCTTTACTTCCTGTATGGACTTAGACCAGTACAGCACTTGGACTGCTATCTCAAATTAACAGCATTACCTGTCTGTCTTCCTCCCCGTTTGTCTTGTCTCATCCTATCTGTCACGATTTCCCCTTCTTTCACACTGTGGTGTAACACAGCCCTCCCCTTCAGCTCACATCGGGGGTTTAATAAAGTTTGATTTGGATTTGATGGAGTAGCCTTTAGGGAGGGCTGGTGATGGTCACTGGTAGCAGTGAATCATACTTACTTATCTCTCACTGCAAAGAAAAAAATGCATTGGTCTTTTCAATGCTGTCATCTGTCACAGTGCTCAGCCAGAAAGATAATGCAGACAAGGGGGAAAAAAAAGATGCTCCTTTTATACCCATCATGACACTCACCTGTTCCAAGTTGACTCTTTCACCCGAGGAATGTTCCAAACAGGTGTTTCCTCAACTTTCCCAGGCTTTGTTGCCCCTCTCTCAGCTTCACAGGTTTAAAATTCAAAATGAGTGAATATTTAAAAAAAGAAAACAACAAAAACGAACAAAAAAACAATGACATACATCAGATTCAACAGTGACTACAATGACTTTGTGGTCTATTCAATTGAACATAAGGTGGAAAGGATTTGTAAACTGTTGTTTTCTGTTCTTATTTACATTTTACACAAAATTTACCCAACATTTTTGGGTAAAAAATGTTGGGTAAAAGGGCAAGGACCCTATTGTTTTTGGTCCATTTCTTTCTTATTTTTATTCCTACATATATTTAACCCTTAATTCGACCCCCTAAACACGCTCAAAAACTCACCAAAATTGGCACACACCTCAGATTTGGCGAAAAATTTGATAAAATAAAAAAATTAACCCCCAACATGCCAAAGTGTGCTCTCTGGTGCCCCCTAGACACACTAAAATGGCCCTCACAGCCTGTAGGAATGTTGTAGAGAGATCAAACCAACTCTGAAAAGGTCGTATGATCGAGACCCACAAATCATGTGCTGATACCCTGACCTATCTCAAACAGGAAATTGGCAATCTGGATTTAAAAATAAGAGCTCACCAGATCATCCCCATTTCGCACCATAATTTGACACCCTTAATGTGCTCATAGCCATGCCAAAATTGACCAATATGCCAGATGGCATGCAAAATCTCAGAAAACGAAAAAATTAACCCATAACATGCCAAAATGTGCTCTCTAGCGCCACTCAGCACAATACGGTCATCAAGGCAACTAGAAATGTCATAGAGAGATCAAACCAATTTCAAAATGTTCGTCTCATCGAGACCCACAAATCACGCGCTGACACCCCTGACCTATCTCAAACAGGAAGCTGGCAATCTGCCTTTCAAAATAAAATTACAACTGTCTAGAAAAAAATTATCTCCTCTTAGGCCGTAAATGGTATCAGCTTGAAACCCGGACAGATGACAGAGGAGGCCATGCTGATCAAAATCTTCTCAAAAGGTTTCTGAATGATATGCCCTCAAATTTGGTAAATCCCAAATAAGCCCTCCCAGCTCCTCCCATTCAAATGAATAGGGGAACAAAATACAGCTCTGGACAACCTGTGGAATTTCTCTCTCTACAGAAAAAACAAAAAGTCCTACAGCATTAAAAATTACATAGATGGATTCCTGACAAAATTTCCAGGTCACATATCTTATTTTTAGAAGATATTTGGTCAAAATTGTGGCATTGGTGAGGAAATGTTTCTACAGATTTGGTTGCTCAGCTGCTCAGTTTGAATCTGGATGAGGGCAGCAGATGATATCATTCACTCACTGATTGACAGCTCAGTGCAGCTGGTCATGTGACTCACTGAAGGCGGGAAAATGGAGTGTGTGATACACACCTATTATAAAGACTGACAGTGGGTCCCTAATCGCATACTTCCATACTTAATACTTAAAAATTTGAGTATACTGCGTCAAAATAAAAAGAAGTATGGAAAGTATGCAAAAAAATGAGTATGCAAAAGTACCTGGATGACGTACTCAAATCGGTCAGGATGTTGAGTATGCAGCTGTGGACACTCAACGTACTCATTCCTTCAGCAGCAGCAGAGGTGGAGAGCTGTGGCCCTGCACTATCTACAGTGGATGTTGCTGCGCTGTACAAATGTAAGTTATTAATGTTGTGTTTTACACGTGATGTTTCCACCAAGCACCATCAGCTGTTGTCATTTTGAGTACATTTGTGGTGTAACTTGTTTTTTTTGTTTGTTTTGTACGGCAAATGGTAGGCTGTAATGAATGCTAATGCTAGTTGGGCTAACAGCTGCCGGGGTTCTAGTGTTACCCGAAGAACCGGGCAGATAAAGATAACCAGTGGGTCAGCAGACTCTGCACAGGCCAGGGACTATATGACCATAAGCACCACTCAGACATTTTACTTTATCGGTGTATTTTAACTGCTGCGGCGCCCCATGTAGATCTCTCGGTCGCCTCAGTCAGCTGCACCGATCCCCCAAAACGTCTGACTCTACACCACTAATTGTGACGTGGTGAATATGGGATTGATTTTCGCCTTAGCTGTAGAGGATGCTGGTATTAAAAGTGTGGAGAGAGCTTGATCATTCGTAAAAACTTGCTAAATACGGCAGCTATTAGCTAGCTTTAGCTCGGTAGATAGCCTGTGAATAAAGCTAGTATCAGCTGCGGTGGGTTATCTGCAGCATATCATGTCATTATTGTCTTTTTTCCCCCTTTGTTCCATGTCTGTAAGGTTATATGTTTTGCTCTTTCTAGGGACGGATGAGGATACAAGGGGCCTGATGTGATAGTGATCACACACAGCCTGAAACTGAACTGAATAAAAAAGCTTTCTGTTCAGTTAACAGGCTGCATGCAGGGATGGTGGCTTCACCCACACATGGCAGCCATCAACGCTGCCAACCACCTTGCTGAAGGCTGCCGACCAGAAAAAGAGGACCAGGGCCTCAATGGTGGGTCCCCAGCCATGGTCCCTTTGGGTGCCAAGGGCAACCATCAGACCCCCAAAGGACTCCCTGGTGAGGCGGAGGTCTGGCCGTAGGTCACTTTCCCCATCAAAGTACATCGCGGCTGGGAAAATGCAGAACAAACGTCTTTAAAATAAAATTTAATCTATGTTAATGGTGGTGTGTTTTTTTGTTATATTTGTTGTTGTACATGTAACATGCTGATCTCACACTGATGCTTCAATATTAACCTTTTAACTACCAGCTCAACTGTTGGCCAGAGGGCATCAATAAATACAGGGATATCTAATGTTTTAAAAAATAGAACAAATCAAATCATCGTTTGATACTGTTAACATCTCAGGTAACAGAGAAAACTACAAACAAACCAAAAGCCACATATTTTCTTGCTGTGGGATTTAAAGGTTTTAAAAGCTAACATATATATACATATATGTATATATATAAATATATATATATATATATATATATATATATATATATATATATATATATATATATATATATATATATATATATATATATATGGGTTGCTGACCGGGGGGTCAGGGGTTCGAATCCCGCAATGGGGGCGAAAGACAGCTACCAGTGTGGGTCCTTGGGCAAGACCCTTAGCGCTATTGCCCTCCTCATTTACATGGAGGGTTAACAAGGTCTGCGTCACATGCTGAGGAACCAGGGCATTGTGATGACAAGAGGGCTTCTGGAACAACACAGAGAAGGCAATGGACACGAGATGAGAAAAAGGCTCTGTTGGAATGCTACTACTCCAGTAACCCTAGCCAGCGGGGTTATATGAACAGACTGTGGGAGAAATGGTTACTTCGATACCCACAGTCAATACTAACGCCGAAACAACTAGTAGCTCAGTGTTCCAACATCCACAAACGGCAGCTGCTATCACGACTAGAGATTGAGGAGATACAACACGCTAATGCTGCGGCAAGGGGGAGCCAGGACGATAGGTCAGATGGGGGAGTTAACATTGACTCCCCCCCAGAGACTGGGTACCAAGCCCCAGAGTTGAGCGAAGAGTTGACTGACCTGAGAGATAAGATCATGGCCAAGATGAGTGCCTGTCAACCCCGACACCGATTAGCGAAGACTAGTGAAGTACCTCCAGAAATCCTAGCCAATGTAAATGCAGTGATAGAAACAATTCCCACTGCAAACATCACTGCAGTGCCCACCTTGGAGGAGAAGGTTAGAGGCTAAAATCAAGGCGACACGGAGAGAGGTCAGCCAATTGTCAGAGTTCCAGAATGGTGCAACCAGGAAAGACATACCCAAGAGGTACAGGCAGATGCCCATACCTGAGGCCTTGGAAAAGGCCAAATAAAGACTCCAAGCCTTGGCCACCCGACTGAAGAGGTACACAAGAGAGACCGAGGCCAGGCGAATAAACCAGCTGTTCTCCACTGAACCAGCCAAAGTGTACTCTCAGTGGCAAGGGAATAACTCACGAGCTAACCCACCAAGGCTGGAGACTGAACAATACTGGAAAGGCATATGGGAGAAAGAAGCATCACATAACAACGATGCACAGTGGCTAATCAATCTAAGAGCAGACCACACCAGTCTCCCGGAACAGGATGCCGTGACCATCACAGTAGCAGACATCCAAGAAAAAGTCTCAGGTATGAAGAACTGGACAGCACCAGGCCTGGATATGATCCATACATACTGGCTAAAGAGGCTGACCTCACTCCATGAGCGCCTGGCAGTACAAATGAACCAACTGCTGAGAGATGGGACCCATCCTGAATGGCTGACCAAGGGCCATACAGTCCTGATCCAGAAAGACCCCCAGAAGGGAACAGTCCCATCCAACTATCGGCCAATCACCTGCCTCTCCACAACATGGAAACTCCTGTCAGGCATCATTGCGGCTAAGATAAGTGGGCACATGGATCAATACATGACAGAGACACAGAAAGGCATTGGTAAAAATACCAGAGGAGCAAAACACCAGCTACTGGTTGACAGTACAGTCGCCCGAGACTGCAGAACCAGACAGATCAACCTGTGCACTGCCTGGATTGATTACAAGAAAGCCTATGACTCGATGCCACATACGTGGATCCTGGAATGCCTGAAGCTGTACAAGGTCAACAAGACTCTAAGAGCCTTAGTTGCAAACTCAGTGAGTCAATGGAACACCACCCTTGAGGCCAACTTCGAGCCAATTGCACAAGTCTCAAATGTGGCATATACCAAGGTGATGCTCTGTCCCCACTGCTGTTCTGCATAGGACTGAACCCCCTCAGCCAACTAATCAACAACACTGGCTAAGGATACAGACTCCGAAAGGGGACCACCATCAGTCACCTCCTCTACATGGATGACATCAAGCTGTACGCTAAGAGTGAGCGAGACATCGAATCACTGATCCACACCACCAGGATCTACAGCAGTGACATCGGAATGTCGTTCGGACTGGAGAAGTGTGGCCGAATGGTGACAAAAAGAGGGAAGGTAGTCCATACAGAAGGCATTACACTCCCAGAAGGCAGAATAGCAGATGTGGAAGAGAGCTACAAATACCTTGGCATACCACAGGCAAATGGCAACCATGAAGAGGCCACTAGGAAAGCAGCAACGACCAAGTACCTGAAGCGAGTAAGGCAAGTCCTAAAGAGTCAGCTCAATGGCAGAAACAAGGTTCGGGCAATTAACAGCTATGCCCTGCCAGTGATCAGATACCCAGCTGGAATAATAAGCTGGCCAAAGGAGGAAATTGAGGCCACAGACGTTAGAACTCGGAAACTGCTCACCATGCACAGGGGGTTTCACCCCAAGTCTAGTATCCAGAGGCTATACACTAAGCGCAAAGAAGGAGGCAGAGGGTTAGTGAGCATCAGAGCCACTATCCAAGATGAAACATCCAAGCTCCATGACTACGTCAGGAAGATGGCCCCAAGAGATCAAGCGCTTAGTGAGTGTCTCAGACAGTGGAAACTGACGGGGAAGGAGGAACTAGAGGAACCATCATGGGAGGAGAAACCCCTGCATGGGATGTACCACTGACAGATAGCTGAAGTGGCTGATATGAACAAATCCTACCAATGGCTAGAGAGGGCTGGACTGAAGGACAGCACAGAGGCACTAATCATGGCTGCACAGGAACAGGCCTTGAGCACCAGAGTAATAGAGGCCTGGATCTACCACACCAGGCAAGATCCCAGGTGCAGGCTGTGCAAAGAGAGCCCTGAAACAGTCCAGCACCTAACAGCAGGGTGTAAGATGCGGCAGGAAAAGCATACATGGAACGCCGTGGTGTCTGGTAGTATGTTGTATAACAATTGGAAGGTTGTGGGTAGCTCCGGCTGTCAAATGTAAAAGTGTCCTTGGGCAAATCACTGAACCTCAGGTTGCTCCTCCTGCTGTGTCAGTGGTGTGTGAATGAGTATGAAAGAGTGAAGATGTGTTGGAGAATACTATTGGACAACTTTCATAGAGCTCAGAACCATCAGTGAGTGAATGTGTTGATGTGTCCTGCAGTTTAACAGCTCTATGAGGGGTCAGAACGACCACAAAATCCCCATATGAGCTCGAGTCCAAGTCCATCTGCTGTGGGTTGTTATTATTGATCAGTACCACCCACACACAGGAGGTTTTGTACATATTAGAAACTACAAACATGATCAT
This sequence comes from Cetoscarus ocellatus, assembly GCA_037902135.1. Classification (NCBI taxonomy): domain Eukaryota; kingdom Metazoa; phylum Chordata; class Actinopteri; order Labriformes; family Labridae; genus Cetoscarus; species Cetoscarus ocellatus. The sequence goes on along the minus strand of JBAMNC010001552.1, from coordinate 157,529 downwards.
GGAAAAATGCACATAAATACATTAAGAGCAGCCTGAGGATGTGGGTTTGTGTCAACATATCTCCTGTCAGGGTAGATTTTGACACACTGATAGTGTTTCCATCTCTTCATGCCTTCGAACCACTGCTGTCTCCTAGATTACCGCCATGACCCAATTTTTCAGGGTCAGCCAAAGTTTGAGACACGCTCCAGTTTTAACCCCAGCTGGATCAGAGGATCAAACTTTTGTACATTTATGTGAGGCACGTTGACCTTGAACACAGCTGGTCTGCAGTGATGACAAGATGATCTCAAAGACACCTGATAAAACCAATTAGATTTAACAGCTGTTTCAGGTTTCCCATGGCAACAGCTGCAGAGACACGCAGCAGTTTTACAAAACGATGATCTGCTTTCCAGGATTCAAATTACTGGAGGAAGAAATGTATCAGACATATTTTATACAGCAGTGACAAAGGAGCTTTTCCAGGCATCAAAATCAGACAGACTGAGATTTTCCAGAGTGATGATTATTCAGATGAAATATTTACATTAATTATCATGTATGAACCCCACCGTTAGTAGCCAGATAAACTAAAATCCACATTAAGGCAGAACCTGAGACTGTAAGTGACTGACATTCTCCCCTGGGAGGTTTGGATGTTGAGCTGACAGTGGAGATGTATGTCAGCAGCGTGACGGCCATTGTATGTGCCGATAATCATGTCCTCCAGTGTGGTATCATATAAGAGCTCTAAGACTGCTGGGGGGAGCTGCATGTGGAGGCTTCGGGTCCAGGGGTCCACGGGTCCAGGTGTCAGAGGGTCTCAAGAGGCACTTGAGGCTCTGCTTTGAGGTTGTCAACATTTGGTTTATGATGATGACACACTAAAGCCATATGTCTTTGACAGGTCTATGCACAAAGAAACCCATAAAACTGGTGTTTGTTTTGTGCAGCCATGTAATTGTTTCCTATTGGTCCCAGGGGGAGCCGAACTCCTCTGAGGTAAAACTTGCCAGGGCAGCTCCAAGGAAGAAAGTTTAGAAACTGCTGATCTAGAGGTAAGGAGGCTCAATTAAAGAACAAGCTCCGTGTTTACTTTGGCCAAAATATAAGGGAAAATGAAAAACTGGAAAACAATATTAGCTATAAGATAAACACAGTTTGATTACACTTCCTCTTCATGCCTTTATAAGTAAAACGACAGTCTAGAAATGTATGTGGAAAAACCCTGTGTTCTTTAAGAATGCTTTAAATCTGAGGTCATCCTGGGTCGATTAGTTGAATCAGATCCCTCTAGGAGAGATTTATTGTGTTTTTTCTGATAAAAACTCTTTGAGACTCTTCATTGAGCTAAAACTCATGGAGAGGGATGGGGCTGTGACAGCAGAGAGACACCACAACACGAAGCACATGTGTCTGAAAGCCTTCACATCATGCTTCATCATGCATCAGCAATCATGCATCCTGTGTTTGAGCCTTTGATAATCAACTTTAAGACTAGAACTCAAATGGTTACAGTTTTATTTACTAATAATTAAAACTATAAAGCAGAAACTTTTAAGGGTCATTGACTACAGTCTAAGACTAAAATGGCATACAGGTCCATTTTTTTCTAATGAATAATTCACATGCTTATTTCGTTTTTATTCATTGCCAGCAAATGCAAACTTACACAATTCCACTGAACGAAATTAATTAATTCATAGGTGCTATGCCTGTTGCAGGCTTCATCTACCATGCTTCTCCAAAGATCACAATCCTCAGCGTAATGATACAGCTCGTGGTAGGTCTCCACTGTCAACACTTCTTTTGAACGACTGATTACTGTGATTCGCTCTCTGCATCTTGATCTTTTGCCTTCCACGAATCCTTGCAACACCAGCTTTGCAACTTCTCCTTTTGTACTACATGGTAATCTGTATTCCCTGATAAATCACAGAATCCTTTTGCTTATCGCCTAGTTTGAGTTCACATTTGGGTATATCATCCTTTTTGGTTATCACAATCGAGTGTGTTTTCTTTGCATTGATAGACAAACCCATATTTTGACTGGCTTTGGCAGTTTTATCAAGTGTTTGTTGTAACTCTGCTTCCGATTTACCGACTTAGTATCATCCGCGTATCTTACATTATTCACATTAAAACCACCTACTGTAACACCTGGTTCGTCTTCAATTACTTGAAGTATCAATTCCCTGTACAGGTTAAACAGGTTCAGCAACATGACACAACCTTGTCTCACACCCTGCTGAACTGCATAATATTCGGATACTTCACTGTTGACTCTAACTGCTGCCATTTGTTGCCAGTGCAAATTCTTGATAATCCACAGATCCTTGAGTCAATGTCAAGATTACTCAAAGCTTTCATTATTTTGGGGTGCTTTACCTAGTCAAAAGCTTTGGTGTAGTCTATCAAACAAAGAAATTAGTCTACATTATGTTTTATTGCACATTCAATTAAGTTTCATATGACTAATATTGCATTTCGTGTTCCCTCAATAAGGCCTAAATCCATATTGCATGTCATTTATCTCTGACCTGGTTTGGTTCTAATTTGGCAAGTCACAATCGTGAGAAGCAGCCTAACCACATGGCTCATGAGGCTGATAGTGCGGTGGTCTTTGCACTCTGTTGCTCCAGGTTTCTTTGGCAAAGCAACAAAAATTGATTTGAGAAAGTCCTTTGGAAAATCAGCTGTATCATATTTGTGATTCAGTACCTTGTGCAAAAACACCAAATTCTTTTCTAGTGCAACAAAAGTCTCTATCGGTACTTCATCAGGACCTACCACTCTGCCTTTTTTCATTTTCTGTAAGGCCCTTTCAATTTAATTCTTTGTGATTTCCAGCCCAGTACAATTTGTTTCGTCTATATCAGGCGGTATCGTCATAGTAGAGCTCAGCTATGTACCTTGCCATTGCTCTTTGATTTCAATTGAATCAGTGAGGAATTCACCATTTTTGTCATGTCTGCCACTAGAAACTGAAACCCCACCTGTGCCTGAAAAGGCAAAGGTGAGATCCAAGATTTCTTTTGTTATCCATTGGTTGTTAAAATGAATTAATTAATTCAACTTCCGGTATCAATTAATCCATGACATTTTGAGTCGCATCTCTCGTTTTTTCCCATAAGGTCTCTGGTAGGTCAATACTGGGTACTTGCTCACGAACTGCCTTTTGGAAGGTGTCTCTTAGTATTTTGTTGGTCTGCAATTCGCTCCCAAGGTGTCGCTTTTTCTGATTGTTGCATTTTAGCTTGTTTAGTTTTACACACAACTTTGCAACAACAGGATTATGGTCACAGTCACAATCTGCCCCTGGGTAACTTTTGGAGCTGGTGATTGCACGTTGGAACAGTTGATTTATTGTGATGTAATCAGTCTGGTTCCTGGCCCTGTCACCAGGGCTTATCCAGGTGTACAGTCTTCTTGGGTGGTTTACAAACCAAGTATTGGTTATCACTTGTTCCTCACGGCTACACCACTCCACAAATTTATGACCTCTGTCGTTTCTAGTACCCAGACCGGCTGACAATGTTTCAAGCCTTTTCACTCCCAACTTTGACATTGAAATCACCCATGACTAGACAGACATCATTCGATTTACACTGCTTAATAGCACCATCTAAGTCTTTATAGAAATTGTCTAAATCAGTACCAGGCACGCCAGATGTTGGTGAATAAGCCTGAATCACAGCCAAATTGAAAGGTTTAGCTTGAAATCGTACTAATAATACAAGATCTGAAATAGGAAAATGTCCCAAAACACAATTTTTAATTTTACTGTTCAATATTAGTCCAAGTCCATGCTGATGTGATTTATAAGGTTATACTTGTTGCATTTCAATACTCCTGAATCAGTCCATCTCACTTCTGATAGTCCCATTAAATCAACATTTTGTCTCTGCATTTCCTATATAGCATTATCGAGTTCAACCTTTTGGTATAATGTCCAAACATTCCATGTAGCGATACGCATTTCGCATTTCCGAATCTTTTTCTGTTTCCTTGTTGGGACAGTAACTGGATGACGGTCGGTTGTGACCTGCCCATGGCAAAAATCGCTATCACGGTTTCTACTGGATGAAAAGATGCTGCTATTGTTGCAGTCACCCACATTCATGTCGTTATGTTGATGTCTGTTTCTCTGTTTCGTCATGGTTGTACAAGGCGAAATTAAGTACAGCGGTTTGCCATTGTCTTCCGCACTGGTGAGAAGTTTAGTGTAACACGCTCCACGTGGCTTGTTGATACGTGCAAGCTTCCAGGATGTGCTGGACAGTCAGCTCCGATATGGGTTGATGATGCCTATATGCTTGGCTGGCAGATTCAGCGACGCGCTCCACAAATTCACCTTTTGCCACATGTAGAGGCACTTCTAATGTTCCTGCTGAGCGAAATAGCAGCTTTTATTTCCTAGACCATGGTCGATATTTCTACAGTTTTGCACCGGTAAGCCTGCATCAAAGTGAACTTTTGTTGGCGTGTTCATCACGGTCAGTCATGGCACCCTGCTTTATGTGAGAAGAGTCATCAAAATGGCATTGATAATAAATTTAAAGATGATGTATAGATGACGATGGTGTTGGAGCTGCAGTATGAACATGGGGAGTGTATATATATATATGTATATATAGGCTTCGGCTGTTGTGAACAGTTGGTCCTGAAGCAGCAGGGGGCCAGCTTCTGCTCTTGAATTACATATTGAAACTCTCCACTTTTCCCCTCCTCTAAAGAATCAGATGCACTGACTTGGTTTCTGTTCAGTTTAAACAGCCCCAGATCACAGCAAATATAATAAATAAGCAAATGCACTTCCTTTTTATGTGAAAAGAGAGGTGCAGCAAAAATAGCCTAAAAGTATTCATAATGTCGTTCCATTTATCCACCAGTGCCCTTGGTGTGTAAGGGCCTAAAATCTTAAAAAGCTCCCATAATTCAAATCCATTCAAGGACAAAGGAGGTGAATGAGCAGTTATTTATGGTATGATGAAACCCCTCTGATTAAGAAAATGAGTACATTTTTATAACCATTACATGAGCAGGTAAGTTGGAAAATAAAAGTAAGAATTCAAAGTGATCCCCTTCTGCAGCAGCACTGCAAACATGGAAACTGATCCTGAATCCAAACAAAAGTGGCACGTATAGATGTGTCCCCATTTTGCTGAAGCAGATCATTGTTTACCTGGTCCCTGTACGTCACCTTTAAAAACGTGCACTTCAATCAGGACCCTGGAGTTGAATGTGCACAGTGGTTTATGGCCTCCATGTTGTCTTGCTCTGTTAAAGCCTGTGATGCACTGCAGTCTCATCATAGTATGTCATTAAATGTGCAGCAGCAATAAGCTTGACTTGACTTACGTTGGCTGCTGGATCTTCGGCTGGTTTTGTCCCTCCCTCCTCCGGTAAATCTGGTGCCGTTGGCACAGACACAGGCAGCAGAGGAGAGCGAGCCTTACTGGCCTGACCTAGAGAGGCTGTCTTCACCTGTGGCTTTGGGAGGCTCGCACCTGGAGGAACACAAAGATGACTGCTTAAAAATAACACTGAGGGTTTATTCTGGTGAGCTTCATTTGGGATACTGTTTCGTTTTTGACATTTATATCAATCTTATTTTAAAAAAGTCATGCCTCCAAGAACAAAACAAAAAGACAAGGTGATTAAACTGCAGTTAAAGATGACAAAGACATTTAAGCTCAGAACGAACCAACAATAGTCTGTGACGGATGGATCGCTGGGATTGTTTCAGAGGTAGAACTGTGACTGTAGTCAATGACTTTAGAGAACAATAATTTACTGAAGTATTTAGCATCTAAAAAGAGAGTGTGAAGATGTTTCTCCATCTGTGGGATCCATGTACTCCCCTTTGGAAACTTCCTGTTTTGTTTTCCATTGCAGTGTTTACTTTGACAGCACCTCTTAAATGTAGGCAAAGTCATTAGCATGGCTGCAAGAAACTACCACAACATCTTCACAAAAACTGAAAAGCAAGAAGAGGCCCTTGAGCTGCTGGCCCCTTGGTTTGTGGCTTTTAGGGCCCATTCACACGGAGATGAGTTCAGGTGTTTCTGCACAAGTTTTTATCCATTCAAGCGTTTGCCACACGGAAACGGCATTTCAGGTGACAAGAAACGGGTCCCAGAGTGAATATATCTGAAAACACTGGCCTTGTGTTTCTGTTTGGACGATGAAGACGGAAAGTTTCACAAACGATGGCGTCATAGCCCTGCCTCTCCCTTAAACCTCATGCTCTTAGCCAAAGTAAGGAGACAGGGTTTGGTCCAGAGAGAGTGAGAAGCAGCAAAATGACAAACTGTTAACAGTGCAGGAGAGTTCCTGAAGCCATCCAGCATTCGTTCCTGTGTCCACAGCCACTGTTTTCTCTTCATTTTTGCTCAACAATAATAAAATCAATGTGACTCAGCATTTTCATGTCTCAGTGCCCTGATTGGATAATCACGCTTAGTTTCAGCTGCTTCTTATGGCTCCCCTCCGCTCAGCTGGAAACAGTCCATCTTTTGGAACGGTGCTGTGCTCCTCAATGTCACTTCTCCCTCACTGACTGATCAGAGTCTAACCTCACGCACCAGATAGACCATTCAGTATAATCACTCATCCATGTGGCAGGAAGTGTTTGTAAATGGGCAGAGACTTTCAGAAGCAAATCCGGCAGGTGATTGGATGATCATTAATGACAGGCCAACCAGTAATAAAACATAAGTAACCCTTACCCTAACCCTACCCTAAACATAAGCCAATTCAGAAAAAAATCACCAAAACATGTTGGAAATGGAGCATAAACATCCTCTCCGTCGACAAATGCTTGAGGTGTTTTTTTATTTTCATTCAATAAAGAAATATGGTCCAGGTCTGGTAAAACTGCTCCTGAGGCTGTTAGCATCTATGCTAATCTCTGCAAAAAACAGTCACTTTCTGCTGTCGTCTTGCTCGCCACCTCTTCCTGCTCTTAAGGACTCTGACTGGGCTGTCCCACTTTGGGCTGCACACAGTTATTATAGATTAGAGCTTGGCAAGATGAATCTGCCTTATTATAGACATTGAATGAGCTGGATCCAGTTACTGTTCAAGGTCAATCAAAACCAGGAAGGCAGGGTGGGGGGGTGGGGTAGGGACTAATGTCAGAAATGAAAGTGAGCAGATTCATATTTTTAAGGGGGCTGTTTCCAGGTCTGCAGCTGACTGTAGCCATAGGGCATGATGCTTTGTTTATTTCATGTTTTGTGTGACACTTCAGCAGTTAAATGACATTTTTGAGCAGACAGACATTTTAATGACAGGACAGCTAATGCCGAGGGGAATGATCATAATTTTAACCTAAAACATTAAGCCCTGGATAAAAGTGCGTTGAAACGGAGGCAGAGAGAGCCGTTGGTGGAGAAACAGAGCAAATGGTAGGTGTTTCATTTCCCCACTGGATGTCCCCATCAGTAACAACATCTGACCATCCACTGGTCATCAGTGTGTCCACATCACATTTCAGTCTCATCTCAGTTCAACTGGTGCCTCGCTAGAGGGGACACAACAAACTGTGCCAGGGTGGAAATGCCCCATAAGTGATGGTACACGGTGTGGAGCAGAGAAAACTATTTCCAAAACAGAGACCAGAAAATATGACTTTTCAAAGAATCATTTAAGAGATGGATGAAAACATTCATCCAGGGCTGGATTTTAGAGCACCAAGTGAACTGACGATTGATGATTAGTGAACTAAAAACGGACAGGCACTTGTATTTTTATTACAGCTCTAACCTCACAGACAAAAAACACTCAGAACTCTGAATTTATGTTACATGCTGGCTCAACTGAACCATATAAGGTTAGTAAATAAATAAATCTGGTATATTTTAAGCTTCTGTCACTGATTGGATATATTTGGACACCAAAGTAGGTTGCCGGTGGATAGCATAAAAAGCATCATTGATGTATGCATCAGTGAAAAATCTCTTAAATTGATGCCAAAAGATCAATGCACTTAAACGTTTCCTGTTAATGGCTCACTCTGTTGTATGTAAACTGTTCATGTGGATCAGTTAATAGCAGCTTAGTGTTACTCGATAAAACTCTTCCTGCCAGCACACACATTCAGGTCAATGATGCTCTCAGGAAACAGGCTGCTATAAAAGTTTGACAGCACAGATTGACCATGGATGCCCAACAAACTGATAAACTCAGAGTTTAAAGAAGGGTCACCTATTAGGATCAAAGATTTGTCTGGTTAACATCCATATCTAAATCACAGCTTTATGTTCAACAAACTTTAATCATCAGCCAACTTATGATGTTTGAGATTCAGTCTTTTCGATTTCATTTCCCATCATTTGCAATAATTTGCACTTTTTGACTAATATTAAAACAAATAAAGATTGATGTCTTTTAAGAGTTCCCACCATGTGGCAGAAGCACTGTTGTTGGAGCCCTTGAAGACCTATTCATCAAACCTCATGGCAGAATTCAAGCAGTACACATGGATTTTGCTGAATGTAGCATGGAGCAGGCCAACAAAAATCCACAGTTTGCCAAAAATACCAGAATAGAGTCCAGATTAAAAAAGGTCTATGCATCTGCCAGCATACAGTACCCCATGCTGTTTGCCACAAGCTTTTGATCTATCTATCTATCTATCTATCTATCTATCTATCTATCTATCTATCTATCTATCTATCTATCTATCTATCTATCATATTGATCTGGGTCTTTCTTGATTTCCTGAGGATGTTCTGCTTTGATAAACTTTTCCTTCACAGTTTTTCAGGCTAAATGATGACCTGTGAAATGCTGCATAGACGAATGCCTCTGAAAGTGTTTCCACCCTCACTTTTAATCATGCAGACACAGACAGAGGACGGTGGTGCATTTAACATTATATTTGACGTTTTGGTATCATTTCTGCCGATTTTTTGTTGGTAACGACGGTCAGTATGTTAGACTAGGCAACCATGGAGCCAAAAATTCTAGCACTGACTTGACTACAGACTACACAACTAAAACTGGCTGCGTGAAACAGCTGATGTGATGATGGTGAAGGAACAGGAGCAGCACTGAAGACCACTGACAGACACACAGACTGTATTTAGATGACTTTAGTTTGGATCTACAGACTGATGTTGATGATGCTAGTTTGTTAGTTTTCCCCCTTTTCCTCTGCTGTTCCTCTGTTTACAGTCTGTAGGTCCTCTTCATTATCATCAGGGCAGAGATACTGTTTTTCAGAGCTTCACAAAATGTTCCTCTGTCTCAGAGCTCTTAAACCTCAGTTTGTTTACACCTGTGATTGTCACACATGCAGAGCTCTCTGTGCTCTCATTGGTCAGGGTCTCTGATGTGGAGCACAAGGAGGAGAAAGGAGGACAAAAATCAAACCTGACGGACTTTCAGTCTCAGAGTCGGAAGGTGTCCCAATCTGACCTGTGGTTGTCGGTCATTATGACACATACAGACAGAATGATTTATTATTGAAGCCGACTGGTCCTGAAAACCTAAGACTGTTGGATCGCACCATGATCGTGCATGAATCGTGTAGTCTGACCATGGCATACGGGAATCATTGCGCCAGAAGACAAATGACAGTGATTCCTTGAGTTTCATATATCAGTTATCTGCACACTCTACAGCGCTCTGTTCATGATGTTTCAGGACTGTCTGCAGGATAAAGCAGTGGAGGAGTCAGTGACAGTCCACGAAGCAGGAATCTGCTTCTAAAGACACTGCCTGAGTTATCACTAACATGGTGGTGCACAATACAAGCAAGCAGGAAAATGGGTAAATGAGCAGAGCATCAAGAAGCAGACCCTGAAGTGGAGACACATGGCCAAATATGGAATCACCCACATGAAAGGAACAGAGAATCTAATCAAAAAGATCATTCACCTCTCTTCACTCACATGAGAACACTCAACAGGATATTAAACTGAAAGACTCTCCTTCAAAAGCTCAAATAAAGGACAAGAAACATAGGGAAATAGGACACAAAAGAGAGCAGGAGCAACATCAAGTGTTTTTATTATCTCCTCTCTGATTCCCTGAACAGCCTTGTGATGTCTGAACACATCTGCAGGCTTCTTACCCACAATCCTCTTGTTCTTTACCCTGCCCTGTTCTCCTCACTTCCTGATCAATAAACATTCACCTTTTTTCCCCATGAAACAAAACACCTGGAACGGCCTTGAGAGCAGAGGATTACACCGGAGAATAAACAGCTATCAGGCTTTTACTTCAGAGAACATCAGCAGACTGAACTGTGCGGAAAATCATCTCCTAACTGACGTCTTCCTTATTTCCCTGAGGCCTTTACAACAGCAGAATCTCCGGAACATCAGTGTGCTGCAGCCCGATTACGCAAACAAAAATGTACAGAGATGGGCACAAGTCACTTACTGCACGTCCAACCAAGTCTCAAGTCTCTGAGAGCAAGTCAAACAGCCACAAGTCTCCTAAGAAGTTACTAACACTGAAAATCTCTGAGAAGGATAAGTAACAATGTTACTCTGGAGGAAGGGGAATATGACAGGCTTGGGTCCTTCCTGGTGGAGTCAACAATGAACCTAACGAGCGTGTTTTTGTTTTGTGGGTAGAAGCCAGAGTGCCCGGAGAGAACCCAGCATGCGCAGGAAGAACATGCAAACTCCACACAGAGTCCCTGCCTGACCCGGGGATTGAACAAGTTTTCAAGAACTTCTCATCATTTAAATATTCTAACTTGAAAATGTGTTTATGTTTTTTTATATTGTAAACATCCTCTTGAGGCCAGTCTTAGAACTTCTGGGGCCGACATTTGGAGAAGGAGTGCACAGCTATACTAATGCCATTTCTTCTTACAGCTAAAAAAAAGTAACATGGCTAAATGTTAAACAAAATGCACTTCCTATCACACAACAAAGACCATAAAAAGTAATGAAAGTTTAACTCTTACTGAATTTTCAAACTGAATGCCTTGTTGATGCCAGAGCTCAGAGGAGAATGGTCAGAGCAGTCTGAGATGACAGAAAGACGACAGGAGCTCAAACCACTCAGCTGTGCAGATCATCTCTGAATGAACATGTGGAATCGTGAAGCAGGAGGGCTACAGCAGCAGATGACCACACCAGGTGCCACTCCTGTTAGCTAAGAACGGGGCACTGAGGATATAATCCAGACATCTTATCAAATTAGAAAAGGGAAGCTTGGAAAATTTCCTGGTATGATGTGTCTGCATTTCTGCTGCTGCATTCAGATGGTGGGTCAGAAGGTGACGTGAACATCATAAAGCATGGATCCATCCTGCCTTTTATTGACTGGGAGCTGACCACATCCCTTTATGACCACAGTGGACCATCTTCTGATGGAGACTTCCAGCAGCTCCATGTCTCAAAGCTCAGATCATCTCAAACTGGTTTCTTCAACATGAAAATAAATTCACTGTACTCCAGTGGCCTCCACAGTCACCAGATCTCAATCCAATAGAGCACCTTTGGGATGTGGTGGAGCAGGAGATTCTCATCATGGATGTTCAGAAGTGTGTGATGCTGTCATGGAGATATGGACCAACGTCTCTGAGGGATGTTTCAGGTCCCTGAAGAATGAAAGAGCTCTGAAGGTGAAGGAGGTCCAACCCTGTACAGGCCAGGTGTACCTAATAAAGTGGCCTGTGAGTGTATGCCCTGCACGCAGAGAAAAACTAGCATCTTCACTTAAGAACACAGACGTGCCTGTCTGCTCCAGGGCCTCCTGCTGAGAATAGGATTTATTTCCTACTGTAGAATCATACTTTCAGCCTCGCAGTAAACAGCATGACTAAAGACAAAGGTCCATTTTAAGATTCCAGCTGAGAACAATGAAGATAAAGACTGAAAAGTTTCATTACAGTGACTCTCCCTGCAGAGATGAAGCTCTCCTCATGGTACTTAAAACTTAAGACTGCGTTAAGTTTTTAACTTATCGAGCCCATAATACATGTGTTTGTACAATAAATCCAGAGGGAAACATACGATTTATATTAAAATAGAATAAAGGCTGTGGATCCTGATCTTCACTGTCACTGCTGTCTTGTTGTTTAATGAACAAACCTGATAATGAAAGATAATTGCTTAATGTTTCATTCTCATGAATGTGGTGATTTTAGTCAAACCACTGATGCAAATGAACATTCACATGGAGCCTGTTGAGTTTCCTTTGTTGAAATTATGGAACTGATCATTGTATGATTTCCTGTCCTAAATGACAATCAGCTTCTATAATCCACCTGTTTTTTCACATTTGGTATGGATAAACTTGTCTCTGGAGTAAGCTGCTGGCCTTTAAATACTGACCCTTGTGGCACTCAGGGGCAGAATTTCTCATGGATTTACAGGTTCAAGTGTTATACAGCTGCTTTAATAAATTCGCAGTTGCAAGATAATTTGCAGAATTATGTGCACCCTGCTCGGCCATTTTTATATACAGATTGGGTGGGGGGGACTGAGGGCCCGGACTTTGGCATTCTGCCATATTTGCATCTAGAGACGTTCACATTTATTCCACAAAGCTGCAAAATTGTGCCAATTCACACTGCGATACAGCTTGGATGTGCTAAACACAATGTGTTCCCCCACAAACACCAAAGGGTCACCATGCTCACCCGCAGCACTCCTGTCTCCCACTGAATCTTCATGCCTCGCTCTCTCCAAACTAAAACCTCTGTTTCTACCTCTGGAAACAAAGAGGGGATTGCACCCCCAATTCACCTCCAGGACGCTCACAGTGGTGGTGAAACACCACATTACGCCTTGAAACGGCAGTGCAAATTGTGCTTTTGCTTTAAACTCAGTACTATAGTGTCTGTACTTGGCTCATTACTAGAAGAAAATAAAGCATCATCCAACAGGTAGAAACTGTAAACTTCAGGGACATGTTTGGGTGAATTTATGGAGACAGTCTTGTTCTCTGATGATTTGGCGGCTACTCTAATAAGAGCAAAGATGAAGCCAACTGTGTGTGTTCCTCTGACACAGGCCATCTCATGAGGACACCCTGCGATGCATGAATGGGCCTGTTTTTGGTGGGATGTAGACAGACCCCCAGAGCAGCAAGGGGACTCCCAATGAATGGAAGTTGGCTGGTCGATGGCAGGAATTGTGTTGGCATTTGGCTGGGAGGAGAAAACTAATGTGGATCAGGCATGCCCCAAACAGCTGTGTGCTGCACTTTTAAGACAGGTAAGACCTTAACCCCACCCAGAGTGGGCTGTACCAGTGCATCTCTAATAAAAAAAACTCAACGAGGACATCCAAAAATGACTGACCATGAGGTGCTTCTGGCCTACTGAGGAGCAATGAATGTTTTAGAGTAAGAAGAATCAGAACAACCTGTACTGTATCACGACCTTCGATGCTCTAGCCTTTCACTCTGCATTTCTCAGTCCTAGTACTTCATTTCTTACAGTTATAGTGACCTTGAGCAGCTCTGTGTGCCTGTAAATGTGCTGAGAAAAACCCTGCCGGCTTCATTTCAGAATGGAGCAGAACCAAATGTGTTTGTATGACTCCTCAGCACGCCGCCATCAGAGCGGATCTACACAGAGCCACGCTGCACAAAAAAATCATTCTGTGGAAAAACACAATGAGCTGCAGCCGCACAGAGCTGAAGCAAAGGTTACACATCCACAGCCAAGAACACCACGCCGCACACTTTCACGCTTCCTGCCTCACAGTCTCACACCAGAGGGGTCCGACGGAGAGGGTGGGGCATGAGGTGAGCAGTATCTCCTTGTTCGGAAAGTGTATATATTTACCAGACAAGCTGGATTTGAGGTGAGAAATGCCTGCCGGGGGACACATCAGCAGCGTCTGTCTCTGGGTCAGCGGGGGGGGTGGTATTGATCCTAGAGGTGGTTTGAAGTGAACGCAGTTAAAGATGAAAAGACTGTTTGAGGAGGTGTCATGTCTCAGGAGACAGAGGGAGAAGGAGCCAACATCCTGGTCTGCTGCTACACACAGAGGGTTTGAGCTCCTTTGTCTGCCTGCTTTACTCTCCCTCTGTCTGTCTGCCTGCCCGTCCCTCTGAAGTCTGTCTGTCTGTCTGCCCGTCCCTCTGAAGTCTGTCTGTCTGCCTGTCCCTCTGAAATCTGTCTGTCTGTCTGTCTGTCTGTCTGTCCGTCCCTCTGAAGTCTGTGTCTGAAAAAAATGTCTGTCTCAGCAAAGAGCCATCAGAGGGACTTTGAGGTGTTTGGGTTTAGTGAGCCTTGAAAAGTGACTGTCCAATATCTGTGACTTCACATCAGTTTTAGAGTTTGATGGAGTCCTGCTTAGCCTTGATTGGAGGAGAGGCTGGATACACCCTGGACCTGTCACCTGTCAATCACAGGGCAGTTGTACAGAGACAAACATGCAGTTACTTTCACACATGTCACAACAATATAGGCGGGTTGCTGCTGTCAGTTAAAAATCTCCAAACTGATACATTCAAGGTCCATGCCCCACCAAATCAATTTCCTTTGCCTTTAATGTACAAAACCCAAAACCAGTGAAGTTGGCACGTTGTGTAAATCGTAAATAAAAACAGAATACAATGATTTGCAAATCCTTTTCAACTTATATTCAATTGAATACACAGCAAAGACAAGATACTTAACGTTTGAACTGGTAAACTGTGTTATTTTTTGCAAATATTAGCTCATTTTGAATTTGATGCCTGCAACATGTTTCAAAAAAGCTGGCACAAGTGGCAAAAAAGACTGAGAAAGTTGAGGAATGCTCATCAAACACTTATTTGGAACATCCCACAGGTGAACAGGCTAATTGAGAACAGGTGGGTGCCATGATTGGGTATAAAAGCAGCTTCCCTGAAATGGTCAGTCATTCACAAACAAGGATGGGGCGAGGGTCACCACTTTGTGAACAAATGCGCGAGCAAATTGTCAAACAGTTTAAGAACAACAATTCCCAATGAGCTATTGCAAGGAATTTGGGGATTTCATCATCTATGGTCTGTAATATCATCAAAAGGTTCAGAGAATCTGGAGAATTTACTGCACGTAAGCGATAAGGCCTAAAACCAACATTGAATGCCCGTGACCTTCGATCCCTCAGGCGGTACTGCATCAAAAACCGGCATCACTGTGTAAAGGATATCACCACATGGGCTCAGGAACACTTCAGAAAACCACTGTCAGTAACTACAGTTCGTGGCTACATCTGTAAGTGCAAGTTAAAACTCTACTATACAAAGCGAAAGCCATTTATCAACAACACCCAGAAACGCCGCCGGCTTCGCTGGGCCCGAGCTCATCTAAGATGGACTGATGCAAAGTGGAAAAGTGTTCTGTGGTCTGACGAGTCCACATTTCAAATTGTTTTTGGAAAGTGTGGTCTTCGTGTCCTCCGGACCAAAGAGGAAAAGAACCAGCCGGACTGTTATAGGCACAAAGTTCAAAAGCCAGCATCTGTGATGGTATGGGGGTGTATTAGTGCCCAAGGCATGGGTAACTTACACATCTGTGAAGGCACCATTAATGCTGAAAGGTACATACAGGTTTTGGAGCAACATATGTTGCCATCCAAGCAACGTCTTTTTCATGGACGCCCCTGCTTATTTCAGCAAGACAATGCCAAGCCACATTCTGCACGTGTTACAACAGCGTGGCTTCGTAGTAAAAGAGTGCGGGTACTAGACTGGCCTGCCTGTAGTCCAGACCTGTCCCCCATTGAAAATGTGTGGCGCATTATGAAGCATAAAATACAACAACGGAGACCCCGGACTGTTGAACAACTTAAGCTGTACATCAAGCAAGAATGGGAAAGAATTCCACCCGAAAAGCTTCAAAAATTGGTCTCCTCAGTTCCCAAACGTTTACTGAGTGTTGTTAAAAGGAAAGGCGATGTAACACAGTGGTAAAAATGCCCCTGTGCCAACTTTTTTTGCAATGTGTTGCTGCCATTAAATTCTAAGTTGATGATTATTTGCAAAAGAAAATAAAGTTTCTCAGTTCGAACATTAAATATCTTGTCTTTGCAGTGTATTCAATTGAATATAAGTTGAAACAGATTTGCAAATCATTGTATTCTGTTTTTATTTACGATTTACACAGCGTGCCAACTTCACTGGTTATGGGTTTTGTAGTTAGCAGTGAGTCTTCGGGAGCAGAAGAACATGACAGCTTTAACTAAACTCTCAGTTCACAGAGAATTCCTCTTTGAAGGAACTTCCTAAGACTTATGATTTCATAGCTATACAGCCTCCACCTACGTGTGTTTTCTGCTTGTCTCAGGCAGATGCCATGACTTTTTGGAAATTCTGTTCTGTGGCTTGTGATTTTTGCAACCAAACAGACATAGTCAGGCTTCTATCTAAGTTTTATATTGATCCTATACAGCTTTATTATGGTGAAAACAGTAATAGCTACATTAGAAATAAATTTCATTCTGGCACATAACGATTTCCTGTTGACGGAAACATCATTTTGCCCCTCTTTTTTACAGTAAAATGTGAATTTGTGTTTAGAGTGGGAGAAAATAATTTGTGTAATGTCTGAATTGAGTTTATATTGGTAAGCATCAGATCCCTCCTAGGTTTTGGGGCACAACAAGCCCAAATGAGCAACTGCACTTGTGGAACAAGCCCAAAAAAACTGCAACCCACAACTGTCAAAATGTTCAAGCAACTTTTCAAAAAAGAAGCCAAACTGGCTTATAATAAGCAGACCTGGCAACTATGGCTCCTGCGTAGTTGGGCATGCCCCACATGATTGAGCGTGTTTGGGGGTGTACCGGGTTGACTGGGACAGGCATGATAACCAGGAAACGGGGGTGAGGAAAGGACAAACTACCTACCGCACTCAAGTCTTGCTTTGTTGTGGTGAACTGGGTGATAATAAAAGCAAGCCCAATGTCGCTTGTAATAAGCGGACTTGGCAACACAGTTGTTGTCCCGGTCTGCGCGCAACATGCTCCCTCATGCCCTTTGCCTCATACGTGGCTACAGTAATAACCGTTCTTCTAGTCAACGCTGAGATCGGGGACATTTTCAGGGACAACTTTAACCAGGGACAGGCCAAAACAGGGATTGTCCCCGGAAATTGGGGTTTGGGGACGTCTGGTCACCATAACACACACACTCACACAACAGCCCTCCGCCCTACCATCATGAAATGCATTTTGGCTGCTTCCTACCGGGCTGACAGTGGCTATTTTGACCTCCTCAATCTTTCCCTGGGTCTCCTCCTCAATCTGTCCCTTGGTCATCTGCACCTCCTCCGAATCCCCTGGTCCTTCCTTCTCCAGCCCTGCACCTGTTGCCGAAGACGAAATTGAGGTGCTGCTTCCACTTGAAGGCTTTTCAGCCTTTTTTCATGAAGCTTTTCTGCACCCCCCTTGCGCTTTTGTGGTCTGTCCATGTCCCGCTCACTCCTCCACCTCCGGTCAGCTCGAATGGCAAAATTGGACAACATTTTTCAAGCTAAGGGGCACTTCAAGAAAATCAACCTATGGGCCGTCGCGGTTGCTTACGATGATTTACGATATACTTTACTGGTCAGTGTATGACAGCTCCGCCCCGGGCCGGCCCAAAATGTGCGTGGGCCCACCGGGCATTGCCCAGTACGCCCGATGGCCAGTCCATGCTTGCCTGAGGCATCAGTGGTAACCGCTGCACCACCATGGAGCCTGAAAACCTCCTTCACCTAGACCAGAGGTCTTCAGCCAGAAATCTTTACCCAGAGTCTGTGACCTCCATGCTGACCTTTTCTGCACAGATGAAGAGCTGAGCTTTGTGGCTGTGGCTAATGTTCAGGCTAATGCCATGTGCCTCATACAGAAATCTAGAACCATCCATTCAAAGTGTTTGATCAATGCTGCTGTTTCCTCATCGGTCAGATCACCAGCTGTAACCACTCTGCTTGGTCCCACTTGTCAGAGTTAGTAAAATCAGGTGACCAAGAGATTCCCCTGGTACGTCTCTCTGTTCTAAGCTGCTCGGCCTGAAAAGTCTGAAGTCTGATCTGTTTTTAGGGTTTCAGCACACATCCTGATCGCTTCATCATCTTGTTAAAATCTTTAAGATGGTTCCATCAAAGAACAGACTGAGGACAAACTCTCTCTCCACCTCTGCCCTCCTCCACCGCTCTACCTTTCCTTCACACCTGAGGGTTCAGACTCTTTGAAATATTATATTAATTCTTCCTCTCATCTCACTTTCCTGACATGAGGTGGGTTTTAACAGGTCAGATGTACCTGCTGCTCTGCTCAGGCCGCTGTGCCTCAATTAGAACTGAATCACAGTTTGATCTGATGGTTAGTGTGTTTATCACATTAATCCAACAACTGGGAATAAGTACAGCACCGTCTTTTCTTATTTGATGGGTTCACATAGACTTTAGTTATGCTGTATTAAAAAACCACACAAGTCCTGGTAATGGAGGGGCGGTTTAACAGCTCTTCAAGCCTCCTATTTTATTCTGGATGATTACATTACTTTATCCAATGCTGATCTAAGTGGCACCTGGACTGGTTCAGGTTCTTGAAGATGTTTCTCCTCTTCTCCAAAAGATTCCTTCAGTTCTAAGACTGGAGGTGTGATTGGTGGGCACTTCCTGGGTTGTTTGGGTCACATGTCTTTACGTTACTCCTTTGTTTTTTAGGCAGAGGTGTTGTCTGTGTTGTTTATCAAAGGAATGCAAAACTGCATTTATGTAGAAGAAAGAAAGTGTCTTATAGCCCCACATCTCTGTTCAGTGATGGTTTTTCCATCTTGACCGGATGACCAACAGAGTCCTCTTAAAAAACCTGAACCAGTTCAGGTCCCAGTTGGATCAGTGTTGAATAACTATGACCTGGATGATTGAGCATCTACACAGACCTCTTACATGATTTCACTTTGCATACAGAAACAGAATTATTTTGGATAATAAAAGTCATAGACTAGTGACAATGCCCCCCAAAATTTGAGATACCCCTACCGGAGGTAGAATAATACCCAACAATGTTTTTCCTCATCTCTAAGGTCTCCCATATATGAAATGGATTCTTAGGTTAAGATATTTTACTGCAAACATTGTTAAATTGATACATATTGTTATACATCCCAAACCTAAAAAAGAACAAAAATGGAGCCTGGCTGTATGGGAGTTAAGACATATAAACTTATGTAGATTGATAAAACAAGCTCTGACAGCTTTGAAACTTGACAGAACTATAGTCAGGAAGTTGTTTTACCTATTAGAAAAAACTAGATGTGAATATCTTGATGGCTGTAACATATAGAAACCTATGAACACTTGCCTAAAATAAGCAGACATACAAAAAATGAATATCTATGCAGAATGTTCACATTTACTTTCTAGTTGCTTGGCCAGGAATTGTCTTAGAAACACATATGATAGCTTGTTGAAAAGATGGAGTTGTGCTGAATCCAGTGATACCAAATATGTGAATATAGCATGCATAATCAGCGTGTTACATCACTAAATGTATGAGGTGTGCCAAATGAAAGAAAATGAAACATTGACACATGGCTGCCAAATGTGGAAATGCTATGCGCAGTCATACACCACTAAATATATAAACTGTCCCAAATAAAAAAATATGTTGCATTGCATAGCAATGTACTGTAGTGTACCATGTGACATCACCTGGAGATGGGGCTTACAGCTCAGCAGTAGCACACAAAGGAGACAAGGTGACAGGATTGTAGTTTGGTCTGGATGATCTTTTTAATAAAACTATAACTTAACTCCACACAGTACAAATTAAATTACTGTGTCAAACCAAGAAAATGTTTATCAAACAAAAAACTCTGAGGAGGAATGAGCCCTCTCCTCATGTTAAACTCCCCAGCTCTTTGGCTGGTTTTCTTCATGGGCTGTATATGGTAGCCATCCCTGTCACTCATCCACATTATCATCGGTGACAAAGTGGGTCACATTTGGGCAGTCCAGGAAAGAGCAAGAGCAAAACTCAGTGCAAGTCAAGCCCACTGAGACACACTGGCATTTGCTGGTTTCACTGCAATTTCCATCTTTACAGTACAGGTGGGTGATGTCTCAAACTTCTTTAGGTGCTGGTGCCTTCTGGAACATGATAGGTTCAATGGACCCTTCTTGTCTGAGCCTCCATCCTCTACCAACTAGAGGATGAGGCTTTGCCTGATAGCTGTGACGGCAAACTGCTGTTTGGTATAAGGCTCTTAATACATGTTGCTCGAAGGCATCTTCTGTTGGGGGTGGATTTGCAGCTGAAGAATCTGTGGTAGATGCTAGTATGTACCTCAGCTCATCTAGGTTAGTGCAAGGACAGCCATTCTCCTTCATCTTTTGGCCATACAGGAGGAGGGCAAATTTTCTTGCCACAGGCAAAGTTTCTTCCAGGGTTCCAGACAGTCTAAACTTGGCCATTTCCTTCAGGTCAGCCAGATGGGTCTTCAGTCTTGTGAAAGCAGTGGTCTTACCAATTCTGTACAAGATTGTGGTATCACAACCCGTGAGGGCGTGACATTCAGGTAAACACTCACAAAACGCTGGTGCAAGGTGAATTGCATGTAACACCAGTCTCGTGTCAGCCTCCTCCTGGTCACTGTAAAGATCTGTCAAACAGTCAACACCTGATTTGCTAACCTTCTTGACCTCCTCACCATTTTCAAAAACACCTGCCAATATCACTGTGTTCTCTGAAGAGATTCTCTCTGGTCCAGCATTAGTGATGTAGTTGTCCTGTGATAATATGTGTCCACCTGCTGGTTTGGATAGTGCCTCTTCCTTGCCTTTAAGGTCTTTGACTTAGTATTGATGATCATATCTGTCAAACACTAAAACAACACAGCTGATGGCATCCTTTCCCATTAACACTGCGATCTTATTCCAGATACATTCACCAAGGTCATTGAATGTCTGGAAGCTTGAATCATGGAGACTCTGCAGAAGAGCCATGCCATCGATGAGATATGCTGATGGTTCTTTAACACTGGGCAGCTGCTGTGTCTCTTCAACGACAGACTCCAGCTTCTTAGCAAGGTCAGCTTTTGTGGTCTTCCTCATGTTTCCATCATCATAAAACAAGGATGGTGGGACGGCAGCGAGTTTGTGAGACATCACAGACTCCATGGACACCTCTCTTTGTTTGGAGACAGCAAGTAACCTTCGAAAGAGTACATCTGAGTCCATGTGAACCTTTCTAGATACACTAACTCCAGCTGATGTTTTCACATCCTTGAAGGTTGCACATTGGTTTCTTTTCTCTGGGTCCCAGAAGCTCTTTGTTCTTTTTGATTTTGTTGTTGACGTTGTTCAGTAAAGACGGCATTCTGCTTTGCACCATCTTTGAGGAAATTTGAGAGCTCTTTTGCAACTTTCTCTGATGCAACCTGGCCACTTGCAATATTGATCAGTTCCTCAGGAGCACTATCAAGGTCAAAGGGATTCTGCTTCTGCTCCACAGCTCCCATTATCTTCTGTATGTCTATCTCGTCTTTGTCCATTCTGGATGCTCCATGCTCCTTGTGTGCTCCCGGGCTCTTTGCAACAGTGTCACAAAGCTCTTTCACGCCATCTACATATGCTGTGGTCACATGTCTTGTCATCAGCCATCTTGTCATGCTCCCTTACGTAGCATGAAGCCAACAACTCCACCCTGGCTCTTGCCTTCTAGGTTAGTGGTTTGCTCCAGTGCCTGATCAGTAGCCACAAGGTTGAAGCTTCTATCCTGAGACCGGCGAACAACAAATCCCCCTTGTTGCATGAATTTGTATGCTTCTGGTTGTTCATGTTCAAGGGATTTCATTTCTGCAACATAGACTGGCATGTACTTGGCATAATTGGTCCTTCCAGCAGCTCTGAACCAAGGCATAACCTCACACCTGCAATTCAAGTGAAGTTGAAAGTCAGTTTCATGCTCTGAACGAAGCATCCTTAGCAACAAATCAGTACCATTTAGGAATGTTAACCAGTACCCAAAGGTTGCTGATTGTTTAACTCCCTCATTTGTGAACATCTGGATTTTATTCTGGATCTCAGGGAGTTCATTCTTCACCTCACTGATGAGCTGTTGAGCAGTGGCCTTGTCATTACCATGAAATGCATGCTGCACATCTTGTAGGAGTTACTCTTGTGCTTTAGTCATTGCACATTGGCCTTGTTTTTTCAGCCATGATTGCATGGCTTTCCAGAAGAGCCTGAACAGGGTCTCAGATGCTAGCTTTATGTTCCTTACTCCTCTTGCCAGCTGTTTCCCTTGAAGCAACGGTCGGGCTGTTCCCTCTGCATACACAACTGTCTCTGTTAGTATGTCAAACAGTCCGCCATCGCCATAGAGCTTTCCAGTGCTTGCAAGGTAAGCCATCATGACATGCATACCTCCCAATCTCATTGTGATCTTTCCCCCTAAGAGCGGTGGTTTGCTCCACAAGATCTGTTGTGCTTTGCTATAGATAGCAAGGTCACAAGAATATGGTCCTGTCCCAATTCTGCAGCAAGCTGTACAAGTCGTACCATAGATGTATAGATGGTGGACAATTCTGAGGGTGATTCTCTTATGAAGGGCATGTAGAGTACACTGGCGACTGAACAAGCAGTGTCTGACGTGAAGGCATTGAATGCAGACCATGACGGGACCTGCTGCTGATTCTGATCCTTTACGTTTCGGGCCAGTTTCCATATCAGATCTCTGTCATCAACTGCTTTAGAGACTGTTGTGTTTGTGTGCAGTAACTCAGGTTGGGGGAGTTCAGGTGGTTCTGGTCGCTTTGTAGATTTGATGTATCTGTAATCACAATTGAAACGAGAGGATAAGCTTGCATTCATACTCTGCTAACTCATTAATTGAGCAGTTTATGTGACTGAGTAAATACCATGACATGAAAACTGATTTCTGAGAAAACATGCACAAAATGTACCTGTAAAGTTTATCTCCATCCATGTCGAATTTGTTTAAGGTAGAGAGGGACATCTCCAGAACCCGTGCTAGGCATTTATCTGCTGTGGAGACGTGGCCTCTTCAGAATATAACAGAAGCCAAAGCAAGGGTCGTATGCTTCCCATCCAGGGTGTCTTCATTTTGATCAAAGTTGTCAATGGCTGCATCAACAATTCCGTGTTCAGCGACTCCAGTGAGGCCAGTTGGGATGTAGACACCACTCTTGATCTTGATATCTGGTCTGCTGCCACAGATGTAAGGAAGTGCCTAACCTCTGTATAGGAAACACAGTGCCCCATTGCACTGAGCTCATCAATGAGTGTCTTACTACCAAACTCATGATGAATCAGAATGGCAATGTGATTGGCGTATTGGTGTGTGACTGCTCTGTGCAATAAGATCATGGCAGATTGCGATCACACAGAGATTGTCCTTTGAAGCTAAGTCCTCATCACATGTTTGGTTATCTCTGTGGGCATTTGAATCAACACACCAGTTGATAAAGTCATACAGGATGTAGGGTACATACTAGCTGCATTGCAGACGTGATAGACGATCACTGCCAACATATGATTGATGGTCATGTTCTACCTGCTCCATGCTTTTCCTCAATATTTCAGCAGCCCTGTGTAATATTAGAGTTCCAGAAAGACTCTGACTTGTCTGTGGAAGTGTTGTTTCACAGTCTTCTGTCTTTTCTGTGAGTTGAGCAGCTTGTCTCACTGCATGCTTTCAGAGCACACCAGATCTGACTTTCCAGGATGTGGGACAAATACCAGCCTGCCTTTATAATGATGTATCAGCCTCTCCTTCAGTTTCCAGGATGCATATTTCTTGTGTTGGACCACTGTGCCATCTTCTTCCTCAGAAGGGTCTTTAGTATGTCATTATAACTATCAGTCAAAGAATTAAGAGTCCTGACTTTCATATCTTTAGACAATACTGTTTTGTCAACATCTTCAGTGAGCTTAATAAAGGCTTTGTCATAGACATTGGTCTGCTTCTCTGATTCTTTTCTTTATCTGGCAGCTATTATATTTCGTTCAGAGATGTAGAGTCCAAGGCAGCTTCTATGATTTTTGGCATCATATGCAAAGAGATCGGGGTATGAAAGCAGCTGAAGATGTACATCTTTATCAAGCCTTTCAGAAGCTGCATTAAGGACCTTGTCTCTGGTACTCGCCCCTGTACCAGTTGTAATAGCTGTCAGAGGTTCTGGTCTAGTACTCGCCTTCCCACAAATGAAACAATCTCTCCGTATGTTAAATGGAGCGACGCCTGCGAGCTAGTTCAGGCAGAGAACTCGAGCTGCTCAGCTATGCATATGTCACATGTCTCACTCCTCTCAAACATCCTCATATGTCACATGTCTCACTCCTCTCAACCATCCTCCAATCACACTCTTCACCTCTTAATTTGGCGGTATATTTAAACTGGGAGTTTTCCCATCTCTCCCTCTGCCCTGCAACGACTCTGCTGCCCTACACTGACTTGCTGCGTGTTCTTTCACCTGCTTTTACATGCGATTGTCATCTTACCTTTGGCTCTGGTGGTCGCTAAGTCTCTCGTCGTCTCGGATTCAGAGAGTGAGTCCCAGCTGTCAGGAGAGGATGGGGGCTTATTCCCGAAATCCAGACTCAGGAATGAATCGGATCCGCTTCGTCCTCGCCAGAGCTCTCGCATCACTCACAAACGACTTGCTGGATGGCCTGTGCACCCCATCATGAAAGAGCTTTACGCCCGTAACATCACCGCGCCGGGCGGCCTCAGCCATGAAGAGCTTTTCGATTATCTGATGATTCAGCAGAACTCCACGGATGCCCCGGGGTCAGGTGCCAGAGGCACAGAGTCCAGTGGTCCTCCGGGGGGAAAGGTAAAGCGCCAGCTAAAAAGTGCACTGCCTTTCTTCCTGCTTCTCCCGAACCGGAGCTCGGCGCTCCCTCCAAGAAGCCGAAGCAGCCAGATTCCGACATCTCCACAGACGAGTTCATCCTGTCTTCACTTCTCGAAGTGAAATCGGCGCTGGACATGATGCACACCAGGCTGAACACCTTGGAAAGCAACGTGAAATCCTCTGCTTGCCATGTCAACAACCCGGGTTCTTCGTCCGCATCCCTAGCTACGCCGGCTCCACCAATCGCTGTCTTCCCGGTCGATGTCACGCCGCAAAGATCCCTGGGATCTGCAGTCCCAGTTCCTGCAATGGGTTCTCAGCTTCTGCCTCCTGCTGCTGCCATTCATGATTCTCCAAGGAACCAAAATTTTGTCAGGTAATCCTATTTCCATCATCTTTAACAGCTGACAAAATGATTGAATTATAAGTCTGCCTCTGGGCCTGTCACCTATCTGCTTGTGTCATTACTTATTTATCTATTTTAATTATATTTTATTTATGTATTTTATTTATTCATCTAGGAGGTTATGAGGATCAGCATAGACTCAGTTGCACAATTATTCAAACTAATTATTAAACCTTACTCTTATTTCGACAGGCCATGACATTAATCTGGTGACGATTCTGTTGTTGTGGTTCTGAATCTGCAGACAAAGATATGAGGATTGGGGGGACTTTTCAGTGGTTTTAAGGATACTGATCCAAGACTGTCGAAGTCCTCTACTCCGGCAGAATTTAACGTGGCCTTCAGTGTTTTAGAGACACCATTTGTGAAGTACACCTGCAACGCAGAGAGGAGTTTAACACCTATTTAGCCATTATTTCAGATCTTGCACTTTCTTCGGTGGGTGGTGGGTCCTTTCTCAAATAGGACTTTCTCTTCTCCATTTTCAAAGTGAGCCCCATAGGGGTCACGACAAGGTAATATTCACTCAAACGTCTCATTATAGCTCTCTCAGCTCATCATGACTCCTCAGTCCCAAGTATAAACAGCTTAATTCCCCTTGAACCATTCTCTTTATACTACGCTTCCATAGACAACGCAAATGCAAATGATTTAATCAGCTGGGGCTGTAACGGCATCTTTCGGCGTTAAGTGGTGTTCAAAGTTTTATTTCTCTGTTAAGTTGACCTTTGGTTGTCATAGTAGCCTTGCATTTTGACACCCTGTCGGAGGCTCTATGCTGGATTCTCTACAACACTTGCAAATTCCCCTTTGCCTTGCATCTCTGAATGATTTTCTGGTAGTTGACCTCCCCTCTATTCCACCTGCCCACTGCAATTCCACAGTCAAAAACCTCTTTCAAGAGTTGGGTGTGCCACTTTCAGAAGACAAAACGGTGGGACCAACCTCGTGCTCTGAGTTTCTTGGCATAACTCTCAGTGTGCTCATGCAAGCCTCGCTTCCTCAGGATAACTTGAGCCGCATTAGAGAAGCTTTTAGAGCTTTGTCTCCCTCTGTTGTTCTCTCTAAATGGGATCTTTCGTCTTTGTTAGGTCACCTAAACTTTGCTATGCGCAGTATCCCTTATGGATGCTCATTCGTTCTTGCTTGCTGACACTGGCTAATTCAATTAAAAATCTAAAGACACAGTGGTTTTAGATGAAGGCTGTTCAGATCTGCGATTCTGGTCTTTGCTCTGCGATGAATGGAACAGCATTTCTTTCTTTTACAATGACTTTGTAGAGTCTTCAGTTTTCTATACTGATGCTGCTCCATCTGTTGGTTTGGGGGATTCTATAATAACAAGTGGTTTGCAGGTGTACGGCCAACGGAAAAACAGACCCTCAAGGATCCCTCTATGAACTTTACCCAATAGTTGTGCTTGCTCTCTGTGGGGTAGCAACTGGAAAGAAGCAAATCATGGTGTTTTGTGACAATGCAGCTACAGTTGAAATTATCAACAAAGGCCGCTCTAAATCACCAGCTATCAACAATCTCTTACGATGTTTAAATCGGATATTCGTGCTTAATAATTTCATCCTGAAAGCTAACTCATTCCCAGACATGCAAATCGTATTGCGATGCTCTTTCTTGCTTTTAATATCAGGAGTTCAAAACTATATGTCCCCAAGCCAGTCCTCCAGCCTGCCATGTCCTCCTTTCAACAGATGATTCTAGAGTAAGTATGTCTCCTGTCCTCTGCCTCTAACTACATGAGACTGGGTTCAGCAAAGCATCATTAAAACCTGTGATTCAGCTTGGTTTTCTTTTCTTCCTTTTGTGCCAGTCTTCTCCTTAGCCCTTTACCTATAAACATCTAAGTCGTTTGTGCATTCATTGTAATTTCTTTTTGAATCCCGCAATCTCCAAATGCAAAGTATCAAAGCTATGCTAGATTCAGTTTTACATTCGATGCCAAGACCCTGCATCCCAGAGCCTTCTATGAATCCTCCCATGCAGTTGCTCCTCAGTGGTCTTGAAAAGGCACGTCCTTCAAGTAACGATAAAAGAATGCCTCTCTCTATATCACTGGTGCACAAGTTGGTGACAAGATTGAGACAGGATGTTTTTCACCTTATATTCATTCTCGATTAAAAGCAGTACTCTTAAGGGCTTTCTATGGTTTTCTTAGGTGTGGCGAATTTACGACCAGGTCTCTCTCCTTTAATCCACAGCATGATCTCACCTTCTCTGATTTGAATATAGAAAAGCACATGTATTCCTTATTCTTGAAACACTCAAAACTGACAGATCTTGCCAAGGTACTCATATCATTATTGCTAAAACTAAAACTTCTTTTGTCCTTTCTCTTCCATGATGAAATATCTGCATCATCATCCCCCTGCTCAACAATCATCCCCTGTTCATCATCAATGGTCACAAACCTATGATGAGATCCTGGTTCTCTTCGAAGCTGCGTGTTCTCTGCTCAAGCTGAGGCCTGCCACCTGGACTCTGTTCCCCTCACTCCTGGAGGATTGGCGCTGCCACGACAGCAGCACTTCATCTGCCTACTTCAACACATAAGTCCTTGGGTGGCTGGTCTGCATATCAACACTACGTGAAGCTTCACAAAGAAGAGATCCTGTCTGCTCAAAAGTTCACGAGTTCCTGCATTTAATGTTTAATTACCTCCGCCAAGGAGGTTATGCTTTGCCGGCGTTTATCTGCCTGCCTGTTTGTTGTGTTCAAAATAACTTGAAAAGTCCTGAACGGATTTGGATGAAATTTTCAGGAATTGTTGGAAATGGGATATGGAAGAACTGATTAAATGTTGGGACTGATCCAGATCACCTTGGCGGAGGTCTGCGCTCTCTGAGTGCTTTTCTAGATAAAACTGCATCAACTTTGCTGCATAACTCTGTATTGCATATCAGGTGGTGTGCTGGGGTTCAGTTTGTATCAATTCAGCATGCTTAGATCTGCACTCTCTAGTATATTCCTCTAACAGCCAATGTGCTTGGGGGAATGGCCACACGGCGGCTGGTGCCAGGCCTACACATAGTAGTTTCACTAGATAGTGTATTCCTCTAACAGCGGGCGCTGGGGGGAATGGCTACACATAGTAGTTCACTAGATAGTATATTCCTCTAACAGCAGGCGCTGGGGGGAATGGCCACACGGCGGCTGGTGCCAGGCCTACACATAGTAGTTTCACTAGATAGTATATTCCTCTAACAGCAGGTGCTGGGGGGAATAGCCACACATAGTAGATCTCATCAGCAGCTCCAGGCTCCAATGATTTAAGTTTTGAGGGTGTTCTGTATGTTTTGCTCATCACTCCTTCATGCCTTCATGTAAACCTTTCTGCAGGGAGTGATGAAACTGGAGCCTGGGCGCCAAACCTACAACATGTATTTGCAGCTACAATAAAACAATTTAAACGTGAGTTGACTGACTGAAATGTAGTTGTGTCAGCCCTACTGAGTCTTCTTGGTGCAGATGCGCTCTCATTCTCAAGATTTGGAACTTCATGCTCACTGACGTTTGTCTTAAGGCAGTAGTTTGCTCTACATGATACATAATATGATACTATTATTTTGAAGGAGAGTGTGTCATCTGTAAATGGAGCCAGGTTTTTATGGACATCATCATCTCTCTGCTGAGAAAGGGTAAGTATGCGTTGGAGGCCTTCAATTGTGGGCTTTTGGACATATGGTTCTTTTGTTTTTTTGCCTTTTTCTAAATGTTTCCCACAGATGATACAAATTTTTGGATCCAAAGTCTGTAAGGCATTCTCCATAATTCTAGAAAATAATAAAGGGGGATAATAATATACATTTCAGATTTTGCAATTTCCTACACATGCATTGACATGTCATGTTATGTCTCTTTCACATAACAAAATAACGATAATTATAATAATAATAATAATAATAATAATAGTAACAATAGGCTGAGTTCTTTCTCTAGCTAGGCTAGTAAGCTACTAAATTTAGGAGTAGGTATTAATTGAGATTAAGCTAGGTCAGTCTCAGCCTTTTCACATGACATAATATTTGCAATAATTTACCTGTCAGGTTAGGAAAATATACATAAAGACAATGATGTAGACAGCTACAGCTGGATCCACCTAGGAGGAGTAGCCTAAAAGCAGCCAGTTCACTGTAGACCACAATACTTTGAGCAAAGATCACACCAAGGGAGTGAAGTAAGTAGTGCAGGCAATACTGCCCTCTACTGGTTTGGACAATGCATAAACTAACACTGTTATTTCTATCACGCAGTAGCAGTAATGACTTGACCAAAAATAAATTCAAGTGGGGGTAGATATTTTTTAAGTTGTTCTATTACAATGTAAAATGACTACTGGATATTTGTTTGTATATGATATGATATGAACTGTATAAGGTACTGTACCATGTATAAGTACTGCTTACCTCCAGTGAATTACTTTGCAGTAACACTGAATTGGTCAACATTCTTGTCCCCATTGATAATGGGTTGAGGTTACACATTTGGCAGCCATGTGTCAATGTTTCATTTTCTTTCATTTGGCACACCTCATACATTTAGTGATGTAACACGCTGATTATGCATGCTATATTCACATATTTGGTATCACTGGATTCAGCACAACTCCATCTTTTCAACAAGCTATCATATGTGTTTCTAAGACAATTCCTGGCCAAGCAACTAGAAAGTAAATGAGAACATTCTGCATAGATATTAATTTTTTGTATGTCTGCTTATTTTAGGCAAGTGTTCATAGGTTTCTGTATGTTACAGCCATCAAGATATTCACATCTAGTTTTTTCTAATAGGTAAAACAACTTCCTGACTATAGTTCTGTCAAGTTTCAAAGCTGTCAGAGCTTGTGTTATCAATCTACATAAGTTTATATGTCTTAACTCCCATACAGCCAGGCTCCATTTTTGTTCTTTTTTAGGTTTGGGGTGTATAACAATATGTATCAATTTAACAATGTTTGCAGTAAAATATCTTAACCTAAGAATCCATTTCATATATGGGAGACCTTAGAGATGAGGAAAAACATTGTTAGGTTTTGTTCTACCTCCAGTAGAGGTATCTCAAAAACTAAAGCCCTTTTTGACAGTTTGTCACTAGTCTATCAGTTGTGAATCCTTTTTGCTGACAATGGTCCTGCAGGCCTTCTTTTTTAGTTTCAACCAGCCTCAGATATGTCGCCTGAGGAATCCCAGTCCATTCGATTTTAGCTAACTTCTCAAGCCATTCCAGATTTAATGGTCTCCAGCACGGACCTTGGTATTGTAGGTCATACAACAGATTTTCAGTGTGAATCAGGTCAGGGCTTTGTTTAGGCCAGTCAACGTTTTCTCTGGTCTTCTGGTAGTAGGTCTTCATCAGGAGCTCTGTATGTTTTGGGTCATGGTCATGTTGGCAGACAAAGCGATGACCCAAGATTCCTAGTTCCAGATGCACTGAAGGATCCTCACAGCACCATACTCCTGCTGTGTTTCCCTGTGGAGAATGTGTCTTTTCCTTCTAACATACGCAACGTCTCTACGGCCGAAGAACTCTTGCATTGTCTTGTCTGACCAAAGGACATGCTTCCAGTGTGCGTAATCTTTCTCCAGGTTGTCCTTAGCAAACTTCAATCTGGCTTGAAATCATCTTTTCTGCAGAAGTGGAGTTTTCTGGTCTGCATTCCTTTCCCTATCAGGACTCTGGTGATTTTCTTCTCTGAGACTCCAATTCCCAACTTGGCAGTTGTTCTGGGGCCTGTAGTATTATCTCTTACTATTTTTCTTTCCAGAGTCTTTGAAATCTGTTGCTCCTGAACTCCGGCAGGCTTGGTCTGAATCGTGTGGCTCTCTATGAATTTCTAAACAATGCTCTTTTCTCCAGTTCTCAACACTTTGGGATGGCTGCTATAACTTCCCTCTCCTGCTTTGTGAGCATCAACAAGTCTTTTTCTCAAGTCTGAACTGATTACTCCTGTTTTTGTGCTGATGCCTTCTTGAGTTACAGCTCAATCTTTCCTGAAGTTTTTTTGCATGTGTAAATTGGAACATACCGCTCAGTTTAACTTGCAAGCTTTGAGCTTTGAGAATTACACAGTTAAAGCAAATCATTGCTCAACAGTGGTTTGTGTCAAAGCTCAATAAAAGGTCAGTTCTAAAGGGGGCTGATAATTTCCACCCTGGTAGTTTTTGTTTTTTTATGGATACATTTTGTTTCTCTGGGCAGAGTAAAATAATCCAAGTATCCAAAATACAACTAGGATGTTTGCAAATGCTGTGTTTAAATTCCTTGATCTGTTTATAGGGATGACAGTTGATATGATTTTATAAATGCTGATGCCATTATTGATTTTTCTTATCTGCCTGACTCTTTAATGATTCCCATACCAATCCCTGTGGATTTTCTGCGTGGACAACAGTTTAATGACAATGGGTTTTCTTAGAGACAACAATGTCAAACACATGTCACTCCTAATATTCAACACTGCTATTTGCACCCACTGAAGCCTCTTTTTGTGAATACTTAAGACACAACTTTGACCCCTTCTACCCCCTGCCTGCCATGATTACATATTTGAAGTCTTTTTTATTGTTCTTACTGGCTGCCTCCAATGAGAGGACAGTGTTCTTGATTAACAAGACATGTGGAACAAAGTGGAAGGCATTGTCAAGGGAATTGATAAGCAAAAAGACTAATGAGTTGCTATCAATTCTCAACTGGAATTGGTTTTTGATTCCCGTCCCGATGTGTTAACCAGGACTTGGGGAATACAAACGATTTTGTCCCCATCATATTTCGCTTTTATTAATGCACCTCTTTTGGCCAAATTTCAGGGTGATTCTCGATGCTTTTGTTGACCTTCCAGCTCTTTACTGTACTCCAAATTCGTCCAAACCGTTAAGTCTTTGCTAATGAACGTTTCTGCCTCTGGGAAGTAGTAAAAAGAGCACAAATCGAGAATAAATGTAAAAAAAAACTCTACATCCTCCCCATGTGGTCATCCAAATGCCGCACGTAACCATTTAAAACCATCTTGGAGCATTTCATTGGTAATAACGTGCGTCCTACGCGGTGAGATGAAGCCATAAGCTTTAAAACATCCATCATAGCTGGCTCGCGCCTGCCTCCAGCTGTGGCTGAAATGTCTTTTCTCACTATCAGACATTGAGTCAGACAATCCCATTACAGCTTCCAGCATTAAAGCACACATTCAGGCCAATTTAGGTGAGTAACTGCCCATCACTGCACTTTAGTCTGCAGACCAGCCTCACAGAGCACATTGAGAAAGAGAAGAAGGTCCCTGTTTAAAAATTGATATGAAATGAGGGAGAGAATAAGGGAAGAATAAAAAAGCCCTCTACCTCTGTTCCAGCCTGGGACAGAATTGTCATTTTTGGATTTTAACTCCTGTATCCTTCACAGCATTAATAAGATAGTATTTTCATTTGTTCCACTTTGCTTCCTGAAGGGATTGTCTTTGGATGCAGTTTCTGACTCGTGAGCATTAAAACAGAATGTCAACCACATCTCAGTCACACAATGGGTGTGTTCTAGTGGAGTGTCTCTGGGGAAACATAACAGCACAACATCATGCTGGTTTAAGCTTTAAAATTGTAGACAAGACTCACATGAGACAGACTGAAAACAGGAATGATGTTTACATCAGAGCAGCAGAGAAACAGACCAAACACATGATCCTAGCTCCAATCCTACAGCTGATCAGATAATCAGGAGGGCACCATCTTTATCTGAGGTAGTTCACTCCGAGATTGTTGGAGAGGGGGGCGCCAGTACAAGTCCCATGTTCAGCACAGTCCATTTGAATATACGAACACAGCACTCTGTCCCTATTTAGGTACAAACAACTGCACCAAGCTTGCCCGAAAGAAGTGGTCTCTGCTCTTTTTTATTCCTGGAGCGGTTCGTTTGCAGAGAGGACACAGTAAACACAACGACCCACACAAGCAGGGTGACGAGTTAGCTCATCACACCGCTGCAGTGGTTTAAACAGCAGTAATCATAAGTGCAGCAACTATGTAACAGGCTGATAAACTTAATAATCATGTTCTACATCCAGAGACATTCATGTTAATTCCCAGAGGCTGTAATATCTGTGTCAGTTCACGCTGTGATACCGCTTGGATGCACGCGACACACTTATACACAAAGGCAGAGACGCTCACTTGCAGCGCTCCTGTCTCCCGCTGAGTCCACATGCTTCCTTTTCTTCAATATCACACCTCTGTTACTACCTCTGGAGACAGAACAAAGAGGGGATCAACTTGTTCCTGCATTCCACCTCCAGGATGTTCACAGTGATAAACAGGGAAACTTCGCAGAGAGGTAAATATTACACCTTGAAACAGCAGTATGAACTGGGCTTGTATGCACAGGGAATAGCATAGATGCTAACAGCCTCAGAAGCAGTTTTATCAGATCTGTACCATATTTCTAATTAAATGAAAAACAAATTACTGTACTACGTTCAGTACGTTGTATGTTGTACCCATCGTTACAGTAGCTGTGAACTGGTCTTTGCATTGCTGCAGTACTGAAACATCACTCAAAACCTGTTTGTCCCCTCAGTGTGTGAATTTTTCCCTCCTTATGCTGCGACTGACCATTTCATCTGTGCCTGCACTGAGCTATTTATTTATGTATTTAACTAGGTATTGTATGCTCTTTTTGCACAGTGGGGGGCCAGGGATTGGGAGATGGGGTTTTTGCACTTCCATATCTTTTTGCTTTGCATTGTATGAAGGCTCCGAACATAATCGTTTTGTCGACGATCGTCCAATCACCTGCTGGATATGCTTCAGAAAGCCCTCCCCAAACACTGTCTATGGACTAATGAGACCTAATGAGACCATCTGGTGCGTTGGGTTTCTAGGCACCATCTTCAAGTTCAAACATGGCCACTACCTGCTCCACAAAAGTCACCATGGATTAAATCAAAATATCTGATTAACTTAGTTAACTATCGATCAGTAACGTCATGGTGTCTGCTGTTCAGATTTACTGACCACAAAAGATTTACTCTCAAAATGTAATTGAAGCTAAATGTTGGAAATCTTTGGAAATCCATTGGCAGTAAATGTTTTGATGATATGAGCAGAAAAATGACATGATGGTTTGCCCTGCTTTATAATTGGAGTCCCTCACCTCCTCACACAACCTCAGATTTCTTAGAGCGAGGACGTGCACGTCACCTCTTCCTGCTCGGCTTTCCATCTAACAGATTTATTAAGTGTCGAGCATCAGTCTTCAGCCAGTTCAGGTCATCCTTCCTCCGCGTCTCTGCCTCGCCATAACAATCCAATTAAAGCACAAAAACATCAGAAGTCATTCAGGCCGGATAAACACACAAACAAGACCAGCCATCAAACACCATCAGTCACAAGCCTGCTTTTCCTCTTTTATAGAGAGATGGGGTGGGGTGGGGGAGGGGGGTGGGGGGTGATGGAGGTAGTGCTACTGTGCTCTGTGTTGGGGAGGCGGCAGGGGGGAGGTGGGGGTGGGGTCATGGGGTGAATGTTGAGTCTCTGAAAGTTGCCACAGGCTCGCTATTTCTGAGTGAAAGGTTTCCAGGAGACGAAAA
Source organism: Cetoscarus ocellatus (assembly GCA_037902135.1). Lineage (NCBI taxonomy): Eukaryota > Metazoa > Chordata > Actinopteri > Labriformes > Labridae > Cetoscarus > Cetoscarus ocellatus. Next base: position 122,793 of record JBAMNC010001552.1, on the reverse strand, counting down.
TCAATGTTAATCTGAGGCCACCTGGGCGTGTAAACAGAGCCATAATGGAACTGTATACACCTACACAAACAACACACCCACAACAACATGCACACCAACACACACACACACACACACACCAACCCCCCCCCACCCCCCACCCCCCCCCCCCCCACACACACACACACACACACACACCCACACACACACACTGTCCAGGGATGAATTGAACTGTAGATGAGGGTTTTGGTTTCTGTTCACTCTGCTGTGGGCAATCTGAGGGACTGACAGGATGAGCTGAGAGAGAGAGAGAGAGAGAGGGAGAGAGAGAGAGAGAGAGAGGGGGGGGGGATAGAGAGAGAGGAAGAGGAAGAGGGAGAAAGAGAGACAGAGGGACAGTTCTTGATGAACTCCAAAAGGAAATTTCCTTCTACCAAAGTTCAGGGTCAGTCTTAATATGTGGTGATCTTAATGCTAGAACTGGTAGAGAGCCAGACTTCATTAACTCCGAAGGAAACAAAGACATCTTCAAACATTCTCCTTTGTACCAGACTTATATAAACACACAAAGGCAAAGCTATGACAGCATGGTGGACAAAACAGGTAAACAGGTGTTTACTGGGCAGGCTCACATCCTGCTCTGTGTTAGGTAGTAGTGTTGTAGATTATGCCATTACTGATATTGATCCACAACATGTAAATGCATTTATAGTATCACCAGAACAGCCTTTTTCAGATCACAGCCAAATAACTTTATTTCTGAGACAGTCATTATCACCCACTGTGAATCCAAACCCTGAGCCAAGGCTATTTCCTCTGCCCAGGAGATACAGATGGACAGTAGAGAGCAGTGCTGCCTATACCGCTGCACGAGGCTCTGCTCAAATTCACAACATGCCAGATACTTTCCTCAACACCCAGTATCAGCCCCACAAGGAAAACATCAATTTGGCCACACACAATTCAAACCAAATATTTATTCAATTAGCAGAAGAATCTAAATTAAAAATCTGTCAAATTAAAAAATCCAACATGAAACAAAAAGAGCCATGGTTTGATAAAGAATGTGCTGCATCCGGACAAAACCTGAAAAAACTGTCCAAGAAAAAACACAGGACTCCAAATGACTCAGTGGGACGGCTTGAATATCTGCAGGCTCTGAAAGAATAAAAAAAACTCCTGTATATGAAAAAAATACATTACATGGAAGAAAAACTCAACAAAATTGAAGAAGCTATAAATGAAAACACCTTTTGGAAATTATGGAAAAACATCAACAGAAAGCCAAATACAGAGACCAACCCAATTCAAAATGAAAATATCTGGAAGGATTACTGTGATGACCTCTATAAAAACCCAGAGTGTCATGGTCTGAATCATGATCAAGTTTTAATGATGGAAAAACTGAGAGAACTAGAAAAGACAGTGAAGGACAACCAATGTGCCCTCGACTACCCCATCACTATCAAAGAGATTCAGCACAAAAATTTTGCCATACAAAAACTTTTTAACCTGGTGTTAACAGCTGGAGATAGCCTAGTGTTTGAAATAAAGGTCTCATTTCTCCTCTGTTTAAAAATGGAGATAAGTACAATCCCAGCAACTACAGAGGCATCTGTGTCAACAGCAACCTGAGTAAACTCTTCTATAGCATCCTTAACTCCAGATTAATTACATATCTCACTGACCATTATATCCTGTCTAGAAGCCAGTTCGGCTTTTTACCCAACCATCCAACATCTGACTACATCTACACTCTCCATACACTCATCCAGCACCATGTTCACCACAAACACAAAGAGAAGATATTTGCATGTTTTGTAGATCTGAAAAAAGCTTTTGATACAATTTGGCATGATGGGTTATTTCTACAATGTGGAATTGGTGGTAAAATATACGACCTCATCAAATCCAAATATTCTGAGAACCAGTGCTGTGTTAAAATTAGAGTTCTTCAAACAAGGAAGAGGGGTGCATCAGGGCTGTAACCTATCTCCTACCCTCTTCAACATTTATATCAATCAGTTGGCCACCCTTCTTGAACAATCCTCAAGCCCAGGGTTAGATCTACAAGGCAAAGAAATTAAATTCCTCATGTATGCAGATGACCTGGTTCTTCTGTCCCCAACAGACCATGGCCTACAGCAGAACCTGTCTCTGCTGGAGACCTTCTGTCAAAACTGGGCGTTAGGAATTAACCTGGACAAAACTAAAGTCATGGTTTTCCAGAAAAAGATCAGGTCACAAGAATCCAAGCATGTTTTCACTGTAAGAGGGACCACACTTCAGCACACGATGGAATACAATTACCTGGGCTTCACCATCAGTGCATCAGGCAGCTTTAACAAAGCAATAAACTCCCTCACAGATAAGGCACGCGGGGCTTACTACAGCATCAAAAGTTCACTCAATCTCTTCAAACCCACCATTAAAATTTGGCTAAAATTATTTTAAAGTGTTATCCAGCCCATCCTCATGTATGGAAGTGAAGTGTGGGGCCCTCAAATTACCCAGAGACAGACCTCATGGGACACAACACCCACAGAAAAATGTAATCTTCAATTCTGCAAAGAAATCCTCAAGGTACAGAGGAAGTGTCCAAACCATGCATGCAGAGCAGAGCTGGGACACTTCCCTCTCTCTCTGCACATGATCAAAAGGTCCGTTAAGTCCCAGGTTCACTTAGCACAAGCTGATCCTGATTCCTATCACCACAGAGCCTTTCTCAGTAACAGCCTCCGCCCAGAGACAGACCCTCTGAGAAACATCAGAGAAACCTGCCACCTCAAAATCCAAGACCTCCAAAAACTCTCCAGAACTCAGCTGGCATGTACAGACAAAAAGAACAAAGCTGCTTACACTGACAACTGGAAAAATGAAATTAAATCCATCCATAAATTAGGATGTTATGGCTTATTGAACAGAGAAAATTCTCTGGCAGAATATCTGCTCAGCATAAAAAAACCCAAACAGAGACGCACATTAACAATGTACAGGCTCAGCGACCATCAAGCTCCATTTCCTGCTCTCCTGTCCCCTGTACCAAACTGTGAGAGAGGCTTTCCTTTATTTACTTATTTATTTTTTTTATTTTTTTTAAATGGGACAGTATGCATTAATGAACATTGGCATGTAAAATACATGGGATTATAGCCAGGTGGCTAATTACCATCCCCAGTCCCATTAGTTATTAAAGGTCCCATCAGTTATTAAAACAGACAGGATCAGACTAATTTATGTTCAGGACAGACCTGTTAACTGTAAACCAATTATTTAAAAAACTTCTCATTTTCCTGCAGGATTCCTCGGTTCTGTCCTCTAATGTGTGTGGAAAACACACAGCACAGTCTGTTTTATTATCTTTGAGCACTATTATTCGTAATATTATTAGAATGTTGACAAATAACAGAAATGTAGCTCTGTTTTTCTACAAAATCTCTAATGCTATGTGATTTTCTTGTTTCTGGTAGTATTACAGCCCCTGGAGTGCATGGGAATAGCACACAAAGGAGCACTGCAAAAGTTGGGCTGTCTCTCAGTTCTCCATCCCGTCATAAACTTAAAACTGAATTTTTTTTTAAAAAAAGCTCTGATATTTAGCAGGGGTGTGCTTTTGTGAATGAAGTCACCTCAGTAAAGTGTGTTTTGATCTTTCAGACATGTCCCCATCTCTATAATGGATTGTCAAAACAGCACTCTGACCACAGACTTTAGGCTTGATATACGGGGGTTTAAAGCACAGTCAACTTCTGTCTCCTCAAGTAAGAAACACTCAAGCTTTGCTCCAGAACACTCCTTATTTTCAAACATGCACACCTCTGGCAAGAACAATTGCTATTTAAACAGCGTGAGCACTGGGCATACAAAACAAACCTGCGTCAGGAAGAATTTAGAGAACACCTCTGTGCTTCATGCCAAAAGACTTTGCATCGAACATACAATCCAGCCCCATATCTCACAGGTGCTCAGGGTGCCAGAGTAAAATTTTCTGTTGAACCACATTCAAAACCAACTCTGGGTGTCCAAGATATGATTCAAAGTTGATTTTTTATATTCGACGGGGTTAACAATTCAGAACTTGTTCCTTATTTGTCGTAAAAATGTGATTGTTTTTTCAGGATCTGCTTCTCTCTGCATCTTACGAAGAGGCTGGAAAATCTGGTTTGACAATAAAATGCAAACACACCAGGTAACGACACCCATGGAGGCAGGGGAAAAGCCCTCTGATCATGAATGACAGAGTCAGTTGCTGAACCACAGGGTGCAAATTCACATGAAAGGAGAGACGTTTAAAAACCTGTCCTGAATCTTTTTAGATAAGGATTTGATTCGAATGCACCTTCAGCAAGAAAGGGGCACTGTTAGCATCAAGGCAGCTGCTTGGAGAGCACATGGAAAGTAATTTATTTGTGATTCAGTCATGTTGCTTTACAAGTTGAGTCTCAGTACTAAATACTGGTAGACCCGGAAAACTGGTTTAAAGCATGTAGATATTTTTTTAGATTGAAGAATTATTAAAAAGGCATCTTATGCACCAGATTTTGAGGCATGTAAAAAAAGATGAGTGCATCAAACCAGTGGGTCAGTGCTCCTGAAAAATACTGAGGAGTTTAATGGAGATTTTAACGAAAAAAGATCCATCTTAGCTCATCATCATGTCATCTTCATCATGGAAAAAAGGGAGCTGACATTCATCATGTGTTTTGTCAAGGAAAAGAGCAGAGGTATTAATGTATTGATCTACTGTATTTGATCATGAACTCTCTCTGGAAAGGTTATTAAACCACAGAGGATCAGAACATCCTCCTGGTACCATGAATACCACACAGTCCAAGGCGATTCTTGGTGAGCAGGTTGAGGTTGCCAATGTTTGAGCCCTCCAGCACAGCTATAAATAGACAGGGGAACAACTGAGAGTCTTACACTTCAAGAGAGACGCAGAGAGAAACATGGAGTGGACTGACAGGTAACATAAAGATGGAGAAAACAGAGTGAGGTCAGTCCAGATCAGGTCCAACCCTCTGGCTAATGTCAAGGCCTCTTACAGTACATTTTTTCAAAAAACACACACACCAACACACACACACCAAGGGAAGCAGCCTGAGGCTAAGACATTTAGCTTGCCTGAATAAAATATCAAAGAGAGTTGCAGCGGCTCAGCAAAGAGGATGCAGCTTAAACAAAGAGTTGCTGGGATCTGACCAAAGAATCAAAATCACAGGATGAGCTGCAGAGAGAGACCTGGACGGGGTTTTAAGGTTCAACACACCACACCCCTCTGAGTCCTTCCACCATGGGCAAAGGACTGCCAAAACAAAGGGTTGATTAAAAGTAGAGTTTTAATTCTCTTCTACAGTCAAATATCACCCTAATGCTGATTTTTTTTAGTTTGTCTTCACCTAAAGCAGCTCAGTGCCTGCCATGGACACCTGCAGCTTTCTTGGATCCTCCCTCTCCTGGGATACCATCCATCAAAAGGCCCAGCAGAGGCTGGACTCCCTCAGCTCAGGAAGTTCGGCCTGCCCCAGGGGCTACTGATCACTTTAACACCACCATCATTCAGTGTGTCCTCTGCACATCCATCACTGTCTGGTTTGTCCCAGCAACGAAGCAGGGCAGACAGGCAGCTGCAGACAAAGATCAGCTGGATCAACCTGCCCCCCATTCAGGACTGACATGGGTCCAGGGTCTGGAGATGGGCAGGTATCATCTCTGCACACCCCTCAAACTGACAGACTCCTCCCTCAGGTAAGCACCGCAGGGCCCTGACTGATAAAACCAGCAGACACTGGGACAGAGTCTTCACCCAGGTTATGATGAGCACTTAACAATCACAGGATCAGAACAATCACAGGGCCATAACCCAGAGACACTGCACCAGCCAAACAGATTACAAACTGTTAAAGGATAAGTTCGGTTTTTTGACACCTGGACCTTATTTTTAGGATTAAATACGCTTGTAGACTCACCCAGACAATTTTGGCGGAGCTCGGAGCCGTTTTTGAGCAATTTAGATCTATCCGACGGTATTTTTTTCTCATGCCATAGTAGCAGACAGGGGCCAGAAATCGTATTTTGGGGGGCATCAATATGTGTTTCCTCTGGTCTCAAGTCCAACTCTGAGCAGCAAAGGCACTCCTCTTCTGTTGTGTTTGCCGTACAATGTCCACAACAACACCACCAGTTAGCCCCCATTCGTGGACGTGCAGTGGTTGCTTGTTCTCTGGCCAGCTGTTCGGCTCTTTCCCTCTGCATCCTCCTTTCAAATAGCTCCTCGTCGGTATATTCTGGCTCAAAACGATACGGGCATCCATTATACTCAAAGTCGTCGTCAGACACTTCTACATCGGATAAATATTCCGCCATGTTGCACAAAAACAGCCGTGTAGCCGTGTAGCCTAGCAACAACAGCGGCTCTACTCATGTTCTTGTCTGTGACGTCACCAAAAGTTACCCATCTTTGTAAAGATGACCATAACAATGAAGTTGAGCTGACATGGTGATAACACTGGACATTCATTTATAAAATGTAGCTGAAATGAGGGAGTTTCACAGCAGATAATGTCTAATTTAGGGGCTTTGATTTCTGGCCCCGTCTGCTACTATGGCATGAGGAAAAACGCCGTCGGATGGATCTAAATTGCTCAAAAAACGGTTCCGAGCTCCGCCAAAATTGTCTGGGTGAGTCTACAAGCGTATTTAATCCTAAAAATAAGGTCCAGGTGTCAAAAAACCGAACTTATCCTTTAAAGGGATAGTTCAGGTTTTTTAAAGTGTGGTTGTGTGAGGTGCATGATCCTGAGCCTGTGCCACAGTGTCACAGCTCAGTTCTCTCTCTGTTCAGAAATCTCAGGACAGACGCTAATGCTATACATGCCAGACTCTCTGCTTAATTAAAAGACTTGTGGGAGAAAAGAAGCCACAAAAACAGCACAGAGTCATCACATGCCACAAAGAGTTTGTTTACAGCTGCTTAATCTCTCACTATCAAGCTGCACTATTATGAGAACTGAGCTGTGGCACTGTGGCACATGCTCAGGCTCGAGCCACTTCAAAAACACGAACTATCCCTTTAAGCTTGTTAATCTGTTAGTATTACCACTTGCATTTGAGTCAAAAGATATCAGTCTTGACATGATACCTCATTTAAGAGCTTTATTGTCTCTTTTTAAAGTCATAGGTAAATCATGAATAAGAGCGCCCTACGCTGGCCACAGTTTGGCCCTACAGCAATGAGAATTATACTAATGTGGCCCTCAATGGAACCAAACACAGCCCCTCTTCAAAAATACAGGACTGCCCCTTTAAATTAAAACACCATGCTGAACTTACTGGACTGCGGTAACATGGATGTGTACACTTTGGGGTCGATGGTCCCCATGGGGGGCGGCAGCAGCGGGTTGGTGAAGCTCCGCAGCGGGTGTGTTGGCCGGACACACGCTGTCGGGATGGTCCGCCCACCCCCAGCCTGGACATCCTCGGCCGCAGCTCCCCCAACTGCTGCAGGAGCCCCCGGGACCGGGCCCACCCCTGGGACGTGCTCTACGGACGAGGCCGAGGAGCCCGGGAGGAGGGGCGTGGGCTGCTGCTGGGGAGGCTGCTGCTGGAGGAGAGGGTTGGTGGAGGCATCTGAAGGCATCGCTGAGGGAAAACAGAGAGGAAATGATTTTTATGTGGATAAACTACAGAGACTGTTTATAATTACTGAAAGCAGTCTCTCTCTCTTTTTTAATGTAGTGCGAAAGAAAACACCTTATCAAAGAAATCAGCTCACATTACTCAATTATATTAAAACAACGCACATGAGAGAAGTGGAGTGTGATATAAACGTCTGAGAATCTTATTCTAGATTATTGAAGAGGCTTTGAAGCCTTTTGGAGAGGAGGTGAAAACGTCTGAATCTGAATCAGTCCAGTTGTCACTTGGATCAGAGTTAGAGTGATAAAAATACATCTTAGATTATAAATCTACAATCACCATTCAGCCTCTGTGAACCTGTCAGTAGATAAATTCCCTGTAAGTCTGCTACAAAGACTCTTCTTCTCCACGGACAGATTTCTTTTTTGCTGCTCCATGTTCAACAAACTTCACTGCTCTGTGTATTCTAACTCCTTTCTATCAGGACCTGCATGAACTTCAGCAGTCTGAGCAACAGACCACATGGACCAGCCTTCGCTTCCCACATGCATCAGTGAACCTTGGCTGCCCAAGACCCTGGCCCCGGTTCACCACTGTTCCTTCCTTGGACCACTTTAGATCCTGACCCCTGTAGACCAGGAACACCCATAAGAGCTGCAGTTTGGAGATGCTCCGACCCAGTGGTCCAGCCATCACACTTCATCAAACTCGCTCAAATCCTCACTCTCACCCTTTTTTCCTGCTTCTAACATCAACTCTGAGGACAGAATGTCCACTCTCTGCATGATGTATCCCCCCACTAACAGGAGCCATGATGAGGAGATGATCAGGGTCAGAGGTCAGAGGTCAGAATGTTAATCCTGATTGGTTTCACTTTGTGTGCACAAGCTCAGGTCTGACGTGGGATTGGATCATATTTTATGCTCATGTTCAACCAGGTTCAGACTGATAAATGCTGATCTGTGCTTGGAAAAGTCTGTGCACCTACTTTTTATGCATGTTTGATAAATGAGGGCCAAAGACTCTGATGACTAACTGAGCATCACGTAGTAAATAAAATAAAAGTAACACTAAAAACATTGAAACATTTTTCCATACATGATGGAAAAAAATAAATGAATCATTTTAAAAATAAAAATGATTGCAATCTGTCACCATGATGGAGAACTTTAATCCCCAGGAAACAAGTGATTGGTTATTCGCAAGGAAGTGAAAATACAGAGGTACTAAAAACAAAACATCCAATTATATTGATTCACTGCACCATTTGTTGAGTGAATGCTCATTTAGAGAAAAGGCAGAAAAACAGCGAATGCGTCAAGAAAACAAACAGCACAACTTCAGATGTGTTAGCCCCATTCTCACTATGATGAAGGGCGTAATATGCTAAGAAATGAGCCACAGTTGTGTAAGTTACTGCAGAAGCAGGGCCACAGCTGTGTTTTATGTTCAGAAGTCCACACCCAGGTTTCTGTGTGGGCTTTATGACCTGCGGTGCATCCTTATATGTTTAAACAGCTTATTCCATATCTGCATCCACATGACGAGGACATGATCGTGTTTTCTGCTGCTCTCCTCTCCCAGCAAAGCGTCAAAGTGTAATTTAATTGGCAAACCAAAAGACTCAACTTAAATGCATAATGTAGCTAATCCAATTAAAATGTGGACTCTTTCCTCATGCGTAAAGAAAGCCGGGTTCTGCCAGGGCTGCAGATTTATTCTTTCACTTTGTGCTGAGTTTCTCGCTGCTGCGTCTTCGTCGGCTCTGAGAAATTCCATTTCATCTTCCTGAAGAGGAAGAGGAGGAGCTGAAGACGAGGAAGAAAAAAAACCCTGACAGAAGCATGGCTCTGATGTGACATGAGAGATGAATGTGCTTGTGTTGTTCCAGCCGGTGGAATCAGAGCGAACACGGCATGGAGAGGACAGGGCGTAATTACATGTAGAGTCACTGTGAGTTTATGGAGGAGCTGATTGAAGAGCTTGGACCATGATGGAGAACTGAAGGAGGGTCCTGAAGACTCCGGGGGACGAGGAGGAGGATGGGAGTGACTGATGGAGAAGTAGAGACAGGAGATCAAGCAGTGAAAGATGAAGCAGAAGAGACAGGAATTAGGATTCAGGGAGGAACTGACAGGAAGATGACAGCCTGCCAGAGATGGGCACAAGTCACTCATTACAAGTCCAAGTCTGGTCTCAAGTCTGTTGGTAAATAATTAATTCTGAATATCACTGAAAAAGATGGAAAATAATTTTAAATTAGGTAGAAGGAAAATATTGCCTTGCCTTATGCCATGAAATACAAACTATGAAAGTATACCATTGTGTAAGTAAACATGTAATAACAACACCATCTAGTCTCTCACACAGAGTGATGATAATCTATACAGCTTATAAAATTAATGGTACAATGTCAACCTGTTCCCTTAACTTCCCTTTAGAAGCTTGAAATAATTCAGATAATATTAGTAATGATGAATTATCTCTGTGTAATAATGTCAGCATGTTACATTTTGGGGTAAGTCAGCATTTTTTACGTTATTTTCTCTCAGGACTCACAGAAATATGACACATCATCTTTTAATATGCATCCACTATCTATTCCGCTTATCCCTTTCAGGGTTGCAGGGGAATGGGAGCCTATCCGAGAGGTGCCAATCACAGGGCCACATTGAGAGATGGAGAGCCATTTATGCTCACATTCATACTTAAAGGCACTTTGACATCACCAATCAAACTGAGGAGCATGTTTTTGGTCTGGAGTGCCCCACAGACAACCCACACATGCATGGGAGAACATGCAAACTCCACACAGAAAGGCCCTGGACATCGAGACTTGTCTTGACCATGTCTTTATGCTTGAATGCACTGAGTTGGCTTGTTCGTAGACTTAAAATGACTCTGCTAGGATAAAACTTGTATATGAATGTACTCTAAAGACATTAAATAAAATGACACGAGAAATGGTCCTATAACATAGTGAGGGAGTTATGGTGGGGGGACACGGAGATACAACAACAACAGAGAGTGATAAAGGGAGTATATGTCCTCTATTTTTATCCACCCCTGGTTTCTCTGCCCTCACCCCTCCATTAGCACTGCCCACATCTAAGCTCTCCATCACAGCACATATTTCAACACAAAGCTCATCTCTATGTGTCCCTGCAGTGATGGAGGGCTGCAGAGAGCCGGAGCACGCTGAAACAACACCACAGTCAATTTTCCCTCACTCTGAGTGGGTTTTAACGAGGAAAAATGTGTTTTAGGGCCCGAATGTGACTCTCAAGAGCTGAATGAAGAGTTAACTATTGGAGATAAAAACACATAAACTGAGAAACAAATCTCAGTCATGTTTTCAGATAGCAATAAGTGAGTATTTAATAAACTTCTGCAGCTCTGTTCTCAGTGAACAGCAGCTCCTTCAAGAAGACAAAGGATCAGATGTCAGCTCCCATGGCTGAAGGGGTGTACATTTGAAAGAATACAGAGTTATTACTGCACACAACTGAAGCAGAGACATTTATATCCCTCATATCTGTTCACTTTTTTCTGAATAATCATGCTATCAAATATCTTCTGACTATGAGAGCAGACACTATCCTCAGGCAGGCACAGAAGATCATTATTTGCATAATCATGATGAAAACTTTTAAAGACACATAAACAATAGCTGGAGCATTAGGTTCACGATTATATAACCATTAAAAATCTTTTAGCTCAGTATTTTTATCCCAGAGTAGACATTCCAGACACCTTGCACCCTGATTCAAAATATTAGAACATCCTTAAAAAGTATTTGATTGGTTTCACATCAAGATCGTTTGGAAGAGCTGCTCAAATACGAGCAGGTGTTCTGTGTTCAGCATGGCATGAATGAAGGAGGTGGTCTCGGCTTGCTTCCTCTCAACCTTTGGTTCAAATGCAGTGTGGACACAATCGACCAGGCAACCAGCAACAGGGTGTCGATTTAACTCAGCAGCAGAAGCAATTACAGCTACAACACCGCGACGAGGCAACAGGCTGATGAACTTAACAATAATGTTCTGACCCCTCAGAGTCATTCTCTGCGCTCAGGCACAACATACATGTAAATATGAACACGTGAACATCACTCACCATCTCCACAGCAGACCATCACAAGACTCAACAACATGGACAGATCCAGAGACTGCTTTAGTTCACAGAGTCCAGCTGGATCAAGCTGCAGGGTTTATCCTTTATAAAGCTGCTCTTGACTACACAGTTTCTCTATAGATACTTCTACAGGTGTTACGTTGTCATGGGTTACCATGCTATATGGTGTCCTCTATGGTCCACTGTAGACACCAGCAAACATTAAAGCCTTTGTTCTTCATGCATAGTTTGTTTTCACTTACACAACATATTTATACAACGATAAATATGCTTGCCTATAAAATCTTAACCTCAGCCTGCTAGCTCTTTTTCCCATAATGCAACTTGTGGTCATAGCAAAGCTGGCTGCAGAGTAAGTGCAGCTTACTTTGCAGCCATGAAGAAACAATCCAAAGAAAATATGACAATTTGTAGCATTTTTCAATTGAATCAGAACAAAGCACCTGAGCCGTAGGTGTGAAAACGTCCTTAAATCAATCCATCATCTATTACATTAGCCATTAGCTTTTCTTTCAGGGTCACGGGGGGGGAGCCTATCCCAGCTGACATTGGGCGAGAAGCAAGGTACACCCTAAACCCATCTCCAGCTGATTACACTCATACCTAAGGGCAATTTGGAGTCACCAATCAAAATAATGAGCATGTTCTTGGTCTGTGGGAGGAAGCTGGAATGCCTGGAATGAGAGAACCCATGCACGGGAGAACATGCAAACTCCACACAAAAAGGCCATGACCAACCCTGGTGACCTTCTCACCTGTAGTACCTGTAGTGCCACCGTGCCGCCTACCCTAAAGAACATGTGGATCATATTTAAGTTTTTAAATAGTCTTGGTAAAGATGTTGCATGTTTCTCAAACATCATGTTTAAGTGAGACACTTTAAACATGTTACATTTGATCAGGGTTTTGTTGACTTTATACTTTATACTTTGACTGCAGAACATTTTTCTGTGGCTGAACTTAAAAGATTCTGATGGTTATGACATTAACAGAGCCAAGAATAGAATGATTGCACTGCCATGTAAACACCATCTACTCCAAACAGTTTTGTTGTGGAAACAGAAAATATTTGGCCTTTGACATCTACACTAGTCTGTCTCTTTATGTTGGCCCTGTGATTGGCTGGTGACCAGCAGGGTGAACTTTTACATTTTGTCCAATGAGAGTGGGATAGACTCCAGCACCCTACGACCCTGAAAGAGAAAAGAGATTTAAGTAAAAGATGGATGGATGAGTTCATATTCTCTGTGCCATCTTCTGTCTTCAAAGATAAAGACAGTGGTGGCTCTTATGTCCTTATGCTCTTACATTTTTTTAGAGACTTAAAGAAAAGATTAAAGTCGGGAGTCCCAAGTTAATGCTTCAACAACCACAAAATCTACATCTAGTAACATAAACCAAAGCATACCAGCAGAATCCTGCAGTTACACAGCTCACAGTGATTTTACATCCCACCTCAGATGGTAAAATAGCGAATCACAGTGCAGGACGGGTGGCCAATCTACATTTCAGGGGCCCAGGACCCTGTGTCTCTCTTTTCGTGTGGCCATGCCTCCCCTTGGGATCATGCCCTGCTGTTTAAGAAACAATGCTTTCGGCCTAACGGCCCAGTCTGCTCTGATTGGCTGACTGGTCCCCTAGGTGGTAATTTACGAGCTCAGTGTTGTTCAGCACCAGGTGTTAATGATGGCTCCGTATTCTTTCAACAGTGTATGCACTCACAGGGCTCACCATGCCGGACCAATGAGCTTGAACTACTAATGGAACAATGAAGTTCAGGATCTTCTACCTGTCATTTGTTGATGGTTTCGCCTTTTAGTATCTGATATCGTCTACAGGGGATTTGGGTGGGTTAAAACACTCAGAACATGCTCTAAATCTAGATATGTAAACTCCAGGAGGCTCTAAAATGTCCTAAGTCTCAGTTTGATCTCCTCAGTTGTTGATTCTCCCTGGGTTTGTCTCTAACAGCTTTCATATGACACATGTACCACGATGTTCCAGCTTCTCTCTGAAACCATAAAAACGATTTACTCAGATAGAAATATTCAGATTTCAGAGACTCCTGGTGTTTTTATGGCTGCGTCACTCCATCAGACAGAAACATCTGCTTTAGAAGATCTCCACATGACTCAGGAAAACATATTTGGCATCAGTGGAAAAGCTTGGAGAGCTTTTCAGGGAGAATTTGAGGTTTGAATTTGGTGATTTAAAGAAAGTTTGGCCCCAAAATGTGTCCTGGAGCCATTAGAGAATAAAACCGGATGGTTTACGGTCTTACTCTACACTGGATTTTTTTGTTAAATTTGTGTTTGTTTGACTTCGAACCTGATCTTTTCTGCCTGTGAGTCTCAGGCTAATTACATTCTCCTCTCTGTGTGCTCTGCAAGCAGTGATCCTCCCCCCGCTGTGTTGCCTAATTCAATGACACTGGAGCTTCTCCCGTCTCTCCGCGGCTGTTAAATCACCAATACAAGCCGACCAGGAATTAGCCAATTACTGAACTGCTGAATTATTGCTCCCCGCCACGTCGTTTAGCATTTAGCTCTGCAGCAGGATGAGGCTTAGATACGACAGACGGGGGTGGGGGGTGAGGGGGTGGTGGTGGGGGGTTCTGGGAAGATGACGATGCTGCAGAGTGAGAACTGCAGCTTTTGCTAAAGGTTAGAGCTGTATTACAGACATTATTGAAATGACTATACATGCAAAGCTTTTATTAACTGCCTTTGCAGTCCCATCACTGATGTCACTGAAATGATAAGACCAGAATAACTGTATTTAAAGACTGTCAGAGGGTTTGTGCTGTCAGGAGTCAAAGTCAGATCCAGACCGCTCCAGTCAAGGTCCAGGACATATGTTTAAAGAACAGTATTTACAGCAGCTCAGGGGCCTCATTTATAAAACTGTGCCTAGGAAAGATCACTATAGGTGGCATACGCCGGAAACACAGCAAATGAATCATAAAAGATTGATAAAAGAGTGCATACGCACTCCCTATGCCTGTTTCTATTAATAAATCACAATCAACTCTAAAGTAACAAAGAAATGATCTGACATAGAAGTGGAGGCGAAAAGGTGAATCGCTCTCCATAGAAAGAGTGTCTGCGTGACAGGTGGGGGAAAGGGCACACCAGAGCCCCCCCTCCAGACGAAAGGCTGTCGGGATCATCGGGGAATCCCTCCTGAGCGGTGTGGTGACGGAGGCAGAGCGGGACATGGATGCACCATGTCCTTCAGCAGTGTCGGATAAGACACTGTGCATCTTTACACACTGTGAGTGCGTGCCTTTTTATATCCAACCATCGCTTCATTTCCTGAACAGCTACAGGTGTTGTAGCCTAACTGATCAGCAGTATTGCTCAACAATCATGTCATTTTAATTACAATTATTATTCAACTAAAACTTTATTTGTATGGCACATTTTGGGAACAGGGGTACTGTCCATCTTATTGTTAATGTGAATGGATTTCATAAAAACATGTAAGGTTTGTTTCACAATGACATAACTGATTCAACAATATAGGCTGTGTGTGGGCGTGCGTGTGCATGGGTTCGTGAACTCCCTGGGGCATCAATATAAATTTTTCCTCTTTCTTCATTTTTGAAAATATAGCCCTGATATGTGTTGCTAAATCTGTAATATTCGATTATTTCACATAAATGTATCAGTTTCACAGAACTGTCTTAATTTCATCCTTCTGCTGTTGTGTCGCAGTTTCCCTTTTGTCCAGATTTTGTGTGTACGGCAGGGTCAGGGTCACAAAACAAGTATTTTCAGGTCAGACTAAAACACTAATGACCTTGAATAGATGTTCTTAGGATGCTCAATGGGCTTTGAACAAGGAATTTCCCCTTGGGGATTAATAAAGTATTTCTGATTCTGATTCTGATGACCCAGAAAATAATCAGCATTTTGCGAGGACTCGACAGCATGCTGTCATAAATGCAACAGACATTCTGTCTTTTAGCCATAACAAGAAGCCCAAAGATTATCCTTAATGCAGCGCTAAATGGTATTTAGCTGCTACCCCACTACAGAAGCTGGTTAATGGACCTGTGCTGATAAAGTACTTTTCTGGTCTCTTTGATGACTCAATCAATCTTTAATCAATCAATCTTTATTTGTATAGTTATCCAGACAGAGACAAAGGAATCACATTTGTCTCTGCTGAATATAGACTTAATCAATCTTTATTTGTATAGTACCATATTTGTTGAATATAAATGTATGAAAGGTAAGCCCCTTGAGATGTGGCATCTCATTTTCAAGAGGGTCCTCATGTCTATATGGTTATAAAGAAAGTTACTATGGATGAATAATCAATACAACCATAGATAGAGAGATCAATCTAAGGTTACAGGTTTGAGATAACCGACCAAGCGCACTATCAGACTGCACCACTGAAGATGAAAATATCCAAACTGGTAGAGACGAGCTGCAGGGACCTTAAACACTGTGTGCAAAAGACAGGATAACAATAAAAACAAATGTAAGTGCTTTGCTGTCAGTGTGTTAACCCTGATAGCCCAAATCAAATTCTGACAGATATTAAAGGAGCACTTCTTAAGCCGCCTACACACCGAACGCAACTTTGCGACCTCGGCGACTACTCTCCATGTAAAGTCAATGTACAGCTGCGATGGGGCGGGGCCAATGTTGAAAAGTTTGAACTCTTCAGGTGATATCGTGTGTGTCTGTGCAGCAACAGCCAGTCAACGTTGTGTGGGTGTGTGATGGTACCCGTGACAGACTGTTTTTATTCCAGTTCACAGAGTGACAATCCATGTTCCTGTGGAAACATGAGTTAGTGGGTACATTAGTTCCACCTAGATGGACCGCAGAGAACTCACAGACGATGCTGCAGGGCCGTCAGCTGCAGTGTTTTGTGGTTGGTAGATGCGTGAAAAGGATACAGCTGGAATAATGTCAGCTAACACATCCTGTTATATGTTATATAAAATGATCGTGGTGAAATTCGAGCAGGCGTGACATCACTGAGCGACGGTGACAAGCGACGGCGATGGTGACCAAAATGAGGCATTCATGGGCAGGCGATGCTACTTGGGTGGGTGACGCAATTTCAGTGGCAAAGTAGCATTCGGTGTGAACACAGCTTTATACATACATTTAAAAAAAGATTGCAAATGGCCACTGTCTGTCAAGAAGAAGGCTGGTTCAGACATCCAGGTAAGAACAGGTGCAGGACAAAGAAATAATCAACTTTAGAAAGGGAAGGGAAAGGGCTCCACACTGATCAGAACCAGATAAATGAAGTTTGTCATGGGAGCTGAACACTGTGGTTTTGTAAGTGTGCTGCGTTTACAGAGAAGTTGTCCTCATGATAGGCAGTACAGGTCCTAAACGTGCCAGTGGCTCCTTTCCTGCATGTCAGGCCCCACTCTATTTTCTTCATTTATAACCAGACATACTGTCCTTTCTCTTAATAAAGGATTACAAAATCACATTCTCCAAATATATGCCACTAATATGTTGTTCAACTGTGAATCTCAGCGTGCTTTTAAGGTGAACAAAGTTAATTTGCTTTTTTTGAGGAGAAAAGATTCTGTTGAAATTAATTGAACCTGATATGGTCAGGTCAGCTCAGGTTTGGGAGCTCATGCTGGGTCAGTACTTCACCATTCATCATCACTTCTGAGTGAGTTTGTATCTTGTATCGGGACTTGAACTGGTCATCCTCCGGCCTCCTTCTCAAGCCCTTAAGGACTGAGCTCTACTGCCACCTGTGTTACATGGACAGTATCCAGTACTGAACGTCAAGGTTGTCAGGGTTACCTTAGTGCAGGCGCGGACCTACCATGAAGGCAAAGTAGGTGACTGCCTTAGGCCCTCCACCAGTAGGGGGTCCCCCCAACCAGTTGCTCCCACCCCAACCAGCAAGGGCCAGGGCCAACACAGCCAGCAGCACCCCCACTATTGTCATGTATAATTATATTAGCGTACTAGAAATACAAATAACAAAACAAACAAAAAAAACATCCAAATGCCAAAACCATATTATCTGCCCCCCCTCCCCTCACAG